>JAGXOD010000020.1:3000000-3600000 GCA_020368025.1 Brachyhypopomus occidentalis | reverse complement strand
ATATTAGGTCATCTGATGCCTAAGACGCTACGATATTCTGACTGATTTGACTTTTCTTGCCGCCTGCTCACTTGCGCGCAATCTCGCACGCAGGTGGTACTGAAAGGACAGCTCCTCCTCGTCTGCCACCTGTGCTCGCAAAGCTCTGAAAACAAATTATCAGTTCTATTTGATATTTTCTGTCACGTGAACGTCGAAGATGCACCAGGTTTTGGTCAACGGAACTTTCTTGTTTAAAAGTCAGTAACACTGCTTTTAGCCTACACCGTAAAGAAGTTCCGCTATCACTCAAGTGTCGGCTCTCCTTTCTCTAGCACTTAAGAACTAGGAGAAAATAGTACCTTAGGGCAGCGTACAAAAACCTTTCAATTTCCAAAAATATGAAAAGTTAATAGAGCTACTAACCTTTAATCTACACGAGACGGTCCTAGAGGAGGAGGTCATCTTGAAGATTTCGTGTATTCTTAGATGTTCATCAAAATGAAGGGAGAGTTCCCCCTAGTACACCGTCATCTCTGAAGCATTTTCCGCTTTTCAATATGCCGTTCACGTTATACTTCAACCTCCTGAGTTGAATTTCCAGGACAGCGAAGGCGCGTTTTCCTCATTTTTCAGCAGCAAAATAAAATATCTCCGTTTTCCTTACAGTCATAGTGTGAATGTGCCTCTGATATTTCTAGTATATTTTGACATAATAAATAAAGACTAGTGGCTTATACAGGGATTTAGTTTTAGGGGATATTAAACTACGACTCGTACATTAACCAAGTAATCAAAGAACATCATAAAGTTTCTTTGGAAGCCTCTATTCCAGCAAACAGTTTGATAGGATTACGGAAATATGTACACGATTTCTGATGCGTTTGATAGGACAATAGCAGTAAACATAAGACTGACAAAGACGGTACATTTACGAAAATAAATGACCTATTTTGGCTTTTTGTTGAAGACAGTGTTCTAGGACACAGCTATTTACAGGAACCGACATTATTATTGGTGATACCTCAGATAAGGCCTACACGTCTGTGATGCCCAAGTGCATTTGAGGTCAAATGCACTAGAACTTGCCTCATATTATATTGTGGCTTTACGTCTTAAAGTTTTTAGGTCTGTGTCATAATTAAATTGGTGCCTAAATTGGCATCCGACACATTTGTTCGTCTGATTTATAAGACAATGTCCTTTCTTATAAAAAACCTTCTTGTCTGAAACTTTCCATTCCTGCAGCGACGCGCTCATTATTCCATTATGCGAATTCTCAGCGCGCCTTAACTCGTGATATCTGACATATCTAGCCTAGTGACAAAAATAAAATCTCAGGTTAGTATCTCACCGAATATGGCGGTTATTGTTTTAAACTCGCGCTAAGTATTATAGATCTGTTTCTCTTGCGTCTATGCAAAAGGCATACAGAGAGCTTCTGATATCCATGTTACTGTTTGCTTTGATGTTTGCTTTTTCGACAGGCGTGTTAACCCCGTCATTGTTTTCCACGTCTCTTGTGGACTTCAGAGATGACCCACTCCGACTGCGTTTCAGTTCGTTGCAAGGGCTCTCGAGCCCACTGACTTGTTCATCCTTGAGCGAGGCCTGATCCTGGTCAGTCTCTCTGTGATAGAAGTAATTAAAGTTAGACACAATGACGGGCACTGGCAACGCAATAGTCAATACTCCCGCAATGGCACACAGCGAGCCGACTATTTTGCCCCCTACTGTTACCGGTCTCATGTCACCATAACCAACAGTTGTCATGGTGACTACAGCCCACCAGAAGGCATCTGGTATGCTGGAGAAATGGGATTCGGGCTCGTCCGCCTCTGCGAAGTACACTGCGCTGGAGAACAGGATAACTCCAATGAAGAGAAAGAAGATTAAAAGGCCGAGCTCTCGCATGCTGGCTTTCAGCGTCTGACCCAGAATCTGCAGGCCTTTGGAGTGACGCGACAATTTGAATATTCGGAACACTCTGACGAGCCGGATGACTCTCAGGATGGCCAGAGACATGGCCTGCTGCTGCCCGTTGTTTTGCTCCTGTCCCTGCTGCTCCACCAGCTCCGTGCCGACCGTAATAAAGTAAGGCATAATGGACATGATGTCAATGATGTTCATAATGGTTTTGGTAAACACTGACTTGCTTGGACAGGCAAAGAATCTTACTATCAGTTCAAAAGTGAACCATATCACACAGGTAGTTTCGATAATGAAGAAAGGATCGGAGAAGGTAAGAGACGGCCGAGCCTGTGTACTGTTGTCCAATCTACTTGTCACAGGCAGGTCTCTTTCATCACGGAACTCTGGCAACGTTTCCAGGCAGAAAGTGATTATAGATATGGTGATTACAATAACAGAGACGATGGCTATGCCTCGGGCGGGACTGGAGCTTTCTGGGTACTCAAATATGAGCCATACCTGTTTTTGAAATTCGTTTTGTGGCAAGGGCTTCTCTTCCTCTTTGATAAAACCTTCGTCTTCTCGGAAGCGCTCCATTGCCTCTTCTCCCAACTGATAAAATCGAATTTCGTCGGCGAACACGTCAATTGACACATTAACAGGCCTTCGGATTTTACCTCCCGACTGATAAAAATAAAGGATTCCGTCAAAACTTGGCCTGTTGCGGTCAAAGAAGTACTCATTCCTGAGTGGGTCAAAATACTTGATTCTTTTGTCGGGGTCTCCAAGTAAAGTGTCTGGAAACTGGTTAAGTGTGCCCAACTGGGTTTCATACCTAAGCCCAGCAATGTTGATCAGCACTCGCTCACTGTTCTCATTCTCCATGTCCATGCCTAACATGTCCTCATCGAAGAGATGTGGACTGTGGTCGGCGCGCAGAAGCGCGTCCATAGCATTTTCGCTGCAACTGAAAGTGTTGTTCATGTCATTAGTTTTCCAAGAACTTGGCTGAGGACTTCCAAGCTTGTTCAGCTTCTTGCCGTAGTCCTCACTCTGTCCGGTTTGGACAAAGGCTGGCTGATGCAGCGCGTTTTGGCAGGCTTCCTCGGCATTGCCTCCGCTCCCTTTCGCGCCGCCGTTCTCAAAACTCACCAAGGCTATCTCCATTTCGAAGCCATTAAATATTCACCAACAAAAGACCTGTGGAGTTGGACCCCAAATCCCTCGTTTTCCACACGTTCCTCTCTTCGCCCTCAGCCTGGTCAGCTCCAGATAAAGCTGGTACAGTCCAAAGTGCCCTCCTACTATCCAGTTGTAACTACATGTATGTGCACTGTGCGCGTAAACCAGCGCGTGCTCTATGGTCTCGACAAAGTAAATAACATGGCAAAAGGAGAATGAAGACCCGGATGAGAAAGTAACGCTTATTCCTGACGTCAAAACAGCCGCTTATTCACGACAGAAAGGGAATCCTCTGTCTTTCAGTGTTAGTGCATTCTGAACTCTGAGAGAGAGAGAGTGAGACAGAGAGAGGGCGGGAGGGAGGGTGGCACGGAGGAGGGGTCTGATCCTCCTTTCCCGCAAACAGTCACCTGTCAGATTTTTAAAATATTCACGTCCTTGCATGTTCCAGTTTTCTTAGTACAGCTAACATGTTGCATTATTACAGCTTCCGTCCTGTGTTCTTATACTGACATCATGTTTTACATGTTATTCATTATGTGTTATTTAAATTACTCACACCCTTGCTTCTATTTACTTGTTTTTTTTTTATTATTTGCAATGTGTGTTGGGTTATATTTAATAGTAGTTTCCATTTATAATGTACAATTTGTCATTTAATGTGCCTTTTTTATCTTGCCTATTTGAATGCAGGTCATGTTTGCTAGGCAGCATTCATGGATGGGTGGATATTGTTATGCCAGAGGTTAAGTTGCGTCACCAAATGCTTTCTCTTTCTGTCTCTCTCTTTCTTGCTCTCTCTCTCTTTCTATCTCTGTCTCCTTCTCTCAGAAGATTATTTGTATTTGTGTGTGCATTTATGTGGGGTTTATAGGGCTAGCAGAAGGACATTTCATCTATCATGTCCAGCCACTGTGCTAATGTGTATTGTCATCTCAGGACTGATACCTTCTGGTTGTACGTCAGGAACCGGCTTTCTTGCTTTAAGAGCACTGTGTAAAGACTGAGCTATGGTACTTCTGATGTCTACGTATAGCCTCGTGAGTACTGCCAAATCCAAGAAAATAAACAAAACATCAGCATCTGTAATTTGGTAAAACAATGAAGCTGGAAGCCAGACGATTCGTTCAAATGGCCACTGAGTTGCATGGCTAATGACTCTTGCTTTTCATTAGGCTGTTTGATGAAGTTGCATTTCTTAAAGGGGGTTGTGCATAAGAATTTCATTAAGTAAGACTAACAATTGATCACTGTTAACGTGCATAAATAAAATAGAAGTGTGATTAAAAATCTAAAAATAACAGTGTCATTCTCTGTCCTGAATGCAGGATTTGCTCATATAGGTCTTTAAAAGACAGTCTTCCTCCTCATCAGGTGTTGCCAGACTAGACATCACAGTCTTGTGTTTTCAAGAAGTCTGCAAAAAATGCCACCTTGAGTTCCCTCCCCATAAGAACATCTATTGCCTAGCAGCTACGAGTCAGTGGGGGATAACCCCAGCGACAGACGTCAGGATGGGGGAAGGGGCAGGTTCACTGAGGAGAGTGGAAAAGAGGAGTGAGGAAACCAATTTGAGGAGGAAGAGGGAGGAGTCATACAAAAAACCGAACACAGAACACAGCAGAAGGGGACAGAAGAGGCAGCGGTCGCCCTTATGCAGAGAGCCGGAGAAGGTCAGAGAGGGACAGCTGGAAGTTTCAGAGTCTAGGAACAGCGTGAGAGGCAGAGGGAGGGTAGAAGAAGAAACACGATGGGGGCGTGTGGGTGAGGAGGGCATGCTGGGGGGTGCGTTGGCTTCAACAGAGTATGCAAGTAATCCCAGCTGAGTATTAGCACTCTACTGAATGTTGTATTGGGCTAAGCCTTATGGAACAGGCCAGCCCGGAAGCTGGACATATTTCTCGTTAGGCCAGTCTGGAGCGGTCACGCTCTCTGCAGCCAGGCTGCCATGTGACCGCACCTCTGAAGGGCAGCATGGTCACGATAAACAGGAAACGCTAACCCACTTCCTGCTCTGCCCGGACAAGGATTGCCCGCATGCTCGAAAAGCTCTACCTTCCCTCTCCAATACAACGTTTGATGCACATATCCATCAGATGCTAATTGAGGGCCAGCGAACACAGCGGTTGTGAGTTTGAACCCAGCTAATAAAATGCTGTCATCGTCAATGTGCATTTGAGGAAGCAGTTTAGACTGAGGAACTGAACCAGCATTTGTGAATTGAGATGGATGAGCAATGCATTCAGCTAGTTGCCCAGGTATGTGCTTTCAACGTTATCTGAAAGTTGGTCTCCAAAAAGGGATGAGCCTCTTATCTGACTATATTTACTTTTTCCTCCATGATGATTCTGTTTTAATTGGCACAGACTGACCTTGAGTTGCAAAAGCACAAATGACTCATTGCATGGTAACAGAATGTACGGCTGGGGTAGCAGACAGCCCGATATTGCAGGGGTGGCAACGCCCTCTGTGCACCTTATTCTCTGCGTGCAGGTTTTCTGACGGAGCATCTGTCAGGGCTGTTGGACTGCTGGACACAACAGACATCTGTCTTCATCCATCTGCCGCAACTCCGCCACGCACTCCTCAGCTCTACAATCGGGAGCAACCTTTTCCTTCATGTCTTACATAATCTCATACACACACACACACACACACAAACGTACACAATAATACGCTCGGCCTGGATAAACCGTGATGCGAATGTCACATGTGTCTTGTGGTGAGCAATAACTGGATGACAGGTGCACGATGGGCCAGAATTCGCCTTCACAAAGGCAGAAGCTTAGCACGCACATTCCATTAACGCACGTGAATCATTGCAAATTCCAATAATCACAGAATTCGACAAACCAATCTAATCCTTCAAGAAACAACATGGCAGCGAATGCCTACGGAGATCTGAAAGTAGGCTCACACCCTTGTCCAGCATAAGATATACGATATGAATAAGGCATTAAAAACTTTATTGCGCACTGTATATAACCCTCAGCTTTGAAGTTGACACCACGCGCTATTGGTTCATGCAGCGGTTCCTTCTGGCTGGTGCGCTTTGTTTGTCATGTCACGAGCGGATCTTGCGGGACAGCTGCGCATTGTGAATTTAAACATGAGCTGAATGTCGTGGGGCTGCCACTGCGGGGTAAACGCTTTGTCCTGCGGTGGGACGCTGCGTACGAGCAGGGTCACAGCTGAGAGGCCGGGCGGCAGGAGCGTGACGGCGGGCTTGGCTTTCACTGTAACATGAAGACGGCACAGAGAACAGGAAGGAGAGAGGAGGGCGGACACTCACCTCTGCTGCACTAGCACGGCCCGGAGCCCACAGGAAGGAAGCAGTGACCTATTATAAAGGCAGAAGTGAAGTTCCTATATATATACTATATATATATATATATATATATATATATATATATATATATATATATATATAGAGAGAGAGAGAGAGAGAGAGAGAGAGATCATTTCTTATCTCTCTAGCCCAGCTTCATCTAGATAAGGGCTGTGTGAATCTCACGTAGATGAAAGCTCTGTCCTATGGTGTGACAACATCCAGAGCAGGAGAAGGGGAGTAGGTGGGCCCTAACCGTCATGCGGTCGTAAGCAGTGCATAGACAGGGCCTTTTGGTTACGCTACCATGACAGCATATACTCTTTTCTTCTGTTTTTCTATACTAGCCCCGCCGCATCTACATGACTGAGGTGAAACCGTTTGGCGCAGTAAGACACGCAAAAAGCAAAGCGCCCAAGTGTACAGCACCGTAATTAGCCCAGGCCCAGATGCAGAAACAAACAAATGTGAAAATATAATTAAGAGGCGTAGCAGTTGTCCTGATGACCTGCCCTGGTGAGACAGCCCAGGCTTTGTTCTTGGTCGGCCTTAATTGGTGGGACTATTTACGTGTAGTTTGTGTCAGAACTGAGTGGAAGCAAACTCGACTTCGTGCAATGTCCATTGCAAGCATGCGTGTGTGTGCTAGTGTGTGCATGTAGCGTGTTTAGGTGTAGAATGTTTTATCAGTCTGTTGCCTGCAACCATGTAAGCATGCTTGAACGTGAGTCTTCTTCTCATTGTTTATGCATGCACTATGAGTAAGAGTGTGGCTAGTGTCTGTGTGCGTGTCTGTGTGCACGTCTGTGTGCGCACCTGTCTGTGTGCGTTTCTGTCTGTGTGGGTGACCGTGTGCATATCTGTCTGTCTGCGTGTCTGTCTGCGTGTCTGTGTGCATGTCTGTCTGCGTGTCTGTGTGTGTGTCTGTCTGTGTGGGTGACCGTGTGCATATCTGTCTGTCTGCGTGTCTGTGTGCACGTCTGCGTGCACGCCTGTCTGCGTGTCTGTGTGTGTGCGTGTCTGTGTGCGTGTCTGTGTGCGTGTCTGCGCGTCTGCGCATGTGCACCTTTGATGAGGAGCTTGGGGAAAAAGGCAGCGATTATGTCTAGTGTCTCTATGCTGATGCTGAGCTCTCTGGTGCTTCAGGTCTTGTTGCCAGCAGCAGAGGGAAACTGTAACCATAACAACAGGTAACCACTAACAACGGGCATTCAGTGCCGTAAGCGCTCGAGTGAGCACCTCTAATTGCAGTGGAAGAATTCAATGGCTGGAATTAGCAGCCTGGGCCTGATGATATCCGCACCGCTGTGTTTTAAGAGTCGGAAAATCAATGCCAGTGTTTTCTACTCCAAAACCCATACAGCCATATCGTTGTGATACCCCTGCCTGGTCTGCCATTATCCCTCCCAAGTTGGCAGACTGTCTAGGAATCTGAAAAGGTTTTGAAGAATCTCTCTGGCGAGGTCATCTCGCTTTGCAAACTGGCGGTCTTATTTATTGTTATTGGTTTTAGCTGCTTCATGTTGTCAGAGTACACAGTGAATATGAACTGTGTGCTATAATAATCAGTTCACTCAAATATGCACCAACATGACATTTGATTTTTTCATTCCATTCAAAACCATTTGAAGATATTCACAATGTATTATTTATGAATAATAAAAACTATTCTTATTGCCTTCAAGTTGTGCACATTCAAGGTGTGCCATTTTCCTGTTAGCCCTTCCTAGAAGTATAAGGGAACAATATATTTTCATTCATAAAAATATATAATGCACTGTAACACAACTGTTACAATATCTACTGGACACCTGAATGACTTCCATTTGACCATGACAGTAAAATGGAATACGAATATATGCCTTGCAACTTCATCCTATAACATATAACACTTCTGTTATGTTATTGATGAACTGCCTCACGTGACAACCGGTTGCTTGCAGCTAAAACACTTCACTCAGACATAGTTCCCATTTGTAAGCCAGTGCTTTATCTTCTGCACTCTTTCTGATGGTCCTACCAAAGCTGCTAAAGAACAAGCTGCTCACTGCGTCTTTGGATTGCAGCGACAGATGCAATCAGTCCATAACCTCACGAGAAAGCAAGACACAGCCAACACCTGTACTCCCAAATTCGCAGTGGCAATATGAATATTTCATTGCAGCACGTGGGAAGGCTCTGTCGCGAAAAAAGGGAAAACCTTTCGGACCCAGTGTTATCGCAGGGAGAGCAAATGGGAGAGAGAGAGAGAGGAAAGGGAGTCTTGAGCCTCAAGGCGTGAGAAGGTGGCGGGGAACCGGAAAACGAACGTTGCTTCTCAGCCTGGCAAGAGGGGGAGGGAGCAGGAGGGAGAAGCAGGCGAGTGTTGGCGTGAGGAGTCCTGACAGCGGAGGTCTGTGGCAGTGAAGGCAGATGGAGGAGGGGATGTGCGTGGAGAGGGGAAAGATCGGGAATCGACACGTCATGCCTGCTGCTCAAAGACACGTGCTGAGCTGGAAACTCCACTAACACGAGAGAGAGACAGACACATGGCATTTCCTGAAAGGCCTTTCCCCTTTACTGTACAGGTATACAGAATGACAGAGGAATTGACGTCTGAACGATACAGACGTCTGAACGATACAGACGTCTGAACGATACAGACATTCACCAACACCAGCAAGTAGGGCTTTTTGAGCAAATTGTCCAACATGCCTCCATCTACGTCCCACCCTCAGTACCGATAATGTAAAGGCTGTATTTATGCTGATGGTTTCCTGGTACAAGCCTTTGTGTAAATGAAAAGAGCAAAACTAATACTTGACCTTATTGACTCTTATTGTAATCAACATTTCTATTCCCAAATGACGTGGGAAGATGAGGAAAGATGTTCTATGCCACTTTTGTAGTAACATCATGTGTATTTGTGCTCAGTGTTCTTCCCTTTGGACTTTTTTAAGAAACTTCCAGTGCCTTATGGATTACGTGTTTCACTTATCTTAACAATGTGACTGTTTTTGGAGAACCTTTTGAAGAATACAACCAGTTGTACTTAGTGCTGGGAGAGTTGAAGGAAACCAGGTGGAAAGTTAAACAGAGAAAGTGCCCATTCTGGAGACAGTTCTGCCCGTTCTGAAGTTCTGAGAACGTGGAAAAGTGCTTAAACAGACAAGGGTTCCTCAAAAGAACCTGGGCAGTATTCAATACTTAATTCATTAATTTGATCCCTATTTTCCGTTACCTCATAAAACAAATTCAATATTTGAGCCCAAATTTGTTTTTCATGTCTTGAATTAAACAAATTGTGCTAGTGCCATGTCAAACCTTGGCAGCAACCACACCACTGCTCCTTTCTGTTAGTTTAATCCATCCATTACAACCCAGACTATCACAGAAATCTCTGGGAAACATATCTGTATTTAACAGCCATGTCTGCCCTACTATATCTGAAATAGTCTCTTTAGAAAGACTATGTACTTGCTTTTTCTTCCTGCTGAAGAGCAGAATTCAATGTGTTTTATGTGTTTTGCAGTCTTCTCCTCTGCAGTCCACACTGTCTTTGTGTCACCCTCACAGTTGCTCACTCAGACAGGTCCTGATTCCTCATCTCATGGGACCATGGTATTATAAACCACTGATGACATGCCGTGACCCTCCAGCAATGCTGTCCCGGGTTCGTGCAGCAGGGCTGTGTGGTCAGAGCTGTCTGTTTACGCTCTTCTATACTTCTTTATGCACTTCTCTGTGCATGCAATGTGTGTGGAAGGTGTGAGTTTCTCACCAAAGTGTCCAGAAAACATGTGTTTTTGTCAGTATTGATACAGACTTTAAACTTAAGATGTTTGGGAGAAAATTTTAAACTGCTAGTCAAATGACAAAAATAGGGGTTCCAGTTAGAGGATCAAAGCACAGGGAGATACGAAAAAGCTAATTTGTATGATAGGAGGAGAGAGGAAAGGATTATTTCCTCTGGAGAAACTTAGTCACAACCTCAGAATCTTCCAGGATAACCCCAAATCCATGCACATGGTATCTGGGGGTGGATGTGGCTTAGACTGGAACCATAAAGACCATCAGGAGGAGAGGGACAGGGAATGCCAAATGAGTGAATTCAGAGGGACACAGGGAGACAGTCAAATGGACTTGAGGAAGGACAGAAAGAGAGAGAGAGAGAGAGAGAGAGAGAGAGAGAGCAGGAAGGATTTGGTTTGTATTGAGGGATACCAATTGAGAGCTGGTCCAAATCTGTAGCTACATCCTAATGCTTATATTTCAGATGAAAAGAGGAAATAAGAGGGAAAATAGCAGCATAAAAAAGGGAAAAGCGGCTTAGACGTCGGGATTTCTCAGTTTTTATAACACGCAGACCATCATGCTTAAAGAGTCTGTTTTCTGAAGATAACACTGCCAATGTGAATGTGCTTGCTGTTGTCCCATACACTGAGATTTCGTGACTCCATTGCTGTGCAGATGTGCAGGAGCCAATAAGGATGACGAATGGACATGATGGGTACTGTAGTGCACAAGTACAGATGACATTTAGACACGATGGGTACTGTAGTGCACAAGTACAGATGACATTTAGACACGATGGGTACTGTAGTGCACAAGTACAGATGACATTTAGACATGATGGGTACTGTAGTGCACAAGTACAGATGACATTTAGACATGATGGGTGCTGTAGTGCACAAGTACAGATAGACATGATGATGGGTACTGTAGTGCACAAGTACAGATGACATTTAGACATGATGGGTACTGTAGTGCACAAGTACAGATGACATTTAGACATGATGGGTACTGTAGTGCACAAGTACAGATGACATTTAGACATGATGGGTACTGTAGTGCACAAGTACAGATGACATTTAGACATGATGGGTTTACTGTAGTGCACAAGTACAGATGACATTTAGACATGATGGGTACTGTAGTGCACAAGATGACAGATGACATTTTAGACATGATGGGTACTGTAGTGCACAAGTACAGATGACATTTAGACATGATGGGTGCTGTAGTGCACAAGTACAGATGACATTTAGACATGATGGGTACTGTAGTGCACAAGTACAGATGACATTTTGGACATGATGGGTGCTGTAGTGCACAAGTACAGATGACATTTAGACATGATGGGTACTGTAGTGCACAAGTACAGATGACATTTAGACATGATGGGTGCTGTAGTGCACAAGTACAGATGACATTTAGACATGATGGGTGCTGTAGTGCACAAGTACAGATGACATTTAGACATGATGGGTGCATGATGACATTTAGTGCTGTAGTGCACAAGTACAGATGACATTTAGACATGATGGGTGCTGTAGTGCACAAGTACAGATAGACATGATAGATACTGTAGTCCGCAAGTACAGATGACATTTAGACATGATGGGTGCTGTAGTGCACAAGTACAGATGACATTTAGACATGATGGGTGCTGTAGTGCACAAGTACAGATAGACATGATGGGTACTGTAGTGCACAGATGACATTTAGACATGATGGGTACTGTAGTGCACAAGTACAGATGACATTTAGACATGATGGGTGCTGTAGTGCATAAGTACAGATGACATTTAGACATGATGGGTGCTGTAGTGCACAAGTACAGATGACATTTAGACATGATGGGTGCTGTAGTGCACAAGTACAGATGACATTTAGACATGATGGGTACTGTAGTGCACAAGTACAGATGACATTTAGACATGATGGGTACTGTAGTGCACAAGTACAGATGACATTTAGACATGATGGGTACTGTAGTGCACAAGTACAGATGACATTTAGACATGATGGGTGCTGTAGTGCATAAGTACAGATGACATTTAGACATGATGGGTACTGTAGTGCACAAGTACAGATGACATTTAGACATGATGGGTACTGTAGTGCACAAGTACAGATGACATTTAGACATGATGGGTGCTGTAGTGCACAAGTACAGATGACATTTAGACATGATGGGTGCTGTAGTGCACAAGTACAGATGACATTTAGACATGATGGGTGCTGTAGTGCACAAGTACAGATGACATTTACTGTAGTGCACAAGTACAGATGACATTTAGACATGATGGGTGCTGTAGTGCACAAGTACAGATGACATTTAGACATGATGGGTGCTGTAGTGCACAAGTACAGATACAGACAGGAAAGGTACCTTAGAAGTCCAGATGCTTTTTAAGTAACCCGCGTATTTTAACTAAACATTTTTTCCCATGGTGATATTTTTATGCTGTGGCCTTTGTAGATGTTGTAATGAGGATGATAACAGATGTTCTGTTCCTGTGAGAATGAAGAAAAGATTAGCAAGGCATCATGCACTTACTCTGAGGGCCCTAGGGAGGGACCACAGGGAGATTGGGACAGGGCTTGAAGGGAAACCCTCTCAGATTGTTCTCTCCATCTCTCGTGCTTTAAAAAGAAAAAAGGATGACTAAGTGTGCTGGGTCTTTACCCCAGCCCCCTCCCCCACACATGCATTTATATGCCTACACACATGCTGTATGCATGAACAAACTACAAAGTGCACCGTTGATATTTCTAATACATATGCGCACACTGAGGCAAAAAAAAAAAATGTCTGTTTGCTTACAAAGGGACCTAGACATTTTACAGAGAAGAACATTTGTGCATACACCCCGTCAACTTGTACATTTAGAGGATTTGGCAGATGATTTAATCCCGACTGATTTACGGCCTCATCAATATGACAGAACGCGTGCTCCCTGCTCTGAAGGCATGACGTCTGTGTTGCAGACACCTTGCTCTGCCTGCCTGGCCATGTGAATCACAGGGGAGCTGTTGGGTGTATGTTTATGAATCTGCAAGCGCATAACACAGTGTCCAGAAAGACTTCAATTAATGCTTTTTTTTTTTAATTAGCGAGAACCTGACTAGACTAAATATTTGTGCCCAATGCTATTTGCAAATGTATTTCTCTTCCACCCATGAAGTTCTCCATATAGTCAATTTGCACTATCACATCCTCTGAGTTGCCCATGTCTGTGGCTCTCGGAGTGGAATCACACTTGTCTTCAGCACCGGAGGTGTTTGGTGTGTGAAGTGTTGCGCTATTTTTCGAAATAAGCTCCTTACTCTGCGTGTGCACACCGTTCACGGGTGCTCCAGCTGTATGGGTCTTCACTATCGTCCACCATCCTCATCCTCATCTGAACGACCGCGGCTCTTAAGCTGCTTTCCTCTGGGCTTATTGGGCTTATTCATTTACAACTGTAATATAACACTTATCTGACTGCAAATATTTTACACTGAAAGCCAAAGTCTTCAGTAGGATTTCTCCCCAATCTCCTCCCCCCCTTCAGTGCCAATTAAAAAAAAACTAGCAACATTACATATGCTGTTTTAATTAGCAAGCAATCCAGAACACTGGAATATGAGCCCATAAGTCGTTGCATGACTTGGTGTCAAACCTGGGCTGTGCCGTGAGGACCCCATGAACGAGGTTCCAGGATTCCAAGGGGTTTGCTGCCTTGCTAGGAGAGGGACATGAAGGTCTCTCTAAAGATCTCTTTAGGTGATGCACAGGTCTACGTGATATGTAGATAGTAAGACAAAGACTCTACTTCAGCTGCTATGAGACATCTGCCATTGTTTTGTAGCTGAACTTGTAGCTCAAAAAGCCTCAATGACAGAAACCTCACATCACCAGGAAACATCTCTTACGAGGGAACCATATTTAGAAAATGAGCTCACAATAAAATAACAACATACAGTATGAGAGATATTACCAAAACGCCATGACTTGACTTCAAATAAAAATAAAAAATAAAAACAGCTCAGTAGTGCCTCTGGTGGGCATTAGAAGTCCTACAGACTGTTTATAGTTTTCATGCCCCACAGAAGGCTTCATCCATCTTCCACTACTGAGGTTCCTGTTTGACCTAGCATGAAAACACTGGCCTGCTTCAAACCTTGATTCAGCCTTCAGAAGGCTCTGAATAGCTCTACACGCGGACTGCCTCACAGGCTGCAGGTGGAACCCAGTGTCTGCGTTCTCGTTAGTATGTCTCTGTTGAAAATTGGCCTGACTTTGGTATCATTTAAGCTGTTGCGTAATCTGTATGTGAGTGAGAGCTCTAAAGCTCGAGAGTGTTGCCTTATGGCCCTCCTGTTCTTAGTGTCCTGATGTCCTGTTACCATGGAGACAGATATGCAAATTCCCACAGCGTTTCTGCCTTTTTTTTTCTTTTGCTTCTTTTGATACACAAGCCTATGAGGTTGCTCTGTGGTAGCAGTCCCATCTCTCGGTTTGTAGAGCTACGCGCATCTCTCTCATGGCGGACGCTCACGGGAAGAGTGCAAGCTCCGTACTGTCGAACTTACAGCCTCCACAAGATGGCACTGTTGCTTTTCCATATCAGAAAGCGACATGCACCGTCTGACCAGTCACCAGTGATAGCCCTTCTTAGAGGGACATGTTGTGGCAGTAACACAAACTGTCCTATTAGGCATCTTTCAGCGTTCTTTAAAAAAAGACCTGCAGATATAATACCGTACCCTGACTCCACGCTGCTCCAGAGAGCACTGGTCTCCATGCACTAGCCATGCCGTAGCTTGGATTATGTGGGAATAATGTGTTCCAGATGGGGATGAAGGCGTGCGTGTGTTCGTCTGCGTCTGTTAAGGCAGAATGGCATGTCCACTCACCTGACGGCAGGGGAGGCAGGGCAACCACGCTCAGTCTGCCGCAGAGTGCCCAGACAACAGTGCTCGACTGGAAGCTGCCCTCTACTGCTACCTAGTGGCTCGCTTAGGTACTGAAGGAAAGGAGTGGTGCAGTGACTAGGTGGGATGTCCGTGACGAAATGGACCGAGGAGACTTTATTGTAAATATATTATAAATTCTACAAACGTCAATGGCATTAGACATTATTTCATTTTCTATTAGCTTTAAATTATGATATATATGTTAGCACATGCTAGCCATTTAATTATAGTCATGAATATTCGGATCATATCTAATTGTCTCAACATTTCCTTGCATCAGTATCACATATAGCTCCTAGATCATTCTCATGTTTTTGGTTTACCCACAAGGTGCACTGTTTCAGCAAAGATACTGCCTGAAGATGATTGTTTTGTGCTGCAAGTCGTTTCTCATTGGAGGGTATTTTCAGTACTTCTATATTAGTCCTTATGATCTTATGATCTGTTATGTAAGTGGAGGAGTGATCCGTTAGGGTCTATATCAGGCTTGGTTTTAGACAGAGAGGCACAGATCCCGGCAGCCACAGGCCCACTTGTCCAGTTTCCATGCTAAGAGTTTAACACAGACAACACTGAACACCTCTTTCCACAAAAACCCATCTGCCCTTTTGCCTCACGAAATCAGCATCTAAGCACAATGGATTGTCTCCTTAGCTGCGTCACCATTCGTCTATTAGTTATGGGAGAGTTTTGTCGGAATATTGGGGGAATGTCCATCAGGCCAAGATGAGGTAATGACAATGCTACAAATGCCTGGAACTACCTTCATAAGCCCAGTGGCACTGGCCTGGCCTTCACCCCAACCACCGGCCATCTTTCTCCACAATATACCCCACAAACCACAAATCCAGGATCAAGCTGGTAAACACAGCATCGCTCAGGGAACCGGAGCTGTTAATCGAAGGTCCGTTATGTTATTGAATAATAGTCTTCAAGTACAGGCCAGGACAGATCTATAGCTACGCCTGTGCAGAAGCTCAGCATGTACTGTACTGCTAGATGGTGTGTGTTGTGCTGAAATGTATTGGATTTTTTTTTGTGCTGGAACCAGAAACCCATACCCATGTTTGTTTCTGGTGCCAGTTCTTTAGACACTGTTCTCCAGGACAGTTTGTCAAGGATATTTTCCCTTTTCCCTGTCCCACCGCAGCTCTCCACTAGTGATGCTCGGAGCAACGGTGTAACTGGGCCAAGGTCGTTGAGAACACGCCGGAACATGCGGACTGTTTCACAAAGATGCCAAATTTTATAATGGGCACTTTGCCGCTCGCAGTCAAGAAACAGAGACGATGGAGAGAAATACAGAGTGAAGCACAGATCGGGGAGAGAGAAAGAGAGTAAGAATGAGGAAAACAGACAGAGGGAGAGAAAGAGAGGGAGAGAATGCTGTGACTCATTCGGGTGACGAGTGTGTGTGGCTGCTTACTAGCTGACTTGAACGTTCCAGCATTTCTAAAGCCCCCACATAAATGAACCCAAGCTGCTCTTGTGTGCTAAGGAGGTCTAATGTGGAGCTGAGATGATTTGCAACACCCCCCCCCCCCCGCCCCCGCACACACACACACACCGTTTGTCCTAAACTGCTTCCCTATCTCAGCTCTCTAAAAGCTTCCTGCCTCATAGTTCTGGCCTATCATGACCCATATGACCCATTAGAGGCAATCCAGAGTCGCTGAAGTCTGTGGAGAGCTCAGAAAGCTAAACTCAGCAAAAGTGCTCATGTAGAGCCCTGTGAGCAATTTACTTCACCTTCAAACCCATTGCTGCTCTTCTGAACCTTCTTGAATGATAGGCTTACATTTGCATTTTGTATATGTAGAAAAGGTCAAAAATATATGTCACACTTGTTCACTCTGTGAAATATAACACTCATAGGGGCTTTTTGTTGGCCCAAAATCCTTCCCTACCTCTTTCCATACTATGTGTATTTGTGGGCTATGATGACATCACTGAATGCTACAATCGCACAGCCAAGGACTCCTGTCCCTAGTCCTTCTGTGTTTACTCAACAGTATAAAACTCATACATACAAACTAGTGCAGTCAGTCTCTCTAACTATCTTTGCTGACTCATCTCTCTTTCGCACACACACACACACACACACACACACACACACACAAGTGTGCATGCACACACAGGCATCCCCATATCCTCCTGAGTTCATGCACATATGCTGATTTGTGTCTTTCTCTTAATGCCTTCATACCTCTCCCCTCACTCACTATCTTCCTCATTCACCCCCTCAGTCTCTCTCTCTCTCTCTCTCTCTCTCTCTCTCACACACACACACACACAAACTTGCATTATTGTTGGAGCATTTCCATTCTACTGACTTGTGCCTAATGTGTTTACTGTTATAGTAGTTGAATAAAGCCATGTGTTTTTTTCATAGGGAGCAGCCAAATGTCTCCTGTGCACAAACACCATGGTCTACTCTTATGAAAAGGCCTACACACACACACACACACACACACACACACACACACAAAACAAAACATTAATCAAAGAGCGATTAATATAGGTCTGAACAAGCCATTCATTTTATATCCTTATCACAGATCCAAAAGACAAACTATAGACACTGCTGAAGCATGAAAGGGGCTTTTTATTTGGACTGTTAAAGGCCTGAAAATGTTATTTATAACATGTTATTTATGTTATTATAAAGTGCATGATAATGTCATGGGCTACCTGACTCTCCCTATTGGGTTCGTCTGTGTATATATACGTTTGTGGGTATTGCTTGCTCGTCTCACCTGTCTCTTGTCATTATGTGTTACCTTGTAAGTGTAACAGTATTTAATGTGTGTCGATGTTGTGTTTGTCGCTTGTCTTTATCTAAGCCTTGTCTCTGTTGCGTGTTTCCGTGTGCTGTCTGTTTCAAATAAAAAGCTATAAGCTAAATGACGCTTCCGACTTGGCATCGTGCTTCCTTTCCCTCGTCACAGAAAGACGAGTTACCCAGAATGCCGGAGGGTGAGCACGGCAGGAAGAGAGGCAAGCGTCGCCTTGTGCTGCCTGCTGCTTCAGTCAACGCCTCGGGAAGAGAAGAGCGGATTGCTCTCCCCGAATTCATTAAGTGTTTGCTATACTGCACTCGTGCAGAGGAAGAAGAGAGGCTGGCTAGCCTCTATAGGGACGTCTCTGACCAGCTGGCCGGAGAGTAGACGGGTTCTTCTCCACTGCCCAGCAGCTCCTCCCGGGACACACCAGCACCAGCCCTGGTCGTGGTGGGGTGCACCGTCCAGGGGATGGACTTCTTCCCAGAGTGGGAGGAGAATCAGCCACCTGACCAGGGTCGGCACGGCTGCTCGTACCCCCCTCTGAGACAGAGGAGGACTCAAGGGGGGAGGCCAGTCCACAGCCGTACTCTCGCGGGGTCTCCCTTCTGCCTGGAGGAGGTGGAACATTTGGAGGAGGGTGGTATGTAGCCAGAGGGAGTCTCCCCCTCCCTCTGGCTAGGGGAGCGATTCATGAAGACCATTGGTTCATGAAGACCATTGGTTCATGAAGACAATTGCTAAAAAAAGGTTATAAATGTGTTAATGTCAAACAAATATTACAAATGGACGGTGTCAAATAAAAAAAATGTAATTAAATGATTAAATCATTTACGAATGAAAAGAAATGCTACTGATTAAAAGTACTAAATGTGTTACGGAAGAGGTCATCTAAAATAAATAATAAAATATGAAAATAAAGAGAATAAATTATAAATGGAAAGAAACATAACGTGCTTTGCAGTGCTGGTGAAGCAGGAAGAGCAAGTTGCTGGCCACACCAAGGTCATCAGTCCAATTCCCAGGGAACCTACACACAGTGCACATGTACAAAGAGCGTATGCCAAGTGTAAAAGATCTAGACAAAGACATCATGATCTCTAAGGCAACAGAGGGTGCAGAATCAAAGGAGTTCAGTAACATTGTAAAATCATTAGTAACAGGATCTTGAGGTTTGTTAACGTGCATGTTAAAGTTCCCAATGAATAGTACCATCAAATTCCTCAATAAATCCTGGATTTTGTATGTGAGGGTGATATATAACCAACATAGAAATTCCTGGTAAGACATGCAAGCATGGAGAATCCCCCAGCAGTTTTTCACGTGGTACCAAGTGTGCTGCGAAATAGACAGGCGGCACCCCTGGACGTCTTATTAACTGTAGGAACGTCGAAAGACCTGTCAAAGGGGGGGGAGCTGCTTCATTGAGGGCAAAGTTATCATTATTAATGAGCTCAGTTTCTGTTAAGAAAATACAATGTAGCTCCAACTAACTTTGACATCTGTGGCTACAGTTTTGTTGGTCTATGAGTGCAAACTCTGCTCATCCTCCACTATAGAAGACCCAAGAGGCCAAGAGGCACAAGAGGCATTTTATGACCAATAAAAGGATCTCAAACATACAGGTAGCCAGTAGAATGATCTGAAGACGTGTGTAATGTGAGGCGTCGTTTAAATATGAGTGAAGGTTCTAGCAGCAGCATTCAGAACTTCTTGCAGATTATTATCGAAGCTCTTGAGTATACCAGATAAGAAGAGTGCTACAATAATCTAACCCATGCCCTGTAGCAAGGGCATGTGTGAATTGCTCACTATTAATAATGGAGAGAATGTGATTGTCACACACACACACACACACACACACACACCCCTGCCCTCCAGCGCTCTGAGTGGCCGTCTTCCATTTGTCAGCTAAATTCCGCACCTGTTCTTCATTCCCTGTACTCTTTAAATACCCCCACTGCCCCCTCTGGTAATTGTGAAGTCTCTTGTCCTTGTACCAGATTCTAGGCCTGTTCTGTTCTTCTTGTACTAATTACTAGAGTTTTGACCCCAGCTTAAGTTATGCCACTACAATATTACCTTGATAGAGATCAATGTGAGTTTGAAACATGCAAATTATATTATACCTGAAATCAAACCACTACTCCAAAAGATATGCAGTAAATCCCACTGGGATGCGAGAAAGATATTTTAGTAACACTGCTAAGAAATCTCTGCCAAAGGACCCACTTCCTTTTTATTCGACTTATACAAATTCATGTTACCAACACCTTAGAGTTACGCAACAACTAACGATTGGGAGAAAGACCCTGTCTGACCCCCTCCCCCCGTTCCTGTATATAGACTAAAAGGACCCAGAATGGAGGCCTGTAGAATGCCATAGTATGATGCATAGTGCTAAGATGTGTGGGTACTCAGTTCACCATAGCAGTCATGACCACTTATGTAAGATTCAAACCAGCTCTGTGCCAGAGAGCCCCTGTCATTGCTACAGCCAGTAAAGTAACATGCCATTGTCAGCTGGGTCAAAGGTGGCACTCCGGTTCATGTGAACCAAGATAGAGGGCCTACCTGAATCACCATAAGCTCTCGTACAGCACTACTGTGTTGGTGCTATAGAAGATTTGAAAACCTAATGGGTAATTTTCATTTGCAGTATTTGAGCTGAGAAAATGATCCAATTTAGCAGTGAGGAATCAAGATTCCTTTTCTGCATTAGATGTTTGACAATAACTTATTTTAGGCTGTGCGGATAGATCTAATGACATTCTTTAAAAATGTTAATATTCAAGCTAAAAAAAGATATAGTGCTTTTCACATTTGTGTGTAATATGTTTTCTCCCCTTGTTTCTTCTCTCTCTCCCTCTCTCTCTCTCTCTCTCTCTCTCTCTCAGTGTTCTCTTTCATGGCTCAGGTTGTTTGTAACCTTGTTCAGTGTGAGAGCATCTTTAGATACAGAAAAGCTTCCTGTGAATCAGTTTTCAGTATCCGCTGGGATCATCAGCTTTCCCCTAGCTTGTTACATAAGCTAGGTCATACTTGGAGCGGATGGGCGCAGGACTGCGGGCTTGGGGTGGTGCTCGTGTGGGGGGTGGTGGGTGGGCGGATGGGGTCTTGGATTTCGCCTTCCTGCTTCCCTACGCTCAGAATAAATTTCTCTTTTTTTTTTTTTTTTTTTTTTTTTTTTTTTTTTTGACCTGCCACACGGCTTAATTAAGTCATGGCACGTTTAATTAATTACATAATGTTTGGTCATAAGCATGTTTGTACATAGCCTCAGCAAAGCTCATGCAAAGTACTTGAGGCTGCTGCCTGGTTTTACACGGGCTGCTTCCAGAAAATTCTAGAATCTCAGGTGACCAAAATCCAGAAGATGGCTAATTTGTGTGGTGGAATAAGGTCACGTATAACTAAATCTTTTTTTTTTCTTAAATGTACCATCCTGAGGGTTAAGCAAGCTGTCCATTATTCTGTTGTATGTTGTAGGTAAGGTGTAACTGCACATGGATACATTGCTGTTGCATGTGGTTTACTTATGAAGAGAGCAAAACATGATGATACTAGATTACATTTATCTCAGATTTAACAACCAACTGACTTGCGCTGGGCTGGGATAGGACCACAGTATGGTATACATGCATACAGTCACATTCACATGGGCTGATGGAGCAGCAATCTATCACTTGGTGTAATTCATCACACGCACACACATTTTTCCAGCCCTGACTGAGAGGCATTCAGACACTCTTCTTCTTGCTAAATGGTACACAGAGTTTTGTAGAATGCCAGCAATGGAAATATAAAACCTCATAAAGTTTAGGGTAGCCTCTCTCCTCTTTAAATCCAGTTAGGTCTGTAAGAGGACAGAGGACCATGTTATGATTGTCATTATTTTCCACAATACCAAACAGATGACCCTTTCTCTCACCCTCTCCCCACATTTCATGACATTTTCCATCTCTCTCCTAGTTGAAGCAAAGCTCTCCAGCATGCTCTTGCCATCTGGACCCCGCGTCATGTGACTCCGATTCACTCTCATACTGAAGCTGAGTAGAGGTGATAAACTATCACTCCAAGTTCTGTGTAGGACACATCATCATTCAGTCACACAACAAACCACCTGGCACCCTACCTAACATCAACCAAGACGCCTCACCATTATTCAAAAAAGGCATTTCTGCATACTAATTCATGTCTCATTATATAGTTTCCCACGATTTATTTTTTGCCTCACAAAAAATTGTTTATCCAAAATTAGCAAAACAAGATGGTAATACAGGAAAAGGAAGACCTTCTGGTTGATAAGTATATTCTAGTATGGGGTTTAATGTCTTAATTCAGTCTTTCCAGCTGTTTGGTAAGGTACAGTTAAACACAAATGAAGAGGCTCGTGTATAGATTGCTTTGACAACTCCTATTACAAACCACATGTAGGCTACACACATTTATATACACAGAATTAGCTGCTGTGGGTCTGATACGTGAGCTGATGTTTTTCATTATGCTATTAATATCATAGCAGAATTAGTCATCTTTAAAATATAAGCTTGGGTCTGCTTTATCACTGAGCTAACTGTGTGTGTGTGTTTGTAAAACCCAGTGAGAGACAGCAGATTATAGCCCAGTCTGTACAACAGAGGCACAGAAGACTAGCCAGCATAGGACGGATAATGAGACTCTACTTTTGGCTGCGTTTCTGCCATTCCGCTCAGGTCATTATGCTCAGGTCATAGGTCATAGGTCATAGGTCTATTATAGGTCTACCACATTATAGGTCTACCACATTATGCTCAGGTGATAAAATGAACTTTCATATAATACACCGAGAAGGCTTTGGAGCAGCATTCTGAAGTGGTTTTCAGAGTTACACTTCTTCTGTGCAATCCAGAAGGCTGATCGAATCAAATTGGAAAAAGGATCAGTTGAAAAATTCTACACTGCTACAGTACTATCTTGGAAAGGGAGACATTCTGTGACGTTTCTCCCCCAGGATGGTTGGATAGTGTTTTAAAATGATGCTAAATTCCTGAATTCCTTTTTCCAGTAAGATAAAGTTATTTCCCTAATCAAAGTGGTTCATCACTCACCCAGTACACAGTATGACAGATCTTGGAAGAATACATTTTTTGTTAGTATAAAATCACTTGGTTAGTCTAGGATGAAGATCATGTTATCCCAGACATGGACTACTCAAGCCTGATGGTTCAGCTCTCAATGTTCTAATCTCTCTGTCCCCATCTATCTGACCTCCAGGAATACTTCATTTCTCAGAAGAAAATTTCCCTTGAATCAGTAGAACATACGATAACCAGTAGCAATTGGCTCATTTCCAGCTGCTCCCGACCAGCACTTTTCCTTATCATCCCCATGACCTTCACACACACACACACACGCTCACACACACCCACACACACACACACATACACCTTGCTTTCCCTTCCCTGCACCACTTACTTGTTCCTCACATACACCTCAGCCCCACAAGCACCTTCATTCTGAGCTAATAAACTAGAGCTTCCCTCACTACAACTGACTCTGGTCTCTTGCTTTACAATTACACACGGTGACACATATACGTGTGTGTGTGTGCATGCTAATATACATCTTTCTGAGTCTGTATTTAATCTCAGTGTGGCAAAGGAACACAAACTCTTTGATAAAAGTGCAGAGATTAAGGGTTTTTGTTTGTTTCTTTCCAAACCGGAGGCTCTCTGTGGGTTCGTCAAACGTCAAACGGCCACTTTAATGAGCATTTGGCTCATTATCTTGCCCCTTCATATATATCTCACATGTTGCCCTTCATAAGCTGTGGTTAGGACTCTTTTGTATTTCATTTTCATTCCTTTCATTAAATTCTTTGGTTGGATCATTTGCTTCCTCCTTTTTTTTTCCTTCCTGCACATTCTATGCCCATGACGATATGAAAGTTTACACTTTGTTATTTTATACCGATACCTATTGTATTCCTCATTTCATCCTAAGAATAGTTTCAAGCAAGGAGGCTGAATGTCCCAAACCAGTCAGTGGAAGTGCATGAGGACCTGCTGGAGTGAAGCATGTGCAGGGCTGGATCAGTCTGCCACTCTCTAGCGCCTCCCCATGGGCCCAGTATGGAGCAGACCTCCAGCATATGTACTGCAAACCGGGAATCCATCCGGGAATCCATCCTCGTCCTGGTGGTGGAGGGAGCATGCAGAGGGCTGGAGATAGGATGGGGCTGCAGACGCGAGAGGGGTTGTGTGAGACACAGAGCAGCTGGATATCCCCGGAACACTAGTCGGAGTCCCTGGGCCCATCCTGACTTTCATTTCCCCTCTCAGCATTGCTTGGTTGACTACAGCTCATCAAATGCCTCTGATCCTTTGAACGTGATCTACCTGCTACTACATTTTTTATACAGCTGTGGCTGCATTATTGGTGGTTTGGTTTTTCAAAGATGTGTTCCACATGATGACTTATTGTCAAGCTTGTTAACCCCTAAGCAGCACTATGGTTTGTTCAAACTCTGCCACCATTTTGTATTGCAGGCGGACCACTTTTATGGACGCTATCATTTGGGTAACACTTTTGCCGGGTAATTTTGAAGTGTAGCTATATCACAAGTAACATCTTGGATACATTGTATTGAATGCATTCATTAATTAATGTTTGACATGGTCATAACATCGAACATGTTCCAGGAAGAAGGAAAAGTTTTGATATATTACAACATTTTCGATTAAAGCCCAAACATCATGAAACATGATGAAAACCTAACGATTATGTCAAATATGTGTAGTTACTCCTATAAAGTTAAATTTGTTTTAATTAGTTACTTTAAAGTACAATGTTACCTTAACATAGTTTAGCATGTGAGACATTTAACTTTGAAAACTACCCATGAGTAAACATACAACAGACTCCATGTTGCATTCATATAAATAATACATTATATGTTGAGTTTTTTTTTTTGACATTCATGAGAACAATATTTAGGTGAGATGCTATGAATGTGATATGTAGACACCATTCATAAATTAAAGTGTTGCCCTTTTGCTGATTTCATATTTCCATTTTATAAGTCATGTATGAAAAACAATTTTGTCTATCTTAACACAATATGTGTTGAGCTGAGTTGAATAGATGTTTGAGACAAGTGTAGAAATGTTTTACATCACAGATTCTTGTATATTTGGTCCTTTCGATGGCAGGTATTTGTTTAGATGGATAAACCAGAGAGAAGTGATACGCAATCCCACGTATGGTCACTTCTGACAAAGTGGACTCATTATGGAACAACGCTCTAGTTGGCCTTCCAACACGAGTTACCACAAGAGCATTTCCTGTGTCTCATCGATAGACTCACGCCAAGCCGAACTAATTAGATTTTAATAATGCAGTGATCTTTTCACTGTTCGTCAATGTCCCCGAGACCACTTGGCCTTGAAGTGGCTCTAAAGCTCTCATGTGTATGGCTTACACCAGCTTCTCTTCTCCCCTGGCTTGGGGAAGCTCACGGGCTGCTCATTGTGTTTCTACATCACATTTTGAGTGTTTCACAGCTTAGAGCACCTGATTCAACTCGCCAGATAATGCCAAGCTGTTCAATGGCTGACTCAGGACTGCACCGCAGAGCTCCCAGACCTTCACAACCACTTGTATATATATATATATATATATATATATATATATATATATATATATATATATATATACATACAAGTATATATATACATATATGTATATAGTATAAACACTACTAAAGGAGTAAATGTGCTGTATGCTGATTTAAAAAAATGAGATTCAAAATACGCTACAAACGCAATACATATGTACAATAAATGAAAAACGGTAAATACAATAAAATACAGGTGAAACGCAGACAAAAAGTGCATCTCCGGTGTCCTTTCGTGGGCGCGAGAAACCCCTCGTTTTTTATGCCACCTTTAACGGCTGAAGCGTATGTGGGATAGACAGGCTTCCTCCCATTCCTGCTGACCCCGTGGGGTGTTCTGTGTTGTCTGTCTCTAGGACACCTGACTTGAACTACTAAGAGTGTAGTAATTATCTCATGAGTGGAATTAGGTGTGCTGGCACAGTGAAAACACAAACAGCACTATGAAAACTGGAATGCACAGGGCCAGGATGACGAGGCACAGGTAAAGAACAAAACCATGCTAATGTGCAGTCTATGACTAATGATGGAGTTTAGTTATTCAAATCAGTTATTCAAATCAGGGCTTTGGCTTGCCGGTATTAAAGACATATATCAGCCAATTGAGGCCCACTATTGGCTATATCAAAATGTATCAAGGCTTTTGTATATCTTCTGATCCTCATTCCGATACCCATAGCTGAATAAAGGCACTGAGAGCCTCTGATGTTACTTGTGATGCCTGCCAACTATCTGTGGTATGATGCTCATCACTGATCCTGGATGGTCATAACCATAGCATGAAATCATGAACGCAGCTACAAATGGCACGTGATGCATTGTGTCTACACAGAGTCACATAAAACACGCTTCAAAGCTCCAAGGGAAAAAAAAATCCATGTTCAGTATTTGTGCTTCAGTGTGGAAATCGTGAGTCAGGCAACTGGTCAACAGTGGCACATCTCAAAGAGGTCACCGTGTTGGGTCACTCTGTGGCTTACAGGAGAAGGAGTGGTGGTATAAACCTGCCTGTCTCTTTGAATAGACCAGTGTCAACTGAGGTATTGGACATGGCAGTGGAAAATGAAACACAAGGAGCTTGCATAGAAATTGAGGGAGAGGTTTGTGTTTGCGCGTGTGTATGTGTGTCTGTGTGTGAAGGTGTTTTGTTGAAAGGAGATTCATATGGTTGCTTGTTTTGGATGATAGACTATCGTCATATAGATTGGCTGGAAAATGCTATGGTTTAAAAGCACCTAGCAAGAATATCATTTCATTCAAGGGGTTGTGACCTGCCAAGCATCTTTGGCGCCTCTGATTAGGTAACGATACACAATAGTCCAGCCTCGGCCAGGGGAGAGGTAGGGTTGCAGTGGTACAATCACAGCCAGCCCGGCGGTATGGCTTAGACGCTGTGTACCAACATTCCTTCATAAACCTCACTCTAAACGTATATGTATAGCTTTACATTCTCTGTCTAAAAATAAGACATGAGACACTACATAAATCATTATATAGGTATAGGTGCTATTTATGATAGACCATGTAAGACCTTTATTGGTTTAGCCATAAAATAAAGTGTAAAATATCTCTAGAATGCAAAATGCATCTTCGTAAAATGTCTGTAGAAAAGGATTTATGCATGCTATTGTGCCAACATTTGTTGTTTCACTGTTATTTTACGTGGTTGTACACAGTGATAAATGCATGGATGATTGTTCAGCCTCCACCATCCCCACCCCTGTAAGGACTGTTAAGTCATAGTGGGAGTGGTGAGCAACGTCGTCTCCGGCACTGGCCGTAGCTCCAGGACCGAGGTCTCTGTGCCGCCTGGAAGCTTTTCGTTCACAGAGCCCATCTCTGTTTAGGTGGGAACAAGTTGGAAGACCATTGACGAGGGGTCAGGTTTCACACAGACCAGCTCACTGATCTCCACTCAAACAATAGAGGCCTGGAACAAGTCTCAATAATTGAACAGTCCATGAGCATTACGCAATCAGACCATGAGTGGGCCGTCAGAGCTGGGAGAGGAAGCAGACATTGGTGGTGGTGGTGGGGGGGGGGGGGGGTAGTAGTGGGCGAGTGGGGCGGAGGTGCTTGGGAATGTGTGGGAGGGAGAAAGAGAGAGAAAACATGAGAAAGAGTGATACACTAGGTTTTGATTTAACAGTTACTCCTGTACAATGATGAAATCTGTTGAAATGTTTTCTAGGTTGCTGAAATGGCTGTTGTGAGTAACTTGGTGAACAGGAGGAAGGACCATGTTTCACTGGAGCACACTCAATATTCAACGCGCAGAAGTTAGCCTCCTTGTTTTGTTTGTCTGAAGGATTTCGCTTAATGGTGTCAAGGGTCATTTTATATTTGAATGTCTTCCTATATCTGCAGCATGCAGGCTAATGAAGAGAGCAGTTTGTAAACATTAGCTCCTGCTAAAATGCCCCCCAGTGTGTGAGCATATGTTGGCATAAAAGATATCTCTATATTTTTAGTCATGTCTGTGTAGAGCAGCCAAAGCTCCCCACGTCACATAGTGCTACTGACTTCCCAGAATGCCATGAGTGAGGAGCATGGCGGCTCTCAGCTGTGCCTTTGACTGCTGCTGAGAGCTGTGTGTGTACATGTGTGCATGGGCGTGCTTGTGTGTGTGTGTGTGTGTGCATGTATTTTCCTTATTCTAGCAGCTGTTGCAGGACTTTCATTCCACATACTTCTCTTTCCTCTTTGTCTAAGTAAATTTCCATGTTTTATTTGCATGTTACTCACTCTCTCTCTCTCTCTCTCTCTCTTACTCTCACTCTCTTACTCTCTCTCTCTCACTCTCTTACTCTCTCCCTCAAACTCTCTTACTGTCTCTTACTCTGTCTCTTCTCTCTTACCCTCCTCCTACGCTACCCTCACATCCACCATTGCCTGAGGTGCCACAAAATAATCCACTTGCTATTGTTATTCTTATAGCAGACACAGACACACACACATAGACGTGCATACACACACACACACACACACACACACACACACATAGACGTGCATACACATACACACACACATAGCTGAATGCTATCAACTTACAGGCATTCTCTTGGCCCTCTTGTTTCCAGCTGATCACACAGGCCTATCACACAGGTCTATAACACAGGTCTACCACACAGGTCTATCACACAGTTCTATCACACAGGCCTATCACACAGTTCTATCACACAGGTCTACCACACAGGTCTATCACACAGGTTTATCACACAGGCCTATCACACAGGTCTATCACACAGGTCTATCACACAAGTCTATCACACAGGTCTATCACACAGGTCTATCACACAGGCCTATCACACAGGTCTACCACACAGGTCTATCACACAGTTCTATCACACAGGCCTAACACACAGTTCTATCACACAGGTCTACCACACAGGTCTATCACACAGGTTTATCACACAGGCCTATCACACAGGTCTATCACACAGGTCTATCACACAAGTCTATCACACAGGTCTATCACACAGGTCTATCACACAAGTCTATCACACAGGTCTATCACACAGGTCTATCACACAGGCCTATCACACAGGTCTATCACACAGGTCTATCACACAAGTCTATCACACAGGTCTATCACACAGGTCAGGCAACTGCCTTTGCTGCCTCCAGACTGTTTGAATAATGCCAGCTAACTGGTTCCTGCACTTTACATTAAGATTTTTGAACCATAATATTAAACACAAGAATTCTGTCTACTCTTTGTAATGTTTCCATGCTGACTGTAAACTCCTTTAGTTTTCTGTGTAAATGAAATCCTTGATTAGCTTTTATGCAAATAACATGAGGGTCTTGTAAAACTGATAATTGTATAATATTTGTCCTCAAGTAATAAACTGTATGTAGATACTTAAAGCAGTTTATAATGCTGCCACTTTGATTCTTGAGACTAAGTGGACGTTCATCATTATAAAAGATAAATTCCTTAGTTTTACACACATTAAAAACTAATCTACTACATCTACACGACATCTACATCTACAAAGTTGAAAATAAGTATGTCTATCTCCATTCATCTGAAACAGTCAAACAGTCCATAACACTGGCCTAAATAAAATTCAGGAATTCATAAGACCTCTTGACCCTCTTGCAAACTCTTTGAGTCTAGTTCATTCATTCTGTGTGGCTCTGCTTTGTTGCTGTAACGTTGTGATTCTTAAGCAGGACGCCACAGAGCTGCCGTAACATTCAGTGTTTAATCATACAAACACGCTACCTGAAGTAGCGTAACAGTCAACATACTCTTCACACTTTAACACTTGAAACATTAGAAACAAAGACGCGCACAGGACACTGCGTAAACGCACATTAAATAGACGAACAACGCTATCTCCTGGTGATGACGAGACGAGCCACGGGTGAGACTGATGAACACACCCACACCGACACACCCACGGAACTACACATATGGACATAGACGACGTAAACACACGCCCAAAAGGAGGGGTCCGGGAGCGTCACCGTGACAGTTGCTTCAGAGGCCTGCAGGCGAACGTCAAACCAAGTGCTTCTTCTCCTCATAATAAACACTGAGCTAGCACAGAAGTGCAATACTGAAAGGCTCCAGTGTTTCACAAGATTATGACCTGGTTTACACTGTAAATCATAATAGATATTTTGGAATTTAAAAACTCACTCCTTTTCCAAACGGATGCTTCAGATTTGTGTATGTTGCTCCATGTGAAACAGCTCTGGACTGGAATCTGTAGGGAGGGAACTGGAACCAAGATGTTTTAATGTCTAATTCATGACCATCAGCAGAACATGGGCTCATTTAGTCAATGTCCAACAACTGTGCCCCAAGATCTTACATTGAGATGTTCATTTAAATGTTCATTCATTCATTCATATTCGAAACCACATAATCCGATTGAGGGCCGCAGGGGAGCCTAGCACTGTAGCACAGGGCACAAAGGCAGGGACCAACCTAGGACTGGGTGGCAATCTATTACAGGGCACAGTTATAGAATTTCACAAGTTCAGAGTGATCACTGTGTTTTCATAGCCTACGCTATTTCTGAACTATTGGCTTATTATAACCTCCCAGATCAGTTTTAGAATCAGATATCAGGATTTAGGTTTATAGTATGTTACAGTGAGGAATCCCGTTTTTGTGGTAAATAGTCTACTATGTAATCAAAAGTGGACACCCACACCCATTGCTAACAGGGTATAAAATTAAATATATAGCCGTGCAATCTCCCCTGAAGAGCTTGGTGACGTTAAACATGGCACTGTCATAGAATGCCACTTTCACCGCAAACCTGCTTTGTCTCCCCCATACTACATCTGCCTCAATCAACTGCAAATGGTAATTATTTTAAATGGAAGCACACTTGCATCATATTAGCCAAGGACATTTATAGATAGAAATGAATCAATGAAATGTAGTGTAACCATCCCACCCACCACAATAGAGGGATAGAAGAAAGAGAGAGGGAGAGAAGGAGACATAACGTCGAGCAGAAAAAGACAGGGCCTGTGTATTTTGCACAAAAAAGCGCTAACAAAGAAAAGAAATAATAATGAAGGCGAAACGGAAGGCAAAAATACAGTGACTTCAGAAGTAATTATATTTTTACACTCAAATTCTTTTATCCAAGTTGTTTTATCCAATCATTCTGCTGAAGTATTTGCTGTTCTTACAGTAACCAATACTTTTAGCTGAGTTTGGCTTTTGGTTACACTGTTACAGGTACAGCATGTGATGTTAGGTCAGTTTTGATGAGAGCCAAGCAGAATCTCTTCCTTCCTCTGCCTTCGTCTCTCTTCTCATCACACCAGCTGGAGCCCAATTACAGCAGCTCACCATCCGGCTGCATGTGGACATACGGTCTTATGACTGACAGACGCGATAAGCTTGCGTCCCTGCATGTCCAACAAAATAGAATGCTGACCAAACTTTTCACTGTGAGAGAGAGAGAGCAAAGAGCCATTAGTTTCCACAGTCCTTGCAAAAGTCGTCGTAACAGGAAGTGAGTAGTGGCCATAACACTGAGTGTTAGGGTTGAGACATATTAGACAGGGTTCCACCAATATAAGAACACAATTTGCAGAAGACCAATACCAGAACACCAACATTATGGAATACTTATTATGGTATGATAATTGTTTAGATCTTAGATGGAGAATAATAATACTGAACATGGCATAATATGTACGTAAAGTAGAAAAAATAACATTTACATTTATTTGTGTACAAAAAACAAATCGTTTCCATAAAAAATTCATTGGTCAGTTTTAGCATCACAGGTATCATGGGACCAGATTGTGCATACGGTAAAGACTGTGACTAAAAATGACTTACACTATATGTCAACTCTCACATGAGGGCACCTGGCTTACATTGCCTGTGGGGTGAGGACATACACAAACACACACACCTACACAGGTTGGGTGCTCTGACCTGGGCTGTGGGTGACTCATAACACAGAAACCTTCAGGCATCTATGTCCTATGGCAGTATCCTTAGTGGCTCTTCCTGCAGAGATGTCCAGGCTCAAACTGAAAATGTCGGATTGAGATTGTTCCCTCCCACGCATTCCTGAACACCTGCTCCCTTCCCTGTAGCGGCCAGTCACTTACAAAGAGGTTGTAGTTCATTTAATATAATTTCTGAATAGGAAACTACCACATGCTTTGAAAAGTACATTCAAGGTTTCTCATAAGTCAAGCAGGACACAAAAAAACACTGCAAAAATTTAAAATTGCAGGATTTACTTCAGCTCAGGAATTGTCAGCATTAATTTCCTCCTCAAAATCTTCCACTTTCCTATTAGATTCTTTACCCATACTTTCTAGCAGTAAACACTGCTAATTTTCCCTACTAGACTGATGCCATACAGTTGTGTCTCAGCCAAATCAGAAGTCTAATATTAGCTCATTAAAATATTGTACTAAAGGGCATCACTGGATGATAAGACAATGTTCTGACAAAATAGAAGTATTATTTTTAAGCCCCCCGGCAGCCAAGAGTAAGATTTATTACGCAATAAACAATGATGGTCTCCCAACCGCACCATGTTTAATAGTTAACAATCTTGGATCACAATTATGGAGCCCAGTCTTTTGTTTCAAGATCATGTCAATAACATTTCTAGAACAGATTTTTTCCACCTCAGGAATATTGCAATGATAGAAACATACTAGTACAGACAGAACATACAGAAACATACAGAAATGCTAGTCCATTTGTTTATCACGTCCAGATTCATACTGATCATAACATACTTCTAGTGACTTACAGAGTACTGAATAGTTTTTCCCTACAGTACCGAAATGGGCAGAGTCTCAGAATTCTTGGTATAGGGGCAAAGAAGAGAATAAAAATAATGACTATGAAAGTTACACCTTACACAGTATTATCACAGCATCCATCCTTACAAAATGTAACATGAATATAGGCCTATATGACGTTTTGGCCAATATGATGTTACTTACAGTTGGTACTGGACTTTTACGTTTTCTTTTTGAAAAATACATAATGTCATTACTATGTGATGTCAGAATCTCAGCTTTGGTGTTGCCTTTATTTTTAGTTAGTTGAGGTATTCTGTAAAATAAAATTCTGTGATTATTGTAATCTTCTGTTAGGGTAGAGAGATAGCACTGTATGTTCTGTGAATACCTGTACCATAAGTGTCTTATGTATTTCCGTTCAGTCTTAAGTTATAAATGTTTTTGTCTAGTTGTGTTATGGTATTATGTAAATGAAACCTTAAACGTTACCAAATATAATGATTTTTAGCATTAAAGCATTATATTTATTGTAGTCTAATAAAACAACTTGACACAGCATGTTGGAATGAATTTGAGGACTGAAATGATTGTCAGTAATCATTTTTAAGCAATGTTTCTGTTACATTTAAAATGTACATTCTTAAGACCCTGTGTACTCTGTTAAAGGTAGGGTAAAAGTAAATTAAACTATTTGCTAATGTGCTCTTGATGTTTCTTTTCAAAACATCACTACACAGAATTATTCAAATGTTATCTACAAAGGGCCAGTGTGGCTTCAGGTTTGCTTTTCAACCAGGCATGACACGTTGAAACAGTTGGTCTCGGTCTTCAGACAGGTGGTCAGGTGGGCCGCTGCTTGGTTGGTTGGAATAACAACTGACCCACCTTTGCAGATTAGGCTGGACACTACGAGCTACCCAGAGCAAACCATCGATCTCACAACAGTCAGGGAAGAATCTCACAAGCTTTACTCAAAAATCCCACACATATTTTCTAGATTTTTTTTTGCATCTATCACGCTTAGGAACTATTGAATGCCTTATCTTATGCATAGGTTTTATCTAGTTTCTTTGACAGACACTTGGGATTTTCTTATACAAAGACAGGTAAACTAGTTAATGCCTTATGAACTTGGTATCAACATCATTCTGATTTCTTTAGATCTTTATCCTTAGAATTTTGCAATTGACAGCAACCTTTAATGTCAACATTGTATGTTAAGCAGTTTGCTGCATGATACTGAGACAGAAGCAATGACTGGCTGCTCTGTTCTACCTGTTTTTGATAGGATAAGTGGCAGTACATTGTGAAAATGTAAACATCTGCACTGTGTTACTGAAACTTGCACTGTGGCTTTAGACTAGGAGCCTGTATGAACTAGGAGCCTCTATGCACAATTGTCTTCCTGCTGTAATTGAGACTGTAAGGGATTATTTATTGGTTTACAGATGAGTTAGTATATCAATTTATTGACTTAAATGTTTTTTCAACAACAGTGTATCAAGATGCTTAGTCAAAAAGGATGAAAGATCCGATATGTATATGTTTATATATTTATTGATATGGATGCACAGAAAGATGCAGAGAGCATGGGAATGGACATCCTTGCATAGATCATGAACTATGCCTCCCCCAAAACATACGACCAGAATAAGCCTGGTGTTGCTGTATGACAATACACTTACGAAACATGGAATATGTGATTATACAATGTAAAATCATCATCCAAAAACAATACAGTTCAAAGTAATGTTCACACAGTAGCCTGGCACATTTTAATGTGTGTGTGTGTTTGTGTGTATGTGTGTGTGTGTGTGTGTTTATGCATGTGTATGTATGTGTGGACAAACAGGGAAAAAGAACTGTATGTTACATGATAATGTAACATACAGATCTCATTATTGTGTAACAATAAAGTAATACTGCTGTCAGTGAATATAATCCATAATAATAATAATAATAATAATAATAATAATAATAATAATAATTTTGGCAGAGAGTCTTAAAGCAAACAAGAAAAAATATGAACGCTGAGGCAGATTCAGTTTTCATTGTTTGAATTATTTGGATCATGCAATTTATTTTTTATTCCTCTTTTTTTTATACCATGCAGACTCATTGATTCAGTTATTAAATGAATACATAAGCTTACCACATTAATATGCGTATAACAGAGGCATGGGGTGAGTATTGAAGAACATAGATCTACTTTCTACTTCTAATGATTCCAAAAATATTCAGATTCAAAAAACATTTCAGTGCTTTAGGACACAAATGACTAATAGTACTTTGTTTAGTGTGGCAGATGCTCTCAAAGCAAAGGCAGGCTGAGGCTGGGATATGGTGAATGGCTTTTGAGAATGGTTATTCCTATAAGTATTTTTGACAGAATTCATTAAAATTATTGTCTCAGTGATGGCCATGTATATTATTAATAACGATTTGAATGGAGGAGTGAATTGCCATCCACAGTTTATAATTTCATAATATAATTTCATTATATATATCAATATATAATTATATAATAATATATTATAATTTTATAGTATAATTTCATAAGCGTCTGTGTAGTTTCCAGGTTTCATAAAGCACTAACACTCCTTAAATTGTCTGTAATAAAGCTTATATACTGTCATAATAACAGATTGTATGCAACGTATATACGCAATAAGTCATTTCGTATGAGAATAACTATTATAGTCATTATAGCCATTATAATGACTTGTTAAAAAAAAAACACAAACATATAAACAGAAAGCATAAGGTCAGCACAGAATTTCTTCTCCCTATCAATAAATGTTTTATGAATATGAAAATAAGGTAGTACATCAAAGTAAGTGACTTTATATTATGCCATAGTCTCATTCATTTGGACATTTGGAAATTGATTTTGTCAGCACTTTATTGCTGAAGTAGCAAAGATCATGCTAAACTTTAGCCACTTTTCATGTAATACACCGAGAATTTTAGATATTTCACAAGGAAGTCATCAAAAGAGCTTTTTTTATTCCCTCTACCTTTTCACTGTGACAGGTATTCCTGGGACAGCAGTCTAGCATTCAGTTTCACTCGTGCAAATCAAAACAAAATGGATATACAGTATAATTTAGCCATATTTTGGAAAATCCATCTTTTTCATCTTTCGGAACTATTTGGACATATAGGCAGTTTCATTTGGTGAGTGAAACAATATTTGTCTTCGTAATTAGCTCTTACCTCAAACGAAGAGTAAAAAGTTAATTATTTTATGGCCACTGGTATATAAAGTCTCAATGTTTGACCTGGTCAATGTGAGTGAGTGCTGTTACTGTAATACACACACACACACACACAGACATACACACATACAAAAATGCCCCAACACATGATGGATTATAATGTTTTGATATTACAGCACACAGTGGCTAAAATAGCCCAATTAACACTATTTTTATATGCTTTATTTTGCTCTTTTCAGAATGTTCAGCTATTATAAAAGATCGTTTTATAGTCTCACAATACTATAATACTACAAACTGATGGAATCTTACTAAGGAATGTCATTTCTAAAATACTGATTCCATTCAAAAGTAAGTTCTATTTTGTCACATTATTTGTGCTTTTGTAATGTGCCTAGGATCCACACCTTATCTAATTAAGCTGTATTAAATAAGGATAATGTTCAGCTTTCAGAGTTTAAGCAATATTGTGAGTCACTACTCTTTGTAACAAACTGGCAGTTAAAATTGTGAATGATTTATAGAGAGTGACATCACCAAAAATGTTGATCAATTACACTGAATGAGACAGATATTGTGGGATACCATATGAATTAAGTCATAAGTAAAGGTACAATGATGAAATCTGACACTATCCCTAACTTTAACTATTTGTAACTTTTCATAAGAGTTTGGTCATGCAAATTCTTACAAATTTGCAGTCTTTATAATGTTTGTTGTTGAATTGCCATTCTAAGCACTCTGTAATTATCTATCTATCTATCTATCTATCTATCTATCTATCTATCTATCTATCTATCTATCTATCTATCTATCTATCTATCTATCTATCTATCTATCTATCTATCTAAATATAAGACTGTGGTTCATGATCTTACTGGAAGTTAAGCCTCTGAATTTTTACATACACTCCATACATGACCACACAGAGGTAGACAAACACATAAAAAGGCTTATTATGGTATGGTGCAAAAAATAAAAATAAAAAAAAGCGAAAAAAAAAAAATTCAGCAAAAGAGATGAAAAATAGATAAATAGATCCTCCTAAGTATTCTCTATACAATGATGACTGAGGTTAAATCATTTACTGAGCTCTATGTACAACGATTTGAAGGGACACATCCTGAAATAGCCCACACCAAAGTCCCACTTCTGAGATTTGTATGTCATCAGTCTGATTTTCCCAATCATTATGTCATCGCGTCATGTGAGTTACCTTAGTTCGTTAGTTAATGTTCCATTAACAGACCACACTGTTCTTGTGCACAAGCTTTGCTTGGCTTGTTCTGAATACTCAAATGAATTCAGATGGATCCTTGAATATTCATCATACAGTAGTTTAAAAGGAGCTGCACAGTAAAACTCATCCTATTGTACATGGAGGCACTTTTAACAGTTCTGTCAGTTAAAGGGTTAAAGGCACTATGTGCAACATATACAGAGTGTTAAATATTTATATCTTCAAAAACATAGATATTTAAGCAGTTAAAAGGTACACTACATATGTTTTTTCTAATGGTTTAAGCCTACATTTACAGTCTAATTACAGTGTAATGATAAAAAAGTTATAAATTAGAGAGGTTTTGCATTAAAGGGGAGTATGTGAGTGCAGGAGTATATGAGTGCAGGAGTATGTGAGCGCAGGAGTATATGAGTGCAGGAGTATATGAGTGGCAGGAGTATGTGAGTGGCAGGAGTATGTGAGTGCAGGAGTATATGAGTGGCAGGAGTATGTGAGTGGCAGTAGTATATGAGTGCAGGAGTATATGAGTGGCAGGAGGAGTGGCAGTATGTGAGTGGCAGGAGTATGTGAGTGGCAGGAGTATGTGAGTGGCAGGAGTATGTGAGTGGCAGTAGTATGTGAGTGGCAGGAGTATGTGAGTGGCAGTAGTATGTGAGTGGCAGGAGTATGTGAGTGCAGGAGTATGTGAGTGGCAGGAGTATGTGAGTGGCAGTAGTATGTGATTGGCAGGAGTATTTGAGTGGCAGGAGTATGTGAGTGGCAGGAGTATATGAGTGCAGGAGTATGTGAGCGCAGGAGTATGTGAGTGGCAGTAGTATGTGATTGGCAGGAGTATTTGAGTGGCAGGAGTATGTGAGTGGCAGGAGTATATGAGTGCAGGAGTATGTGAGCGCAGGAGTATATGAGTGCAGGAGTATATGAGTGGCAGGAGTATGTGAGTGGCAGGAGTATGTGAGTGCAGGAGTATATGAGTGGCAGGAGTATGTGAGTGGCAGTAGTATGTGAGTGGCAGGAGTATGTGAGTGTGGCAGGAGTATGTGAGTGGCAGTAGTATGTGATTGGCAGGAGTATTTGAGTGGCAGGAGTATGTGAGTGCAGGAGTATTTGAGTGGCAGGAGTATGTGAGTGCAGGAGTGAGTGGCAGGAGTATGTGAGTGGCAGTAGTATGTGAGTGGCAGGAATATGTGAGTGGCAGGAGTATGTGAATGGCAGGAGCATGTGAGTGGCAGTAGTGGCTTTTTCTAATGCATTTTTGACTCAGTCCTTTTCAAATTCATAAGAAAGCTGTGGATGCACTTGTTAAGTGTTACGTTCAATTAGATGACATAGGAAATAAAAACAGAAGGTCTCTTCACATCCTGCTTTCATTTGAAATGGTAGACAATGGTAGAGGAATGTTCATTATAATTATTAGGAAAAACATATTTAGTGTACCTTTTGTTTTCAGAATCCCCATTCCTTTCATGTGGGTGCCACCTCCATGCCCATTAATTGTAGATTTAATACTGGAGTGTACTGACATTGCTTTAAAATGCCATTGCGATATCTTTGTTAAAATCTGAATATATCCATTTATTAATCTACAAGTACATACAAAAAAGACCCTTTACCAATTCGTTAATACTGATGTCATGCATTAATGATACCAGGATACACAGTACCTGAGTCAAATAGGCCTCAATGCTTCAAAGTAGACATGCCACGATCTCCATAATTAACTTCTCCCACGTTAAGATTAAACATTCAGCTCATAAATGTTTTTAAATAATTTATAGCAGGAACAATGAATAAAGAGCATTGCACTTTTGGTAATTCTAAATGAGATAAATTCTAAGGGCATAAATAAATGGGGGGAATAAATAAATAAATAAATAAACAAATATATAAATAATGAGGTACTTTTTGCATGCCAATATCAAAAATCAAAGAATATTTTAACATGCTAATAAACTCCTCAAATCCATGTGATGTTTGCATGGCATTGGATCTTATGGAACAAGAGTTATAGCATCTGCAGGAGAAATAGCAGCATTGCAGATGTCTTTCAGAAAAGTGCCCCCTTGTCCAGCAGGAACTCTCATTGCCTGGCAGGAAACCATGCTTTTCCTTTTACAATAAGGTGCATCGCTGTTCATTGTACCTCTAGATGTAACATCGCATAACCCCCAGGAGTGGAGAACATATCAACATCTGCAGGCTCCAGACGTTCTATAATGCACATTCCCGGAGGCTTTGCGCAACCTGTCATAGTAACAATCCACGCGTAATTGTTTCTGTGACGATCACGCTGTTCAAAGGAAGTCACGTGTCTTCTTCTGGGCTTTCGTTTACAGAAAATATTCTTTTGCAACCTCTGCATCTTATTCTAGACGATCTATTTGAAGTCGAATGCCAAATGAAATATCCATTTTTTAAATGTATGGTAAAAACAAATGTTATGCATTGACATGGGCCTATCAATAATTCTGATATTATTATTACATTGTGTAAATGTACAGGTGAGACGTCGTTTCTCCAGGATAAAAACGGTGCACTACACATCTGTTAGAAGCTTCCCCTTATTCACGCAGTTCTGATTTGTGATGGTGCAGTTCCCAGTTCTCAAGTTCGCCTCCCTAAAATTGTCGATGCTGTTGTTGATGTCCTCATCTATCTCCATGTATTCTGACTTGCTCACAATAGACGAACTGCGCCGGCTGGAGTTGGAATCGGACGCGATGTTAGGATTGCTCACGTTCAGGAGCTGTGCTTGCTCTTCTCCTTCAGTTTCTCTGTGGTAAAAATAGTTAAAGTTGGACACAATCACAGGCACCGGGAGTGCAATCGTTAGCACGCCAGCGATGGCACACAGAGATCCCACTATCTTTCCCCCAATGGTCACGGGGTACATATCTCCGTAGCCCACAGTTGTCATAGAGACCACCGCCCACCAGAACGCGTCTGGGATGCTCGTAAAGAAGGACTCTTTCTCCTCGGCCTCAGCAAAGTACACAGCGCTTGAGAACAAGATGACGCCGATGAAGAGAAAGAAGATGAGCAGTCCAAGCTCGCGCATGCTAGCTTTCAAGGTCTGCCCCAAAATCTGAAGTCCTTTTGAATGTCTCGAGAGTTTGAAGATCCTGAACACCCTGACTAAACGAATAACCCTGAGGATGGCCAAAGATGTGGCCTGTTCTCCCCCTCCCTTCGCTTCCTTCCCACCCTCTGGGTCTTCTGCCAGCTCTGTGCCGAGCGTTATGAAATATGGTATGATGGCCACCACGTCGATTGTGTTCATCATGTTTTTAAAGTACGCTGCCTTACTTGGGCATGCGAAAAAGCGAACAATCAGTTCGAAAGAGAACCAGATAATGCAGAGTGTCTCCACGATAAAGAAAGGGTCTGTGAAAATATTTGGTTTGTAGTAGAAAGTGCTGTTTCCTATAACTTGCAGCCGGCCCTGTGGATCCTCTTTTAGTTCTGGTAATGTTTCCAAGCAAAATATAACAATAGAAATCAGAATGACCATTACCGACACAATTGCAATTCCACGTGCAGGGCCCGAGCTCTCCGGGTGCTCGAACAGGAGCCAAATCTGTCGTTGAAACTCATTCTCTGGCAAAGGACGTTCTTCTTCACGAATGAAGCCCTCGTCCTCCCGGAATTTTTCCATAGCCTCTACACCAAGCTCATAAAACTTAATTTCTTCTGAGAACATGTCTAACGGAACATTTACGGGTCTTCTTAGCCTTCCCCCAGATTGATAGTAGTAAAGGATGGCATCGAAACTTGGGCGGTTTCTATCAAAGAAATACTCGTTTCTTAAAGGGTCAAAATAACGCATCCTCTTTTTGGGGTTTCCAAGTAGTGTGTCTGGGAACTGGGAGAGTGTTTTAAGTTGCGTCTCAAAGCGCAACCCAGCTATGTTGATGACTACTCTCTCGCAACATTCGTGGTCCTCGTGGTCGGGGGAATACGAATCCTGCGGATGCCCCGGTAGAGTCGAGGTGTCATCCATATTATCTCCAGCCACCACAGTCATTCTGAAGATCAACGTCTCAGCGCTGGAGAGGATGCTAAGATTAGATGAACAGGCATCTAGTTTCTTGAGTTATTCCAGTCTCCGCTGCTTAAAATGTCAAAGACCCGAGCCCATCAGGAGAGAGATTATCGTGTCTCTGTGCGGTAGCTCTCATCTCCAGTAAACCACTGCATCATCTTCTTCTGGTCACCATTCACCCAGAGAGAAGCAGACAGAGAAAGAAACATAAATGGCACGATATCACGGCGAAAGCGCATGCTTTTTAGCGCAACAAATCATTCCCCTTGTCATGACAGAAAAAATATGATAAAGGGTGCAAAAAGGCACATCTGGTAAAACACCGTTAATAGAAAGAAAAACAGAACAGCCTCCTACACAGACCATTCCTCGGTGCGCAACTGCTATGCACCAGCGTTCAAGTTTCAAGCTGCTGCCCACCTTCTGTGCTCAGAGTGAATAAACTGGCATTGGATTGCGCCTTATAGTAATGTTATGGCATTACTGGTCTGTTAGGGAGCTTGTAAGGCAGAATTAACAATGAATTATGGTTATAACCAATGCAACAGTAAACAGAAGTATAGAATTATTACCTTTCGTGGTCTGTTAAGAGGTACAGGAATGCGCTCCGTGCTGTTTACTGCGGGTACTCCAACTTTGCCTTTTGTTTTAAATATAAATATCACCGTACAGCACTATGTACGGTGAGCTTTCTCGAAATATCAACACACTATACTATCACTGTTTAATATCCACGGCGTTCCCGCATAGTGTAGTTTCAAACGGAATCCGAGCAAGTTTGCGGAAGAAAACGTTTGAGCAACGCAAGTTAAATCTCTAGATCGGATATTTAAAATCATGCTGAAGAAAGTGGGTGAGTGCAAGAGGCAACGCGAGATAGAAAGTAACCAGCACCAACTAGATATCCGCGATCGTTTGACCGCAGCGCGCGGCAGCGCTTCAAGCGTAATGTGCTTCTGCCGCTGGAAAAAAATACGTTGGTGTGATTGAGCGCACAGAACAAATCAGCGACCAGTAGTCCAGCCTTCTTCAGCGGTTTGCCGCATCAGCAGCTTTTCTTGTTTGGTTCAATCAAGAGGACACGGACGCCCCAGAACACGCGGACACTCACAGCTGATGAGCAAAGAGTGTAAATAAAGGGTGTTGGAGGAATTCATCTGCATGAAGCGAAAATTACTTCATGTAGAAATTTGAAATCATATTGCAGGTTTTCATAGATACGCAGCGGGGCGAGAGAGTGATAGAGACAGAGACAGAGAGAGAGAGAGAGAGAGAGAGAGAGAGGAGGGGTTTCCGACGCAATGCAGACAGACTGTACTAACATGCGTTACCACAAGTGCTTTTCACATCACAAAAACAACAAATAATTGAGCAAGCTATGGCTTTTCTGCTTGGTTTTAAACACAAATTGCTGCATACGGTAAATGTGCTGATGGCGAGCACATCACGCTGACATCGAAATCATCGAGAATGCATTAAACGGATATAATAATGCACGTTTAAATTTTTGCATCTTACGCATATTCAAAAGTTTTGTCAGTTACTGGCGTATTTTAGATTCTTCTCGACGCCTTTCTATAGCCCACTACGGCTCTCAGCGGAACAGAATATGCATTTTTTCACTGTATTCTCCGGATGGCTCGAGTTATTGAAAAAGATGCTTTCTTTACTCAAATTGATGTACAGAGATGAGTTGAAGCCAAATATCCTTTATGGGAGTAAGGTCAGTGTGACATGCGCGATGTGACATTTCATCTTGACATTGCGAATCAGCTGCGTTAGAATCGCTGCGTTACAAGTGAGCATCCTAGGCACATACATAAAGTCTGTCAGGTTGCGTAAATTCATTCTTCAGAACATACAATCTTTCATTTTATTTGTATGGAACGGAATGTGAAATCTGCTTTAAAACTTTGAGACCTCTTCTGTATAAGTTTATTGGGGAAGAAAGATGTTTGAATCATTGGGTTATTTATTAGTGCTAGGAGATGCCAGTCTCACAGTCAGAGAAAGATGTCAATTCTCAAGATAACCTTCAGCACCTTGGACAGTTACGAGACTTGGATGCAGTAAGACACTTAACCCCTGAATACTTTATGTGGTGAATTAAGTATTTTAATTGTATTTTGATTTCTTGGATTTGCAAATTTTCATGAAAGGGTGGGGTTAAAGATGGGGATTTGTTTGGAAATAACACTGAATATACTTTGTAATTAAGCATCTCCCAACATAAAAATGTACTTTAGCTTCTGATCTAGATTTTAATCTTAACCAACATGTCTTCATCAGTTATTGTGTTTTTCATGCATGGAGCACAACTGAATTGCTTTTAACGGTCTGTTGGCAAAACAAGTCTATAAGACAAAGGTGATGATCAGTGATGTGGAATAAACAGGACAGCAATATGAGTATGGATGCCAGACGTACGCATCATCACCACGAACAACACAACAATTCATTTTAAACATGAGACAAAAACAGTGCTTTGGCAGTCTTGGTTTAATATAGACTTGACTACATGTATTGTAATAAAAGGCTGTACTACATTTTCAGGAAATGAGGCCTCCTGCACAATTAGTCAGATGCGATCTAATAAAGTTTAAGTCAATACTCTACAAAGCCTCACCACATTAAAAATACACCCAGTACCTCTGACCTTTGAAGCTTTAAAAAAGAAGATATAGGTATGTGTGCAGAAGCTACCATGTAATAAACAGAGTTCAAGCAATGCCCAGCCAAACTGCATTACTGCGTGCAGTTTACAGCGTCTGTGCATATAATATTTGTCTTCGGTAGAACGTAGAATATTTGTTGCCGTTTTATCTTTAAAACGGCAACACGGTGCTGCGGGAAGCTCTGAGCTTCCACCGTGTAGGAGAACCCGCTCTCCCACACCTCCTGTATGTCGGCCAGGCCGAGAGCTGGCAGGCAGGTCCCACCGAAGGGCGGTTTTCTCGCACCTTTGTCCCAGTTTGCTGGTGCAGTGGGGGCTGGAGGTGATGTGCATTGCACAGCGCAGTGATGAGGGGCCGCCCTCCAGCCAGTGGGAGACTGCGAGAGGGGTTTGAAAATGCACAGTGCATTCAACACACTTCTCCATGGTAACCAGGAACTACCGGGCATCCAGAGGGAGGCGGGAGAGGAGGAGGGAGAGAGAAGTGATGGAGAGGAAGGGAGAGAAAAATCACCCACCAGTTCCCTGCCTGAAGATCCGAGAGCAGCGCTGTGCCTCTCTGAGGCTTGTTTATCACACCAGCCCATTAGACAATGTCATGCAGAGCATAACTGACACAAGCAAAAACACATAAATTATATTCTATTTGTTTCAATATATATATATATAGATAGATAGATAGATAGATAGATAGATAGATAGATAGATAGATAGAGATAGATAGATAGATTGCAATAGGTTTCTGTGAACACAAGCATCTTCTAAACTGGAAACCTTCTTTTCAAGTATTAACAATAAATGACCCAGTATGGCAAATATTCAAAGCTTAATTACAGTCCCATGTTAATGAATCATTTGCTATTTCACAGATTAATTTGGGCACACAGCCCTTTCACCATAGCTCCAGAAAATATCCTCACAACATACAGTGGTATTCATCCTGAGCGTTATGGGAGAACTTCGCTTTAGAATCTAAACCTGCCAGGTGGTGTCCTGGCCAATTTAGTAGTACATGTGGAAAAGCAAATGAACTGGCTATGTGTTTTGGCAGGCTGCACTGTATTCACAAGCTTTAGCTCAGTGGAGCACAGTGTGGTGAGATGTTTGTGAATCATTTTACTGCCGCCTCTCATCTTTTTAAGGTCACTGACCATTTCTGCTTAAGTGCTTACAAATTCTTCAGTAGGGGAGTGATGAGAAAAACTGAGACTTCTCTAATGGATTAATTTGGTGCACCAAACCCTAAAGCACACAAACCTTTTTGCTACCTGTTGCAAAATGTCCAGACATCAATACAAATTCCTATACGAAGTATATACAGTGTAGGTACTTCTGTTTGATTGAATAACCTAACTGTGTTTTCTAAATTGATTGTTTTTGAATGTGTTTATTTTTGTCTATTTTAATATGGCCTTGAACTTTATGTCATATTTTTAGAATGCATTCCTTAATACCAACTGTTAGTAGGTTGTGCAATCTTTAAAGAACAAAGTCCCATTTAACTTAAAGAGAATTATTTCCAAGAAAGCTCTAGTGGGTGAAAAAATGACTTAGATTGCTAGCATGCTAGCAATGTTAAAACAGCTAAAGCAGCTTCACTTAGCCTATCAGTTGGATGCCTATACATAAAAACCTCGAAAACATCTTCTGCCCTATTTCAACAGTATGACATTCTCATGCATGTCATTTTTAAAAATTAAGACCTGAGAATATAATCTAAATGTAAATTAGTTATTTTGATGACTGTCTGATCATTTCTATCCATGATCAGACAGTCATTAATGTGTACATTCTTGTGACAGACATTAACTAGAAGTGGGAAAATAAACTAAGGTACTAATGAGTTGATGAGGAGATTTAGCAGATTTTAACTAGAGGTGGATTGAGTATATATTGATGAGTTTAATGATGAGACATGCCAGCCTTAACTAGAGCTGGTAGAGTATACACAGGTACTAATGAGCAATGATGAGAATTTGATGAGTAGGTACTGATGAGTTAATAATGAGACATCACAGGCTAACTAGAGGTGTGTGAATATACACAAGTACTAAAGAGTTGAGATGAGACATTACAGACTAGAGGTGGACGAGTATATACAGATACAAATGAGTTAATGAGCCATGGCAGAATTTAACTATAGGTGTGTGAGGATACACAGGTATTATAGAGTTAATGATGAGACATGGCAGATTTGCACTTTTTCTGAGCTACAAATCTTGAGTTACAAACCTTGCTGATACTTAACAAGGGAGAGACTCTGGGGATTAGAAGGACCTTGTCACCTTGCCTCTTTAGTGAGAACCCAACTGGTTGCTCACAACAGATGGCTTGTCAAGCTCATTTCACAAAGAAATGTTGCTAATAGACCGTAAATACATTCAGCTCCAGCATCAAAAGAGATACTGTTGTTTTGTAGGATGGGTTTGTGTTCTTTGAAGCAGTCTGCACACATATTCCCATTACACTCGGCATCCTGTGAACCGTCATGTCTTGATCGTGATATTTTAATCCAGTCACACTTGAGTTTAGATGGAGCAAAGTCTTTTGGTTTGAGGACTGTTCGTTGTTCATATCTAGAGACCGAAGAAGGACAAAGCAGCTCTAGTGAAAGTGAGGACTGTTCATTGCTCATATCTAGAGACCGAAGAAGGACAAGGCAGCTCTAGTGAAAGTGAGGACTGTTCATTGCTCATATCTAGAGACCGAAGAAGGACAAGGCAGCGCTAGTGTGAAAGTGAGGACTGTTCATTGCTCATATCTAGAGACCGAAGAAGGACAAGGCAGCTCTAGTGAAAGTGAGGACTGTTCATTGCTCATATCTAGAGACCGAAGAAGGACAAGGCAGCTCTAGTGAAAGTGAGGACTGTTCATTGCTCATATCTAGAGACCGAAGAAGGACAAGGCAGCTCTAGTGAAAGACTGTTCATTGAACATGGACAGATTTATTCCATATCACGACTGTGGTTTTCATTGCTCATTCTGAGTCATCCTGTGAAAGTGAACATGGACAGATTTATTCCTCACGACTGGTTTGTATTCTGAGTCATCCTGCTGTGAACAGATCACTGAGCAAATGCACGGTGTTCTTTTGTGATCTGTCCTGCTCTTATAAACATATACTCGCTAATGCTTGTGTCCAGCATGCGCACATGTGCACACGCTACCATAGCTGATACATATGCATAGGAAGGGTGCATTGGTATTCACTATGCAGCCTGAACAGTTGGCTTCATTTCACCTCCTAGATAGCTGGCTACATTTCCACAGCCTTGCTAGTTTTAATTAATTATTTCCTTGGTTGTCTGCATTAGAAATAAACAACATTATATATAGACAAGGTGAGTACTGTACCTAAGGTTCAAATCTAGATTTCTATCTAGAAATGAGTCTTCACAGCAAGTCGAGATTGGGGCAAAATATTAACCTCCCTTTTGAATGCAAACAGTAGGGGGCGCTCTGACCACTTTCCTATGTGGTTCAGGAGGTGCAGGTGTCATTGTTCAGATTCAGACAGGCACAAGAACTATTATTTAGACTACTTAGACTATTTAGCCCTAATACCCCCCCTACCCCCCCCCCGACGTTTCAAACAATGACTACCATTTACATCAAACATCAAACAATGTCATCAAAGTCATCAAGTCATCAAACAATGACTACCATTTACATTTCTGGCATGTTTTTCTAACTTTGTCTATATGTATCATTTCTATTTCTAACTGGTGCTGTGACAACATTTCATGTAAGAAAGAAAAGCCTAACTGGATCTTGACAACAACCAGGAGACTTTTGCAATAGGGTACCATCCATTTTGGGATTTCTAACCCAATGAAGTGGATTTTAGACCGCCTCGGACCTTGATCGGTTGAACATGGCAAATCTTGACCACCCTCTAGTTGAGTGAAATAGGATATTGTATTATAATGTTCACAGAGAGTAGTAATCACTCTAGTTCATGAGATATGTTTGCATGACAATGTGACATCATCACTGTCTATACAGATCTTCAGATCATCTATCTACATAGTAATGGACATTAATAGCACATTTGTGCATGTAAATCAAGTAGACCTATATGTAAATCAGGCAGCACCTATATTCCTTAATGTAGTATTTCCTTTGGTGCTTTTGAAGTGTTCTAATTGATGGCAATGTGTTCAAGTAAATCTGCATGAAATATCACTAAAATCAATGGATACAGGAATTCACACAGAGCTAATGCAGTGGGCACACAGACGGAATAGATTTTACTACATGTGGCAGACCTGCTGGTGTGCAGCTCCAGATCTCTGATTTTGCCTAGCAACAGCAGCGTGTATGAAAGAGAGCTTGTGTGACATCCTGCACATGCAGTTAAAGGAGAACGCTGTACCTCGTATGGGACTCGCTCCGTTTTGAGTCATTTGTGTCTGTGTCCAGCTAGCATTTTAGGTGTTTTTTGTTCTATGTAGAGTTGGAGAACGCTAAGATGAATGCTGGAATAATTAGTATTTTCTTTTTTTCTGATCTTTAAATGTGAAAAATGTACAAATATTTTTTCTTTCTCTCTCTCTCACACACACACACACAGACACACACATACATCCACAACACACCCACACACATCATGCCATGTATGAAGTGTGCACTATGTGCGGAGTATGTATGAATGTAGACCCCCCCCCCCACCCCCCAACCACGCACACACCATCCCCGGAGTCTCATTCACAAGCGCACAGGTGCTTATATAAGGCCTGGGTGCTATTTATAAAACCTTGTAGTATGTGTGTAGGGAGAGAGAGGGATTCACGCAGCGCCCTAGAAGATGAACACTCATGCCCCGGGGGCTGCTGAGGCCGGACTCTGGGGAGCTATTCTTAGCCACACGTCCCTGCACAGCCAATCGAAAGAGAGCAGAAGTGACTGTTGTCGGGGAGGAGGGGGGGGGGATCCGGTGGATGGCACGCATGATGGTGTTGGGTGAGAAAGAGGGAGAGTGAGGATGTGTGCGTGAGAGAGAAAGTAAGGGGGCGGGTGTATGTGTGAGCAGGCGTGTATTGACAAAGTCAGGATTTATCACATAGAACTTGGACTTGGATTTGACATCAAAAGAGTGAAGAAAATGTCTGTATTCAGCAATGTTTTGCTTTTCTGGTTGTTAGTTATTGGAATATTGTCTTTGAAAATAAATTGACTACTTTTATGTTAACCTGTATGTCATTGTGTAACAACTGTGTTTTAGCATTTAAACTACCCATCCTTTAAATTATTAATATTTGTACTCAACCATAAAAATACAAGTAGAACAACTCTGTTGTTCTCCATATGCTGACTGGCTGGAATTTCTCACGTGTTCTATAATAGCCTCAGACAGTGTCATTTATTTCTTTATTTCTTTCTTTATTTTTCCAGCTAGTAGTAATTATGCATTTTTCAGTCTGTGACTGGAGAGTCATCTTCAAAAGTCACCACAAAGGCGCTAATTCTATCCGCGTATGTTATCCACGTAATATAGTGAAATTAACAGAGCCAACAGAATTGAGCTAACAGAGTTAGCTCAGTTTATATTGCACTTCACACAACTACATGGAATCATAACTGGGCATACACTGTCTGTGTACACGGCCAAAAGGAAAGTTACTGACCTGATGGTAATGTCAAACACTTAATATAGTAAGCTAATTATTGACTTTCATCCAAACAATAACTGCCAACATGCCCTAGCAGTGTACCAACTGAGGTGACATCCTACCAAGGGTTTCATGTAGGTTAAAAAGACACATCCTAATATCAGTTTGATCTGATATCTGATATTTGATTTTCATTGTACAGGTGAACCATATGCTTCATCTGTGTGATTATATGCACTTGTGAAATTCTGGGCTGAAATCCGTCCCATGTCGACATTTTTGAGCATTTATCTTAAGATATAAGTTATCTTCATGGATGTCGTTTCAGGAACTCCTCATACTATTACACTTGTGTTGTGGAGCTGGCCGTCGTCATCAGATTCCCGTCACTAGTGTTAAAGGAGTATCAAAGTGCTAATCTACTGATATGCTTTTTTCCTCTGAAAATGTTCAGTGGTCCTAAACTTGAACCCAAGATTCACCAAGCGTGCTACTCTGTGACCAGTTTACACCCTTTACTGCTTCGTCGTCTGCAGGCAGTCCTCCGTCTACCATGACAGGCCCCTTGATAAGTCCCCCCCCCCCCACCTGCATGCACATCTCAAACTGAGCAAAGTGTTGTCACACCACTGGCATGTGCATGTGTGCCCGGGCCGTCGCCATGCCCGTGTGGGCGGGGCTTATGTCCCCTGTCGTTCTAGGGAAGCTCTGGTGGAGTGATGAAGCGATGGCGCATGTCGTAATGGAGGCTGCAGAGACGATGGGGGCCTACATGCGTGGGGAGGAATGCATTTTTGATTGCATTAACATTTCAGCGGGGTTCTGTTTCACTGTGCTTGGGTCGGATCCGTCCACGTTGTAGGGTGTGCTGTCTCAAACCGCTTTAATAATTGATCTGCAAATGGTTTCATTTCGCTTGAGTGAAATGAGTTTGAATAACAGAGACTGCCGAGGAGGGTGCAGATCTCTCTCTCTCTCTATGTGTGTGTGTCTGTGAGAGAGTGAGAGAGAGAAAGAGTGAGTAAGACAGCGTGTGTGTGTGTGTGAGTGAAAGAGAACACAAGAAAGACAAAAGACAAAGTGAGAGAGAGAAAGAGAACACAGAAATGTCCTGTTAAGTTCGAGAGCAACATTTTTCTTTAAAAAAAAAAAAATGTTACGCTGCTTAAACAGAACTGGCGTGATGAGGTGTCACTGCCATAAGTAATGCATCAGGATCACACACAGATCCATCAGGATCACACACAGAGCCATCAGGATCACACACAGAGCCATCAGGATCACACACAGATCCATCAGGATCACACACAGAGCCATCAGGATCACACACAGATCCATCAGGATCACACACAGATCCATCAGGATCACACACAGAGCCATCAGGATCACACACAGATCCATCAGGATCACACACAGAGACACACATTCTTACCATCAGTCAGTCCAATCCCTTTTATCGCAGGTCACACTCTCACGGTGGATATTAATGTGAGCTGAAGTGTACCTTCAAAGTGCTTACCTTGCCAAAGACATATGACCTGTGGGAATAGTGGGACAGTTGCCCTAATTACTCAGTCTGAGACAGAATTAGCTCAGTAATCCAGAGGAGGCCTGCATTAATCATACATTGTAGCTGGTCCTCGTGTGACGTAGTGTCAGCTTGAATCACATGGAAAAAGACGCCCTCTTCCGATTTCACACTGACCAAAGGAGGTAATTTTATAATGGCCTCTGTTCAGCTAATTTTCGTCGTGCCCTTTTTTTTGTACGAATAGATCAGAATTGTGGGAAAAGGTGGTTCAAATGCCTCCCGTGTTTCTCCAGCCTCGTTTCCGTCTTCGCTTCAGGACTGACCTTGCCTCCTGCACATTTGAATTCACAAAGGAAGCCCCGTTCGCCCCTACGGTGCTTCCACGCGGTGGGTTCCAGTGTTCAAAAATAGATTTTCTAATCCCCTCCGTGAAAATAGCTGTTCTATAAATAGCAGCTGCAGCAGGGACGGCAGACACGCTTCCCCCTCTGTCACCGAGCATCGTGAGGGGATTCCCCGAAGGCCCCTCCTGTACGAGATGTTTTCACACGCGCACCTGCGGCTAGGGACTGACGACTTCCGTGCTCAGAACCATTAAATCAAGCCTTGCATACAAGCGACACAGCTCCTTTGTCGAGCTGTAAGTGGCGACTGGCCGTCGAACAGGCCTCCGCACGGCTGATCGGACACGTCTAAGCCACGGCTCCCTTTGTAGTAAATAAAGACGTTTCTTGCGTCATCTTATATCACGGTGTAGATGCCTTTTTCAGCAGAACAACCTTAGCCGGAGATCTGCATTCCACGCAGTGTGATTAGCTGGCTTTCACATAGTGACTGTAAAATGGCTGGATTCCAAGCTTGGGTGACAACTTGTGTACAGTGTTTTCATTACCTGGAAGCGAGTGTCCTCAGACGAAGTCCGGATGTTTAGTGCACTAGACTGCATCTGCTCTGCTCACTAAACCTAAAGAAAGTGTAGACATGGGTCACCATAGACACGAGACTTTCTCAGTGCGTCTGAATCTGAATGGGCTGTGGTCAGCTGGCTTCATATGCTTTCACACAGGAAGTCAGCATCATCCTTCTCTAACATGGTCTCTTATGTAATGGACTGCTTTAAGTGAAATCATTACTTTTAAATGAGGATGGGGCACTTCAGAGGCTAGTGGCGATCGACACACACACACACACACACACACACACACACACACAAACACTTGCTCTCTCTCTCTCTCTCTTGCTGCCTTCCTCTCCCTGTCTCTTCCCTCTCCATCCCCATTTCTCTTTGCCATGGCTTCCCTGTTGGGAAGGCCCAAGTGATCGCATTAGTTCTGATGCTCAGCTCTAGGTACCATTTGGTCGCTGTATATATTCAAGTGCATTGGTCTTTTAAGCTCTGTAACTGGTCTTATAACTGTTTTACAATTATTAGCAGACCTATGAATGTAAATGGACTAGATCTAAATGGCTAGATTATTAATTTCATCTGCAGTTTTTTTTTTTTTTACAGTAATGTAGACCTCGTGATTCAGGTTTGCATCAGCTGAAAGTATGTTAGAATCAATAAAGATGTTATCAGTGGAAGAACTGTTGAACAAAAACTGTTGAATAATTCAGCTTTCTATAGTAACATGCAGTGCAGATGCTGATGTAAGACTACTTCATTATACTTATTGCTGTTGAAGCTCATAACAGATGTACACAGACTACATCACAAGAATAAAAACTAATTGCAAAACTTTTATTCACTCATCCATCACGCAAAACCCCTGAAGAAGACAGAGACACCTCTAATATTCAAATGGATTTTATTGCATACATATACCATATGTGTTTACAGTTCATAGATATATACATCATTATTAGTATAGTATACTCTATGAATAACATTGTTATTCTACTAATTTATCAATTCATCTCACCCATTTTACATTTTAAACCACACATTTAATTAATCACCCAGTCATGTTACAGTAAGAACACAAGACAGAAGACATCTGTACAAAACAGCCATTTAATGTGAAGGTCTCTGCTGCATTTTCGCAGTGTGAGTGACGGTTGAGAACAGAAGCAGGACGCTGCACAGTGACTGTGTCATCAGTGCGGCTTCTCTGAGCGCATCCTGCGTGTCCGATCAAGTACTGCACAGTGTTCACATGTTACGGACAAGGCTGCACTGTAAGCCAGCACCTTTGCATTTGCACGTGTATGCATGTGCAAGCACATGTGCAGACACGCACACATGCACTGCACGCACGCACGCGCGCAGGCGGACACACACACGTACACACGTGCACAAACACACAAACAAACACATGGGCACCCAGGACACACTGAACCGAGGTCTGATGAGGTGTGAAGGTTAGTTTGCAATTTGTGGCAACTGAAAATTCTCTTTTTTCCACTCACCCTCTTTTTTAGACATACACTAGTGTTCATACTTTTATCTCTACTGGTGTCACATTCCTACGTCCACAGAAAGGTACTAGGCTGCAGCTGAATGAATTGTGAACGGCTGAAGCTTTGAATGCACATGTGCTCTTGTCTCCTGTACCGTTCTTGCCAACCTGCCATGCACACATATAAAAAGGATAAAAAGCAACAGGAACCCAGTTTTCCTCTGAAATACATCATGTATGTAACAACTGGACATTGACCTGTTTATCCTGGTCCTTATATCATGGATCTCTTCATAAGGCATTGTAAATTATCGATGGATAAAGGGGGTCCAGTAATACGTAAACGTTGGTTACATCGCCTTACATGATTTAACATGAAGTCCTTCTACAACACAATCTGGAAAGATTTATTTTCAGTACATTCATATACTGGTTACTTCTAGAGGTAATAGTAGGTAATCAGGTTCTTTAGTCACTGTTGTTTTACAAGGTATCAAAGCCTCTGCATACCTTTCATTCCACATGATCTATGTCATCTAAAGAATATTGCCAACAGAACTGCTTTTAGGAACACCATCCGTAATTTACATATATTATTTGTAGCTATTTGCATTCTGATTTTGTTAACAATAACAAGATATTGGTAAGGCACCATTTAAAGGAATATATATATAACAACTAGACAACACTGTAATGTATGCAACTGTAATTGTTGAATAATGATTTTATGATTTGTTTACAACATGCATTATTGCTCATACAGTACTATGATGAACTTGTTTCTAATGATAGCGATGAAACTGTGAAACTCCTTGTCTTCAATGCCATTGTCCATAACTGCCTTCAAAAAAATTGGAGTATATAACATATATGGGAATGTATCAGTGTTTCATATTACAGAACACGCTCTGAAACTACCACTTGATTTACACAATGGAAAATAATCATTTATTTATAAAAAAAAACTATGTCTCAAATATACACAGTTCTACAGACTCTTTAGTAGCATTGCACATTGTAGGTAAAAGCTGATGCTCTCAATAAATGTCTCTGTACATGTCTTGTACAGTCCACATCACCATGACATATCTATGGAAGTATAGCATTGCACAACCCTAAAAAAGCCTCGTGGTTTCTTATCTGCAATTTCACATCTTTTAAAATCAAACAGAAGAACATACTATGCAAACCTCCTTGTTATCACCTATATTACATGAAGTGAGTATGCTTGATGCTTCAGACAGATTTTGCATGTGTAAATGGCCAAGCTGTGTAGATAGTCAGGACGGGCCCCATGATTAAAGGACGCCCCAAATTAAACCCCCCATGTCACCTTGAATGTCAGCCTCCTCAAGCCTTTCCATAGCATGAAAGTAGTCAGCTTGCAGCCATCTCCTTGTTCGAATGATGAGCACTGCCAAGCTGCACACAATAGGGCTGTCTGGGTCAAAGGCGTCAGACACCGGTTTCACTAAACAAAACCACCAGGGATGTAATAACAACAGGAACACCAAGCTACTTTTTGCTAGCGGGCCAGTTGCTACCTATGGGAAACAACGCTGCATCACAGTTGGCTAATCTCATAAATACACGCAGCCGTTAAGTGTTTAGCAGATTACGAAGGGTTTGAGATGACAGAGTAATATAGTGGAGAATACCTATGAAGATATATTTTGACATGGTATGTTTGAATTGTGTAACTGACTATTAAATCTGTGAAGCGTGAAACATTAAAACACCTAAAGGCCAAAGCAGGAACAGCTCTTATGCTCATGTAGGTGGTACACATGCAAGATTTTACTATTACAATTGAATTAACACAGCAGAGCATACCTGCAAGTTTATCTTAATCGTCATGTTTCTTAATCTGCATAGGAAAACGTGAAAGATGAAAGCATTTTTAGTTCTGTCTCATTTGATCTTTCCGAATCAGGCTTGAATATTTTATACAGGTCTTACACTGTGCTTTGAAGCTAAATGTATATTGTGATTTAAATATTTTGTAATATGATGAGGTGTTGTGTTCTTTTCCAAGTCATACACCAACACGTTCATTGCATACACATTCCCCCATACAATAACTCCTCTTTAAGAGGTATTCTTACACACAGTGTACCAGTGCTGTTCATCTCAGACAACTGCTCTCCTCCCGTGAACAGATCAGAACGCTGATGTATAAACATTTATTTATCAAAAATAGCTCATGAATGAAAAACAAAATGGAAAAAGTAACATAAGAACTTACACAGGAAACAAAGCAAATGTCTCCTGCGTCCACCAGGAAGACCTTGAAGTGTAAGTAAGATAAATGTATGACTTTCAGTGAAGGTGCTCTGTCAGACATTCCCACTGGTTCTTGTTTATTAATGTAATAAGCTGGCGCTGTTATTGGAAGCTAAAGGTAATGGACACAGATGTGCACATGAAAGGAAAGAACTGAGCATTGGGACACTACTATATAAACAGTGTTGGGACATTGGGACACAGATAAGGACGTCTGTGATTTATGGGTTCCGTGTGGGCTTTTCTAAACTATACTGACTGGTGCCTCCATATAGTTACACAATCAATAACCTATTGATAAAGTTTCTGTGTTATTATTTGTAGCTGTTTGTAGCGAAGAGTGCATAACTGGATAAAATTATGTGCCATCGAGTCACTGAAATGGACCTGAGCAGACTTACACACACACACACACGCACCAGACCTCAAAGATGGAGAACAAGGACATGATGGGTCAAGCTATTTTGAGGACCAAAGCTCAAACCTTCACCCAACACCGCGGCAGAGACAACAAGATCCTGGGCTAAAGTGGGCCACAGTCACCCTGCTAGTGACTGCTACCTCCCAGGGTCACGCTTCAGCTGAGAAACCACCCTCCCAGGGTCACGCTTCAGCTGAGAAACTACCCTCCCAGGGCCATGCTTCTGCTGAGAAACCACCCTCCCAGGGCCATGCTTCTGCTCAGAAACCACCCTCCCAGGGCCATGCTTCTGCTCAGAAACCACCCCCCAGGGCCATGCTTCAGCTGAGAAACCACCCTCCCAGGGTCACGCTTCTGCTGAGAAACCACCCTCCCAGGGTCACGCTTCTGCTGAGAAACCACCCTCCCAGGGCCATGCTTCTGCTCAGAAACCACCCTCCCAGGGCCACGCTTCTGCTCAGAAACCACCCTCCCAGGGCCATGCTTCTGCTCAGAAACCACCCCCCAGGGCCATGCTTCAGCTGAGAAACCACCCTCCCAGGGCCATGCTTCTGCTCAGAAACCACCCTCTCAGGGCCACGCTTCTGCTCAGAAACCACCCTCCCAGGGCCATGCTTCTGCTCAGAAACCACCCCCCAGGGCCATGCTTCAGCTGAGAAACCACCCTCCCAGGGCCATGCTTCTGCTCAGAAACCACCCCTCAGGGCCATGCTTCAGCTGAGAAACCACCCTCCCAGGGCCATGCTTCTGCTGAGAAACCAAGATCACAGCATTGAGGTAGATGCTTTACGGGATGGGCGATAACAGCATTTTCGGATCCAAAGGCTGTTTCAAACCTATGCAAGCATTTTCAGTTATAACAGGAACAAAGGAAGAAACACAAAGTCAGGAGGCTGCAGATTTTGTCCCGTGTCAACCCTTCGCCGAAGAGTGAGGGTGTGAGGTGTTTACTATGACGCCATTACAGTTCATCTGTTCTTACAGGTGCTACTCCAACAAGGCAAAATAATCCATGAGAAAGAATAAAATTATTTAGCAAAAATATTGAAAAAATAATTTGTCAGCAGTTTAACTGATTTCATTTCATATAAAACATATGATACCTTAAAAAAATATAAATTTAACAATGATAACCACACCTGTTAAGCCATAGACATACTTTTTAATCTATGCGGTCACTGTTCCCATATTACTAGATGGTTAGATTTGAAGCTATTTTGAGACATTGGTTAATAAAGAGTGAAAATTGCTATTCTTTTTGCTAAATGATTTCTACCTGCATGCCTTATTTAGTGCATGCAATAATGTTTTGGTATAGCAGATGATATGCAGTGTTCATGTATGACATATTCTTGCTGTTAACCTGTGAAAACATTCATGCTCACACACACACACACACACACACACAGACCATTGCTTTTATAGCACATTCTTTCCAAAAAGACACCAGGAACATGTTTAGTGTTTCATAAAGCATATACTGTATGTATACGATGTGTGATTCAAGTAGATTCTCGTCTACGTCTCAGCACATTTTTAACCCTCCGTCCTTTGAGACACTGTGTATTTCTGCAAGATAAGTCCTCCCAATGTCACTCGGGAACATCCGTCCTGTTGACGTCCTTTCCATTTAATTGATTTGTTGCTTTTTGAAGTGTGAGACTGCTGTCTGGTGTACCAAGCCCCGAGCCCATGGACTGGTCAAACACCTGTGCTTCTGGCTGCATTCCCTTGCTGGAAACCTGTGCCAAGGTTCCTTCCTCCGCTCCTGAAACCCAAAAGAAAACAGTGCTCTAGTCCAGAAGTAGAAATGCAGCTCCACAACGTCTCACTTAATCTTAACGAGGCTTAATTTTCACTCTGACGGCAATTAGTGGACTTCAAGCAGTAACGTTCACCTGTCTAATCACAAGCAGAGAGATTATTAGCTCGTTAGAGTGTGCTTATTCAACCAGTTAACGCAACTGTTGCCCAGATGCTGCAACGCCAGGTGACAAAAGAGGTTCGCTAGAACGATCATGTCTAGTTTCAGCTCTGTCAGGCTCTCATAACTTTAACACTGCTTATGCTGTTGAATGAGGGTCAGAGCTCCTCTGTGACATGAAAAGAGAAACCAAAATCAAAAAATACATTTACACTGCGATTGTCAGAAAATACAAAGGAGTCTGATTGAAACTGTCATGTTTTGTTCAGAAATCGGAAAACGCCTTAATTATTCAACATTAATATCATGAACATTTGATACTGTGCATTTCTCACAATCATATACACATATGATATATGACAAAACTATGTCCACATGAAAAATACCCTTAAACACTCCCCAGGCGAGACGCAGAAGGGCTTCTGAGAAAATCAACAATATAGCACTCACACAGAACTGTCACACGGCATTAGCGACCTAGCAGGCTGCAAAATGTTCCCACTGCTTTGGCAAAGAGCAGGAGTGAGACCCCACACTGCCCTGGTGGGAGTGTCCATCCTCTAGACTTCAGCCAATCCCTGCACTGACAGGCAGCAACCATACTACCAGTGCGCCGCTAAGTTTGATATTTTAATGACAGCATCTCGTCACTCATTCACTAACACACACACACACTAGTGTGCACACTCAAAATATTAACACTAGCAGCATAAAAGCCCCTTTAAATAAAGTTTACTCCATGAAGTCTCAGACCTATAAGAATCCACAAAATCACTGCTTTTGTGGTTGGTATGGAAACAGCTCTTTTTCTGACCGTACCCTTGGTAATTATTAACGATATTTGCCTTTCTTGTGATTTCAATACGTTTTAATTTACATAAAAAGTTAGATTTCTACATTTTCAAACACTGTATATGTATTATTGCTTTAGCAACAAGGTCCCAAAGTCACTGTGCTTAATGCTATGTTGTGTCCACCATTATGTAGCCACTGTCATAATGGCACTGTCAATTCATTACCATGGTTGCAGAATAAACAAAACAATTCTGGTGTCTGTGGAAACACAGCTGACAGCCAGGGAGTGTTAAGGGGTGAGGGTTTCAAGACATTTGAAACTCACATGATGCTAATTCATCATCTCTAAGTGCCTGAAGTCCCTGGATTATGAGGGACCTGTTGCATCCACTGCTTGAAATAACATGCCCTTTTGGCAAAGTTAGTCTTTCGGTCAAGGAAACCACAGTTGATGATGGGTGGAGTAGGGGTGGAGAGAAAGGGTGTAGTTAGTGCACTGTGAATGTTTTATCTTTTTGCTTTTTACCCGTCAGATAACGTGATTCACACTGACGTTTTAGTCATGAGTCACTCAGAAACACAGCAGTCATGTGCTAAATTGCTTAATCCTGCAGTTAAATAGTTTTGTGTGCACAGTTTTGTGTGCAGAATATTTTTCAAGCAGGAGAATGTTTATGTTCTTTCACTTGCCAATCATATTACAGTATAAATAAATCACAGTCCTGTCTAAGAGACCAGAGCACAAATGGAAAATTAGAATTAAAAAAGTGATCAGAACCACCTGCACTTTACAACTGTACCATACTGTAGCTCTTACATGGAGAGAATAGAGAATGTGGATGTTTTGTCTTAGAATGCTTTTTTATCTTGGTCCTCCAGGGCCACCATATTCAGCGCATGGCATACATCCACTCAGGAACACACCCCTGTTAAACCCATTGAGCACCCATGCCCGTTAGCCCCATGGAGCATACACGCCCATTAGGCCCGTAGAGCGCGCGCACACACACACACACCAGCCCTGCATTTGAATGTTTTCCATGCTCCAAACACACCTGACTCATCTTATCAGAGCGCAGCTTTATTCACTATTCCACTGTTGCTGCTTATTCTTTGCCAGAAACTACTTCTTGAAAGCATTTTCTCCTGCATCACCTTAGAGAAATGTCTGCCCACTACTTTCTAATGCCCCCCCACTCCATCCCACCCCAGGGTGTATTAGCATTTTTACATTGATTGAGGAATGAATGAGGAACATAAATCCTGCACTGTTGGTCAGTGGTTCTGTGTGATTTCCTGCAGCATCGCTCCGCCGGCTCGTTGGGTGTGGTGGGAAGCCCTGGCCTGGATAAACCGCCCGTGGCTTTGAAATGTCCTCTGTTTGTAGACGATCTTTTCAACTGAGGGCTGATTAACTCCAAGCAGCTTTAAAAACCTTCCCATACTCACAGGACAATTTATCTTGACCAGATATAGAAATACAGGGCGCCTCAAAAGTAAGGAAACAACTGTACAAAATGAAATGAGTGTTAATGTTATCCCATTCTTCCACTACTGATGAATGTTAGCATAACCATCAACAAATCTGTCATTAAGATGAACAACATTCTGCATCTTAACAAAGTATATTCATTTCATATCGGTGTTCCCTGAAACAGTTTCTGCATTTCTTTTGGTGCAAGTGTCCGTATTTTTAATAGAGGTCTCTAAAAACTCAACTTGGGGTGTACCAAACTGCAATTCAGGTAACAAATATGCATTATATACTGTACCTTGCAATACTGGCATTACTGGTTTGACACTACTGAAAAGGTTTAAAGAAACCTCTTTAAAATATTTACGCTTTTTGATTTTAACAATTCAATTGTTAGCGTTTTAGCTGAACAATATGACCTTGGCATTCTAGCAGCCTAGATGTGCCGCTGGGCTGTGTGCACTGGAGAAACGCTCCATACCACAGCTTCCGCCAGCAGGCCAATTACGCTGTTATGATGGCAGGCGTATATTGTATTTATTATATAAAATATCTTAGATGTCACAATTTGATCGATGAAAAGTGATCAACAGAAACAGTCCTCAGAGTTAACAGAGTTGCACTGAAAATATGGCGTTTGCTAGTAGAAGGTTTGACATGGTTTAACGTATAGTCAGAACGTGTCCCAGTAAGCCTAGAAACACCTGGCGTCTCGTTTTTTCTGTATGAAAGTGACTACTAAGAGATTTGGCCAAAACAGAGATACACTCTGAAAAGTAAGAGCAAATACATCATCTTCAGATGAAGGTTTTTTTCTTCCATTCACCTGGTGCCTCCCTCTCTTCTGTCTCTGCAGCACTATCTTGCACATGGTTTTCGCTTCATTATTGACCTCCACATACTGAAACTGCATGTAGCACCACTCGGACACTGACACAACTGTGCTGTAGCTGCAGACGTTATGGACGACCAGTGTGCTTGAATGTCACCTTTGAGAATCTTGTTATGACCCAGCAGAAAGTACATAGAGCTAGAATTCAACAAATGATGTTTACTAGCAGTGTCCTTACATTCTCCTTGATTATTTAGGCCGCTTGGTCACAACATGGTCACAACATACATGTGCACGCTGGTTCCAACATACCAAAGATGCAGATAATGGCAAATGTCTGGCAGTCCTTAAACTGAAGCTGATTTATTTATTTATTAAAAATAGTATAAATGTTTAGAGCACACGATGTTTACCAACATTCGCTTAAAGGTCCATCCACTTCATTTTGACATCTTCAGAGTTACCTGTGGCCCTTGTGTATAAATCCCTCAGCTGATTCCAACAGCTATATTTATCTGAGTACATTTGAAGGGTCCGGCTCTACTGCATGTGGAGAAATTGTACCAGCTGGGTGAGATGTAATGGGGGTGTAATCATGCTGAGGGTCCATTATCTCCTTTACTTCTGAACCGGAGCAGAGAGAATGCCAGTTGTATCACCTGGTAACAAGGAACACTGCTGTCCATGGAGAAATGCATTTTACTGTCTTTCTGACTTCTCACAACTCACAGAGCCAGCCATGCATTTGAACACTGGTTTTAGTGAATCATTAAAACTTCATCACATGTTCTTTGTTCAATTATCTCTAGACCTGGATAGACTCTATATAGAACAATTGTTTAGGTTAGCTGGTAACATTTTTCGTTCATTTTTCCTACGAGATCTAACCGCTCGACTGTTTTGTGACAATTATTTTTGTGCACTTAATTTTCCTTTGTTCGCTTAGTAACAGAAAGTACCTCTAGTGGTCATGGTATGTACTGCAGTCACGACGCTGCAGTGTAATTTGAAGATATTAAGAAATTGCTTACAGGACAATTACAATGAGAATAAATAAAAACATTCGTCAGTTCATGCTTTTTTAATAAGCAAAATGCAAGCTTTTGGTATCGTGTGATCAGCTCATAATATACATTTTTTATTTCTAAACCTGCATTTAATTTGGCTTATTTCTAAGGTCAAATGCTATTTAGATTTGTACCATTTAGTCAATAGTGAGCAATATCGTTGGGTTGATTGCAATTTAATTTTCTCTGGTTTGTGCCTCTGTGTTGTGATAGTAGGACAGACACCTTAAAGGGGGGGGGGGTTAAAACGGCTCCGCAGGCATGACATAAACGGGTAAAGCCTGCCATCTAGTGGTTAAATGAAGAACTATCGCCATGTTTAATAACACGTAGATACAATGCATACATTGTAATTCATACACACACGCGCGCGCGCACATACACGCAAGACCACCACCACGAACAACAACAAAAACAACTTGGCAACTTGATCACACCTCACCTTGTTTCTACGAATCTCTTCCACAGAAAGAGGACGTCGGTTGTTCAGGTCGAAACAGTTAGTATGTGCCATAGCCAGAGGTCTGTACAGTTATTTCCATTTTGTTTTAGTTGACATCAGTGATTCGTTGCAGATACTCCTAATCCAGCCAATAGGATTCCGAGTTTCAGCTCCTCACGACACAGTTTAGTGGCAGTCATAACAGTCCTACACGTGCTTTGAATTCGCAAACCCATTTTGATTCCTTTGCAGAACGGAACTGTAGAATCCGTTTTCTCCGAATCAGATGCAGTTGTGCACTCGAAGGGTTCGTTTACATCCTTTGTCACGTGGCATTTAATTTTGTCTGTGTTGTTGAACCCTCACTCCCAACTCCCCCTCAAACCACGAACACCCATCCAAGCCTCGATCCACGAAAAAAATAGTGCTCGATTGAGTTCAACCGTGCCATGTCGAAAGTTTACACATTGACTACTCACGAAAGAAGTCAGTTTTATTTTGTTACACTTATACATACATTGCAAAAAATATTGTTAGGGGTCTCGATGCCGAAGGCCTATTCAATCTAATTTCTTTTGCATTTCTACATTACTTTAGTCGGCGTTATGCAGTAGCATAATTAAAAGCGACAGCCACCCACTATTTCTATCTGAAAATAATTTAAGGAACACGTTGCCTTACGTGACAAAATTCTGAACAGTCTGGAAGGTTGCTATAGAAACACTTTGTCTGCAAAAAGATCCACACACCTTTCCCATTAGATGGCGCTCTAGGTCTAGAAATGTTGTTATTCAGCACCTAAGTCTAGATTAATGCGCACATTCTACCAAGTTTTGTCATCTCCTCAAAAAGGTCGATTCATCAGCGTCTGATAGACCTGCAAGTTGAATACGAGGAAGTATCAATTATGACAACCAGTTGTATTTATATATGTTGGTCTTTTGGTTTCATTACAATAAGATTGACTGGGAATAATTGCTGAAGCAATAATTAAGGATTAAGTTAGACCAAAAAACTGAACTGTAAACTGTAATTGTACCTTAAGGGAGGAGAGTGAAACAAATTGTGTTCTTTTGAAATGTAGACTGAAATTTAGACTGAAAGTGGTCAGTAGTTATTGCCTACTATTGTATTGTTGTTGTTAACACATATTACGCATTTTGCAATTTACCGACATATTCAAATGATCGCTGTTTTCCGGGGACACGCATTTGTAACAACGTTCGTACTAGTCACGACCTCAAACAATGGCGCGAGTACGTCTCACTTTATCACGCCTGACCACACCTGACCATTACAGCGATGTAAAATCATTGACCACATAAAATAAAGGGGTAGGTCGGCTCTCTGAGTGACCTTATAATTGCAATGCCCGTATCAGAATAAAAGAATAACGTTTTAGACATATTGGTCCTATAATATAGCTTTGCTCCGAATAGGCAAACCATATGTAAACTTCTAATCTCACAAACACCGAGACTAACAGCCCAATAAATTATGTATTACTAAGAGTATACGAGTAAAGTGCTATTTAGCTAGGTTGGGCATGGTTGTTCAGTATTATTTTCTATGGTTATATTTTGAGATTGGATGCAGTTTCTTTTTACTTATGCGTTTTGTTACTAATTGCGAACATGGAAGACAGCTTGGAAATAAACCCGAACGATCCACTTCGCATCTTATTATTCCACTGCTTTGATTTTTAAAATAAATTTCTCCATTTGCCACACGGATGCTGGATATTAGAGCTCGCCATATCTACTCAAGCCAGAGCGCAGAATGAGAAAGGTACTCACAGAAACGCGCGTTTCTCTGTCATTAGTGCGTATTTTTACAGTCATACATCAGTAAGCTTTCCTGTGTATGCTTTGTTGGGGCTGCAGTTAGTGTATTTAATCGAATCTACGTCTCCAGTGTCTAAGTAGTCTGATTTGGAGAGGGAAGGTTTGCTGTCACTCTTTTTAAATTCACCAAACGAGGGCTCTTGCTGGCCACATGTTACATGAGTGTACTTAGTCTCATCTTCGTGATCCGTCTCTCTGTGGTAGAAGTAGCTGAAATTAGACACGATCACGGGCACGGGCAGCGCAATGGTTAGGACGCCAGCGATGGCACATAAAGAACCCACAATTTTGCCTCCGATGGTTACTGGACACATGTCCCCATAACCTACTGTAGTCATGGACACCACTGCCCACCAGAACGCGTCGGGGATACTACTGAACCCCGAATCAGGATCATCAGTCTCCGCGAAATACACAGCACTGGAAAACAATATGACTCCAATAAAAAGAAAGAATATGAGGAGACCAAGTTCTTGCATGCTCGCTTGTAGAGTCCTCCCCAAGATTTGAAGTCCCTTGGAGTGCCTCGAGAGCTTGAAAATTCGGAAAACACGCACCAGACGAATGACTCTTAAGACGGCCAAATACGTTGCCTGTTGGCTACCTTCGTACTCAGCAAGATCCAAACATAAGGTAATAAAGTACGGCATAATAGCCACAACGTCGATTGTATTCATAAAATCTTTGAAGAACGCTGTCTTGCTTGGACACGCAAAAAACCTCGCCAGAAATTCAAAGGAGAACCAGATGATACAGAGCGTTTCCACAATAAAGAACGGGTCTGTAAAGGGGTTTGGTTTATTTTCGCCCGCGGTCCCGTTCAATGAATGGTGGTCCTCGTTCGTTTTCGCATCCTCTCTAAACTCTGGTAAAGTCTCCATGCAAAAGATGACGATGGATATCAAAATAACTAGCACAGAAACTATAGCTATTCCTCTGGCGGGTCCAGAGCTGTCGGGGTATTCAAACAAAAGCCAGATTTGGCGGTGGAACTCGTTTTCTGGCATTGGACGCTCTTCCTCTTTTGGAAACCCCTCGTCATCCTTGAAACTTGCAATAGTTTCCTCTCCCAATTCATAGAATCTAATTTCATCCAGAAAAACGTCCACAGGAACATTAACAGGTCTCCTTAACCGGCCACCAGACTGATAGAAATAAATGATGGAATCAAAGCTTGGTCGGTTCCTGTCAAAGAAGTATTCGTTCCTCAGTGGATCAAAGAAGCGCATTCTTTTCCTGGGATCCCCGAGCAAGGTGTTAGGGAACTGCGCGAGGGTTTTTAACTGGGTTTCATAGCGCAACCCGGATATGTTGATGACCACCCTTTCGCAGCAGTCCTGGTCTGTTCTGTCGGGGTCGTAGACATCTTGGGACAGGGCTGCCAGTGCCACAGTCTCATCGAGGTTCTCCCCGGGCACCACTGTCATCTTTCCCCCCAAAGGGCAATGCTGTTCGCACCGAGGTCCCTGTTCGTATTGTCCTCCAGTGCCTCGCTATGTCGGCGCGTTTTTGTCCTATGTAGTAGTCCTGAGGAATCAATAAGTCCGAGCACTTGTAGAACGGCCAGCTCGCTCTCGTTCGCGTGTTGCCTTCTTGCGTCAGACTTGTAGTCGCGTCTATGTTGTTTTCTTTTGCATTTTCCTCACGAGTGGCGTGCGCTTTTCCTCATTACCTCCACGCGCTTGCAGTCTGGACTACTGGCTGTCACATTCACAGCATTTTAAGCAGCATTGCCCTCCCCAGGCTGACGTGGGTGGACGCTGTTGCTGAACGGAGGGCATACACTCGCGCGGAAATATCCGTTATTTTTGTTTTATTGTAAACGCTAACCCAAATTTAGGTGTCTAACGATTCGAGTATCGACTTAGCCTAGTTCACTGATGTACTTCAGGTTTATAAGTGAAAAGGGCAATAAATGTGAAAGCCAGTCACCGGGTCCAACAATGCCAGAAGTTCTCTTAAAACATTAGCGTACATAAATGCGTACTTCAAGAGCTGTAATTTACCTTCTGCACGGGTCTCAGAGACATCCCATTTAAGATTATTGTGTTCCGGTTTATTTTAAGAACTATTTCACCAAGCGATAGTCTCATATTTACAGCCCTCTCCATCTCCTGGAGTTTATTGCACATTGTAACTTCAGGTTACATGTTCGCATGTGTGTAAGAGTCTGCCCACTGTTATTTGACAGTTTGCAAAATAAATAAATAAATAAATCGGACCGAGCGATAGAAACAATAATTTCTTTTTAAAAAATGTACGTAAGACGGGTGCTTCTGGTGAAAACACGAAACCTGTCAGCGTAGAGCTTTATCATAATAGCAGCGAAAGTGAAAAATCTTAAGCTCAGTTAGTTTGCTTCACTCAAATATCCAAGTCAAACGGAGATACACTAGTCCACGGCCATGGACACGATTACTTGTGCGCCAAGTAGAAAAGAATGACGTAAAGAACGAAAATAGCTCTTTTTCTTCGCGGGCCGCGGAACTTTCTTTTCCCATGGAATACCTCCGGCAACAGCTGCAAAAAATGAGAGATTAAATAAAATATCTCTTTACATTCCCAATGCACAGAGGGCATTCTGTCTCATTCAAGAAAAAATGTGAAAGTTTTAGTCACGTTTAACTCTTTGGGAAGAAGAAGGGCGTTATGCGTTATGACTGAAGTAAAATATTTGCACAGAAATTAAACAGTTTATATAAAACGGCATTACTGTGAACACTAAATCATCACTTACTCTGAACACAAACAACTCGGACTCTCCCCACTACACCCCCAACACCCCCGCCCCCTCCTTTTTCTCCAGCGTATAACTGTGGTTGTAGTATTTTCTTATAAAATCCCACATGGCTCCAATATATATAAATATCCTGGATGTATAATATATATATATATATATATATTAGTGCATTTCTCCACTCACAAATAAAAAAAAAAAGATTAATTCATTAATTGGTCAATATTATTGGACAATGTAAATATTAATATGCATTATATGGCAAATCTGAATATTTAAAGTATCTCAATATTTCAAAAACAGCATGGTGGTGCCCGAGAGTTCTTTGTTTTTTGCTATGTTAAAGCGCATTTTTTTCCATGTTCTCAAACCATTATATTATTGTATTATATTCTTGTGCATGCTTAAATGCTGCCAGACCACCTCTTGAAAGTTCTGTCCCAGTGCGAGCTGAATCATCCCTGTGTGTGGCACACTGAGAGCACTCGCCTACTGGATGCGAGCTCTTACAGATGCTCGTGTGCACACACACACACATACACACACAAACACACACGCACACACACAAACACACACACACACACACACACAAGATCAATACATTTGTTTGTGATATTTACATTTATCAAAGAGAAAAATAAGAACATAGATGTGTGAGAGGATCATCCATTCTGTCAGCACTAATTTAGATGACATTCTCGACAATAACCAGTTATTTCTATCTAAGGCCAACAGAAGAGGTAATCCACTCATTTCATTTCACCTTAGCCTAAAGTGTATAATAAACTATTTAAAATGCCAGCTCGTCGGAGATTAATATTTAACATTAATGTGGTACTTGTGCAAAGTAAAACTCAAATGAGGGCTACAGTTGGCATTAAAACTGAATAATGGCTTACAACTCTTCTATAATATTGATGCAGAACTAATTATAACTATTGTTTCATTCACATATGTAAAAAGACTTTGTTATGTTTGACATAATAAATAAATAAAATAAGGTTTGACTGCCTTAATGTTATCATCAGGCTACCACCCTCATCATCATTTATCGTGCAGCTGCCTATGGTGCAATTAAAGCTTCTCCCGAAAAAATTAATAGGAGATTTTACAAGGGACTGCTATTTGGGGAATAGTGAAAATGCACCGAAAGAAAAATGCATTTATGAATGAGACACAGGGACAGAGACACAGAAAGAGGGGAAATTGGAGGAATCAGATCGTAATGTCCGCAATTAGCTAGTGGAGTTTTTGAATCTCAGGAAACACTTAAAGAAACATTTCTAGAACATCACCTTTCAGCACCATGAAATGCATGGCAAGGCGCAAGTTGACTTCTTTTTAAGCAAGTCAAATGCAGTCTGACATTCCTCTGTCCACACTTGTCTTAACAGTTGATTGGTTTTACTGGTGCTTCCTACGCTTAGGCATATATTTACTACATCATGCAGTTGGCCAGAGCTTTTAGCCAACAATGTTCTTAACTGGGCTTGTGGTTCATCCCTACCGCCAATGCCCAGTTTGTCTAGAATCAACTGCAAATTATACTTAATATGCTCTTCCCCTGCCTCAAGGGTAACTTGTTCAACTTCAGCTGAAGTTTCAGTACACACTGCTGGTCACTATCCATGCACTCTACTTTCGACCAGATGCCCAGTCGAGTACGAGATGAGAGCCACACTCCTTCGTTTGACACCTGAACAGGAAATGTGCTACCTGTACACATAAATGTGTCAACCAACATGGGAACAACTATGAGGCCTATGGGTAACTGTGTTTTAAGGGGTTCGAACAGCAGTTGGTGGTCACTGCTAGTGCTCATAGAGGTCTTCTTTGCTGTTATTGTGGCTACAGATTCAACGGGTATGTGATCAGTACCTCTTCCTGCTCTTCCCACACAAAGTTTTTTCTGGTCTACTGTGCACTTCTGCATTCTCAGAAAAAAACATTCCTCCAGTCAGAATAGAATTTTCCCCATAATGTGATATCAAATTCAGCATATACGAGTTTCCTACACTGACTGATAACACTCATACCCACAATACATGGCACAGACTGCCCAGTGCCAAGGGGGTACTTGACCACCAAAAAATCCACAATTGGGTATTTTTAAGACCATGGGCTCAACCTCCAGCTCTAGATACCCAAGGTATGGGATATCAAACCCATTAGCTCTGTTAACTTAAGCCATCCGGTAGTGGGCAACATGTCCTCATCTTCCCCGTATAAATGCTTTTGGAAAAATTGCTCAGTAATAGCACCCGCTCAACGTCTTCAATTAAATCATCGACGGACCTACCATCTTTCTCAAACTCACCACTAAATGGGGGAATGTGCCTTTCCCTGGGAGCATACACATAATATCTGTTACCTAGTATAGCTATTGTGGCCATGGCTTCCCCTGATTCTTGTTTGCCTGACTGTGGCATTGTGTCTTTACCGATTCAGTCTTCAAAGTCTCCACTGCATACTTGGCAAAGATTAAGGGTCTCTCAAAGTGCACTGGCAATAGCTGAGATGGTTCTTTGACCGGCACAGAGTTCCTGGTGTCATCCTGTCACAACGTTGTTCTCCGCAGCTCTGATGTAGTATCACCACCATTGCAGCTGGACATCCGAACACGGCCCTGTCTCGCACGAAATGCCACCTGCTCCTCGCCACCACTGATGTACTCAACTCCCTACTTACATGCAACAAATAAACGTTGCTACTTGGAATAACCCCACTCCTGGTACCAAGAATTGTAGCCTGTGGACCTTTCAAGCTGTAGTGGGTAATTCCCTTGTTTATATGTATTTGCAAAAAAAATGTAAGAAAATATATGTATCTTTACTTAAGGTGGTACACTTGTATGAAGTGCCAAAAACTACACTATAGGTAATACAGCAGTGGCTTCTTCAAAAACAAAAATAAAAACAAGAATTATTACACCACCAACACTGTTTTTTTTCAGGGCTTACAAATCAAATTTAACTTTGAGTTCTTATGTCCTCAATTGCAACTATGTGTTGGTAAGGGCATAATCCAAGATTCTCAACTTTCTTACAACTCACAAAATGGCAGCTCACGAGAATAAACGTTTCTCCTTGTTCTTTGTGCTTACTATAGGTAAATCCTGCTTGCTATCATGATATCACCTCGAGCTGGTCTTAAAGGTATCACAACCTACTTGCACAAATGGCGCTGTGTAGGTACAGTACACTTAATCACCTGGTTACACATGGTTTAGAGACATAGTCCAGGTGACACAAATATTGACAAGTAATAGTCTATTGTACTGTGAAATAGGTTTTTGTTTGTTTGGTAATAGACATTGGAGTAAACCTATGTACAATTAGTGAATCTAATACATTCATGTTTTTGTTGACCGAGGTTTTCGTACAGGCTATTTCATATTATTTTAATGTAAGGGGTCTGCCTCATTCAAATTTCCATGTCCTATTGGTTGGTTTTTACAGTTGATGATTTGAATATCAAATAACCAGTGTAGCAGCCCATACCTAACTGGAATATTCCCCAAACATACACAGTGTTTTAATTACATTTAGCTTTAGATCTTTTTAGGTTTTTTTTTTTCAGTTTTAAACATGTCGTGGTTGTGTTATTGATGTCCTGTTGTCCTGTTTCAGATTCAGCCAGATTCACATGTCACTGAGGAGGCACCTTTTCTTATTTTTTAATCATTTATTTATTTTTGGAAAGTATCACTGATGATTGTCTCACCACAGTCAGTCAGGTTAACCAGGAATCCATTAGGGAATTGCATGGATCACTGCTGCTGTCTTGAAGTGACTTTGGAGGGTGACTATTAATTCAATAGACAGTATTATTGTCCCCATACACACACATAAACACACACACACACACACGCACACAGACACACCCACACACACACAGAGTAGTGGTCTGACAAATAGGCACACAAATACTACACAATTGCACATATACTGTACTTCATGTTTACCATGAAAAGAAAAAGTGTTGGCAAATGAGCTGTAGTTGTAGTGGCAAAAGTGCATTTGAATATGTATATCATATCATTTTGAATATGTACATCATATAATTTATATGTATAAAACTCTGAACAACATTGTTGATAACGGAGGCGAAAGTGCAAAGTAGATGACATTCTTGTGGCCTAGCAAGCATTCACTCACTTTATTATACACCTGGTCGTTAATGCAAATATATAATCAGCTAATCATATGGCAGGAAGTCAGTACAGATGACCTTCTGAAGTGCAAACCAAGCATCAGAATGGGGAAGAAAGGTTAGGCAAGTGTTTTTGAACGTGGTGTGGAGCTGTATAGGCTGGTGTGAGTAGTTCAGAATATGCTTTGCTGATGCCAGAGGTCAGAGGAGAATGGTCATTCTGGTTTGAACTGATAACAGGAACTCAACCACTTGTTTCACCTGAGGTGTGCAGAAGAGCATCTCTGAATGCACAGCATGTCAAACCTTTTAGCAGATAAGCTACAGTGGCAGAAGACCACATGGAGGTGCCACTCCTGTCAGCGAAGAACAGGGAACCGATGCTACAATTTGCACAGGCTCGCCGAAATGAGACAACAGAAGTCTGAAAAATGCTGTACACACTTTATATTACCAAAGAACATACAAGAAGGACTATCAGAAAATGGAATGTTTTCAGAATTGTGTGGGGTTGCATTTTCTGGAAAATAATGCAGATGCGTATTGTAGGCTATATATTTGGAGTGTGGTGGTACTATAAACATAAGAGGTGAGAACAACACAGAAATGGTAGTGAAAATGAGAGAGAGAGAGAGAGAGAGAGAGGGAGAGAGACAGAAAGAGAGAGGGAGAGACAGAATAGTGTTTGCAGAGAAAAAAACATGATTTTTAGAATAAAGCCTGTAAAAACACTAGAAGTGACTTTAATCCAATTTGCCTCCTGCTGGTTTCACCAGTTCAGGCTTGTCACTAGTGTGATTAACATGACTAATGTGAGCTACATTCAGAATGCCAGTATGTTCCTCAGTCAGATTAATTTTAAAACACTTACCATTTCTGATTTTGAAAAACAATTAGCTTTAATAGCACTCCATGAAGAATAAACTATAAAACACTACTCAGCATTTTATAACCAAGTGTATTTTCACTTTGGACCCATTTCCAAAAGTGAAGGGATGTTTATGGTAATCTCTGGATTTCGAGCCACAGTTGTATCTGAAGTTGCCAAGAAGTCTAAATGTTTCTGTATTTTGTTTGTTACAATTTCATGTGTTCACAAAAGAAATATGACCTTAAATCTGTGCAAAACATATACTTTCTTTCTCTACTTAGAGACGTTCAGTTCAACATCTCTCTGAAACACTTTTGATTCTGTGACTCGTGTCTACTGTTACGGCTAAGGAGAACTCAAAGCCTTTATTTCCTGTCACATCTGATATGGCTTTGAGTTCCAAGAAATGACTTTGTATCCATGTCCATGGCGTGTCTTCTGTTCTGACCCACCATGACCCGGCTGCCGGCCTGCTTTTCTTAATGCTGCTGGAGCAGACAACATATTTGCTTCAGCAGTTGTCAGGATCTTATTCATGTATTGAATTTCCCCGCTTGTAACCACTGACACAACCAGCTTTAAGGACATTACATGTACAATACGTCATGTGATGTAGCTGGACATAGCTGGAAAGGACAAACATTAGCAAAGTAAATAAAGTAGCTCCATGGCATTTGCCAATTGCAGAAGTTCTGAACTAATTAGCTCATAACTACTAATGGAGTAATTGGCACTTCAAATAATAACCGCAGAAGAAAAGGGAAATGGCAGTTTTGACAGTTGTTAATATGAACATTTGTAGCATAGATTTATAGTGGAAACACAATTGTACTTCTTGTCCTTTGTGAACAGTGGCCACAGCGATTTGTACTATATCATATTATGTTTTGCGTCTTTCTAAATCAGTGCTGTGATACGAGTATCCCCTGGAGGACTCCTCTCCATTTCCGAGCAATGGGGGGGGGGGGTTTGGTTGGTTTTTTTTTTACTTGGGGTAACAGCGGGAGCGGCTCTGACCGATGGAGAGTCCGACCTCCAACCTGCCTTCTGAAAGACCCACACGTATTTTTAGCATATCACTGCTTTTATGTAACTTTGAGCAATTATAGCTCATTGATCTACTTGACCATGACCAACCAGTCTGGGAGAACTAGGAGAAGGGATGGAGCATAGTTACATTATAAGGATCAGTGCTCTAGTAGTGCTGCTACAGCTCCTATTAAACATTTTCTCCTGGTTGTAATGAAGCCAAGAGAGGAGGAAGTAGAACAACGAAAACATTTTAATGCTACTTCAGTATTATTGATATTTAGAAAATAAAAAATGGTCATAATAATTTGGATTGATAGTTTCAGTAATGACACCTATGCTTTTTATTAGAAAATCCCAGAGCAAAGGCAGTAATAAACATGTTAGTCATTTATTTTTATGATGATTTATAGTAATATTGATCCAAGTGTGATTGTCATAAACATAACTTTTTATTGATGTGGCATAACACTAACCTAAGAAGGGTGCAACTGAGAGATAAAATATTGATCTTTTGGTACTATAACAACATGAGTCCGTACAATGTTTGAAAAATAGGTGTCTTTTACTTTTGCTGGTGGTGCCATGCAAGCATATACAACAGTCATGGAAGGAGAGACATTAGACTCAGGCTCTGAACCACATGATCCATGTCACGTAGCAAAGCAGTGTTCATCCATGTGCACATACCAAAAGAAGATTTCTACGGATGTCTCTTTGTGTGTGTTCAAAACAATGTTCATTCAGCTCTACTGAAACATAAGACAAAGCGATAAAGACTCACTAGAAGAACTGGTATAAGTGTGTGACAGCTTACATGATTTAGACTTTGCCTTGGCATACCTATTAGTAGCGTCTTGACAAAAACAAAACAGAAAATTGCCTCTACAAATGACTTGCATAGTTTTAGTCACGGAGAGATATGAAACAAAACATTTGATTTGTTAGAAACCTTCACTAAAATGTTCTTTCAATACTATATCTGTCCAGTCACTAGTTCCTCTGCTTTAGTACTGAATAGTAAAACAGACAAAAGTATCATTTGGACACAGAAATACGGAGAAAAATCTATGACAGGCCCATCACAGAGGTTCAGTTTGTATGATTATTACCCGTTGAGTCATCACAATGACTCAATTGGTATTTCGGTGAATTTTTCTGCCATTCCCTGCTAATGTACCTTGTGCAAATGAATATCAAAATGAAAATGTATTGCATGTGATTAGTCCTGATGTTCTAGGAACAAAGATGCATATTCTAAGGAACAGGCTCTCAGAAGTATGTAGTTTTCCAATTTACTCCTGTCATGCCAATCAAACATCCAACTGGAGGGGCCGACCTTATAGCGCAGACTCTGTCTGCTGGAATAGAGGTCCAAAGTGGAATTATTCCAGTTCTTCCCCTGGGCTTTGCTCACCTACCATGTGAGACACTGTCTGTAACCTTGGCAACCCTTTTGCTACTGTTTCCTTCTTCCTACCACCAGCAACCTACATGGGCAAACCGATACCCTTATGCAGTGTCCTGTGAGTCCTATGAATGAATGGCAACAGGTTGTTCGGTCACGATGGAACTACACTTCAACAGAAGGCGTTCGCTTCACATATTCATAGAGATGAAGCTAGGGGGAAAGAGCGAACACCGTTTCAGACTCGCCAAGACCGAAGCTGATATGCATCAGAGTTCAGACAGATTGGGGTCATACAGAAAATAGTTTCACTATCAGATGTTTTATGTGGTGGCATTTGACAGGTTCAGTTTAAGACATCAATTAGTAATTTTATCAGTATCTACTTTGATTGTGGAGGGGAGCATGCAGAGTGGAAGGGGGAATTTGGATACTGAATGGGTGGGACGTACACACATACATGGTAGGAAGCTACACAGAGTCCATGTTGTTGTGTTTGTGTGTGTGTAGGTGGGTTGCTTGTGTGTGTTCCGTGTTGTCTCAGGCATTATTCCCGTTCCCTGTGATTCCCGTGTCTGTGTGAACGTCATACTCTTCCGTGGCCCCTGATTCCTTCCTGATGACGACATTTGTTCCACGACACCCCGACGCCCCGTGGACGCTGACCCGGAAGCGTTCTTCAAGTAAAGAGCTTTCCAGACGCTGTTCATGAGGCCTCGCTTTGACTTTCGTGTGCTCTACAGATCGTTTAGTTCAGTATTCGTTGTTTTGCCCACTTCGGTATTCGACATTGTTTCCGTGTTTCTTCGTATTACAATTCTGGTTTGCCCTTACTGTACCGTTGCTACTGTAAATATTTGTACAGTTCTTCGTTCAGTGTTTATAGAGTGCACCAGCGGTTGGGTCGGCTGCTAATTTGTGTTGTGTTTTGGGTTTTGTGACTGTTTTGACGAGGCAGGGAGGTGGCGAAATGTTTGCGTCTTTTCTTTTCATTTGAGCGCGGGGCAGTCGGTTCCCCGTGGGTTAGTCAGCGTGGGGTTTTGTTTCGTTATTCCTTTCTGCTTTCGGCAATTGGACAGCCTGAGGTCTGTCTGGTGTGCTCACTATTATTGGACCTATCACATATTTCAGTCTTGCAATACATATCCATCCATTTTCCATTCGCTTCTGTGCAGTTTGGGGGTTCTTGCTCAGACATTATCAAAGTCCACACAGCAGTTACTAACACCATAGCTGATCATCATGCCACACTACTGCTGTTACTGGCTGGACTGGGCCGTAACAACGTACAGCATAGCACCTGCTGCTCACTGTAATAAATAGAGACTATAGATTCAAGTGATTTCAGACTTAACCTCGGTGCCCTTAGTTGATTAATGTGTGGTCTGCGGTGACTAAAGTTTGGGACAATGTCTCTTTTCGTTGTGGTGGTACAGCCACTGGCATTTCCCCAGCGAGATGGTTGTCCTTGGCAGTAAAATTTAGATGTTCGTGGGTGTGGGCAACTCCTCACGACTTAAAATGTCGAGTCTGGTGTCGCTGGGGTGACAACAGTGGTAGCGTCACTTTGCTTGACCACCTCCGCTATCTCCTTGAGGCACGCAAGGTAGCAGCACAGCTGCTCTTTATGTGCTGCTGCAGCCCACAATGCTTCCAGCTTCCTGCCGACCCATCATGCTCAGCTCCCCTTGCTAGCGCACATCGTGTACCTGAAGCATTTCTGAATGGTGGTTGGCCAATGTTGTCATGCTGTTCCAGCTGCAGATCCAGAAACACTTTCCCACCATTGACCACCATCATCCGGTCATAATGGCAGGCTAATATTTGCAGCTGTGCTGAGCATGGCCCCCTCACCCCTGTAGACTGGGAGGCATCTGTGTATTGCGTCTCTCTTGTGCTCTGAGCCTCATTGCACTGGTCTCCTTGACGTCTTCCTCAGCCAGATCCTTCCTCTCAAATGTCTAGACCCTATTGTAGGGGACAGGCGTAGTTCTTGGTGGCCCATTCCTCTGGGCCGCATCTTCTTCACTATCTACCCTTGAGTTTGTTGATGCACTGCTTGAATTTCTTCTAGCTTGGAGTGCATTAAAGTGTCATTTCTGCTCAATGTTTCTCGCAATGGCAAACTCTTTCACAAGTCGCACATACAGTAACACCTAGAACAGAGGCCAAAAAATGGGAAAAGGGAAAATGGGGAGGTGGGGAAAAGATCCGGTGATGGACGCCATGCCATGCATGTGCCAGGACCTGGTCTGTTGATACTTGTTGCTGTATTTTCACATTTTAACCTGAGTCAATGCCCTGTGTAATGGGTTTCTCACTTTTCTGCTAATTAATGCAAAATCATTGATTCATTCAAAACCTGCCAATGCATTCTATTTCTCGAATGTCACTAGGATATGCCTAAGTATGCACTAAAGTAAACACTAAATGCTTGACTTCAGCACATGATAAGTCTACTGTTTGGTTAAGGTGTCATTACCAATAAGATACAGTCAGTGCAGTGAGACTACATTTGAAAATGAAGTCGATTTTATTTTTTCAGCACCCTTGATTAGTGGTGCAATATTACATAGCTGGGTTTGAATCATAAAAGTAGGTCGCCAGTGCCTTGTTACCCCAGGGTAATATCATAGCTTAGTGTATTCACTGGATCCTGTTGACTTTATTGATTTACTGTATCATGATAACATCACTGCTGATATAGACTTAAGAAAAACAAATATCAACTTATGTCAGCTTAAATGATATCCGGGTATATGTGTACTTTGCTCTGGTTCACAGACGTTAGTACATAACAACTAACTACATTTGACTGTTTTGGAGAGGGAAGAACTTAAAGCATTTCTCTAAGCCTGAAAGAAACATAACAATAATTGTCTTAACTCCTTGTTTCTTTACCTGCTAGTAACAAACGGACTCTCTTTAAATTCAGCTGGTTAAATCTTAGCAGAAGAATAACCCTAGATGTAATAGCATAATTCAACATTAGTCATTTCAGATATCCTGAGCATAGGCAACCTGAGAAATCTGTATAATTGCAGAAATAATCAGCACTCAGCATCATAACTACATATGTTAATATTACATATGTTAATGCATATTAGTCCACTACCTAGAAAAGACTGCATTTAATCATGCCACCTTAAGTCTTAGTAATTAATGAACGTACTTCCAGGCTTGGTTTAAGGATAGTCTTCGAGTAATCACGAGTGTTGTCTCTTTCATGACAGTTCTGATCTTTGTAACTTTTTCAATATACTGGGACATAGACGCAGGTTCAGTCTTGCAACACATTCCCCAATTAGTTACACATTACTGGCACCCATGAGAGAAGCTGTTACACCAAAGTTGAGTGACAGAAAAAAAAACTCAGAGAAAGATGGAGCCTTGTTAGAGAAACATTGAAAAGGTCCTTGCTACCAGCAGGAACCTGCTGAAAATATGAACAGGTCTTTTGTTTGGTTGCTGTGGTTCCACGTATGGAGAGACTTGATGTCAACCTCTCAGTCTCACCCTCTCTGTGGCTCCTGGTTCAGTAAATTACCAATCGGGAACCACTGCAATCAGGAGACCAGTCTTCAGTGTCTCGGGTAACAGTTCTACAGAAATGTTCAGCAAGATCAATTTCTGCTGTGAATTCCGTTAGCAACTCCTTCATTCACATGAAGGTTAATAATGTTAGACTGATAATAACTTCCTTTTCCAGTGGTACATTTTCTGATCTTTTAATCCATTCATTCATTAACATTTGCCTCATTCTTTGCTGTCATCAGTACAGGAATGTAAGGGACACAGCTTGTCAGGTATGGTGATGAATGAAGCAGACTTTATAACAAGCACAATAACCGTGATCAATTATGGCTGGCTGACCCTAATCAAGCAGGTCTAAAACAGAATGCTCACTCTTGAAAATCACTGATGGAATTTGACACACCCAGCAGGGCTAAGAAAACATTCCATTTCTTATTTTCACATGAGCAAGTAGATGGGAATGCCTATTGAATTTGGCTGCTTAACCTTGGCTACAAATTCTGTTCACTGCTTTCTGACCACACAAGAAATTAAAAGATAAATGAATAACTAATTGTGCATAATAGCAATGAAAATTATGCAATCAAGTCTGAAACAGTTTCGTTTTTTTTTTCATTCCTGCGGAGCTTTTCATGTTAATGATGGTTAATGTATTTTTTCATATAGGTTTTCCACAAAGTGTGTGAAGACAGCCACCTAATTCTTACAGCCAGATTCGCTCTATGTGACCTAGCAAGCACTTGCACTGGCTAGCATATCGTTCATGTCAGTGGTAATGGAGTAACTCTGGCATCCTTCCCAAGGCTAGTTGCTTCCCTGTGGACCCCCAACCATGGATGGCAAGCACCACAGCCGGAACTCTGTAATTGAAACTTCCAAAGGTCAGCTGTGCAACTGTCAGGGCCAGAAGCCGCTGTGTTTGCACACTAATTGATAACAGACGTACCGGTAAAATTCCACACTGTAGCTATGACAGATATACAGTAGAAAGTGCATGAGTATACGCTGCCAGGGTGAAGACATGGCATTGTTAAACAGCAGCGTCAGTTCAGACCCCTTGTGCGGCAGCCTCCACGTCTCTGATGTGTCTAGTGCTTCATGTATTCCAGTGTCAGATTTCTGTGCCATGGCATGAAGTAACATGATGTCATAGTACTAATTTATGCCGACCTCATAAGCAGTAGGCGGGGCCAGTGCCAAGGTTTATGGGCTATAGGGGCAACGGTGGTACAAAAGGGGATTTTTAGCGTAATGACTTGATTGTAGGTTGACTTTTTATGTTCCACTCAAAAGGTACCACATTTACAAAAAGTGCTGAGAGCAGTGACTGTTTTGCTTTGTAATATCTGGTTTCTTTCTTAATTAAGTAAGCATGGTGCTACTGGATGAAAGCTTCACATGCTAGGTAGAGCTTGCTGCTTTGCTAATTGTTTGTAAGCAGTCATTGGTGTGTCTGTATATGTTTTGCTTTTGTGGGCCAATCTCCACTCAGTACACCAAGCTGCACATGGTGGATAACTATGACATCCGGTCTCAACCACCACCCCAACCCCCATCCCTCCATCAAATTGAGTGCCTCAGGGTGTAGGAATGATAATGGGTATAAGGGAAGATGTTTTTTTTCCTAAGTGCTATATTTGATTTAAACAGATGCCTCACTTTCAGAAGCCTTCACAATGGAATGAGATAAGATAAATCAATGAGTCACAGACTTGGGACTTTACAACCCTCACCTGCCTCCTGTACAACAAAGAGCTCTCTGTAGTTAAAGGCGGGGTTAGGTTGAACAGGTCAGCATGTGGCCTCTTTTTACAGCCTTGCTACAACTGATAGAATGCAAAAGAAGAGGCCATGGTTCCCAAAGAACAGGTTGCAAATGTTATCGATTATGCTAAAAGAGGAAGTGTAGCTTGACTACCCCCTGACTGTTTGTGGTCACAAAGGAAGAAGTGTGGACTTTAAAAAAATGCCAAGGACTTTAAAAACAGAAAGTTTTTGCTGATAAATCTAAAAATATCTGTCTTGATTACAGAATATCGATCGTCGGGCTAAAAGCCACAGAGATAACATATTAAATGGTCCCTCCTTCTTCAAGTGCCCCCATCACGTACAGGTGGTGTGATGGGGGAGGATATGAAGACGTTCCTGTCCTTCTCTTTTGTCCTCTCACCTTTTCTCTTATTTAATCTTGCTATTTCTATTCACTTTCTCTTTGCCCTTTTGCCGTTTCCAAAGACTTCCTCCTGATAGCTTTAGCCTAGCTCAGAGTTGCTAGTGCTAGAATTAAGCACTAGTTATCACACATTTGTTTTTTATGCGTTAGATGTTGGAATTTGACTTAGTTGCCCAGCTGTCTGGCCATATGTTGTTCATTACAGTGATCCTATTGTTCTGCCGTGGGAAGACATGTAATGGTGAAAATGACTTGAAAACCAGCGCAACTGACTCTGCGGCCGGTCCGCGTCATAATGCCCAGTTGAATCATGGTCTTTGGACTGCAGTGTTTATCTTATTCACTGCTGACTTTTACACACTAAATTACAGTGGGAGAGCAGTGGATTCACAGAGCCCATCTGCTCCAGACGTGCTCACACATGACCTCTCCTTATATAGAAAATGGCAACCTTCACCGTGCTTTCCCCCCCAATTTTTTTTGTAAAGTGGGTCTTTATAAAACCCCAAGAGACAATTGGCTCTGGCAGAGGAGTGACGATATGAGAGGGCGAGCTCAATTGCGCGGAGCCTACGGGGCATTATGGAGTGGTGTGTTAGTGCATATTCCTACAGGCTGAAGGCACAGAGCAGGGAGGAGGGACCCATGTGTGAATGAGTCCCCGTGTGTGACCGTTGTATACGAGTGTGAAGGCCAGCAACGCTGACGCAGAACTGTGCTGAGAGTGCATACATTAAAGGAGAGAGGGAGACATTGTCCTAATGGATGGATGCTGTTGGAAAAGGTCCCTCCCCCCAGTGAAATCATCAGCACCAGATTAACTCACCTGGATCACATTCAGCTCCACACAACTAAATTTAACTGTGCTGTAGACAACTTGTCCTCAACCTCTCACTGTGGGTTCTGTAAAACACTGCTGTAGGGGTATCAGGCGATGTTCTTCATTATGGCGAAGAACATATATGTTACATTTGACAGGTGTACAGTAGCTTATATTCATAATGAATAAAGGTACCTACAGCAACTTAAATACAACAACAATTATGAATTGAATAAATACAACATATGAATAAATACAACAACAATTTTGAATATGAATTATGAATATGCGATATTTCCCTGTTGCTGTCTGTAGGCAGAAACATGCAATTTTGTTTATATAAATAGCAAAAGAAAATGCAACCTGTATAATTACATAGTTCAAGCTGATCATTCTCCTGTCGTTTGAACCCTCATTATTTCTGGATGACAGCCACATGGATGATCATTTGAATGCCCCATCATTGTCGGGGTCTTCTCCAAAGTAGCAGAGAGGGCAAGGAATGAAGGCAGAACAAGAGAATGACAAATTGAGGAGTGCGAAGAACAGAGAGGGAGGGACCAGACAAGAAAAGGAGATGGTAAAGGCAGAATGAAAGAGAGAGAGAGAGAGAGAGAGAGAGAGAGAGAGAGAGCCCTAAATCTAGCAAGCTGGGTATAACTGAACACTTAAATTACTGTAAAAAAAAAGTTTGGGCCTTCAGTGAACAGATGCTTTGTCTTTCTACTCTTTCCAGCCTGTATTCAACCTTTCTAACCTTCACATTGACTTTTCTGTTACTCAGCAGTTGTATAGTTGCATAAGATTTCCCTTAGTCTAAAATAGTTGGGAAGCACCCCTCCTCGTATACATCTCACCATAATGGAATCCTGCTACAGACACTCCTTCCAAGCAAAGATATTTAAAAATAGATGGTGTGTGTGTGTGTGTGGGTATGGGCGTGTGTGTGGGTGCAAGCATGCACATGAGCGTGCGTTTGTGCACTTGGTGTTACAATTGATCTTCCAACATGTGGTCACACCCAACCAGTCAACAATGTCAAATTGTTGGCCTTCTCTAACATCCTGCCAGCAGGTTAGATCTGATAGATTAGACCAGCACTAGTCCTGCTGTCCTGCTACACCGTGACTTCTTTTCTTATCTTATTTTCAAATGACTGTTTGGCATCCTTGCCTTTTCTCGCACTTAGCAATGTAGATTTGGTTTGTCAGAATTGCTTCAGTGGTCTGTCTTTGCTTTCCAGAGGAGAGAATCTTGTTTGAGGGACACAAACCTAATTATTCTCTTGATCTTTTTAATGTTAAATCTATAAAAATACAACAAAATATGAATTTCACTTTCTTTGCTTTTGCACATTCAGACTTATATTCAAAATCATCACTGCAAATCATGCATCAGCCATTGAAGGCCGACAGAGAACCTGAGAGAAGGTGGACACGTGTGGCTTGTCATTTCAAATGTCACCACAGCAGAAGCACAGGCCGAGGAACCTCCAGTTTGAGTATCTCCAGGTTATGAATATAAATAATGGCATATCTCTTTGGACGTTTTCTGGCCTCTCCCAGTTTTAGCTGGAAGGATTGTATGGTTGGTGCACACCGCTTCAGTGAAGGATTTTAAAAAGTCATTACTAATTTATGTCCTCACTTTTTTCAAGAAGTTCATACCTTTTCTTTTGTTTTTCTTTTCTTTTCCTCATTGTTAAAAAAAAGAATAATTTCTGAATATTTTATTAGCTTTTGATGCAGTCCAGTCGGCAAAGAACAATTACAGTAGTGCCTTTATGGCTGACGGTTCATGTGGACAGATCTCTCTATGAGGAACAGCCACATTCCCCTCCCTCCTCCCAAACACAGCTATGTTTGGGCCACACTTAATTTGAAGAATCATCCACTGTGATGTAACACCAGCAAGTCTCTCCTGCACTTCCCCCCCCCCCCCCCTCACCTGTTCTCTAAAATTAGCTTATTTTTGAGACCAACACTTATTCCTACTGTCGCTTCCTGTTTAATTAGTATGGCATGTGTTACACTGCATGCGATCTGTATAGCATATTAGCCAAACTTCATTTGGAGTAAACGTACGCTGGATGCGCCTCGTCTTCCTTCATAAGCCCGTCTAAATACCCTGTGAATCAACCCACTACTCCCAGCGTGAGCTGAGGAGGCTTCTAATCACACTTCAGCTAGAGAGCTGCATGTGTTGACAGCCCGGCGACAGGTGCACACAAAGTCACTTTTCTAAGTAAAGCAGTGCGGAGTGCTAGCGTTCTCCACACGTCTCACTCGCTCAGGGCACAACAATACAAAGCAGCTCGAGTGCCTGACGCCTGCAGGCTCTTCCGCCCCTGGCCGAGCACTCAGAGATCCTCTGTCACCAGGCCAGGTCTCCACCAATCACATGCCCCTTGGCCTTTGGTTACTTCCAACAAACACTGGTGTTTCAAAATAGACCAGATGTTGTCTGCCTTTTTTTTTTTTTTTTTTTTTACCATAACCAGACTTTTAAAAAATCAGTAACAGTGGCATTTAGAGATCTGAAGTTGCCTGTTTTGAGCACATGGCTACCTGAGAGTGAACGCTGCACACCCTGGTGATATATAAACTATGTACAAAAGCGTGGTGGTTCGACCTGATTAGCCATGATTCAAGACAACCAGCTTGAAGAATGCTTTTGAGACACAGGGCGTTTGTAATGATGTAATTCTAATACTTGATGACTAAGCCATATTGGTTTTTGTTGTATGTTATATTTCTGGGTGGTGGATCACTCTCAAAGAGCAGTGACACTGACATTTGCCAAAACTCCAGCAACGCTGCTCTGCCTGTGAACAACTCAGCACCCAGGCCATTTTAACAGGTCTGTTAATACTGTGTTGAGAATGGTATGGGCCCTAAAATAACATCCAGACAGCAATGGTATAATGGTGAGAAAGTGACCAGGGTTGAATGACATTGCTCATAAATTGCATGTCACCTATATGTCAACTGTAGGTCACCTGTATGTCAACTGCATGTCACCTGCTGCGATGCAGAAAACCTGAGACAGAAATCAGTTGGTTCTGCCAATGCGTGCACCTCAAACCACATTTCATCAAGACGACACAGTGACCCCTTGTCAAGGGACTCATTTCAGAGCTCATGTGTATTGATTCACTCCAGCACAGTGGTTGCCTAAAGCAAACCACCATATGACTCCATTTCCCTCCGGTTTTGTCCTAACCAGCTGCTTCCTAGCCGAGCTGCATGCACCTTGGACACAGCACAAAAGACTGTTTATTAGTAATGACCTGCTCTGCATGAATATCCAATCATCATCATCATCATCGACATCAACATCATTATTTTCATTATCACGTCTGTGTGCACCTCATTCCCTGAGTCGCGTGTCAGCGTGATTACTTTGAGGAGGTGAGCTATGGGCCATGGTATTTCGCATGTCTCGTTTTATTTATTTTTTTTCCCTTCACACACCTGGCAACGTCGAGCAGGAACGATCTGTCTGTATCGTTTGAAGACTCCAGGAATACATTTGGCCTCCCGTTCTCCCCTTCAGAAGCGTTTTCGCAGAGGTGTTTGGGTTGTCACTTCTGTTTAGGAGCTTCTGTTGAACGCTGACACCAACTGACACAAACCCTGCACCCTGTGCTTTTCGCTCTCGTCCCTGAGGCTGTTGGGATCTCCACCAGAAACGTGTGGGTTGCCAGACGTACACTCTAAGTGAGATGAACATCTTTCAGGACTCCCTGTAACTCAGCTCTGCTAAGTGGGAAGGTATCACTTATGTCAGACTCTTGATTTATTGAGGATTTTTAGACCTGTGTCTTGTACAGTGACGTCATATGCCCCCAAAATGTTCATAATAAATTATGAGAAAATATGCACAAACCTCATGATCACGGAGTGGCTCGTGACCCATACTGAAGCCAGAGTCGCTCTGAGCTGTCAGAACCTGATTTTATGAGTATCTGAGTCATGCTTTCATAAAGTGTTTACTAGCTCCGGTAACACGCTTCTCTGCAGATGATCATTCTCATAGGCCATATGCCCATGTCTGCACGTGTAATCTTTGTCTAAAGACTTCCCAGATCCAAGCAATGATTCACAGAGCATTTTACTACAAGCATAAAGTGAAAATCAGTTTCATCGCTGGAGTAGAAGTAGTCATCATTTATCATGGGAACGCATTATGATGTGTTAGAGTAAGCGCCATAGCTGACATGTTCAGATCAGGCAAAACTATTTAGTTCCATTGCTGACAGAATTTAACACTTTTCTGTTGTTCATTTTTAGTATCTTGATTACATTTTTTTTCCCATTAGCCACCCTAATTGCTCTTTACTTTAATCCCCTGAAGCTGATAGGCACCTCTAGCTGAAGATCTGGTAGTGCTTACGGAAAAGCTGATTCAGACGGGGGATGCTGGGTAAGGAATGTGGGTTTTTATCACTCTTCTAGACTGAGGCCAAGGAACAATATACCTGATGTTAAAGTCAAGTGAATGTGGAATGTTAGCAGCAGTTTTAATGCAGAGAATATCCTATAATAATATTATAAGCATTAAAGTTCCACTACATTAATGTGATACATGATAACAATAAAACATCAAGAGAAACACAATGCAATGCACAAAACAATGCAGATGAATACATGCACACATGCACTTTTACTCAGACTTGGGGCTTCTACTCGAAGGCTGAGAGCATGAAGGAGTATTTTCAAAGAATTAGGCTCTCCTGTACTGAGATTGATTTTATTCCTGGGATCTGTTGGAGTCACTACTCCAGCTTAGGGGTCGCCACCTCATGAGCCCCATCACCACTGGGACAACATTGGCATTAACCTTCCACATTCTCTCTAGTTCCTCTTTCAGTCCCTGGTCTTTCTCAAACCTTTCCTATTCCTTCCTGTTCACTTGCAATTGTCACATCTATTACCACAGCTGTTTTTTTTTGCATTTTATCTACTCTCACAATCTGCATCTTGGCTCTAGTCTAATGCAATACACCAATTCTTTTGATTGCCCTTGCTTAGTGCACATTCTTGAGCCATCATGATTAGTGCCTCAGTACTCTCCTTCAGTCCTGCCTTTTTCACCAGTGCTATCTATCAGTAGTAGATTCCGTGGAGAGGTTCATCCAGCCATGACACCTGATCTGCTTTCATGGTATCCACATCCCCCATTTATTTGAGACACATTCTCATCAGCTCATGGCTTGTGCTTGGATGTTCTTAAGGATTGTATTGCGTATCATCCCCTACATTGAATTTGGATTAGCCCCCCTCTTCCCTCTTACCACCAAGGGTACAGGGTTTAGATGTTGGATCAGTGAGTTAATGGTCACCTTGGCATATAGCTTGATGTCATCCATGTATAGGGGTGATGGTAGTTATTGATAACCTGGCTGAGAGGTTTCAGGCATATGCAGAAGAGCAGTGGGGACACTGCAGCTCTTTGATATATATATATATACAATGCTTTTTGATCTCTTTATGATCTCTTTATGATCTCTTTATGATCGGACGATTGTCTTCGAGTTGGCTTTTAGCGTTGTCCTCCAGTTTTCCACTGAGTTCTGTCTGAAGGCTTTTATGGTCTCAGTAACTTTACACAGAGCTAAGCTTTCAAGTATTCAGGTGACACTGAGGTGTGCTACAGACACAGGAACAGGAAAAAGTTCTTGTTGGGTATAAAAGGATCAGAAAAACACACCAGGCTCCTCAGAACACACGTGCTTTGTTAGTCTTCCACAGAAAATGAGTTGTTGGAGCTTGTTATCGGAGTTCAATAGTTAGCATTCCTGCGCTGCGTGAGGAGTGCCAGAGTGTGACATAGCTGGCAGAAGACCACTGACCGTGGGGCTCAGTGAAGCAGGGAGCGGCAGACGCACAGGGCTGGGCCAATGAAGCGCATGAAAGAAGCCGCTATCGTCAGTACAGTACATAGAAACGAGCAGTTGGTTCAGGTTGGAGCCAAACCCAAATACCGCACTATGTACAGCTCTTGTCTTCTACCTCCACTGGCATTGCCCCACTATCATTGTTCTTCTGCTAATGCTAATGCTAAAACTGCTGTTCAGAGGATACAAAACCAATGGAAATATATTAAATTTGCAGAACATAGGCTGGTTGGTACTTACTGTTCTTTCAGTGTTCATTTCACTGCCTTCACTGAGGCTTTGCAGTGGTTCAGAGTGTCCCAACAGAGCTATAGGATGTCAGCCTGTGGACACAGCAGACACCTTCATCATCAGAGATGACTATCAATGGCATGAAAACGCTATGAAATTTCAGAATCTCAGAGCCCAATGTGAGTGAAGCTGGCAACAATACTGGCTGACTGCACAACATTGAAGTAGATTGTTGTGCATGTCACCAAGAATGGAAGGAGAAAGCAGGAAGCAACAATTTATCCACCTCCGTTAGTGACAACGCATTGGCACAAACACCGGTGGAGTCCCTTGCATCAGCAGGTTTTAACACTCCAGAGCCACATCTTCCCCCTACTGTGGGTGGCCTGATAGAGTTGCAGACCTTGGATGAGAGACCAAGATGGTGACCAAGCTCATCAGCATCTGGGAGCACCACAACCCCTTGAAGACTCCACACTGTCCTCCATCTCCATCATTCCCTCACTCCACTTGAATCCACCTAACATCAGTGATATCAACATCACGATATGTCATTTTCCCTGTCGGTCAGCCCTCAGGTACAGCATAAAATCAGACCAGCACCTAATCCACCCTAATCTATTGCCTCATCTCTACTTGATCCGGCCTAGGACACATCTACCTCCTCCACCGCCTGTAGCTTAAAGAAAGAGACAAACACCCCAACCACTGGGATGACAGCTTTGCTCTCTACCCCACTGTCAACAGAAGCTTTTTCTCAACATTCTATTAAAAAAGAAAAAAACTGGAATTTATCCTGTTAAGAAATTACAGAGCCATTTCAAATCTACCAGTCATTCGGAAAATCATTTAGATCATTATATTTAGCTACAGCAATGAGATGTTTAGACTATCTGCATTTTGATTTGACTTGAATCTTGAGCTACAGGATGTTTCAGACAGAGGTCCTTCATCAGGTGTACAATATTCACAGGTGACACTGCATGTTAATTAGACATGACTCTTCACTACAGGATAGACACATAGCTTCAGTTCTGCCCAGTTCACATGACTGAAAGCATTTCCTGGGCATTTCCTGAAGCCACAGAAGAAATTATTATTGTTGTCATTTTTTAAAGAGCATCTGCTCTGCAGTCTTTAGAGAGGAAAGCCTGACACAGTAACTAGTATCAGAATCTCTACTGCTAGTATTGGTAATAACTGGTAATAGAGGTGGTTTGGTAAATCCATCTGTAGTATTAGTAAAACTTGTAATACAGGTGGTTTGGTGCAATCCATCTCTAGTATTAGTAGTAACTGGTAATAGAGGTGGTTTGGTACTATCTGTTCCTTAGATGCATTTCTTTACACAGCTTAATTCCTCAGCATCTGAATTTAAGCATACGATTACTTATTACTCTCACCTTGGCCTCAGCCTCATCCATCTTTATCAAAAACTAATTTACCATGCTGTTATTTATGTATCTAAATAGCCATTAATAAATGGTAATTGTTTTGCATATGACCTTGGCATAATATATAGCTCAGCTCAGTAACACAATGCACTGATTGTTGCAAACTAATTTCATAACATAAATCACGACAATGCAAAGGAACAGTCATGAGAATTCCTTCGGGATTCTGGAAGTATGATTTTGGTATTGCCAAAGTACTTATAGAGGCAATGAGGATTCGGGATTAGGAGAGTTACTTTAAAAATGCGTTTGGATACAGCTGATTGCCTATTAATATCTGTTAATATGTATCTGCTATTGCCCTATCCTTACAGTTCTGTCAAACTGGTAGGCTCCATCAGTGTAAAAATCATATTTAAGTTTAGTTGTGGTAATATTTTTCATTACCAAACTGTGGCACTTTGTTGGAATGTACTAATAGTCTGTTTAAAAATGTTAAAACATCCTGTTGCATGGAGTAGCATGTGGGCACCACTGAGTTTGTGTCCACAGGTGCAGAATATGAGGCTGATACCAGAAAGAACAGTGAGTGTACACTTTACAGGAAAGATCTGCTCCTGGGTCCCCAGACATGGGGACACCAGACATGGAGCTGAGCTATATGTCTCTTGGACACCCCTGCGTTCTTGTCTCTCTGTCCATTTAGTTGGATGCAAGCTGTGAACTTCTTAGCATATAAAGCTATGCACTAATAAGTAGTGGAATCTTGTGCTCTCACTGTCACCACTCATCTCATACTTCTTCGTGTTCACTCTCTCTCATTCTCTAGCTTATTCTTAAGGGGAAAGATCTGTTTTAGTGTGTTAAGAGTGCTTAGTGAGTAGTTCGTTTGGAGAGCAACTTTAGGAAAGATAAGTCTAAGCCAGCCTGCCCATGTCATCATGCAGGGTTTTGCATGTCTAGACACATTAGGTAAGTAGATGGTTACCACCCTATGTATTTCATTAGTCAAATACTTAATAAAGAGTTATAAGGTAGTATTGGGGCTGTTTTGTTCAATTCTTCCATCTGCTTTGCATTGAATAGTATTGACAGCCCATTGTTTGTGGATTTTAGCTCTGCTTTCAACACCATAGCCTTGGGATAAACTGTGGCAGCTCAATGTCCCACCATCTGTCTGCTACTGGAAACATAACGTCTTATCAACAGGAAACAGTATGTCAGAGTGGGTGACCACATTTCAAACCATCTCTGCATTAGCACTGGTGCTCCACAGTGCTGTGTGCTCTTTCTTCTCCACTTCTCTCTTTACAATACACTTATTAAGTTTGCACATACTACTCTGGTCAGTCTTATCTCAATCAATGATGAGTCCATATACCAGGAGGAAGTAAAACTGCAGGTATCATGGTGCTGTAGCTAAACACACACACACACACACACACACAACAAATGTGGAGATGACCACTGAATTCAGAGAGAAACCCACCCCACTGCCTCCACTGGAAGTAAACAGCTTCACCGTTAGCATATAGTCATACAAACCACCATATATAAATCTGATTCTCGGTAATCCAAGAAAGTAAATAAATAATGCAGTGTTCCTTATGGTAAAATATGTAGAGATATTAAAAATCGAAGTACAAAGTTTCCATAGAAACAGGACATTTTGGACAGTGGTCCTTCATCAGCGCCGAAGCTTCAGATATATATACTGTGCAAGACATTTTGCCAAAGATAGAAGTCTCTTTTGAAATTGAGTTAAGAAGAGAGCATATCTTGAAAAGTGGATTGTAATTACAGTTCTTCACTCCCAACAAAGTATATGCTGTATATTGTGATTAGCCTCATATCTTAAAATTAGTTAAATAATCTGTATCTTAACATGTTATTTTGGTAAGTTAGTTTGCAGATGAAAAAACTTTACTAAGAAAAAAGAAACAAGGTTCATGTGCTTTACACACCATCACTGTTACGGTAAATTAGTTTGCAGACGATAAAACTTTACTAAGAAAAAAGAAACAAGGTTCATGTGCTTTACATGCCATCACTGTTACAGTTTGCCCCTCCCTGAATGATTAATGATTTATTCAGCAACACAAGGAAAGCAAGATCAATGGATTTGTTGGGAAAGTGTAGTGTAGGGGGAAAATCACCTGGCACAATCTGTGGACAATACATGTTGAGTCAGGTTTTTGCTTGGAGCAACTTATGACATCCTTCCAACTCTGCAAAATCTTGGACAGTAGGTAGCAGAGATGTTCAAAAGTCACAAAATTCAAGTCCAAGTCAAGTCACAAATATTTAGGCTAGAGTCAACTCACGAGTCTATCGGCTGGAGTCCAAGTCAAGTCATGAGTCCAAGTTCAACTCAATTCCAGGAAAAGATTAAGGACAGGAGATGGAAAATTACTATTTTATATATTAGCTGTAATGACGGCTAACGTAAACTAAACAAACCTATCCAGGTATGTTTTCAGGTGCCTTAGGAAGTTTGATGTGGCTGTTCCAGAGTCTTTAATTTGTTTCCCACATTCTTTACATGTTGCCGTTCTTAGGTTATGTTCAAGGATTTTAAGCTCCCTATAGCCAAAGGCTCCATGTGCGGTACTGCAGCCAAAGCCAAGCCACGCTTGCTTGTTTACATTTGACGCGTGATAAGTCACGAGAAAAGGGTCTGCGTCCCAAATCACCGAAAAAAAGTAAGGAATAAATCTGGTCACTAACTCTCATGTATAGACGGCGGTGCACACGTTGACTTGTCTTTAGGGATGAGGAGAGGAAGTCACAGCACCAGACGACGGGACCTGCAGGTATTTGTAGGACAGAAGGAATTGGAAACAGGTGAGTGTGATTAGGAGTGTCGTGGTGTGGGAGTGTGCAGCAGTGGGCGTCTCCTCTGAGAGATGGAACAAGGCACAACACCGGCTCTAGGGCGGGGCCAGGGGGATTCAGGGCGACAAAGGCCCACCAGTATTGCCAACTTAGTGACTTTGTCGTTATATTTATCCTGCTACTCTTTTTAAGGTGTTACATTAGGCCAGATAATACCTACTTTCCTTAGTGAGGAGTTGGCAACAGGTAGTCATCCAGGCTAGTGATGTTGAGAATGTGCTGAATATGAGGTACTGCTGCTGCATGTAACTAGCCAGCTAGTTAGCTAACTAGCTATATGGCTAACACAAAAATCCCATCGTAGTGTGAAACTTTTTTTATCCATAGTTCCAAAAATTAAGATAAAATGTGATATATTCTTTAAAAAAATAATAAAGACTCACATTCTCAAGTAGAATTCTCAAGTCAGTTAGAGCCAGATAATTCAGTTATGCCAAACTGGTACAATATTCACCTTTGGCTTGAAAATTAAAAAAATATATACTGTGTATTGCTGTGCCTGCAGACACTTCAGTCCTCCCCCAAAACTCAGCCAGTATTTGACTCAGCAGCTGGATTCCGCAATTGTAAGAAGGTGATTTGCAAAGAGGGGGGATTTACAATTCATGCCCCCTCGGAGCGGCATAAATAAGTAAGAAGAAATAATAATGCTAACTGATTCATTATTTTTTAATTCATAGTTGATAATATTGTTAAGCAAATAATGCAATTGAATGGTGATCGTTTATTAATCTTTTTACAGCAGAAAACTGTATAAAACTTTAATATTATTATATTAATTAATATTGAATGTTTACTTTTGCTTCTTAAATGCTGGCACCATAAGGTAAGTAAAGAAATTGACCCCTCTAACAGACCTACTGGTCCCAGTCTGCCCTCCCCCCAGTTCAGATGGTCCTAGAACCTTCACTGGGTCAAAAGGTTTTTAGCTATATTTGTATAAGTTTTTGTAACAACAAATTTTAGAACATTAGAAATTTTGGGTGCTTCAGAAATATTTTTCCTTTCAAATAAAACTGAGGAGAGAATCATTAATGATTGCCACCCAGTAAATTATAGACTATTATATATAATTATATAATTATAGAATAATTATAGAATTATAGAAATTATAAATATAAACCGATATTATTTCAGACTGCTTTTTTGAGACTGAGATTAATATTTGCTTCACTTAAAATATTTCTTGTGTGAATTTATTAAAAGTTTTGGGCAAAATGTTATATACACAATGTGACAGCCCCCCTCCCTCCACACACACACACACACACACACACACCCCCCAGGAGCCTCAGTCAGAAGGTGGTGGCATTGCACATGGTTTTTTTTTATGTTTTTGTGTTCTGTTTCACATGTTCTCTCTATTTTGGTTTCTTTCTATGTCCCCCCCCAGGTGGGGTGTGTTGTGCTTCATTTGCCACACCACCAGGGGGTTCTTATGTTATGGTATACCCTTTATAAGCCTTTTGTGTGTCTTTGACCAATTGTGGGTCATTAATGAAACTGTTACACTGACTTTCTTTAGTTCTTGTGAGTGCACGATCATGTTCATGTTTGTTTTTGTTTGTTTCATGAAACTGTTGTGTTTTCTTCCTGGTTTGTTTCTGCATGTCCTACGCATGTGATAGAATGACTGGACATTTTTGGAAATTGCCATCGGCTTTTTTTTTTCTGGCTTTTATATGCGTGTTGTGTTGACTGTTCTCTCTCTTTTCAGCTGACGTGGCACCCTGCCATGCCAGTGCTGTGTCACCCAGGGCTCTCTGGAGCTCTTTCTGCCCCAGAACTCTCTGTGTGAGTTGGGACGTCCTGCCGCAACAGGTCTCTTGGCATGAGGTGGTGGCAATACTGACATCCCTGGTGAGCTTTAGGGAGTGGTCCTTATTGGCCGGTGGGTTGTCCCTGCTCACACGGAAAGTTCTGGGGCGGAGCGAGGAAGAGGAGCTACTGGCAAGACCTACTGGATCCTGCCCCTGAGGACCAAGGGCTTGGTGTCTGGAACCACCTTGGTTCCAGAGACAGGGGTCCTCAGTGGAATTTCATGGGGCGGACTAGTAGGCCCACGGACCCTGCCCTCCAGATGCCGACCAGTCCATTCCTGACAGTCATGCAGACAGGCCATTTGGAGGCCTGGAGGCCTGCCCAGGGAGCTCAGTTAACAGTTGTGCTTTGTGTTTTTGCAGATGCATGGTGCATGGTGGCGGTTTCCTGAAGCGCCCTGTCAAGCCCCGTTGCCAGCTTTGCACTTCTCAATTAACATAGAGAGGTGACGTCTTCATGCCCTGACCATAGAGTGGGGCCCAGCCAACATTGGGAGGTGCCATCTTCATGTCCAAAAGAGGGCTCCCAGGCAATGAAAGAGGGTTCAATCTGTGTGCCTGATCCACTGTGTCTCCCTTGAAGAAACAAGGCACCACACATCTCTGGAAAAAGACAGAAGAATGGAGTAAGAAAACCTCATTCATTTGTATTGTATTGTATTGAATTTGTATTTGATGTTCCTGCAATCTAACTAATATTTTTTTCTGTAATGAGATTACGTAACGCCATTATATGTAGGCTATTCTGTTACTACTCATTCCTGTAGGCCAAATACTCATTGGGCTATTTGGCTCAATATTTATACTTGATTTGCTGTTGTCACTTCTGCATTTTACACATGCAGCTTTCGGGGAAAAAGTACGTTTACATTCCGGCAAGAAGCCAGACTGACTCCCCAGTTCCCACATTAATTTTCTATAATTAGATATGCTCATCTAGTATACACTGCATTGTGCAGTCATCCAAATGTTAATTAATCATTTCACACTCTACCTATTATTATTATGTTACAAGCCTCTGGAATACATTAGAGATATAGTAGCATACGTAGCAGGTGATACTTGAAGGTTGCATTGTGCCTCTCCAAGCACATTCTGTGCTAGACATGGATGTGTTGTCTTATTGTCTAGACAAGCAGGAACTGTCTGGCACAGTCCACAGTTGTATGGGAAGAAAAGTCACCCTCTGTGCCTGTGGCTACCTGCTAAGATTGCACCTGTTAATCCGGCTGTGTGTTTCTGGCATGCAAATGTACAAATAAGGATTTGGCATCCTTTGATGATTCCCATGCATGATGACAACCGCAGAACGTTTAGATGGTTGTGCTCCCAGAGTCTCACTGAAGGGTAATTCAGTGATGGAGCGTGACTTTCTTTTTTTCTTTTTGCATGTGATAAATTACTCTCATTGCTTACAGATTGTCGAGTGTGAAAGTTGAGAAGTGGAGCTCTTATGTTACTGCTGTGCTCTGCTCATTTCCTTCTACGATCATCACTTCATGCTGTCGAACTGTTCTATGACGAATCAATCTTTATGTATTTCTAGATCTCTTTCACATTGAAGCTATAGAGGCCTGCGCGGGTCTAGACATACTCTAGTACGTCATACTCTAGTCTACAGTTATAGCCTGCAACAGTGAGCTTTAAAAAAACTTAATTAAAGACATCGACAATTCCGTTTCTCCCATGTCAATTTACACCAGTCCAATCAGTGCAATGGAAGACAAGCAGCTGTAAATCTCTGTAGGGGTTCGGAATCAATTAAAGACGGGACCATTGAAACACACTCCACTGTTCAGGCATGAGATAATGTACTTCAGTGTGAATGATGACTAGTGATTTTGCACTTGCAAAACAGGGCATGAACTGATGAACAGAGCCATGTGTTGGAAAATGTACGTGCAGAGGAGTGCCTGAAGAGGCTGTGAGAACCGTTATCTTAAGACGCGCCACTGCACACCGAGTACTGTCCCCACTTGTTCAGTGACATCCTTCTAGACCCACAGCTACAAAGAATTAGGACTGAATCGATCTTTCAAAACTACAGTCTTCTGATTTTCAGTGGTCTGAGTGCTGGCACTTTACAGGAGTGGAGGCATCTCTGCTGTCTTCAAGGATTCTTCATCAAATACCGTCGTAGGACCTTTTTTCATAAGCCTTTTTTCATAAGCCTATCAAAGGTAAAGCCTCTTGTGTGACTCTTGTATTTTGAATTAAGCAACAAAATATTTAAATTATTTAGTTGCACTATTTAGTTGAACTATTTTTTGTGCATATTTGTTGGGAGTCTAAACCCTGTTACTATAAGAGGCAATAAATTTGTCAAAATGTCACTTGTTTTTTGAGGAGACCTCTGAGAGTCTGACCAATGGAAATTTCCATGAGACCAAAATATTATGCATCATATTATAGTTGCAGCCCACACAGAAGCCTCAACAACTGTGAAACTGGTTTAAGGGCTCTATTCCAAAAGTTCATATAATCTCCAAGTTTTATGTTTAATGTAGAGTTTAATTTGGAACACATAAAAAGTTCCCCGAAACAGTATTTTTGTGCTCCTTTGCTACTTGAGTCGTGTTTCACATTTGGCCTCCCTGCATGCTGGTTTTGAATGTCCTCAAGAACATCTCCACTGCCAAGAGTCTTGGCTCCTCTTAGTCAGTGAGGGCTGATTTGAGATGAACTTCAAGATCTTCTTCTTTGTTCCTAGGTGACATTAAGCGACGTCTGTCCCTTAACCCCGACAGCCGGTGCTTTGGTGGACAGAATCCAAAGGTTCTGCGAATATTACTGGTTAGCTGAACTGGCATATTTTAGAAAATGCTAAATGTCAGAGTGTAGCTCACTTGCAGCAAAGGGATTGGGTTCTCTGACAGGGAGTGGAGAAGAAGGAGGTAGAATGAATGAAGAAAGAAGAAGAGAGTGCACATGGTGTGTTTAAGGAGAAGGCTTTGTCGCAAGGTCTCTCCTTTCTTTCCTGAATTCATTTTTAGTCACAGCTGCCAAAAAGGCATCCTCAGAGATCTAATGTGCAGGATTGGCTTGTCTTCTTTAAAAGTGTGGTTAACCTCTTGTGTTCTAAACTGATTCCCCAACTGTTTTTACAATGCTTTTATATGCTACAGCCACTTACTAAAAGATCACAGATCACTGGAGGCCATTTCAAAACAGCAGCTCGGATCTACTCGAATCCCAGTCTGCTGTTTTGGACATTGGCGTGTTGCATCTGTGTCACGTCGAAGCCCAGGGTACTTGGGCTTCTCTACTTCTCTAGAAACTACTGGGAATGTCCATAATGACAAAGCCATTATTAAAAGGCAGGCAGTTGTGAGTCACTTGGCAGTCGCCATCCATCTTGTCTGCTGCAGACTAGCCCCCTCTGCATCTGAGTCCACATTGTCTCCCTTAATGTGACGAGGTGATTATTCGAACCTATGGCGTGCCCGGAGCATACAGGTGTTTCCGTATCCTCAGCAGATTCTTATTTGGTCTCTGTATGCAATGCCAGGGCATGAGTTTCAGAAGTGGGTTTAGCTTATCTCTCTGTTCTGGTTCCTGGTTCCGTTTCTTATCTCTGCACTATATGTCTAAATGCTCTTTTATTGCACACCACGTAATTGTCTCTGATAGGCGTCTCCTTAAGACAAAACATCTGGAGTCTGTGCCATCTGGACTGTCTGCTTTCAGATTCTGTTTAGATGACCAAAGGCCATAAACTTGCTATTAGTGATATAGGGCCAATTACACAGAATGCCAGTGGTCTTAGCTGTCAGGTTACAGGTTACAGATTCACATTTTATGACAGTCCTAAGGGGAATCAAGCAAAGCATACATTTAAATAGGGATTCAAAACTGCTTCAGGCCTAGCAATGTAGAAGCATGCCTATGGATGACAGGGGTACTAGTTGATGCTGAAATCATCAGCTGTATAGATTGAGCTTTTTTTTCCAACTTCTTCATAGCTGGTAGATACTTGAGAGAGTGGTCAGTTTATATTTTTATTTATGTGTAAATGTGAGAGTGATGAAAGAGTTGGTGGGCCGCTAGCTTCTAATTGCTTGCTTCTATTCTTTTATGCTCATGGCGACAGGACATATCGATCCTTATCATTTGATAGTTGCTCTTTTGCTATTTATACATGCTGTGATACATCCTGGCTAGTGTCTATTAAATATGCAGAGAAAAACAATTGCACTACTAAAAGACAAGATATATGTAACAGAAACATACACATGCGCATATATATATATATATATATATATATATATATGTGGAGAGCATTCCAGTCTAATAACTGCACTGAAGTCCTACAACTTTTAATTTATCTCTCTCTCTCTAAAATATATATATTTAAATTTATACATCTAGATTTAGATATATCTAAATGTCTGTCTGTCTGTCTGTCTATAAATGAATATATTAATATATTAATACATACTTTATATTGTGAAGTGGAATATTTGTGGAATATCTGGAATATTTATAGTCCAGAAGACCACTACTATTAGTATAGACTGTCCCTAATTAACACTGTTGGTTCTGATCTCATGACATTCTGATCATGTTCTGGATCCCTTGGCACCATTTTTTGGGCCTGCATTAATGGCAGTGTCCCTCAGTCATGCCCCAACAGTTTTCCATTTGCCCACTCCCCTCCTCTCTCCCACTGCTGTCACTGTGAAATATGCGTCTGCGTCCTCCTTTGGCCCCAGAGGGGAGAGGAGGCGAACAAAGACACTCTACCAACAGCTCAGAGCCAAAGAATATTATAAAAAACCTCACTCATTTCATTGGCTATAAGAGCAAGGATCGACGATTTTTTCTTCATATATGGATGACCTTCTTGAAACATAGATTTGTCTTGATTACACAAATAAGGCGTACACAAACAAATTAAAATAGGATGTGAAATAAGCCGAGGCTCTTCGGGGTGAATTGCAAATTCTCTGTCTGTGTGAAACAGATAAACGGCTTGCTCGAAGGCAATTTGAGTGAATCTGAACTTGAGTCCACCGTGAAGCTTCGTGTGAAAATATGCGGCTGCACTGCTTCTTATCCGCTACGACGGCTGGCTCGTGATTAGCCACTGATGGTCCGGTGAACGTCGCCGTGCTGGGCTGCTTGTACTACCCACAGAGAGCAGAGATTTAGCTATGCTGGATTAGCAAAGGAAATCCTATCATTTATGCTGACATGAAACTGACCCGAGGCCGGCGTGTATACACACAAGTCTTGGCCACTGGAGCACTGTTATTGTACGACAGTCTCTCACAGCGAAATCACACCGAGCCAGACGCTATTGCCCTTTTTATACTTCATGTACATTCGTGACCTTCATGGCCCGCCTAATTGGAAAGCATTCAGATTGTGGATTTGCACATGCATTGATGGGAGGTGTGTACAGGGCTGTGTGGTGACGCTGTGTATTGAGTTGTATGGTGTTTGTGTACAGAGCTGTATGATGGAGGTGTGTACTGACCTGTATGGTGGAGGTGTGTACTGACCCGTATAATGGAGGTGTGATCTGTTCTGTATGATGGAGGTGTGTACTGACCTGTATGGTGGAGGTGTGTACTGACCCGTATAATGGAGGTGTGATCTGTTCTGTATGATGGAGGTGTGTACTGACCTGTATGGTGGAGGTGTGTACTGACCCGTATAATGGAGGTGTGATCTGTTCTGTATGATGGAGGTGTGTACTGACCTGTATGGTGGAGGTGTGTACTGACCCGTATAATGGAGGTGTGATCTGTTCTGTATGATGGAGGTGTGTACTGACCTGTATGGTGGAGGTGTGTACTGACCCGTATAATGGAGGTGTGATCTGTTCTGTATGATGGAGGTGTGTACTGACCTGTATGGTGGAGGTGTGTACTGACCCGTGTAATGGAGGTGTGATCTGTTCTGTATGATGGAGGTGTGTACTGACCTGTATGGTGGAGGTGTGTACTGACCCGTATAATGGAGGTGTGATCTGTTCTGTATGATGGAGGTGTGTACTGACCTGTATGGTGGAGGTGTGTACTGACCCGTATAATGGAGGTGTGATCTGTTCTGTATGATGGAGGTGTGTACTGACCTGTATGGTGGAGGTGTGTACTGACCCGTATAATGGAGGTGTGATCTGTTCTGTATAATGGAGGTGTGTGCTGATCTGTATGGTGAAGGTGTGTACTGAGCTGTATAGTTGAGGTGTGTACACAGCTGTATAGTGGAGGCAAAGTGTGACAAGGTTCAGTCTTTTTAGTCTAAGCCTTCAATGACTGGTCATGTCTTAAAAACAAACAGAAACTACAATTCACCAATGGGTGGAAATATGGTGTATTGAAAACTAAATCAACAAGAGAACTACCTTCCTCAGCAGCCCCCTGATGTTAGCAATAACAAACCTTGTTTGCACATCTGACGAAAGACTGCTGTCTTAAATGTCCTGTTTTACAACTAACTACTATACGAGAATTCTTCCAACCTCTTTTTACTCCAGCCACATTTACTACTAGTTGGAGTGCTAGTATTAATGCTGTATAATATCCCCATCACTTACCCAGATAATCTATAGCCCGATAACATTAAGTTTTTTTTTCTCCAGGTATTTTTCCTGGCCAGTGTAAGACTACTGGCTACTGTCTAGCGGGGACACTTACTGAACACTTACGGGAACACTTACTGATGCAGGCAGCATGCTTTCTGAGTACTGGGGTGGTTACTGTGAAACCAGCCTGTTGCACTGTTACTGTTTCACCCTAGGGTTGTATGTAAACATTGTGCAGTGCAAAAGTCATATGGAAAAGCTTATATTGCACCCACAAAAACAGCAATGGCTGTCAAAGTTGTTGAAGATCCACAAACCTTAGTTTGAGATGATTAGAAAGTTACATGCATGCAAACAAAATAAAAACATAAAACACTGTGTGATTTATGCCCTAAAGGACATTTGGGAACCAACACAACACAGAAACCCTTTGCTGGCAATGAATCCTTGAAGAATATCTCTCTTGCAAATCGCTTGTTATGTAATTTGTTCATAAACAACTGCAGATTCCTTACTTCATGAACCAGTATTCACAGTTGCTTTAGTTGTTCAGTTCAGCACAAAAAATAATATTCACATATTATATTGAACTTTCAATATTCAGATGCTTTTTGGTGATATGGTTTTGGTGTTTGGCTAGTTGTGGAGGCTCTTGAATATGTAAAGTGTTTGAGCTTTTCCTTGATTGACATTCGTGGCATTTTAATAAGAGAAAATTTGCTGCATTTGCATGCCAAGTCAACAGTGTGTAAGTCAACAGGCTGGTTCTCTTACTGTTTCCTGTCCTGTCCATGTATTCTGTCATGTTATGGGTATGTTTGTCAAAGCAGGACAAATCATTTTCAAAATGTAACAAAAACGTCTAAACAAAGCATGCAGTTTTCCTTAATTATTGTATTCACCAGAAATGTAAATCACTTCTGTGAATATCTTTACAACGGTTGTCCCAAAGTACTCAGACTTATTAAATGTGTCATTGCATCATGTAATGTGCTCCATGCTTCAAACAGCGATAATGGTGTATGAACTTTGGTTGCTAAGCAGCACAGTCAATGCCCATAACAAGAAGCAGGTCCTCCTAGCCAGTGACTGGACAGAGACCTGTCGTGATTGGCCTTAGAGGCATTCGGCTTTTGTGTGACTTTTTGTGGGAATCTATTTCTGTCATGGTGCTTCTCTCGAGTGAACGTCCTATGTGGGGAAATACACATTGCGTGTACAACTGAGGCATTCTGAAGACTCAAACAGCAGCATCACACACTCCAAACTGCAAACAACCCTTCCAAAGCCTAAATGTGATCTTTCTGAATCCCTAAATGTGATGATTTATGTGGGTATCTGGCACTGTGTTGATGCTGAAGAAAGCTGAAGGGAGACTCCTCCGCTATTCTGACTTCAACCAAACCTTTTTATCGAGGGACAAACCAGAAAAGTGCTCGGATGGAAACAGATTCAGATTATGGAAGTGTAATACACCCACCAGGTTTGCATTCTATAAATCGGAGATCGAGATTTTGTTGTTATTGTTATTTGCCACCAACTGATTTTTTTTAATATGTTAGGACCAGTGTTTATGGAAGAGGTTGTTGTAGAGAGTGTCACATCATTACCTCTGCCTCCAACCAACGTCTGCTGAACTACATCGCCCAGAATCCTACTGGTTGCTCCCAATCCCCTGAGTATTGGACATTTCTTATGTCCATATGTGCCTGTCTGTATAATACCTTCTGTTAATAATTGTTGAGTCTCATTCTAGCCTGTTTAATTTGTTTACTTACCTGTTTCTTTTTCTTTTGTCTTTTGATTTTCATCTTTTTGCCTGCCCCTTTTTGGAATTGTTTACTTGGTGTTATTCTGGTACCGGCCATCACTTGTTCTGCCACTTTTGCTTTGGGGAACCCCCCCCCCCCAAGCGTACATGCGTGCAAGTCCACTGACAGATGAATGTTGTAAAATCCATCTACATATAAAATCAACAATGTTCCTATAATGTAACAGTTTCTTTATATTAATGAAGTGTTAAAAAGTGCTTCGAAAAAATGCCAGTCATTTCTTCCCATTCATCTTTTTGCTTCTCATGATGTTCCTCCAATGAATTGCTCTATTTCACTTCAAGTCACTTTCCTATTAAAGATATTTTTAAAGAGAAATAAGTAACACCGGTATTGTAATTTAGACTGTTTAATTAATGATGAAAGTGGGTTTTGTGCTATAGATGTGTTTGATATGATAATTTGAAACTACCCAATTGATTCTGTATTGTTTGATATGATAATTAGCTTTCATTGTGCATTGTGTTCTCAGTATTCTGTTGCATTCTGGGACAAGATGAAAGGTCTATGGCAGATTTAGCAGTGTCAGAATACACATTAGATAATGCAAAATCAAAGTACAGTTAACTTTCAACCATAAAACCATCAACATACTTGCTTTAGTCAGACTTTGATCTGTTTTGATATCTGCTAAAATCGTTCGTGTTTTATGTCCTTTAAAACAGCTCCACGTTGTTTAAATGCGTTATTGTCATAGGATACAGACGTGTCTTTATGAGGTCTGAAGCTTTGTTCCTGAAGTGGTACAGCCAGGGTCTTCTTGCTTGGTAAGATGATCCTGCGATACTGAGACATGTCCGCCTACCCTCTTCCCTTTCAGCTGCCGTGTCTTATGACTGGAAAGCCAGTGATGATGAAAGAGAACCTCATGCCCCCAGGTTTCTGGAAGGCTCCACACTTGAAAAGATGCTCGTCAGGTGGTCTGTCTGAGAGCTTCGGTTTTATGTTCACTGTACTTGGGTGTGCTTTTCATGGGGATTGCAGTGCATGAACATTAACCTTAACACCCCCCCACCCTGAAAACACTCGCCTTTCCTCCTACACCAAACCATAATGAACAAATAATATAGAGTGCCACATAGGAAGCTCAGAGTGGGACTACAAACCACCTGCAGTGACAAAAAACAACTAAATGTAAGTAAACTGAGGGTCATCCATAGATCCAACCTAAGTAAAATGATTCTAAAATCATTTGTATGGTCATAGAAGTTGTAGGTTCTTTATGGAATACAGATCAGAGGATGTTTAATATAGAGAACAGCAGTGATTCAACAGTTATTCAACAATGTTCAACAATGATTTTCCACTGTCAAACCAGCTAGCTTGATGTTTTGAGTGTTTTCTTAAAGGGGGATTTAGAGTTGAGATTCAGGAGATCTAGGGTAGGGTTCATGGGGGATTGTGTGTTGATATTTTGTTTCATATTTTGTAATTAGTTATTCAAAAGTAATTAAATTACTACTGCTGAAATTGGGAAGACGTTCGCCAATTAGGAAAAGAAATTAGGTCCACTTTATGTCCCCATAAATTGGATATGACCCATATATTTTGAGAATTTACCTTTAAATTTTGTCGAATGGAATTTGAATTACACCAGTATTTTTTTGTAAATCACCAGTGATAAACTTGGAAATTAGGTGGTTTAAAAAAAGACTGTAATATCAGTACACAAGTTCATGTGACATAGTGGGTGGCACAGAAGAAGCGAGAGGCATAGAAACAGTATAAGAGTCGTGATTTTCCACAGCCACGGGCTAAACAATGAAGTAAGTGAAAAGGAAGGTGAGTAGTCAGCTCAACGAAATATGGATAGCGTTCGAACAGCACTCCAAACACAAAGGAGAGTGAGCGTCTCCAAAACAGGCAGGCATACAGTCAGCGGAGTCAGAGACAGACGACTAATGCACAGCACTGGAGGCTGGAACCTGTGAGCTTAAGTAGTCCTACAATTATGGGGAAGACAGGTGAAGGAAATCAACTAATTAGCAGGTGATAATGAGGCTTTTGTGAAGATGTGAGTTTGTGAGTGGGCGTGTCCATGAAGCATGTCTGAGTACCATGACAGACGACACCTCCCCCCCCCCCCAACCCCACCCTCACCCATCCATGGACCCCGCCAGCCTCCTGGAGCAGGGCCTCCCAGGCTGTTTAGAAGCAGGCGTGTCTGGGTGTTTGCGGTGTAAGGAGGCGGTAAGGTCTGGGAAGCCTCAGGAGCGTATCCCTCCCGGTCTACCATGTACTGCAGCTGCCTACCTCCGCCGTCGTGAGTCCAGCAGCGTACGCACCCTGTACACGCGGTCGTCCTCCAGGTCCAGAGGGGGAGGACCTATCTGAGATTCCATTTCAGATAGGCCCTTATCTAGCAATCCGGCCTCTACAAGCTTAAAGGCAGATACGTGGAAGGCTGACGATGCATGGCTGCTCCCTGGCAAGCCGCCCCTGTAGGTCACCTCATTAATCTGGCGGAGGTTGGTGTATGGTTTAACATTTTTCAGGGTCAGCTTGCCTGTAGGCCCCACCCGACTCATTGGTGGATATCCACACCTTATCTCCACGTTTGTAGATGGGGGGTATCCCCTCAATGCCAATCAGCCTTCTTATATTCCACTATGGCAACCTCCGAAAAGTTCCTTTCCAGACCTCGACTGGCTGGTCAGAGATCCCTGGGGTTCCTGGGGTATAAAGTCAATTGATACATCATCCAGTGTAGTCTCATTAGCCAGTGTGGTCTAGGCAGGGCAAGCCATTTATTTGCAGGTGGAGTGCACGTGTTTGGCAATGTCCCTGTACATCGCCGGCCACCAGTACAGTGCACTCACAAGTAGAGCTTGGCTGACCCATTCTAAGAGCAGTGTGGACCTGTGTGATGAGTGCGGTTCAGTGTCTCATCGACTGAACATGGAGCCGGTGCAGAAGGCAGAGTGGATGAGGGTTGGTATCTCACGGTCCAGGCCCCTGCGGACAGCTCCCATGAGGCTGGAGGGAAGATATACTGGGTCCTGACTGGTGGACTGGATCTCGGCGTTGAACTGAGTTAGAGAGCGTGTCCGTCCTCATCTTCTTCTCCCCTGTAGGTGATCTGAAAAAGAAGGAGAAGAAAAAAAGACCACCAGGCTTGCCTGGAGTTGAGCCTTTTGGTGGTTTGAAGTTATTTCAGGTTCCTAATACTTAATCCATTCCTAAAACTATTCTGCATGTATTCCTAATACTCTATTCTCATTATAACATGCAGAACAGAATTGAGAGCTGAGTGCAGGTGAACAGAATCCTCAAGGTTTTAATGAAGACACAGGCAGAAATACATAGTGCGCAGGACAATATGGACAACCCAGGACAGGTGAAAGTCATTAACATTTAGATCAATATACTGGCGCACTTCCACAAGAGCTATGCAGACTGAGAGTAAAGGTGAAGAATCGAAGGAAACTGGTTGGATTGCAGCAGTCAACAGAATCAGATCAACTTAGTGATTTTTGCCAATGAAGCTTCAAGATTTTGGGGAATAAATCTACAAAGAAATGGGGGATCAGGTGTACACAATCAGTATTCGGATGAGCTGGATCAGTGCCTAGTGGGGGATGTGGCTGATGTGGAGTGCTGGGAACTCTCTGCTTTGACAATAATAATAATTATTATTATTATTATTATTATTATTATTATTATTATTATTATTATAAATATAACTGTACAAATGCATTCTTAAGAGATTTGTTATTGTATTATTTCTAATTATTTCATATTGCATTTACAATTTCTTGCATTTGGATGAAAAGAATGCCTTTTCTTTAGAGAAAAATTGTAATCTTACCTACCCCTCATCTGTCACAGTGATCATGCTGGAGGTTTTGAGCCCTGAAGACTGATACTGTTTGTAGTATCTTAGCGTGGTTTGGCAGCGTACCTGCTGCAGTGACAGACTTAAACACAACGCTCTTTTGACAGTTTTAAAGCAAAGGACATAGGATCGAGAAAGTAAGGGTAAGTGTAGTCTGTCTTACTGAGGGAGCACTGAAACTTGTGCACCATGCTTCACTGTATTTACCAGATCCTGCCCTTACAGCTGCCACTGGGTATTTTGGGGTGTTTGGTGGGCGCCGCTGTGTTTCCGAAGCTCATTTATCATCATTAGTTTTTCCACCCCGAGCCAGCCTGTCCCTCCACCCCTCTGCCCTCCATATGTGTGTTTTGGGTGCTTCCCCAGTTGCGGTAGGCAGCTCAACCGTTGTCTAGAGCTCAGCTCCCGCCCTGCACCTGTCATGGCCAGGGTGGCACAGTGCAGCCTTGTTCCCCCCAGCTAGTCAGACCTGGTGCCCTATCATTTTATGAGGTGGCTTCAAATGAACTAGGTCCAACTGGCTTGAGTAAGGGTTAAGGTCGGTGCATTGTTTCTATGATTCATGCCCTGACCTTTGCCACCTTCTCTTGTACAGGACTCCAAGAAGCTCTGCATGATCAATAAACTCTTAACTATCCTCATCTTCCGTTTCACTGTAAATAAGGCTGCTGGTTAAACTGCAAGCACTGGCTATTTCCTCATCTGGCACCTTGTAAAAATGAAACCGATTTCTCTGAGAAGCGTTTAGCAGATGAGCTTTATAAAAAAAAATATTTTAAACGAATATTAGGGTGTTGCCTCTAAATTAAATATGTCAGTAACTTCCAGAGTATTTTCTTCCTGTGTAAATAACTCTGGTTAGTAGGGAATAAGCTGATCTAGAAACACAGACTGTCCTAATGTACTTCATTTATGTTAACATCCTCCAACACACTGCACTGTAGAATCAGAATCAGATGTAAGCATGCTTCTTTCAGTCATGAGAATTAAATAACATTTACACCTTGACTCAATCTGTACCATGTGAACAGACTGTAACAAGTAATTAATTTACAGTTCACATGTTTATTTTTTCACAGGAGTAGTAGTAACCTTCATATCAGCCAATGGAAAATGCTTGCACATAGCACTGTGCATATATTATCAGGCTTCACCTTGACATACCCTGCGTGCCCCAAACCACCAGCCAACATATCCCACCATCCAACGGCAGCCATCCGCATCTAAAACAGGTTCCTAGAAAAGCCTTTCTCTCAGCCACATTCCAAACTTGGATTTACAGCCCTGACGCCGCAGCTTAAAACCGTGACAAGATATATGCCTGTGCCCTCTTGCTGTTACTCCAAATTAAGCTCCATTGTAGCTGTAATTGTTAAAGTTGTGGCAAAAGAACTTTGCACATTGCCAAGTGAAACTGATGGTCACCCCAAAAAAAAATGTCTGGGAAAGTTCAAAAGTCTTTGTCAGCATGGGGTCTACTACCTTGTTATCTGCTCCATTTTTGAGCATGAGTCATTATCTACTACTCCCTGTTTGAATGAAACCTAACACACACACACCACATTTTGTGGCTTTTTAGGATCTGGTCTGGTCAGTTGCAGCCAGTGCAGTCACTGGGGAACTGGTCACACTGAATGGTGTTCAGTTTGCAGGATTAAAGACTGCTGGCAGCACTATTGCTGTTGTCACAGCGATGAAGCGAAACAGCACATTAGAAACTCATCAGGGGTTTTGTGCAGCCCCTCCCCCCCTCCACAACAGATCAGCAGTGAACGTACTGATTCAGATTCAGTGTGTCTGTGCCAGTTGCAGTCACTCACTCTGCTGTTTACAGGATCAAATCTGATCCCTGAACAGCTAAGCGAGCAGCTCCCAATCTGTTCGGCGACTTCGGACAAGTGCTGTGACAGTAATCGGAGGCATGAGCTCCTCATCTGTCATGCAGTGCACACACAGACACGCACTGACATACTCACACCACTAAGAACAGTGGCTGCCCTTCGAATCAATTACAGCCTGCCATCGAGGTGCTATGCAATCACGAGCATCATGCACACAGGTGGGCTGAGGACGGCACTCTTCCCTTTCAAACTAGTCTGGGTGGCAAATGTGAACCCTGTGATTAGGCGCTTTGACGCTGTGCCTATAATGCTATCATGCATCTCTCTTTGGTCCTGATACTGTATTTTTTTTCCTGCGCTACTTTATGGCAAATCAGAGATAAATAATCCCAGAGATAAATAATATATTACATTTTAGACCCCTTTAAGACCTCTTAAATTAACCCCTACACCTGCCATAAAATTTATAACATAAAGTTAAAAGTAGAGAAAGGTGCTAACATTGTGAATTAAAAAGATAAATTATGTTAAGAATCTTTGTAATAAACTAGATAAAGGTAAATAAGGATTAACACAGCTAAAGGACATTAACTTATGACTGATTTGCAAATGCCTTTTAGGAACATTTATTGAATAATGTATTCTCATGTTAAAATAAAGAAGAACAGACAGGAATAGACTTGTATTATGGCACTCACCATGGAATTTGAGGTGGGGGTCAGTTTCTGAAGCAGAGCAGAGGGTGGCGAGACTCCCATAATGCTGTGCACCTCAAGACTTATTGAGTTGAATGTTTATTGCATGTTGCAAATAATTGCTAATGGTTACTTAGTATTGATTTGGTTTGGTGGAGTCTGTTTCTGGTTTGTGGAGGTGCGTGTGTGTCTCTTTGGTTCATTTGCCCTGTTTCCCCCATTACATCCAAGTCCATTTCCTGCTTACTTGTTGTGCATGAGTCTTTTGAGTCCTTTGATACAGAGCTGTTATGTGTGTGTGTGTGCATGTATTTTGTAGTGAGGTCATGGCACTGGACTTTTCTCTTTTTTTGCCAGCTACTCCGTTTTAGTCTCACACGGTCCCACTTTGTTGGAATGTGTGTGTGTGTGTGTTTGTGTGTGTCTGTGTTTGTCTTTGTAGAGGTTTTCCAGTACGGATGTGTGTGTATAGATAGATAGATAGATAGATAGATAGATAGATAGAGTGAGAGAATGAGTGACTGTTTGAATGAATGAGTGTGTGATTGTGTGAGTGAGTGAATGTGAGTGTGAGTGAGTGAGTGAATCAGGATTCTGAATCACATCTGCTCAGTCTTTTCATCTCGGCCCTGCCTCTCCAGCATCTGTGAAGGCAGAAGAGCTGCATGCTCTTGGGCTACAACATGGTACTTGTGATTCAAATGCTGATTCAACTCCCCTAATGAGCCTTTCTGTCATGCTCCAGTGTTGTTTTCATATTTCATCCTCATCAACCTTCAATGGAAGCCGCGTAGATTTGGGGTGGTATGACCCCTCACCTTTACTCTTGGGTCAATTTTCACATAATGGTATCATTTAGGACTGCTTTGTAAAGTAACATGTGTCTTATGGGGAATGTCTATGTTCTTCTCTATTTCCATTGACCTCTGACACCTTAGACACAAACACTTTCTTCTTCCTTGCACGGATCTTCTGAAACTTCTCTCTCTATATTTATCTCTCCATTATACACCTGTGTTGCTCATATTGAGACAATATTATGGCCCTCTGTTTTGGCTTCTCCAATTACATTTAGATAGATTTCAATTCTCCAGTTGCAAGCCTTTTGACTATTTATAGCTGTGCATTCCATTTGGTGTTATGCAAGGAGCACGAGAGGCCATTGCTGGCACCTTTCCCATTCTTATCCCAGTTGATCGGTGTGTGTATCATGCAGCCTTCGGAGTATGTAATGTGTTAAAAAATAGACACAGACACACACTCCTCAAATTAGCTGCATAAAGGGTAAGTCAAATGTATAGTGACAATTAAACGTGTGAACGGTGGATGCCGAGGAGCTCCAAAGGCACCGTGTGAGTGACACGAGGCACGTTGTGATTCCTTGCCTGCCCTTGCCAATGGCATGTGCTCTGCAGAAGTGGCAGGGGGAAGTTTCCTCCGTATATATACATGCACGTGCACATGCGCCGCACAATGAAATGCCCTCCACGGCTGTCGCTTCCAACTTTCACAGCAAATCCCGTGAGTCTCTTCCTTCCACCTTCTCGTGATTTGCCTCCCACCGCACGTGTCTGCATGTCTTCAGCACACGTTCAAGGTGATCACGGCGGCGTCAGCATGGGGAGTAGCCTCATGATGATTTATGGGACCTTCGCAGTGATGCGGGACATTCTCATAACGTGTCATCCTCCCGAGTATGATCGATAGATGACATACGGGCCATCTTCTAGTCGGTCGTCCGATTCAATGGCATTCAGACATGAAGAGAGAGTTCACAACAGGGGTTATATTTAGCATGCTTAATATTAACGGAAGGTGTCTCCTTTTCACATTCACCTGGTGACCTAGTGAAAGAGGACGTCCACAGGTGAGCAATGTGAAGGTTTCCCCCATTTACGGCAAGTGTACAGTGTTTTAGAGGAGTGGAGGTTTCTGACCTGGTGGCCTACCTGGTGGCCTACCTCCCTTCCCATAACTGATCTTTCATTTCTTGTCATAATCAGTATTTTCCTGTTACATTTTATGGGGTTCCCGCCATTGCCAACTGTCTCTTGTTCCAGTCAAACCTCCCACTTTGATGACTGGCATTGACAATGACCATGTAGAGCCTGAAAACATGAACCAAATGCTGCAATTTTAAATATAACAGGTCCAAAAATACAGTATTATTTTATTAACTGCTAATATTCAGTGTCATGATAGCTGTTTTATTTTTTTTTTCATTATTTATTTAATTTTGTTTCTATGCCATAAAGTAGTAGAAGTGACCTTTGACCCTAGAAGGTTAAAGATCACAGTCATATGGGGATCAGCTGGTATTCCATTACCATGTCAAGGTAAGAGGTCATCTTTTATAGAGGGGGAAAACACCTAAAAAAACAGCAAAGTTCACTTATTTCTGGCTCTGGTCAAAACACATTTATGCAGCTGTAGGATGTCATGGCCAGATACCACATGGTTTGTTAGGGAAATACTGTGGGACACACACATAAACAGTGGCACCTTGACTATGGAAGCAGTGCATCTCTGAATGTCCCTCATTTGTTCAGTCCTGTGTGGTCAAATTGGTGAGCAAATGAGGCATCAAAATGCGCTGAAATTCTGAAGAGCATCCAAGCCGCTAGTGGGCCCAGGCAAGGCCCGATTTGTATGAAAGCTTTTGTATCTGCTGACAGCAGGGACACAATGGACGGCATGCTCCATCACCACTCCCTCTGGTATCTTAAAGTGATGAATTAGCGCCGTGAAGGCGCAGATTAAACTGTCTGTCCTCAAGACGCTTCGGCTGGATTATTTCCCTTTGATGTCCTTCTGTGAGCTGGAGTTTGCTGAGCGGTGGGGATAAGTAGCAAACAAACGTGCCAAGGAAAATCTTTCATAGAAAATGTGGCCCCAGTGTGTTTTTGACACGTAGCATCATCTAGGATGCTTTAGAGAACTTTGCTTTTTTTTTTTTTTTTTTCTGCAACAAAGCACTTGTATTTTTTGTAATTTGCCAGGCTTCTCTGGTCAGATATAAGCTTTGCATTTGAAGCTTCAAGGGCTTGACAGTGTTTCAAGGGCTCTTCCCAAGCATTTAAACCCTTCACTAGGACCTATAGCCATAAGAAAAGTAGCCTGCATGTATCTTTATTCAGATTTTGGTTGTGGTGCTACTGTGGTGCTACTTGTGGTCCTACTCAGCATTTGTTTTAACAGGAGGTGTATCAAAAGGTTTCTTTAACCTTTTTTTTTTGCATTAACACTTTGGGGTTTGGTTGTTTTTTTTTAGATAACATCTATGGAGAGTTGACCATTAGATTGGAAATATAGGATGATACTTAGATTACCAAATCTTATATTTGCTTAACAGTGTGTATCTTGTCAGATTACATAATTCAGATATTTGGCTCACCAAATAAGCGGTCGACAGACGTCGACAGACGTCGACAGACGTAATGAAAAATCATTTTATTCTCATATTTTGCACAGCAGCTCAAAAAACTAATTCCCTCCGAAGTAGAATGCATTTTCATTTCTGTCTCTGACAATGGGCTTTGAACAAAACACATCTTAAAAAGCCAGGCTCTTGTAAGATGGATCCTGAGAATGGGGGAATCTGAGAGGAGGCGAGCATGGGCACTGACAATATATGGTCCGGTGCCAGTTTCCCGCACAGATGCTTCAGCTAGAAGGAGAATATAAAATGGGACGCAATAATGAAGCCCGTTGTGTGTTTCCAGTCGTGTGTGTATGGTCACGCATCAGACACTGCATCATTGCATTTATGTTCCTTCTTTTTAACTTAATGACTGTTTGTAGGGAGTCTTTTCCTTGGAGGACTTATTATTCACTTGCAGAAGAGACTTTTATTGCGGTTCATATCTAAACACCATGATTAGTAAAATCACATTGCTGTGCCACATATAAGCCACCACTAAATTTTATTATTGTGATGTTCACTATAGGAATTGACAAATGCATAGCTGACGACCATTTGATCTTACAGCCTTTGGTCTTGTAGCCTTCCTGAATAAATGTTCATAAACATAGGGATCACACTAAGAACTTTATAAAAGAACCTTTATGAGCTGAGATGTAAATCCTGTTATGCCTGTGGCATCATAAAGAATGTGGGTTTATGCCTTAAGTCATCACCTAATTATGGCCAGATATTATAATGTATGGTGGCCAGGGTTGGTTATCTTGTAATATATTTATTGCTCATCTGTGCTTGCGGTTTGCAGTTAAGATGCTAAATGCAGGCTAAATGGCAGGATGTGATGGAAACAAATTCTCTGCTGGGATCCAGTTCTAGTTGCAGCTCTGTGCCAGTCCAGAGCTCCAGGGGCTTTAAGGACACTGCAGGTTTGCCCTCTCTGCACTGTAAAATGGTGATTATTACCCGTCTCCTCTTAGCGTGTTGAAGCTCTTAACAATATGGCAGGGCCAGCCTGCTGAGAGTCCCAGTGGCAGGGTCTGTCCAAGACGCCCGAGCTGCCCTCCATTGGCCCACATCAACAGCCCTGTGCCATTATTCTTCAGTGCCAGAAGGGGAGAAATGAATTCAGCTAGGTCACGCAGAGCAAGGAGCTTTCTTTTGCGTCCATGAAATGAAAGAGGTCTCGTTCAAGTTTAGATTTTAGCAACAGAAAATTCGCATTCAACAGTGAAGGCAAGTTTTCCATTTTGTGAGACATTTCCATTTTGATCCCTATTTGCACACATTTTCCTCAGCAGTATAATTTTAGAAACAGGGCACATCAGAACGTTATTGCTATTTGCAAAATGGCCCAGTTATAAATTAGGTAATGCAAAGTCGCTTCACAACAGTAATGAAAGAAGGACACCCTTTATAAGTAAGTGAATAAACTGCTGTTTGTATGAACTACTGCTAAATAACATATGGCAAAAGAAATATAACAGAAGACACAGTCATGTTGAGGGACACAAGGGAAGATCTTAGCAGTACTGTTTGTTTATATAAAATAAGTTAAATGCACAGTGTGTGTGCTTAACCTTTCTTATCTAAGTGGACGTCAGGAGTAAGACATTCAAACTGAGTAGCTCATTGAGGCTGAATGGTTGAAAATAGCATGCGGGTGCGTGCGTGTGTGTGTGTGTGTGTGTGTGTGTGAGAGAGAGAGAGAGAGAGAGAGAGAGAGAGAGTAGTATTAAGTAGCTTTAAGGTTTCCTGGTCTGGCATTCATGATGGCTCATGCTGACTTGCAGTTCAATGTATCTCTTTCTAACATGGTGACCCAACAACAGGCTGTGGTTTCCCTTTCCGCTGATATACATGAACATGTTGAGGGGGAGCATAAACAGCTCCTTGGGAAGTAGGTCCTCATTGTGTGGCTAGACCTTCGTGGTCGTGGGAGTAGGCTGAAGCTGACTACTCCGAGGGAGTGTCCACCGGGTGAATAAGCGCCCTGAATCAAGCCTCAGACATCAGTCCAAGCTCGTATATTTAGAAAAAAGCATATATAATTCAATGCTTCCACAGTTATATTGTTATACTGAACTATGGCGGAGGCTTGAGTCCACCATCGCAAATGACACTCTTTCCTCTCAGCAGGTGTAATGTTTAATATGGATCTGTAAAATGAAAGTGTTCTGTTGAATTTGGTGACCAAGAATTTTGTCGCAAAATTACCTGTCACATAAATACCCAACTTTTATACTTCCAGCACATGTCCCCAAAAACACATAAATACCACCCTCAGCAGAGAAATAACACAGGGCCTGGTAAACAAAGTTCCCAGACAGAAACTGCTGCCGGTGCAAAACAGCAGCCATGATCATTGGTACACGGGGGCAAAACGTCCTCCCTTCATCATGAAACACTGTTGCCAACTGCAAAGCATTCTGCCCGTGTGTGGGGTAAGTCCTGGGGAGTGTGTGGTATTCAGAGAGTGATGCATTAGGTTGATGTTATTGTCGTCCCCAGCTGTGTGATTTCCAGGTTGCAGTGCTGACGGAGAGGGGCTGTTGCAGTCAGATAAGCAAATATTCTCTCCCTTGAATGGATATACACACCAACATGCACACACACACATGGACACACATGGACACACACACACACACACACAGAATTAAGCCACTTTTTTCCAGACAGACCAAGTGCTTGACTTGCATATACAGATCGGCGATGGTAGAGGGATCTAATAATAGTATGTGCTGAGATTCAAAAAATGCTAATTTAACACGTTAGCCCCTAACACTTGAATTAGGTCAACAAGTGATACCATGTTTTGCCCTTACCAAGACTGAAGTAGCTTTGGCCACTACTTTTTACAATTTTCAAATTCCCACTGAGCTACTCATATGCAACTCGTAAACACGAAGGTACATACTGTCACTAAATCTACTAGGAATATGATTTCACATTCATACAGAGTGTACCCATATTGATTCAGCTAGTATAAGGGAGTAGCATACACGAACATAGAGTTAGAAGGAGCATGTCCCAAGTCTCAGAAAAACCAACACTGGCAAACCCAAACAGGAAACAAACGCAGGGTCAGCCTTCCGAGCCACACTTACTCACTGGGTAAAACTGGCTATAATTAGATAAATTGCCTCCTACATTAAGTCTCAGTGGGCCTTATTTGGCTCCAGCTGCACTTGTGATCGCCACCCTTCTGAATGACACCTCAGAGATGATTTTGATGAGCAGTTCCAAAAGCAAACTCATCTGGACAGGAAGAGAAAGCAACTTGACCACGAGTCTGGTAAACACACTGCCCAGTCGGATGCATTTCGCAGTGAGCCTTCAAAGTTGTAAAACAGCATACTTGTGTATTATTAAATCGATGATGGTCAGTGTTTATTGTGAACTCTTAGGAGGCATTGCATCCTCCAGTCTTAAAGAACATATATCAAACTCTTCACATCTGTGAAGAATTACTCTGTGGATGGGTTAAATAAATAAATCCACTCCCATGTTGTAAGAATAAAATAATTATTGTTAGTATAAAATCTGTCAGTCTAGAATGAAGACTGTTTGTTTCTGGCAATGTCAATGCATGGACTCCTCAAATCTGACTGCAGCCCAATGAGGTAACCGGGACATGTATACGTTTTTGATGACCGTCTGATGTTCTTGTTATTTTGATTTTCTGTTGTTAGGGGAAATTTGTGAACGTTTATAGCTTGTTTGCATATTCTTGTCTTGCCATTGGTGATTGGTCTTCCAGCTTTTTAGTTAAGGAGACAACGCCTGCTTCTGGGAAATGAGTTATTATGGTTGTCGTGAGGGGGTTGGGCCTGTTAAGATAAAGGTAGGCCATGCGGTGAGTGAGCTATAAGGAACCACTTTGATGGTAATTAAATCTACAAGCATAAACCCCATAACTATAATCCTTAGTTTAAGTAGTTATTACAGACTCACCTTCCAGAGCAAAGTTGAAAAAGGTACATGACAATTTAGCGCACTGTGTTCAATCTGCTGCGTCAGACTTCCAGTAAAGTTGTAGAATATGATTCCCATCGTATCACTAGAACATATGATAACCAATAGCAGTTGGCTGCATAGCTTGTCCAAACGCCCATGTCCTTCTCTTCCTCACACACACACACACACACCCCAGCCCTACGAACACCTGCTTATAATAAACAGGAGCTTCTCTGACTATAATTGACTCTGGTCTCTTGATTTGGGGTTGTTCTCTGACCTCGTAGCGAGAACGGACTGGTCAGAAAGGGCTTCTTGTCACGAGGGCTTCTGGCTCCCTTTGTGTCTCCACACAACACCCAATAAATCCAGTTTGCAAACCAGGATGGAGAGGGTGCCATTTAACAAAAGATATGAGTCATAAGTTAAGTTAGATAAGATAAGATAAGTCAATTACTTAGTTATTCCTTGCTGTTCTATTGTGCCAAATGTCTTCTAGCATTATCCACAGGATTCCACCTACTCCCACACACACACTTCACCATGGTTGATCTGTATTGTGCTTTCTTCTGCATTACGGTGCACATGAACACACAGCCCATTTTAGCCTTTACAATCATAAATAAGCAATTAACTGACTGACAAAGGTTTTGTTAACTCACCTGCTGCCTTTGCTTCCACTGTGATGATCATAAGCTTGTGAGCATGGGATGTCAGCAGGTTGTTGATACTGTAGCAGGGTGGGGGTTATAGACCTGTGACATATTTATGAAAACCTTTAGATTATATGGTACAAGGCCTTCCTGCATGTTTATGTCCTGTGGCTGCTACTGCTGTTTGGTACAGTACGCTTAGAAAATACTGCTTTCGAATAATTTGACACTGCATACTTGTCATCAGGTCAACACGGTGGTAAATACCTCAGCCGCACAGCACATGACAGCTCAGAGTCATTGCGGCTATGAAAACATTCTGGCATGCGTTAGCAAAGCCGCTTTTCTGGAGCCGTCTCCAGTTTTTCCGCTGCATCAAATGTGCCTCGCCCAAATTCAGCACCGACCAGTGGAACACGATTGGCCCTCAACGATCCTCACCCAATCGTGCTGTAGACATGATTGAGCATCCACTCCCCTGGAGCACAGACCACACCTTTTCGTTCATGGCTTGTGCTCCAAACCGAGTAATGGTATATATCTATGTGGCTCTGCTGGATGTGCACTGCGAAATGTAATTCAAAGCTCTGCCCCGTTCCTCAGCTCAGGCAGCTAAGCTGGTTTCTGTGAATCACGCATGTACCCTGTTCAAGGATAATCCTGCCACTGTTTAGTCACAGATAGTCGATATGCATGTGGCGTTGCCCAATGCCTTCAGATGAATCTGGTCACAAAGAGGGTTGAAGGTGGCAGACGGTAAGCCCATATCACATTCCACTCTCACTGTAGACTTACTGCAGCCATGTTTGCTTGCCGGTCATTCAGAAAATGTCAAGGTAAAGGGACATGAGACCCTAAATGTTAACGACAAACTGGCAGGTTAATTAACTAGCTAGGTTCACTGACAGAGAAGCCTCAATCTCCTTATCTGTCTGGGACTAGTAGCACGTACTCTCTGTTTTTGTACGAGCTTAGTAAGACCTTAACTGATCTTGCTGTGCTAATGTCATCTGCGGCAGGTGAAGAAATGCGATTTTGGGACACACGGCACTGTAACAAGGGTACAGATGGGTTGATCAGTTGCCCACAAGATAGATTATATCCTGTCTCCCTTTTCTCATGGATCATTTTACTCATGTCGTATCTCATGTTGCATGAGGAGGCTTTATAGGGAACACTGAAAAGTGTTTTGCATTATGGACATATGAAAAACAAACAACCTGATCCTAGATTCCTGTTTAATTTGTGCACAAAATAACATGACAATAAAAACCAGCTAAACATGCACTGCCACCTCCTGAGAGCCCCATTAAGTCTTTGCAAATTGATTTCACGCACACACCTCCATGTAGGCCGTTTAAATTAATGTTGGTAAATATTGATCAATTTTCAAAACGGCCTGAGACATTCCCATGTGCTAAAGAGAATGTGAAAACAATAGTAATAAGTTTTGGCAAAGGAAATCATTCTAAGATACAGAATGCCAACTGCAGTTAACAATGACCAAGGGCCGACCTGCCTTCACATCAAAGTAACAGCAATTATGCAAGTACCTGCGTACTGACTGGAAGTTCCACATTCCTAATCACCCTCAATTCTCAGGGATTGTAAATTGCACTAATTACACCCTGGAGAGCAGATTGGGCAAGGCTGAAGACATGGGTTGACTTGTTGCTGGCTGCCCTCTGTGGAATATGAATGACTCAGAGAGCAACCGCAACAATCTCGCCATTTGTAGTTTTGATGGGAAGACCATTCACACTCGTTGGGTAAGGGGCCAATCAGGCCTTATGTTAGCTTGCAGTTTAGACACGGCCATTTTTAATTGTACCGCAGTGTTCATTGAAAAACTCACCAGTGCTCAAGCTAATGCTACTTCTTGCTTCCCTTTACTAACAGGTCAACCAACCAGTGTTAATCAAATGTTTGGTTCCTAGGAAATTCAGCAAAGCTCTTCATGGACCACATACCACCATTGTTGAAATACCATGAACGACAGTACAAACTGATGTTCGGCCTCAATGGATCCTTGCTATTAACTTGAAGGGGGCCCTGTTTAGGAAGTGTTATGATATTTATTTACTTATTTTACTGGCCATTGTAGGTATGTCTGTTTTATCCCTTTTACTGGGGAAAGTCTTGGTGGCTTCCAGGTCACAAATACCAAATCAGAGTGTCTTTCAACAAGCAATCATACATTTTTGTGAAATAACATTTAACAACAGCAACATATTCAGGAATCATTTTAAGTAATAATGAGCTGTAAAGAGTTTAGAGTAATTTTTTTTGTATGACTTAGATATGGCTGTCTTATATGGCAATGGCGATGTGAATCTAGTCACTGTATTATAGTTTTGTTTATGTTGAATTATTTTCATTGGTTTTGTGAATTTATCCCATTCTACAGTATTTTCAATGTAAATTGCAATGTAAATTGCTAATGGTGATTGCATATAATCTCACCCAGAACCTCCCTGTCTTTCCAGGACATGCACCACACTCCATCATCAAGTTTGTGTCCTAGAATTAGGTTTTACAATACTTTTTACACAAATTTCAGAGAAGACAGAGGTCAAATTGTGAAACACCCCACATAGAATGTCCAAGACTATTTATGGTTGAATATAAACTAAGTTCTTTCCACCGGAAGATCTCCCACCTATCTCCCCGTGCAGAGATCCACCATTAAAATGGTTCAAAATGGAATCCCACTCTATGGTGTGGAGATAGAAGTATTCATTCCACCACGAGAACAGTTCAAAAGATCTCCCACACTAGAGTATAGAGATAGACATTCTTACCACCACGGAATGACCTGAGCAGTTACGGAAACTAATGGATCACCAATCAGGACCTAGAACACAATGTGTGATAAAATGGAATTTTGATGTTCTTAAAACCCACTTGTTTGCGTAAGAGCCATGACTCCAACAACAACACTTCATTTGCGGGAACAGATTTGTGCTCGTCTGTTGGTGGATTTATGTGCAATATTTTGCCTACGTGTCGGGGGGCGATCATAGCAGGGTCCACTTTCCTCAAATTTGTCCACCTCCTCTGCATAGCTTGTCCAAACGAACAAGCTGAGACATTAGCCACAAATAAACACCAGAATGTTTTCATCCACTTCCTCGTGGTCTGTCTTTGAAATTTAGATGCGCTCCTCCGCCATCCGGTGAAAGCCTGAGGGATGTGTCCTGTTGAAGGACTTGCAGAGGGCACGTACTGAGTCGGACAGGCTTGAATTCCTTTCTGTGACACTTCAAATAAAACAACTCTGAGTAAGAAAGTCGAGGGTCATTTGAAAGTTCTGTGAACAGGAGCAGATTCTTAGAGAATGAGGAAAGGCCCTGTATGATTGCGTAGGGGTGTACCGTTTCAATCGATTCCATTCCGATAGACCTGCACATGACACTTCCTAAGAACATCCATTAAATATTTACACCGCTTGTGCAACGTGTCTTGACCTTGAGTAATGAGATTGACTGACTCAGCTTCACAACTTCCCAACTGACCTTCCTGTGTTCACCCAAACAGGTCTCAGGTCAGCACAGTCATCTCATCCGCTGGCCTCTAATCACTGATGTAAAGTGCACCAACAGGCTTTAAATCATTTGTTCCCATTCAATGGATTTGACTGAGATTTTCTACAGGTGTGCATGCTCTCACCACTGAGGAAAGAACCCAGGGATGATACGGATAATGATTCAGATTTGAACGCATTTGCAATTATCCGAAAGATCTGAAGAAATGGAGCAGCAGATTTGACCACTTGCCACAGCCACCACTGAATCACTGTGTTCTTTTAAATAATGAATGGTAATGATACAGAGCCATGAGGCACACCTCACTGTCACTGCACTCTGACAACATCAGACCAACAGCGTTAACTTTGCAGACTACCTGAACAAAGTTGAGTACCCAACTTCCATGCATTGAATACCATATGATATTGTCTGATTTATGACAGTGTGTTTTTAGATACATCTTCTCTAATCACAGATGATTATATTAGCTGTGTATCAAGAACTGTGCAGACTAGAAAATATTTTGTAACTATTTTGAAAGAATTATTCCATCATAAAACCAGAAATAACTTAAAACAGCATCCAGTATAAAGTTGACACTTGATATAACTCCCATAATTCATATTACAATGTTACCGTAGATACAGGAGCACATTTCTAAAGTGCTAGAATATTTTCATCTACAGGCCCACAGATGTCATCACTCCACGCTTTGATGTATCCTGCCTTCTTTTCCATATCTCTTATTTTTTACTACCTTATATCTGTACATACATATTCTTTTCTAGAGTTTACACAGCTGGAGCTCAGAAGAGGCTGAAACACAGACGAAAAAGTCATGAAAGTGGTGACTTTATACTGGTGTGTTCACTGTGGAAGCAAGAGATAAGATGAGATAACACTTTATTGATCCCAGAGGACATTGCAGATCTTTATATGGGAAGCAGGGTGTTCCTTTGGGAAGCAAATAGTGCTCATGTTTGAAGACTTCACAAGCTTAACAACCTCTCTAACTGTTTATGACATATTTTACAGCCTTCAGAATTCCTTCACAATGTCGAGCTCATACAGTGCAATGGTACAATACAGTATACAGCTATATACAGTATACAGCATTTTATACACACTCATACAGTATAATAATATGACTTCCAATAAAAATTTCCCTAAAGCTAAACAAATATTCTTGGTCCTTAGGTAGTGACATTTTCTGAATTGTTGAACAGATGTTGTCCAATCTTGCAACATCTTACAACACTCACTAGTGAAAAAAAAATGTGTGACCAAACTTTGCATATGCACAAATCAGTAAAAACAGAAAAGTGTTAGGATTTTTTAAAAAGCAATTTCAAGTTAAGTGTGAAAATAGGTACTGTGACATTAATCACAGCAAATTTATGTGATAGCAATTTATATAACATTTGTACACTCCTTGAGATTATCTCTGAGTCCCACAAGGCAATTATCATTTTAGGAGGCTGTTGTCAGTTTTGAAGTACACCGTTCAATTATTTGTATGAGTCTAATCTTAACGGTGCGCCATGGACATCTTCAGATCAGCACTGCAATAATGGATTTGAACAAGTAATGTGTATTGCCACGTATTCATGGATGAAAAAGCAACAGTAGATAAAACACAATTAGTAACAGGGTGAAGGACTTCCATTGCACGCTGCCAAGTGTCATCAGGACCTTGAGATTACACAGGAAAATCAATTACCGTCTCATAATGCAAAAGACCAGGGAAGGAGGTGCATTCACTTGACTTTGAGCAACAATGGTCATTTCCAGTAGAGGTCAGTGCTGGCTTCTAAGGCTTTTCAGAATTCAAAAGATTATTATGAGAGCTTATTATGGTTGTGATCATTCAGTGATTGCTTTAGATGTGCTGTAGCCCAAGATATGGCAGGTTTGCGTTCAGTCCAGCATTTGCGAGTCTGCTTCATATGGTTCTCAGAGCCTGTGTGGGCTTAGGTGGGATCAATAGCCAGAGATTCAGAGGACACATGACTTATTAAGCCCTGACAAAGCTTTATCACCGATAACCATGATAACCTTGGATGTATATAGTTAGAAAGCATAGAAAGCATACGATCTCCTTGGTGTTTAAGGTCCGAGAAGAAAGAACTGCTGAGCATTTAAGGTGGTTCGGAGGGTGTATTCCAAGAACTTCTGTGCTGCTCTAACAAGTCTAACAGATCTTATGCAGAAAACTGTCCTTCACATGATCAAGATGACAAGATGACTACAATGAATGAAGAGATGCTGCTTGCCAAATATGGCTGCCAGTTGCATGTGTGTTGGTGATGGCTCTTATTATTTGTGGGCATGCAGGACGTGGCAGCCTGATAACAAAGAGGAAGCCAGCGTCCTCGTCGGAAGGGACACAGGGACACGTGGTGGACTGAAAGTCATTCCACCATGTGCACCTGGTCAAATGGCCAGATGCCCATCAGCTCGTGAGCACAGAAGACCCTCATGTGCACAAGATTTAACTGAAAGAAAGGTAACGAGCATAACCGAATTGAACAAGTACATTTTAATGCGAACCACACGTGCAGGGCATGTGCTAGATTGACACTGGAATGTCAGGCGGGTTAACGTCTTGATGTGTGCACGTGTGAAATAAAGGCAAGAGCTTTTGGGATTATGGAATGAGAGGTTTAAGGAGTTTACAGTACAGAGGCTGTCTGTTGCAATGTCGACATCTGCTGGCCACGGCTATGTATTGCCCCACTCTTCCATGCGCGATCACTGAGACACATACACGCACCATGCGTACACACACTGTCTCTCTACTTCTCTCCCAAACGTCTGGCGGCTTGTTTTCAACTGTGTCTCTAGGCAGACTGCTGCAATGATGACTGCCTCCTTTTTACACTTAAAGAAAAGAAAAAAAAAACAATTGGCTGTGGGCAGTGCAGGGTGTAACATAATAATGAAACACACTTAGGCACATCGTTTTACTCCCTCCCACAACCACCCCATCTCCCACCACTATTACCCCCCCCCCACACACACACACACACCCTTAATACTCCAGTTCTATTTATAGTATTTGGGAACCAGAAAAACTGACGTGATATCCATGCTTGAATGAAAGTATGGTAATGTGGAGTGTGTTTCCATGTGTAAAAAATATTTCTTGAAGAAAGAATGGTTGGGTATGCTGCAAAAACACTTTTGATGGTTTTTCTGCCAGTATCGATTGGTTAAATGTATTTTGGCTTCCAGACACCTCCCACAGTCATGACTGAAAATGTGTCTATCAGCAGGGCAGACCTGCATTGTTTACCACATGCCTGGAGGGAGCTTCTCAGGCACAAAGCCAAGAGCCAAGAACACTGTGGCTGCCACAGTGTCTGAGTGTGTACCACAGCACCAGGCTTGCTCACCACAAGGACACTGTGGCTGCCACAGTGTTGGAGTGTTTACCACAGCCCCATGTTGGCTCACCACAAGGACACTGTGGCTGCCACAGTGTCTGAGTGTTTACCACAGCACCAGGCTGGCTCACAACAAGGACACTGTGGCTTCCACAGTGTTGGAGTTTGTACTACAGCACCAGGCTGGCTCACCACAAGGACACTGTGACTGCCACAAGGCGCTAAGGAAGAGCGAACACAGCCTCCATCAGCCGTGACGAGCTCCTCAAAAGCAAAATGGTTACACTTGGTCCTAGATCAACAACTCCTTGTGATTAAAACATTTACTAAGTGGTCTGAGAATTGTAAAATTGACTGTTTCTAATTCATCAGCTGTTCTGTTCTCATGGTTTCGACACCTCTGCTTAACCTAAGATATCCTGAATGTAAGAGTCACATGGTAGTGTAGCTGCTAGCTCGAAGCTGTTCCCACGGCACCTAGAAGCACAAGTGCAAAGCTTCATGTGCTCTCCTTAGTGGCTAAGATTATCTGCTTAATAATTCAACTGTTATTTGTCACGTGATTCATCCATACCGCGCTGGTCTGAATAATAACAGATTGCCGAATCAAGTCACTTTTCAGGACTTTTCTGTTTTGAGATAATCCAGCGGAAGAGAATTCCTATCGCCGGGAGAGCTTTTATTTTGAAAAATAGAAGGAAAAGTGTGTGAGCTATTCCTGGCTCTGAGGCATTTCACATGTCAAGCTTTTGAGGGGTTGGGGCGGCATATATTTATTTAATTTAATTTCAGACACATTTACATAAAATACAAAGCAGACATAAAGATGTGCACTGTGTGTTCTGTGGTGCACAGATATCATGCATGTTTCACAGTGGATGAGAATAATAGAAAAAGACTTGCTTTTGAAGTGTATGTTTTTCCTTGATGCTCGTTCGAGAAAAAGAACTAAGAGTACCATGACTTTCATGTTTTGAACTTAGCAAGTTTTAGTCTGCCCTTTGGAGATGAAAGAAGGCAAGAATGTTGTCCCACTGGTTTTCATCATTTATTAGTAACTGTCCACATGTTATTTTCAGCTCTACAATGTGCTTTTCTAAATACTGACATCTAGCACCTCGCAGCAGATTAAAGATCATGTGAATTTATCAGACATGCATCAGTGACTTTCTCACACTGTGCTGATGAGTCTTGATGGGGTCTTTTCCTGCATGTTAAGCCTCTGTCCCGTCACTAAGGACCCATAGACCCATTTGGTGATGACCCTCTAACTGGAGTGCTGTGCTGGTTAATTAAGTCTTGTATGATAATAATCCATTTTTCAAAGCCGCGGTGCCTTTGTGCACAAATCCTCTTGTAGGTATCACGAAACTGCAGCTCTTGGTTTCATTTTCCCTTGGTTTCATTTTCCTGTTTCTGCAAAATATGATATAAACCACAGATAATTAAATAATACAAGCACTTGTACAAACAGTAACACACACATATACAGTGACTCGCAGGACATGCATCTTTGGTCATGCACTGTACACTGCTGAGCAGAGCTCTGCTTTGGCTTACATCATGACCCGTTGGAGGAGAAACCCAGACCCCAGGGCTCGTCTGTAGTCCCCTGCACAGGCTGCGGGCACTATTAGAGCAACAGCTGCAGGATAGCACTGATAGCACTGGCTCATAGTAAAATTCATCTCTGGATTACTGCACGTGGAGCAGAGCTCAGGGTTTGACTCAAAAGGCCCTTTCTAGGAGGTGTGCTTAGCTTGATTCCCAAACCTAACACCCCCCACCACCATCACCACACACACACACACACACACACACACACACACACACACACACACACACACACACACGACCCCCACCACCCCCATCGCAGGCAGCTAAGAACATTTGAGAGCCAGGAAAGGATTAGCAGCACCAGTTCTGCCAAGTTGTAGTGTAGGTGTTGTAATCAGCTTTTCTTGATTTGAGGTTGGCTGGGATTTTGGTCTGTTTGTGTGGCAGGGCTTATAGTGTTTAAGAAGCTACAGAGGGATTTTATAGTTGACTGTAGAGTTGACTTTAGACTAATTGTCTAATCAAGGCCTATTTTAGTGCTGTTTGGCATGTTTGTTCCAATATAAAACAGTATCTATATTTTATAGTCAGACATAAACTGAATATGAAAACACCAATAAATACTTCATTTGATTTTGTTTATGCTCAGTGTGGTGCAATTATGTGTTCTAACTTCAGTGCTGATTGCACTTTCGCAAAGCAGGGTTACATTGTTACTCAGCCACAAGGTGTCAGACTTTCCATAAATTTTGAGATGGGGACGCAGACACCGAACACGATTTATTCAGCTTGGCACCAGTGTTGTTGTTCTGAAATGCTTGGAAAAGCTGTTTGATCAGTCAACAATAACTTTTCAAATCTGAATAAAATATTCCTTAAAATTACATTCAAATAAACGTACGTATGACATTATAATTAAAAATGAATTATAATTGCAACCGTCCTATTTCTCCAAAATACCGGAGGAAATCAGATTGAATTTAAATTTGGACATAGGACATATTTATTTCATTCCCTTATTCATTTGCTTAGTCTACTTTGACATACGGTAGGGTAGTTGATGTGTCTCCATCACACCTCATCTAGAAAAATAAGTAAATAAATAAATTTTTAAACAGTTTTTCCCCATCCTGCAAGTGTTCTCGGTTGCCTGTCATTAGCGGGTTTAACTGGACCCGGGGCTGGCATTTGGAACGGATAAAGGTTACAGACCAAACATGTGAGAAAAGACACAAATATTTGATTGACACTTGTGGCCAATTAGATGCTGTTGCCAAGGCCCCTAGCAGAACACTGGGGAGCAAGACAAGACTGTCTGCCAAATTAAAAGCAGCATTTCTGATAGGTCAACTCAGAGGTATCATACCAATAAATAAATAAATAAATAAATAAGGCATCATTCAATGCCTTAGATACATCAAGATACATTCTGTATATATGTATCTAGGGTTATGCATGTACAGAATCTAATTGTTTGTGTCATTCTGTGTGGTCATTCCCAATCAACAGAGTTATATTTAGAGTTTAAAGGGTCCAAATATTTTTTTATGCGTAGAGTTGTAAAGAAAGTGAAGCATGAGTCAGATACCTGGCTATGTTACGTTTAGACCATTGTGATAAGAGCTTCTCACCAAATTCTGAATTTACACATGGAATGAGATGGATGGGTATGTTCTTATTTAAGTTATTTCTTATTATTTATGTTCTTACTTCAAGCGTAGGTTAAACGCTTAAATCATAAGCATTACAGTTAGCATAGTAACTATTACAGTTCTATAATCCCGAAAGAGTTTTTGCATACTAAAACTTAGGATATCAAAAGCAATGGTGCACATACCAAGACTGGTAATAGTAATCTACTGCTTAGGACATGTGAAAACATCAGAGCTCGAAATCATATTAAACAGAAATTATCGAGTGATTTTCACAACAGCTCCTATTCAATTTCCCAGTTTCAAGGCAGTTGCGCATTCACTGCTAACGTCTGGATATATTTCCTCTAAATACCAAATTCTGCCCCCGGCGTTCACGTTTCCCGCTCAGGTTCGGATGTTACAAAAAAGTAGGGACTCGACGACTGCAAGTGAGCATGCGCACTAATCGTGAGTCGTAGGAAGTTTCGATTTTCACCGCACCTGGTACGACATAAATGGTAAGAAAGTAAAGATTTTCCTAGACTTTGCGAATCGTCCATGTTTTCAGGCTCCTACGCAATGAAAGAAAAGTGTGTTATTTTATAAAGTAAAGGCAACCCTACGACTTTATAGTTTTGGGTAAATTATTTCTCAGGTGTTGTTGTCGTATTTAGTGCTTGAGCAGGACCTCATATATATTTTCAACTCGGTCACAGGCGCATTTATACACCGGGGGTTAAATGACTAACCGAACTGTCCGCTGTCAAAGGTTTTCACATACATTTTTTAAGTTTACATTTCATATAAAATGTTTTTATTGACTGATCACGTGGAATGTGGATCTCGATATGACCTTCCGTGAACTGGATGACAAGAAGCTAAACCACACGATGGTTTGATTTATTATTGGGGTTTTTTTGAGGGGGGGGCTGTTTTAACCTAGACCACAAAGTCATCACCTTCAGGCATACGAAGCATTAAAATGTAGACCAGGCAGTATTCGTGCAGAATAATAACAGTAGAAAGAAATAAAAATTCTCGACAGCAACACATTGTAAATAAATTAGATTTTTTTTTATCTTTTATAAACGTCTGGGGTGAAAACTCATCAGCAGAAAGGAGGTAACCTCGCATTTTCACGAGCCAGGAGATAACCTTGCTTCCTAGGGTAAACTGGTTAGGGACTTCCACAACACAGTGGCTGCCTCAGAACTGAATGTACAGAAGCTTTGATTGAAAGAATGGGGGTGGTAGTCCTCCTGAGATTCACTGACAGCTCTGTTAGTTGAACCTCTAACTTGCATTGTGTAAACAGTGGAATGAAAATTAAAATATGCCATTTGGATTAGAGTAACGGATTAAAATAGTTCAGAAAATCAGACATCAAAAGGCTGTGAGTCTTGAACAGACACAGTGTTGCATATTTCATGTAAACAAGAACAATAAAAAAAACTACAAATACACGATTGTGCATGCAGAACAACAAGAGTTAATTATTTTCTGTCGCATCTGATTTTCATCAGAAATGAAGCACACGGCCATGCCACCGGTTTTCACATTAAAATAAAATGGGCATAAGGCGCTTGGATGTCGAGCCTTTCTGAAGCTGTGCGACTAACCGAGGACCACGTCGGCTTTCCTCCTTATCATCTAAACATATCATCGCACATCCACAGGCTAATTCCATCCCTTCCTGTGTTTTTGCTAGGCCAATCGGGCAGGCCAGGGCTGGTCTTTGTAGTCAGCAGGCGCCCTGCGAAAATAAGGTTATCTAGCTGAAACAGAATGGGTTACTCCAATCAGCTCTTTCCACTTTTCACCCCAGTTATACATATTATAATATTAAAATAAGCACCTTTTCTGTGTATGTCAATGCGGCCCCCCACATTGACATACACAGAAAAGGTGCTTATTTTAATTTTAATAGGGGGTTGGTACAAACATAGGCACTCCATGAAAATTATGTTTAAAGCTGGTTATCTGTGATTTTTCGTCAGAAAGAAAAGTCCCGTGAACAATTCTTTGCCAGTTCTTTTTTGTGTCTATTCAGTTTCTATTGAGTGCTTTTTGTTGTCCAGCTGTATGTCTAGAATGTTCTGCCCATGTGCAAGTTTGAAGCATTAATTATGCTAAGCTGCAACATGCTTTTGCTTACTTGTATCAGAGATGACCGTTCATCTGTGATATCAGTAACTTGATGGAAAATACATGCAGAAGCATAGAAAGTTACTAATAATATTAATGCTGCAGAATCATCACCCACAGTCTTTCTCATTGCAGAATGTCTAACTGATTTATACTGCAGTCTCCTCTTCTTTGCCATGATATCAACAAGTAACTTGGAGCAGATGGCAGAATTAGGTGAGTCTGAATGCATTCTTATTTGTATTTATTTATTTTATTATTTTAGTTCCTTTGAAGTTATGGCAAAAAAGGAAAAATATCCTACTGAACATGTTTTGCTTGAAACGTGCTGTAAACAACTTGTGCGGGATATTCATAATAACTGTAAAACATTTGTAACATTTGGTGGCAATAAGATCACCTCCTTACTCATCTATGAATTCACTAATCTGTCTGGAAAGGGATTAGCAATCCATGACGACTACAGGGGTCTCGCCTCTGTGTCTGTGTGACTCAGCTGTTGAGTCCCAGTGTGAGTCTTGAGCTAAGGAAGGATACGACCCAACAGAAGGATCAAACAGAAACCCGGGGCCCTCCTTGTGTAAACCTCACACTGCATTATACATTCAGGCCCATACTGAGCTATATTTAGACAGCCTGCTCTTGCCAGAAGGACAGATCACTTTTGAGATAAGGCTGATCGTCTGTCTGTGCTCGTAATTGCATCTGTGGAGGATACAGTGGTGCAGTGTTAATTAAACAGGCAGGCCTCTGCATTCCATCAGCTTTGGGTCACTGAGCCCACCCCGTGAACCTTTTTCATCTCTGAGCATGAACTCTCTGACCTTTTCAGTGAAAACTAGGTCATAGTAATAGACGAAAAACAGTCGAAATTAGTGTGAAATATGTAAAAATAGAAGCTGGCTTTGGAGCAGTTCTTGTGCTGCTTGTTTCTTTTTCAATAAGGGATGTTCTGACCCAGTTTGTTGTTTTTATTTTGTATAACCAAAGTCCTAATTCTGGTACATCTCTAGATATGTGCTGAATTTTTCTTTCAATTACCCTACAGTACAGTAAAAGGTCTGACGCCAGCTTAACTCTGAGGACTCAGGCCAACCAAAATAAACAGCAGTGCGCTGGGCTTTTCCTTTTCCATCCAGAATATATTAATAGAGTTCCTCCCGCCCTACTGCTCCAAGAAAACCCTGATACATCACACAGATAGCAGCAACTAGCAATAATGCAATACCTGCACAGAACTAAACTAAATAACAGCAGAGATGACATTGCAACTGAGCAGAAATAATGTATATGATTTTGAAATAGAAAACGACACGTCCTGGAAATGTTACTCCGTAATCTTTATCAGGTAATTTCGTTTATGGAGTTATGTCCACACAGATCACGGTAATGCTTTTATTGTATGTGGTAAAATGTGACTCTGTCCTCAAACACATTTGATATGGACATAACTCAATTTACAATGTGCTGGCAGAAAGAATGACGGATGAAATGGTGGCACATCATTTACTCCGGCGTTCTTTTTTTTTTTTTGCAGAACTACAGAAAGAGGAAGAGGAGATGGTACAGTCTGAACGGCACCCGCTAGCGCCACCCAGTGGCGATGCTTGTCTGGACAAGTCCCATCCCTACTATGATGTTGCGCGACATGGGATTCTCCAAGTTACAGGTGACAACCACAGTCTCTTTTGTAGCATGCTTTCTCTGTGCAGCTCTGCTCACACATTTGCCCGTTCTTTGTCTGGCAGTGCAGACGCTGTTACCTTAATGATGACGGGCAAGTTGAAATGTGATGTCATCGCTGTGGTTACTCAGTGGCTGTTTTGTGAAATATTTTAAGTGAATTGCAAAAATGGATGGTGGTTAATGAGGGAAGTGTTGCTCCATTGAGAGTTTGATTCCTGACCACCTGCCACTGGTTTCAGAGCTACTGCACCAGTGGCAACAAAAATTATTTTGTAAAATGTATATAGTCAAAAAAAAAAACAATTATTTTTTTTTAATAACAGCATTACTCGTGTTTACCTCAAGTGCTTCTTTCCTTTCTGACCTCTGAAGGTGATGATAATTATGGAAGAAAGCTGATTATTTTTAGTAGCTGCTGTATGCCCCCTGTACACCAGCTGAATCACCACAGACTGCTGGAGTAAGTATCATTAGACCCCACTGAGGATGATGAAGCTCATTTTTGTTGAAGAGCTGATAAGTCAGATTTTTTATATGTTCTAAACAGGCTTTTCTCTGTCTCACAGGTATCTGAAGTACACATTAGACCAGTATGTTGAAAGTGATTACACAGTGGTCTACTTTCACTATGGCTTAAGAAGCAGTAACAAGCCCTCAGTACGCTGGCTCCGAGATGCCTACCGGGAGTTTGACAGGAAGTGCGTTACCCCAGCCGTCCTCCTTTTGCTTGGACTAACTTGTCCCCACTGGTCTTGGTGTCTGGCTTGCAATGTACCGACTTATCTGTAGAAGTTGACCAGCTTCAGAGAGCATATCGAGTTAATTTATTTCCACAAAAGAAGCAAATTGGTTGAAAGTCCATTCGTGGAGCGAGGAAGGAGTAGGAAAACTGTTCTGTTACTACGTTACTAGATCGAAGGTTGTGCATTTAGTACTTTGTTCAACTTTTGGTTTTGTTTAGATTAAATGAGCTTTTTTTTGCCGATTGTATGGTGTTCATGTGCATCTGTAATGCATCTGTAGGTACAAGAAGAACCTTAAAGCCCTCTATGTCGTCCACCCCACGAACTTCATTCGTATCTTATGGAACTTGTTCAAACCTCTCATAAGGTACATGCAGATCATGTCCCAATCGTCTGTCATGCTGTGGGCACTGTGAGAGTGGTCCTTGTCCCAAGTTCAAATATCTGCCCTCTCTCCCATCTAGCCACAAGTTTGGCAAGAAGCTCACCTACGTAAACTATCTGGCAGAGCTGAGAGAACATCTCAACTATGAACAACTCATCATTCCACAGGACGTATTAAGGTCTGGTGATGTTTATCACTAATAATAATGCATTTATGTGAAAGAGCATATTGTCAGAAGTCCTAATCAGAAGTCATATTCGCTTTGTAACTACCAATTATTCCAGGGGGAAAAGTATAGGGTGGTATTAGAATGTCAGTAGGAATGTCAAGGCACCATAGAGATCCCCGGATGTAACAAAGGAACCGTAGATAAATTGGAGCAGATCTTTTAAAGGTCATGTTGGCCACATTCCCCAGCTGCTGGAAGTTGCAGGATGAGCTTTTAAATCTTATTAAGATTTGCTATGAACATAAAAATAGTACTTAATGGATCTCCTTACCAGAATCGACCAATAAGAGGGGTCTCTGCTCTGTACACCAATTTGGCCTTAAATGCAAAAGGGATGGTGAGACACACACCTCTGAAGTGGCATGATTCTCCCTATCAAAGTGCAGTTGTTGGAATGTCTAGAAATTTCTGTGTGAATATTTACAGCCAGTACTAGCCAACATTACAGTTCAGGTGCTCAAACAGTGCTGTGTAGTCAACGCTACAGGTTGTCTAGTCAGAGAGCCAAAATCGGTTGCTGGCAGAGGCATAATTTGGTTCCTATTTTTATTTAGGAAGTATGAGATTAATTCATCTTCCACTTAACTTTTGTTTAAAAATTAAAGCTTCATTATTTGTGTGACTGCATAGCTATTTAAGGTGTGTAATTTAAGGTGATTCCATTACATGCTGTTTTATGTTATGCTGTTTAAGTGCCAGTCATGTGGCCCAGCCTGAAGACATTGTAGTGCATTCCAATTATGCAGCGAGCGTCTGTTCTCTTGGTTTATCGGCAGACGCCATGTCGGCCCACCTCCTTGCAGGTTTCAAGTTAATGCCTGGCTAAATATCAAGCTTGTAAGATTTAGTATCCATGGTAACTGTACTGATCAGGCATGACGACAAGCTCCGTGCTGCTCAGAAAGGAGGGCCGTCCTCTCCTGCGAAGACCCCGCCCCCTCGACCCCCTCTGCCCACTCAGCAGTTTGGCGTGAGCTTACAGTAGTGAGTAGAGTGACTAAAGTTCCATTTCTCATATTTACCACCTTGCGTAATTTTTGCAGTTCTTTTAAAAAATAATTTGTTGCATGTGTTTATATCGGAGACAGAAATGTTGATCAGTATATATTTCACTGTACATTAAGCACCCAAGCATCAAACAAGTATAGGTTTTTTAAATATTTTTGTATATATTTTTTGTATTTCATTATACAATTTTAAACATATTTCAGCATAAGGGAGAAGAACATTGGTGCAGTGATACCTCCCGTGATGCATCAAACTGTGTCATACATCAAACTAAAAGGTAGGAGACATTTAAGCATCCTGTCAAAGACGTGTTGATGAGGTTGACGTTTTGCATGGGTCAGCCTCATATGTCTGTTACACCCTCCCCATCCTGGGAGAGAGACAGTCCATTTTCCTTTGGCGAAATATGGACAGCTGCATCTCAGACACCTATCTCCAAATTAAACCCGTTGAGGATGCATTTCGAAGCAGGTGCCCGGTTTTCCATCTGGCTCTCATTGTCCCGTTATTCTTCTGCGTTCCCCAAGGGCTGAAAACAGAAGGGATCTTCCGAAGGTCAGCTCGAGTTCAGCTCATCAAGGACATTCAGAAACTCTATAACCAGGGTGAGCTCTTCTCTCTTCTGCCTCCTTGTCTCTTTGCGTGCAGCAGCCCTGCAGTTTAGACCCCCCCCCAGGTACCAAGAACAACAACAACAGTGGATCACTGTGATGTCATAAAGGCAGCTGTAGGCCTCCATGTCAAACGTGCATTTCAACTTTCAACTCGACTCCTGAAGATCGAGCAAAAACGTGTTGGCACAAGCCGCATCCTTTAAAGTTCTGAATATATTTCACACTTTCCTTGAGACACTTGAATTGTGGCTCATTTATGGAAACGAGACCTTAATAACTCATGTCCACCAGCAGATTCTATAGACAATGTTAAATGTTTTTCTTAAATAATTACATAATTCTGAGTAAAATGTTAATTGTGACACTGTTTCTTTCTGCTCTAAAAACTCATAAATTGTGTATGCAACAGTTTAAGCCCAGAGGGTCTCTTGGCAGTATAATATTTCTTGTTTGCTTTTCAGTTCACTCACTCACACTTTCACAGCCAAAGCCTAGAAACGGTACCATCTTGAATTGTTTGGTGTGTTGTGTGAGACACAGCCTCCTGTTCTTCCTGCTCTGCTCACTGCTCCCATGCATTAAAGGTCTATTTGCCACCTGTTGGCTTGTTTTAGACTGTGCATATGGAGAACAAAGCTCTCATGTATTATCTCCCAAGAAAAGCAATAATTTTCTGTAAGAATACAAAAATGAACAAATCAATTGGAAAGGATTCCCGATGGGCAATTATTTGCAATAATATAATAATATTAATTGCTATTATACTAGTTTTTACTTACCTATGAGAGCTATGTCTACTCACACCGATAACCAAAATGAGAAGAAAAATGGGACACACAGACTGTTATTTTTGTGAAAGTTCATTATTCTCTTGATCACGATTCCCCTTGAGGTTTCACCCAGTAATATTTAACACTGTATAATGAAACGGTGTAGTTATTAGTTTTTCATTTTTCTCCCTGTAATCCTCTTTCCTTCTCTCTCTCTCTCTCTCTTCGTGTCTTTCGACCCTGATTTTTGCCTCAGGGAAGCCGGTCAGCTTTGATCAGTACCCTGACGTCCACGTCCCTGCGGTGATCCTGAAGACGTTTCTCCGGGAGCTACCAGAGCCTCTGCTCACCTTTGCGTTATATGACCAGATACAAGATCTCACCAGTGAGTCAAGCTCTTAACACGGCGAGACTGCTACTGGACATTCTGCACCGGAAACGTAGAATGGTCCCTGTTTCTGGGCAGGGATGCATGCCTCACATAGTTTCTTAAACTTTATTCAGTGTGGAACACATCTATACTACATGAAGGCCTGGATCAACCAGCTGTGTCTGTGTTCTTGGAGAACTGAACTTCTGTGTTGAAAGATGTGTAGCCTTAGTTCCGTCAGTAAACACTGCAAGTTCCAGTTCTTGTAAGTGCTAGTCAGACCAGTTGAAGATTACTGCCAGATAAGTCTATTTATATCCTCTGGAGGAACAGTGATACTCTGAGCTTGTTTAACCAAGGCAGTAAAAATTTGAGAATGTTCTGGTTTCTTGGAAAAAAAAAATGCTCCCTTTTTTCCCCACAGAATTGGAGAGCATTTTGCGAGTGTCAAGGTGCAAGAGGATTGTTGAGTCCCTTCCTGAGCACAACTTCATCGTTGTCAAGTACCTCATTTGTTTCCTGCATATGGTAAGGGAATTGGGAATTGCACTCAACTGCAGTTTTGGCTGCATGTCGAGACTCCTGAACTATTTTTACCCTGTTTTTCATGCAGTCCGAATCATAATTGTCTGTATAAATATTATATCTTCTCTTTAATTATGAAAAGGTTTATTTAGAATGTGAAACCACAAATGTGTAAGCCAGGTCATGTTAGATCAGGTGTGAATATGGTTTTAGGCCACCCGGGAAACCCGTGAAGGAAAATTCAGTGCTTGCTTACTGAACATTGAGGCAGTTTGTTAAAAACAAAAATTGTAGGTACTGCTCCTGTCAGTGAGCTGTAAACCTTTAACTGGACAGAACACCAATCTCAGTTTAATCTTCCAAGAAATGTGTGCAGCGTTTATTCCGAACCTGTAAAATGACAAAAAAGAAGCTTCTGTTGAACAAGAAGGTTTTGTTGATGATGCATTTTAAATGTTGAGGCTTCTTTCTCCCTCTTATGAATTATAACTGACCATGACAGTGACGAGAACGTTGCTTCTCCCGCACTGATTTCTCACGCATGTATGTTGATCCTCCAAACATCACTCAGCCCTTTTTACCAGTCAGTGAGGCTGACATGACTTCACTCACATTTTCTCTGAGTGTGATGGTCTTAATGTGAAGCTGCTCAAACAGTCCCCTCCCCCACCGCTGAAACTGCCTAATCGTTTCCTAGCGGTTCCCTTGGGTGTCATTAGTCACTGTGGCAAGTGTTTAATCAGAGAGAATAGTGAATGACTCATGATGAAATTCCTACATTTACAAGAGCTTTCATGTTACATTTACTACATGCGCTAACTCCTTACACTTACCATGTGTACTAACTCTTACGTTTACAATATGTACTGATTGAAAATCATGTGCTAATGTTCTCTGAGTGATTTATCTTATGTATTCCTTCTATTTCTATCACATATGTGATTGCATATTGTTCTAAGACAAAATACAGACTATGCAAAAATATATTTAATCACCCTTTAGTTACTGTTAACGATATTGTCTAAGTAATATAAAGTAATACTTTTCTTTTAGTCAGGGCATTTGACTTATTAATACTTTGAACTAATGTTTTTATTAGGAGAATGTCATTGATTTTCAGCTTGTCTTGCGAAGTTTTATATTGCAGAATTCCAAGTCTAGGTTTTCCTTTGTGTGTAATTTATAATCATGGGTTATTAGTTACACTTCCACTGTCATAAGTGCCTGAGGGTCATATTGCCCTATTAGATAAAGGCAGAATGAGCCAATACACTGGGGCATCCAATGCAACGATGAACTACACACTGACAAGTTTGAGGAGCCAAAACCGGTAAATAAACCAGACAGCTGGGGTCAAAATGAAAATAATTTAGCATTCTTGTTTATGCAAACAGGTGTGTTTATTAGCTCTAGATTCTAGGGGCTGGCCGTATGTCCAGAACAAAGGTTCTGACGTACACTGGTTCACTCGCCTTCTCTCTTCAGGTGTCTCAGGAGAGCATTGTCAACAAGATGAGTCCCTCCAACCTGGCGTGTGTGTTTGGCGTGAACCTCGCATGGCCTCGCCAGGGCGTCATCTCTCTCGACGCCCTCACGCCCCTCAACATCTTCACGGAGCTGCTCATCGAGCACTACCAGCCCATCTTCGGTTCACGATGCCCGTCCAAGGAGGTACTCCCCTGACCCCTGACCTGCTCCGGATGAGCCCCCCCTTCGCCCCCCCACTCCCCTGAGCCACTTCAGAAGGGTTACCCCCTCACCACCACCACCACCCTTGACCTTCTCCTGTCAGGCTACCAGCGAGCCCACTTCAACACGCTTTCCATTTATATTCCTGGATGTGGCAACAGCACGAAGTGCAGATCCTCCATGACATGTTCAGTCAGTGGCCAAATGGGTCTGTCATGGCCTGTGAAGCCACGCATTTCGCACGTGGTATGTTTCTGAGATATAACGGGGCTCCTTTTGATAACGCAGGGTGTTCCTGTAGGGTGAAACACTCTTATTACACGCTGCTCACAGTTCAATTTTTGATTACAGGCTTAGATAAGACACTGACAAAAGGCGTCAGCTTACTCCTCATTCATTATAAATGGACCACTGAAAGTATTTACAGCCAACAGAGTCTACATTCCACGTGCAGTCAGTGTGTGTTTGTTCATGCACATCTTTGCGTAGCTCTCTGAACCTTTAATCTCAGTTTCTTTACTATTTAGAGTGCTGAAAAAATCAATTGATGCCAATAGCACAAAATCCATAATTTTTGAAAACCACAAACATTACAAGGACATCCACTTTAGACACTATAAACAGAGAAAGCGAAGTAAGCATTTACCCCTAATTAACAGTGGCCCTGGAGTTTTTTGCTGATGGCAGAAGCACCGGCCTTGAAGCCACATGGCGTGGACCATGCAGTTATGCGCAGGAGAAGAACACATCCACGCTGCTGCTTACAAACCAAGCCTCATCACTACAAGCTACATCAGGACACGCTTCCCCCCAGTATGGGCATTGCAGATCACTGTGGGTGGGCGGGTGGCAGGTTAGTCCCTACCTAGACGTAGCTTAAAAAGGGGGAGGTGTCTGTAGTTCAGTGAATCGTGATTGTTGCAGTTTGATTAATGACGTTGGTAGTTGAGTTGGTTTTGGTTTTGAATTTGTTTTTATCAATTAGATGCACATTGCGTTGGCTGCTACAATGGGAATTTTCACAACCATGGTCTGTGTTCATATCAAAAAGGCAGCTAGTTTTCCTGCAGCTTTGAAGAGACAATGGTCATTGGAAAATGACTTGCGTCGCAGATTCTGTGATGATCCTGCATCCGTTATAGCACGTGACATTCTAATGTAATGGCTTTATATTCTGTAGACACTGGCCCTGTTCAGTTCTTGCCATAAGATGTTTAATCAGAATGTATCTAAGTTTTCTCTTCCTTTGGCATTTATCTCACTATACCTAAAATGTTCTGCTCCTGTAGCAGCAGCCACAGGGCAGATCAGTTAGAGAGGCGTCAACACGGAGGTTAAAAATAGAGGTTTTGGGCTTACTATTTTTAATCTCCCGTTCCGTTGTTGGACCACACAGGCTGATGTTTCTGGTTTTTAGACATAACTTCTGACCAAGAAGATAAACAGCCAGCCAAGGACACGCTTATCATTTGTAGGCGTAATGGTGTATGTACATAAACGGAATAAATGGAGGGTATTTTCTTTCTCTCTGTAGTTGTCACTTGCATTAGCAAATCAAAGTATGTAAATAGGAGTTAATGCCAATATTATTAACTGCATTATCCTTTTTTATTTTTGATGTGTACTCTTAGATGAAGGTCTTGTGTAATTTTAGGAGATGAAGTAGAGTATTTGTTTGTTTTTCTACAACTGGGATCCTCAGCAAAATATGTGGTCTCACAGTGAAGTAAATGTTTTTCTTCTTCATTGTATGTTACAAAATGCATGTGCATGTTAATTAGGGCCCTTTTTATTATAAAATGCACACAATATACTGATGATTTGTCACGATCTAACGAAGGAACTGTGCTTATTATCACCCAGTGCGCTCACACACACACACACGGAACATAAGACATTTATCTTGTTTTTCTGTGTTTATTATCGATTCAGTTTTCATTAAGAACTTGGTACAAAAAAGTGAGACTACTCTTTACCATTTACCAACTTCCAACAATCAACTTTGAATGTATAATAAAGAAAAAAAAAAACTACATTGGCATATGTTAGACAAACACTTTGCTATACATACTATCCACTGGACAGTCCCCTTCCATAATTAATGACAAAGAAAAAATCACTACTTTGACAGTCCAAACAGATCCAGCTAAAAGTTGCCATCTTCCCTTCTCAATTACTTTTTATTTTGCTACCATCTCCTCATAGCAAAGGACACATCACATCGCAAGCTAAATGCATAATTGGCAAACAATAAAAAATGTAATGTTTTTTTTTTTGTCTCCGTTTTCTTTCGTACGTCTATTGATAAAAGAATATAAAAAAGTTTATTTCTTGTTCAACGTAGTGTAGAGTGTATTAAAATAGATCTGTATTAGCACGGCACAGTTTGTCCCGGAAAAGATTCTGGAATCAGAGGGAGGGGCTGACTGTGGAAGAGGCAGGGACACGCCTCCTAGTGGGTGGGGAATGATGTGTGACGGACACCCTCGCTATGAACAAAGCTCTGATATGGTTTATTTTTTTTTATGGTTTTTTTTGTTTGTTTTTTTTACATTTTCCCTTTTCTGTTTATAACAGGATTAGATTCTTATCTGTTTTCAAACCCCACCCCTAGATTATGCAGTATCCTAACAGATCCCTTGGTTATATTATATGAGCACTGATATCAACACAGGGCAGTGGGTGATACGCATGAAATTGCTTATATTCTGATTCTGAATGACAGGTACTCCGTGTGCACTGTTCTGGCTTCTTTTGTGAATAATTACAATACTTGCTATGCCACAAAATCATGTATGGAAACTATGATATGCACTTATAAAACATCTTTCCCCCCCATGAGGGAATCCAATCACCATGAAGCCCTTATAATGACGGTTGAAAGTTGAAAACTGCTTCGAGCTGTTTGTTTTGCTTTTTAAATCTCATATAGTCAGCATTGTGTATTTATCAGGGCAATACTGAACATAACTTCAAAACTGACCTGCACCACTTCATTTCTGGAAACAACGACTGGATTATGATCGGTCTATAACCTGTGGTCTATAACCTGTGGTCTATATCCTGCAGATTTTGGTTCAGGACAAGTGAGCATAGACAGGAACATTTGAAGTGAAAGGCATGTCAACTTTACAGGCCTTGGAGTGGAGGAGCCGCTCTGCCTTGTTGGCTCGGTCACAACTACACACTTCAGAAACCCTTCAGCCAAGCGGGACAAACTAGCGCAACTCACACAAAACTGTCCCTCCAGAAAGTTGAACTTTTCTTCTTTAAACATTAAATGTTCTGATATATTAAATAAACCCTGGATTTATCTAATCTTGTTCTTGAGGCAGTGTTCATTTGTATCATCTAGCAGATTTAAAAAATGAAATAAGCAAAGAGAGCAAAAAGATAGACCTCCAACTCGTTGTCCTTGCAATATGTGAAGTTGTACTCAATGTCATATAACAAACAGTAAGAAAGAAAAGAAACATACAGGATAATAAGTATAATGGTGAAAAGATGGGAAGGTTCCCAGTACAAAAAGTCTTTTTGGCATATTTTATATACTGGTAAAAGGAAAGAAAGGGGTCAATGAGAGGTTCACACACTCACTGGAACTTGAATGGCCCACGTCTGCTTTTGCTGTCAGTGCAACTGGAAAATAAATGAACCTCCTATACGTGGCTGCGATTGGAGAAATGGTACAGAAGATAAATTAGAAAGGACCTGTGATAACAATACAACATATGTACAACAATCCCCTCACTCCAATACTTCATTTTCACAATTATGAACAGGCATCAGCATGAAAATACTAAATTCTCCACTAGAAATGCAAAATTTTGTAGTCATCTTAAATACTTTGTTCCTTTATCTCAACTCTATTAATACTGAAAAAAACTTTATTCTCTGTTTGTCTTTTTTTTTTGTTGTTGTTGTTGTTAGTTTGAAGGCTCGTATGCTCATAAGTACATACACAATGAAAAAAACGTTTCCCCTCTCTTTCACCTGAATTTTTATGGCAATCATTGTTCGTAGGAGAGTGAGAACAATTCCTCTCCTCAAACAGACGGGTGTACAGTCCTGTGCATTTCACGTCTTGCTTGGTTTTGTGTTATTCACTACCACTACTCTAATGTTCTCTCTCACTACAAGCAGAACAATAATTATTATCCCGCCCCTCCCACCCCCTTAAAAAAATGTAAAACAATAAAAAAAAAAAAACAGAAAGGCTGGAGCCGTGTAGAATACTTATTTACATATTCATTACGGCACTGTTATCTGCTTTTATGTCATAAATACATTAAGGCCAAGAATATTTAATAAATAACAAAACAAGTAAAAAAAATCTCATAAGCACTGTAGGTTGGGTTTAAAAAATACTTGTCATGAATGGAGTGAAGGATATACTGTTGTTTCTTTTTTCTGATTTTTTAAAGGATTTATTTTCTTAAGACATTACAGCTCTTGCAAAAAAAAAAAACCCACAATGGTTAGATATGACTCTCCAGTTCCCATTGTGAATACGCCTCAAGCAGAGCCATGGTGTTAAAAGGAATGCACTCTGTTCTACAGCCACTCAGTTGTTGCCTTGTGACTGGGCCACACTCTTCTGCAGTAGCGTGGAGGTGCCTGCGGGGGGCACTGTGGCTGTGGTGCTGGGGGTGCTGCTGGTGGTGGTGCTGCTGCTGGTGGGCTTGATCCAGGGCAGGGAGAGCAGCGATGCTCCCGCAGTGGTGGTGGTGGTGGCCGTCATGGTGACCTGGATCATCTGGTCGCGCTGGATGAGGCGGATCAGGGCCCTGAGGCGCTCCAGGGAGGCCTGAGTGTCCCGCTGCTGGCTCAGGAGACGCTCCTTCAGGTCCATGCATTTCTGCGGGACAAACATGACAAGTCTCGTCAAAGCTCCTGAAACCAGTCTACAGTGTGTGTGTGTGTGTGTGGGTAGGGCAGCCCACCTGGTTGTAGTGAGCAGACCATTCAGTTGTATAAAATGCAGCAGTTAATGGAGTACGAGTACTTTTGGCTTATGAATAAAGCCTGAACAAGTTTTACCTTTGAAATGTGTTTCCTTGATACTCCTCACAAGATGGACCTTACTGTTTATTGCACAGCAATCAGGAAATAGATTCATTAGTGCATGTTGTGAATGGGCGGCCAGCTTTTAAAGGAATGCACGTCGGCCGGCGTAACCGCCGCGTAGATCTCATTTCTAAAGAACTGCAGATGCCCTATTCATCAGCACGGATCTTCGTTTAGAAAGGTTCAAGTTAATTGCTTTTTATTACCTAATAAAAACCTTTCTGCATTTCAACATAGTAATAGTAATAGGGCACTGTCCATACTGCTTTGAGTAATGAAACCACTATCATCATCATGGCAACTGTAGAAACTGGTTCTTTTGGCTGCTGTGTTGATGGTAATATAGAATAGTTATGCATATTGCATGATTTTGAATGGTAGTCATTTTTGGTAGTCTTGGGCACATCCACAGAATGTGTGTAAGGAGTTTACAGATTGCTGACTTGAAATAAGAAGGGTTAAAACAAGTAGCAAAGTATTATTCATTACCAGATATCCCAGAAAACCTGTATATCTAGAGAAGACAAGGGTATTAAGGTGGTGACTTTCTGATAGCTGATCTATGAAATGTTCAGTGGCTCAGGGTTTTCCTGAGCATTTTGTCTTAATTATTAATCCAAATAAAGCTCTTATATGTAATGAAACCCTGAACCTACGTATGCAACTGACAAAATCTGCACACTCTTGACATTTAAATTTTTTTAAATGGTGGACCTACTAAGTATGAATGCATATATATATTTGAAATCTGGAATGTTTTTTGAAGATGGATGCTCTACTGTGTGTGTGTGTGTGTGTGTGTGTGTGTGTGTGTGAGTGTGTAGAGCGCTGTACCGAGAGAGACTTGCTGAGCCTCTGGTCTTCCTCTTTGAGATGGACACATTCTTTCTTCAATTCACTGTTCCTCCTCATTAACTTTCTCTTCTCCTCTTCCCGCACTGCACATGTGCACAAAAACACACACACACACACACATTACACATCCTTGCCTACAGCCAAGAGGAGCCGTCGACACACGTCAGGACCGTGGTCAGGGATTACCTGCTTTATGGGTGACGTAGGACTGGACAAAGTTATGTGGCCAAGACAAGTTCTCTTTATTCAGGACCTTCACAAGAAAATCAGGGGGAAAAAAAAACAACAGTCAAATCAATGCCAACTTTTTCTGTTGTTTATTCCGTCTTTCCTGTCTTTGATTTCTTTCCTCCACCAACCTTCTTCTGGCACTTGGGGCACATCCACATGCCCTTGGGCGGAGCTTTGAGGGGCGGGGTTAAGCACTCTAAGTGGTAGACGCGGGGACAGGTGTGGCACTGCTGGAGCTCCCCGCCCTCTTTGCACACGGCACAGTGGTCATCATGCTCCAGCTCCTCCTACAACACAGGCACACCCAGCTCAGCTCAGGGTCACCGCACAGCGGACGGCCGGCCAGCCTTCCAGCGGCTGTTAAGGTGAACAAAGGCCCGTCTGTGTGCATGTCGTCAATGGCAGAGGCAGCGCTGGTCATTTGCTGCGATGATTAGTTGAGAATGCACATTTCAGCCCAGGAACCATGTTTTAATTCCAGGGTCTGGATGAGATACATTTGCTGTAGGCAATTGGCCTGAAAAACTTAACGCACCTTTACAAAATATGATGGACAGCCTTAGAAACCACAAGTCAAATACACACCCATGAATACACGCATGCACACACACACACACACACACACACACACACACTAAGAGAATCCTGAGACGGGCTACGTACCTTCCAACACAGATCCTCTGAGTCTGGCGCATGAGTAGGAAGCAGACAATACGTTAGTAGCTGGCACAGGGATCAGACAGGGTTTTTCAGGGGTTAGATGTACAGTTATAGCCATGCTGCAGAGCTCAGCACACAGACACCACTCCAGGTACGCCGCTGCGCTGACCCCAGCCCCGACCCCTATTCATCAGATGTTGCGTGGTGATGAGCACAGAGAAAGCACGACGTACAAATGACTGCCTCCGACTTACGGAGCTGCTCTACAGCAAAAACGAGCACTGAAGTGAGGCGGTGGAATGTGCTGCGTTTCCCTAGAAACACACACAACGGTCTCGTCTTCAGCCTGCGTGTCATGAGCCCAGGACGCCCCAGAGCATCTCGTTCAGGAAAGCAGAAAACGTACTGAAGCCGAGATGTTTCTGGATGTCGTACAAACGCTGCAGTTCCTACTGACTAAAAGCCCTGCAGTTGTTGGCTTTTAGTTTTCAGTTACTAGTGAAAACCTAATTAGCTTACAAAAAATCTCGCAAAGTTCTGATTTACCAGTCTACAAGTATGTTGATGGATGCACAATGATTTAACCTAACAGCACCCACCAACTTGTTGCCATCTTTTCAAAATTTTTAAATATGCATGCATACATATTGTTCATGCAATATTGTTTACTGTGTCGTGTTTAATGATACTGTTATTCTATATGATGACTTAACATCAAAACAAGCAGGTGATGAGGTGGTTAAAATATTGCAGATAATATAGATACGCCAGAGAAATGGACCAACACTGAAACTGGGGGTCAGGTTTGATCGTACACAACATTGATGAATAAGGTATTCTTGGCACAAATTAGCGCTAGTTTTCAAATCTCAAGGCGAATCGCCAACTACAATCCAATTTAGGCCTGGCAGGTCAGAGCTGATAAACATACACGTTTCTGAAATGCCATTGTTACTGGCTGATTATGGACTGGTGACCTGAGAACAGTGTGTGCCATCTTGTCCAGAGTCAATCCTGCACAACACGCCTTCCTGTCTCCCTGTTCAAAACCACCTGCTTCAGGAAAGGCTTGCTAATTAGCTAACGATGTTGCTCAGGTGTGTAAGAGTGGGGGAAATACAAGAATAGGCTGCTCGCTAGAGTGCAGTGCAGGGGGGGGGGGGGGGATGGGGGGGGTTGAGGCGTCGTTTCCTACGGAAACAAACACTGGGAACGATTGTAGATATGAGGAAATAGCTGTGGCTAGTGTCTGGTACTCTGTACACTGGTACTCTGACTACATTCTAACGCTGCAACAAGTGATTTTACATGTTGACTGTGTTTGTCAGTGAACAAATGCTGCATTGTCTGGGCTCGGTTCCTGTTCCTGTGTGTGTGTGTGTGTGTGTGTGTGTGTGTGTGTGTGTGTGTGTGTACGTGCGTGTCGGCCTGCACTGGGCCATGCATGTGGGTGGTTCTTCATGCATATTTTGTCAGCTCTACCCCAGCTGTGTTGTGTGATGGGAAGAGGAACATATTTTACCTCTTGCTGACAGGAATAGCGGGTTGTTCAGATAATTTGATGCAAGTCTCTTGCGCTGGAAAGAGAATGAAAATGCACCACACATTTACAGAAATCAACAATGCTTGATTTTCGTTTCATTTAAAGTACTGGCTAAAACAAGGCATGCAGGTTTGATTAGGTCATGTGTGTGTGCCCTGTTAAGTATTCCCAGTACAGGGTGTACTTCTGTTGTGCAATTTGTGCACTTTGGGGGAAAAATAGCTCTGCAGGTGGCAGTGGGCACTGTGGTCACGTTAACTACCGGCTTTTGTGCCCTGTGAGTTTCCTGTTTGCTGGAACTGTGTGTTTGAACACGGTCCCTTATGATACGCGCGCCTCTTACCATCAACCACATATCGAGCACATATGAAATGAGAGGTACCTCTGGCTCGAAGAGACTGCTGTACGCGGGGTTCGCTGTGCTCCTTCTCTTCCTCTCCTGTCTTTTGGTCTGGATCTCTGCCGTATCAACAAGGTCAGACCGGTTAGGAAACAAGCTTCAATATGGTGGAAACCTCTACGCGTCAGTAATGTGGCCTGAACACTGTTTCGGATCTGAACTCACCCTCCAAGTGTTCAGTGGTGACGAGGCCAAGAGCTACCATGAAGGCGATTTTCTATGAGGTGGAAAGAGTTAAGGGTTACCTTTTGATGGACAGTATGTTTTGAAGGCATTTCCAAGCCAGAATCCAGCCAAAAATTATATACAGGTCATTTGCTTCAGGAAGGCGCTGGGTGTGTTCACACAAGCAAAAAAAACAATCGCTAGGCTCCCTGTGAGAACGTATATATTCTCAGACAGTTCATAACACCTTCGTTTCTTTCCGCTGAATCACTGTTGTACTCAAAGCACTTACCTCTGGATCCTCCACCTTCTTCTGCGTCTTGTGTGGGGAGGAGGCCACCGGGATGGGCTCCTGAGAGGGGCTGTCAGCCTGGGCTCTGGGAGACGTCTGCGAGCTGCTGGGAGCCTGCGGCTGGATAATTATCATCTGCAAACGCAGACCAACACAAACAGGGTCAAAACGAAAAGGCCCAGGTGCTCACCAGGAAGCAGGTTACTACTTGTCATGAGATCGATGGCCATCGCCTTTGAAAGGCAGGCAATAGAAAGCACAGATATCGCAGGGGCAGACAACTATTGATAATGTGCAACAGACTAAAACGTCTGCTGACGGTAAACAAGCCCCATCTGCCTCGTCACACGCCCGTGAGTTAGATCGGCTGCAGTAACGTAGCTGGAGTCGCGGTGGAATAGGTTCGCTCTGCAGATAATCAAAGGTAAAAAAAAAAATCTGTTATTGCTCTTCGGCGGATACATCATCCTTCACCGCTGTCTACAGGAGGTAAGAGGGAATCGTGGGCATTGAAAGTCGGCTGTGACCGGCGGCTGTGAGGACCACCGCTCTCTCTCCTAACGACATCGTAATGAGCCTCACCAATCTTGCCTGTGAGAGTCTCCAAAGCCCCATTTTTCACCTCACCCTGAGATTAATTACTCCGGTAGGACTCGCACGCAGGGGTGAGCCGTCGTTCCGAGCCGCACGGGTATCCTAAAGACTCGGCTGGTCACGTTGTGGAGTCTGGCAAGGTTAAGCTGCCTGATCAGGGAGCAGTTTCTCAAAAGCATCACAGTGTCAATACAGTCTTCTGGCTCAGAACCTCATTACCTTTCGTAAAAATGTTTATATTGTGCTGCCTTTTAGGACAGCAGGATGTATGAATGTCTGAACTTTTTATGGGCTTCTACGGCATAGTGAAGATTCAGAAAGCAAACTTCCTGAGTTTGTTCCAACCGCCCTCAGCTTGACCCAGCAGGTCATAAATGAACTTTGATAGGAAAACATGACAGGACTTTTTGATATTGAACTGAATGGACCTCTGTCCCACAGGGATGTCCAAGTGCGCTCTAGAACTTGGATTTGAGTCAGGCTCCTGTTTGCATTTCATATACAGTTTATACCCTTTGGATCATTGAAGTTTATAGTTGTCTTTGGGAGGAAGTTGTCATTAAAAGCTGTCTCCGGTTCGGTGGGGCTCACCGGATGGCCCCCCTTACCTTGCTGTCCGGACTGAAGAGCAGCGGCTGCACTTTCACGGCCTCGCTCACGGCCGCCATGCCGTTGCCGGCCGGCGACGCAGCCGAGATGATGGCGTAGGCCACGCCGGGGCTAGACGCCGCCGCTGCGAGAGACGCTGGGCGCGGGCGGAGGGGCGGCGAGCTCGGGCCGGCTGGCGGGCCCCCTCTCCGGGCTGAAGGTGCTGTTGGCGACGGGCAGGGCCGGGCCCTGGCCCCTGGGGCTCACCACGGCTGTGCCGCGTGCCAGGCTCACAGGCTGGCCAGACTGCTGCTCCTGGCATGGGTTGTGCGGAAGGCTGTCTGGGATCAGGGTCTTTGGCCTTACCTGTGAGAAGTGTTGGCTCATTTAATTATAAACACTAACACACACAGTCGGAATGCCATAAACTACACCAGAAAACCAGTATCTAAGTAAGTTCATCATTATTCGGTAGATCAGCAGAGGTCTGAAAGTGTTAGCTACAAATGTTCAACAACAAACCACTGACGTTCTCTCAAACACAAGGCTAGGTTTTTTGTGTAACTATTAAGCCTTAGTCAAACATGTTTGTTTTTTCTGGTTAATCTGCACACGATTTGTGGTTTGTCCTATGTGTCCGAGTCGTTCTGCAGGGCTCGGTGGCATGTACTTAGAGTTGCACTGCCCCTCTGTGGTGTCACTGGGACTTGCACCAAACAAGTCTTGCTTGTGGCCTTATCAAATACCATCATCTTCATTGATGTCCACTGATGAAAGCAAATGATCTGGACCACAGCAGGGATTAATAGCGTACAAAGCCCCAATGGAAAAGCAGTGCAAACTAGTAGCCTGAGTCTTAAAGATTTATTAGCCTTGCAATTTATCAGTATCAGGATAATCACCCAGATTTGCTCATGTGCCTCTAATGGACTGATGACTGTTTTATGGCTGAGTGTCTGTTTTATACCAGCTTCCTGTGGTCGTGTTTGTTTGGTTTAGATATTGCCTCAGATGTCTTCAGCTCTGTCTGCTACAGTACATTTACAGGCTGTGGGTGGGTTTGCATGCAGTGATTACAGGAATAGTTTAGAATGTCCCTCGGTGGCGAGGCTGGTGTTCTTTGAGAGAGTGTTTTACCAGACCTGGGACATGTTCTGCTGAACAGAGAGTATCTCTAGTCAAAAAACAGCTTGGGGAAAGCTAGCTAATTCAAAAGCTCACAGTCGAGCTTCAGCGACCGTGCACAAGCAGGGGACTCTGGTTGACCTTGTAGTGTATATTACTGACTTGTATTACTGACTTGTATGAGAGTTGTAATCTGATTTTTTTATGTGGCACCTGCGGTTTGACAGGAGTATGAGGTTTTATTTGCAGTGGTGTGTGTGTGTGTGTGTGTGTTTTACCTGAGGTAGCACGGTGGGCGACTGCCCGGCCAGCCGATGAAGAGAGCTGACCTGAGGCACCTTTATGGGAACTGCTGTGAAGGTTCCTAGCATCTGTCAGATGGAGATGGCCAGTGTTAATACTGTCTTAAACACAGAACACCAAAACGAATATCTTATCTATGAAATCATGTGTTTCAAACGTAGTGTCAAAAGTCCAAAAGACAAGGTGTGAACGCATGTTGTAAAGGTTTCCCTATTTCATCCTGACTAAATGGCAGATCTTTGTGGAACATTTTTACTGCAGAAGCACTTAACACTGTATCTACTGCATCACAATCCACCAACCACACGACCCAGACGGATGTCACATCACAATCCACCAGCCACACCACCCAGATGGATGTAACATCACAATCCACCAACCACACGACCCAGACGGATGTCACATCACAATCTACCAACCACACCACCCAGACGGATGTAACATCACAATCCACCAACCACACAACCCAGACGGATGTCACATCACAATCTACCAACCACACCACCCAGACGGATGTAACATCACAATCCACCAACCACACCACCCAGACGGATGTAACATCACAATCCACCAACCACACCACCCAGATGGATGTAACATCACAATCCACCAACCACACCACCCAGACGTATGTAACATCACAATCCACCAGCCACACCACCCAGACGTATGTAACATCACAATCCACCAGCCACACCACCCAGACAGATCTAACATCACAATCCACCAGGCACACCACCCAGACGGATGTAACATCACAATCCACCAGCCACACCATCCAGACAGATGTAACATCACAATCCACCAACCACACCACCCAGACGTATGTAACATCACAATCCACCAACCACACCACCCAGACGTATGTAACATCACAATCCACCAACCACACCACCCAGACGTATGTAACATCACAATCCACCAGCCACACCACCCAGACAGATCTAACATCACAATCCACCAGGCACACCACCCAGACAGATCTAACATCACAATCCACCAGCCACACCACCCAGACAGATCTAACATCACAATCCACCAACCACACCACCCAGACGTATGTAACATCACAATCCACCAACCACACCACCCAGACGTATGTAACATCACAATCCACCAGCCACACCACCCAGACGGATGTAACATTCCTTTCAGCTGTCTTCGGCTGGCCACTCTCGAGGAGCTCTGGAGCATTTGTTAGGGCCATGGGGTCAACGCTAATAAGCAACCAGGCTAACAGCTGAGAACATGAAAGCGTCCTTTAAGCCCTCCGCCACAGAGGAGGCAGAACAAACAGCCACTTCTGTTCGCCGCTCTGGGAAGTGCTCACCTCCCAGATGAATCTGTCGCGCGAGGACCCAGGACACAGAGCCGAGTTCATTAATCGACTGCATCCCAGGCGTTAGCGGAGTGGCTCATCACTCAGGGACTAGCGCCCTCACTGCTTGTTTGTCCTGGCTAATTTGACTTCCCCAGAATGCCGAACGTTTCTGCTTTCATTTGTCAATTAAGTCAGCAGTCAATCTTATTTAATCTGTAACTTGGTAATAAATTTGTTATTTGAGCAATTGCTAAAGGGCCGGAGCGTAAGAGAACTATATTACAGTTATACCTGCAGCTAATTATGCTGACATAAAAGAAAGAGCTACATTAATTGTGATGTGCACAGCTTTGCTGCAGCTGAGACGGCTCAAGGATTAATCACCAACCGAGTGGTTCAAAGAATCATTGGTTATATAGATAAGAGTTACACACTATATGCTAATATTTTTTGGAAATTAAATGCATAATTTATGCAAAACAGACACTTAGAAGAGGTGTTCTGCATCTTTGACAATGAAAAAATTATTCACCAATAAAAATGCACATACAGTCTCCCCAACAATGCTCGAGGTTTGGTCATGTTTTGTCCCACACTGAAAGCTTATATGTTTGGGTGGGTAGCAGATTTCAGCAGTGCTGCCATAATGTTCCCTCACAGGAGATTTGGCTTGCCAGGTGACTAATGATCTCCAGTGAGTGAAATGAGATTGCAGTCTGGGACAAGGGTTGTGAGGGGGAGGGGCATGGCTGTGAGGGGGAGGGGCAGGGTTGTGAGGGGGAGGAGCAGGGGGGAGGGCCCAGCAGACGCACTGATCTTAAGCTAATAATGACTTTTTTTATTAATATCCCAAACATGGGCCTTATATGAACTGCCTGGCCATTTCAAAGTTGTCATCTAAAGTAATTATAGTCTGAGGCTAAAAACATCACCTCGCTCTTTTCTCTTCGCATTTGAGCGACATAAAGACGTGCTTGTGTTCATATATGCAGATCGAACAGTCCAAACCAGTCACTTATTTTGTTACAAATAGTAAATAACTGTTGTAATTCTGTTAATAACAGTACAATCTGTTATGCTTCAGATATGACATTTCAAATTCAGATTCATATTAATATTTTTTTAAAAAGCCTTTAGACCAGCTGCAAGCGTAAGCCTCCACTAATCTCTGTGTACAGCATGTGCATTTAAAAGCATGCTGGCACAGCATCTTTGGTTCCAACGTGGTCTCGCATTTCTGCGGTGACGCTCTCTCCTTGTTTGCGGTCTCTCCTCCGTCGCCAGTTTCAACAATGCTGGCGGACAGAAGCTGATTAGCTGATTAGCAGATTAGCGCCGACAACTCGTCGCCGCCCCCGTTGGCCGATGTGGTGAGGCCCGCCGTGCAAGGTGTAAACACGGCGCCCGCAAACAGAAATTTCAGTGGGACAGGAGACGTGACCCTGCCACAGTGGGACAGGAGACGCGACCCTGCCTCAGTGGGACAGGAGACGTGACCTGCCTCAGTGGGACAGGAGACGTGACCCTGCCTCAGTGGGACAGGAGACGTGACCCTGCCACAGTGGGACAGGAGACGTGACCTGCCTCAGTGGGACAGGAGACGTGACCTGCCTCAGTGGGACAGGAGACGTGACCCTGCCTCAGTGGGACAGGAGACGTGACCCTGCCTCAGTGGGACAGGAGACGTGACCTGCCTTTATGATGTCACAGCCTTGATGAGAGCCCTCTTATTCATATTAAATATTAAATAAACATTCATATTAAAAAAAAAAAAAGTCTACATTATCATTCAGCCTTTCCTAGGGCCACAGTTTGGTACATTTCAGCAGTACTACTAGTCAGTGTGCAAGTACACATGTTCAGTATGATCAGATAATAAATAAATAACCTGCGTTTCCTGGTGACATTCGGGCATGCAGTTGCTGATGCAAGGCTTGATCCAAAAGTCCCAAATGCTTTGAGAGTTTCTGGCTGTACATTAACAATTCTATGGCGGGTATGTATGGCTGTTTGACAGGAGCATTGGTGTGAGATATTGGGAACAGGATTGTATCGGACCAGTACAGCTGCCCTTGAAGGTCAGCCTTTCATGAGCAGAGAGAAATACGATTCTTCTCCAGCCCGGCCTGCCACTTCACACGCACTCGAGCCGATGATTTACTCCCAAACTTAATATAATGATATGCTATAACACCTTATAGTGATAGGCCTATATCAAGTGAAAGGCTGACTTAGGGCTCAAATAACATGCTCTCTAAATTCCCACAAAGTATAGTGTGTGACCGGCTGATAGTTATGACCTGTTAAGTGTAATAATAATAACTTGTATTTTTGAATAGCTGGCAGACATGTGGCTGTTTTACTCCGTACACATTCGGTCTCGGCCCTCCTTCTCACTCTGGTTTTCTCTAGCCCAGTGAGTCTTGCTCCCTTCTCTCTGCACAATCAAAAAAGTGAGCTTCCCTCCATTGTGCCATGAAAAGCCAAGAGAAAGGCCAGGTTTGGGGGGGGGAATAAAGGCCCGTTCCCATGGTAACAGCCAAGATGAAAATTCTCCCTCCATGAGGGCATTCATTTTCGTAATTGCTGCCCCCTGCCCCCCAGACCCCACCAGCCTTCTCTCAGGCCTCCTCTTGAGTAAGAGTGCCATAACCTTGAAGTTGTTTTATTCCTGTTCTGGTTTTATTTTCAAGTAGTGAATAATAAAAAAGAAAAAAAAAAAAAACAACGCGGCTATTGGGCTTTTCTGTGCGACACCTTGTGACCCCCCCCCACCACCCCATCATCATGATATCCCTGGACGTATTCGATCCAGGTATGAAGTTTTTTTTTTAACCCCACCATGATGGCCCATGGACTGGCTGGACCCAGTTTCACTTGCCATTTTAGGTGGTGGGGTAAGGGGGGAGGGGTAGGGGGGGGAGTTTAAGAGTGTCTTTCATCTGCCCCTGTCCCTCATCTCCTCCTGCAGTCAGGAGGGAGAGTTTAGCCTTTCTTTTCCTCGCTCCCTTTCCATCGCTCGCCGAGTTGAAAAAGGCTTTCAGTAAGCAGCCATTATTCCTTCAGACGCTGACATTTCAGCCTGGCCTCAGGTGTCGCCTTACTTATGCCAAAAATACCCCATGCAGCTTTAGCTTCCCAGGCTTTGCGTCGTAGAGATGCACACAGCCACAATCCACGTAGAGATGTACCCAACCACAAACCATGTAGAGATGTGCCCAGCCACAACCCATGTAGAGATGCACCCAGCCACAACCCATGTAGAGATGTGCCCAGCCACAATCCATGTAGAGGTGTACCCAACCACAACCCATGTAGAGATGTGCCCAGCCACAACCAATGTAGAGATGCACCCAGCTACAACCCATGTAGAGATGTACCCAACCACAACCCATGTAGAGATGTGCCCAGCCACAACCAATGTAGAGATGCACCCAGCTACAACCCATGTAGAGATGTGCCCAGCCACAACCCATGTAGAGATGTGCCCAGCCACAACCCATGTAGAGATGCACCCAGCTACAACCAATGTAGAGATGTACCCAGCCACAACCCATGTAGAGATGTGCCCAGCCACAACCCATGTAGAGATGCACCCAGCTACAACCAATGTAGAGATGTACCCAGCCACAACCCATGTAGAGATGCACCCAGCTACAACCAATGTAGAGATGTGCATCCAAGTACAAACCACATAGAAATGCACCCAGCTACAAACTGTTCAAACCCAGAAAACAGAGCTCTGAAATCACCATTTCACATTTCTTTTACAGCCGGACCCCCCCCCTTTTCATCTTGGTTTTTTAAAGCATCTGGTTTTTCCATCTGCTCCTGCGCACACGCTGTGGCACACAGCAGATCCCTTGTTGTATATTACCCAGGTTATATTAAGGCGAGGGCACCGCCGCTGCTCCTGAGAGTTATGATCTGTGGACAGTGCGAGTGGAGAGAGTGAAAGTGAGGACTGCGGTTTATCTCTTTCCACTGAGAGCGAGCGAGCCAGAGGAGTCCAGGTCGCCGGGCGGCTTCAGGTTTTGTTATCTCCTTGCCATGTTATCTAATACATGTATTCTCATGCATTAGTGACAAGCTCCGGGAAAGAAGAAGCAGGGAACCAAAGAGGGAACAGAAGCTAGAGAGATGGAGGGAGGGAGAGAGAGAGAGAGAGAGAGATAGAGAGAGAGGGAAGGAGTGGGTATGCTTTAACAGGCACATCTCAGGTTTAAGGAGATGCTCTTTCTGCTGTTCCTTGCGGGACGGAAGGCTCCCCTGCCGTGGCCGCTCTACTGTACACCTTCCTCTCCATCTTTGGAAGGCCCGGGCCTCCTCTTCCTCATCTTCAGCTGTGGGGTTTCAGACCGATGGCGAGAATTCTGACAGCCAATCACGGGAGCAGGATGTGGGAGCACGCCTGCCGCGCACGCCTGCACGGGCCAGCCGCTCTGAAAGATGTAAGAGGCGCTGACAACACTGGCTTGTTCCGTGTGACATTCGCTTTGTCCTTATACAGCGTGATGCCGTGTGACCACGGGCTGATTCACAGGGACGTTTTTAGGGATCAATTGAACGGAACAAATATTCAGAGTTCTTGATTCATTTCAGATCAAAACTGAAATTGCCTCGAAGATTAAAGTTGCTTTACATCTACTATTAAGAAGAACTAAACAGCGGTTGAAAGTATTAAATGTCAGAGTAGGGCAGGTGCAGACTACCTCAAGCTTTCAGTACTGTCTCTCAGATTGGCCTCCTTACAACCCATGGCACCTAAATGCCACAACCTGATAAGATCCTCAACCAGAATGTGGTTCAGCCCATTCCAGGAAAAGGAAGTAGCAGCAGGGAATGATGGGAAATGCAGTTTGCTGGGTCACTAAAAAGAACCATTAATCACAGCTGCTCCTCAGAATAATGAGGCCATGTTTTATGTGACTAGGGTATTTTTCGGTGATTACTAAAAATATATGCTTCAAAGGATGGCTCTTAAGATTCATTTCAGACTCATATACTCATATTGAGGTCAAGACCACACCGTATAGAACACACGATTTCCAGTAAAAATTCATCTCTGAGCTCTCCAAAGTGATGAGAGGTGTCTTATTTCATCCCTGTTAAAGTTCAAGCTTTTAGAGAGGTTTGTATAATTTTGTATCATTTCAGATTACCCAAACACATCTAGTGTATTTTTCTACTTCAGTTGGTATTCACAAAACATTGTGATAACATGGCAGATTTATTTGGAATTGCTGGAAGCCAGCAAAGGTATGTCTGAGGTCCGTGTCAGTGTTAAAGAGAATAGACAAAATACAAAGCCAAATATTTAACTGTAAAAGATAAATCATTCGAATTAATGAGTCAACAAGATTACTTCAATCCTGTGTATTTCTCCAAATATCCCTTTATATTTATATAAATATCCCAAAACAATATCCTTTTAACTGCGCAGGTCTATGACAGCAAACTAGGATAGTGACTTTTATTCTTCCACAGATCTGTGGCATATAGTACTGCTGTCAACCACTTGGGGGCGACCAAATGTGAACAACCAAAATGCCATCGTCCACCAAGGGCACGCATGCTTACACTCTCCCCATCTTGAGCAGGTGGGCTTGAATGGAAATTACATCTACGGATGAAACTTTTATAACAGGGACGAGAATACGTACAGCCAGATGTACCTCGGCCAGAAAGGACTTGTGTTTCACTTAGCCATGCTCCCGGTTTTGAAAAGATTAGTGGTGACTGATCTGTTACCGTTATTGGATTGTCCTGGACTATATCCGAGTAAACGATCCTCTATGAAAAACACCTCCACCTGACAGTCACGCGCCCACACATGCAACGCACATAAACGCACACAAATGTGTTAAGCCACTCTGGCTGCACCGAATTCGCCACGTGAAGTGAAAACATGTCTGACGCTCACAGTTCTTGCCTTGGTGTGATCACACCATTGAACTCCGTTGACGTCTCTGAAACGCGGAGTACATATACACACACCCAAGAGCACAAGTGACGATGGCTGACGGACAAGGGGCTTAAAAAAGAGCACTCGGCATGTGATTATAGCCCCCCCCCCTCCACACACACGCTCCCATCTGCACACACACGCCGGCCCCCGGGGCCAGTTGGATCACCACTCCATGCTAGGCGTGCAGCTTGCGCGTGCCAGTACATAACGGAGCCTGTACGACTGGCGCCTCCTAGTGTGCGGGGCGGGCAGTTGCAGGCACGGGGCCTGCGTCACTTTACCGCGTGGCCGACCGTTTGTCGTTGGGGGCCCCGAGAGCCGGCAGACCCGACCATCCCGTCAACTCGGTTGGGGAAATTTCCGGAACGACGCCGTGCCGTTCCACGTGACTGTAATTGCGGCCCGTTCTGCAGAGGTCGGTGATGACGGGCCTGACCTCGACTGTTAAAAGTGAGTAAAGACTGTTTTAAAAACCCGTCAGAAGCCATAAAAGACGAAAAAGAAAGGGAACTGTAACAAAACAAGAGCACTTTGCTTTCTTAATATTGTACTGAAATTTCTAAACTACTTTTGTAATAGGCAATTAACATAGTGGCCACAAATTACCACGATGAAATTATTGCACAAGTCAGACACCTTTGAAGTAAAATACATTCATAAACTCTCAGGGTATGACTGTCAGCATCGGGACATGTCTGATCTTTGTATTGTGTATTCAAATATTATTGAAAGCATAACTGCTATTCTAATCTTAATTACTTTTTTTCATGTAGAGACAGATGCTGCTTCTGTGGAGTGTACTGCTATAATCTCGTTATGTTTAACTGTAATTGTCTCGTTATTGCCTGTCCTGTCTTAATGATTATAGGTTAGGGTGACCATACAGGGCCTTTTTCTGGCCAGAATTCCTAAAATGTCTGGTTGGTTTTTCTTTCATTTTGACATCGGTGTACTGTAGTTTTGACAATTCTTTAGAGATCCCACCTCCTCACACAACACAACCATGCACAAACTACACACCACCAGTGTGTGTGTGTGTGTGTGTGTGTGTGTGTGTGTGCAGGTCCTACACACAAGCATACGGCCAATGACGAGGGCTAAACACAGAGCAGAGTTTGATGTTCTGATAGCTGGGATCTGTCCATTTTGGGCTATGTCCATTTTGTCTATGCGTGTCATGCACCATGAATGTGACAAAATAATTTGACATAAATTCTTACACTCACACTCCACCACCTACACCCTGATTAAATGACTTTTTAGACTTGCAAGTAATAAAACAGGACGGAAAAACAAATCTGACAGAATTATTGATGTGATGTGGCCAGTTTGTGTGAAATCTGTATTAGTTTCAATTCCCACATGTGGATTGCACATCTGCGTTGTTAACATTGCATTACTGTATCTAAAATAGACTGATAATAATAAGATTATCTGGCCATTTAGGCTCTGAAGACAATTATTATTGGTTCTGAAAAGAAGTCTAATAAATACATTAGTTATAAATCATAATGTATACGGTTCCCTCCTGTTATCTTTTTGAATAATATGTACCTCCACTTTTATATTCACAACAAACTGTATACCATTTAATCAGTCCAGATCAAAGAGTATCATCATATGTTTTTTTGCTGGGATATGAATATGAATACAAATATGGGGCATTTTGCTCCTTTTCTATTTTTGATCAATCAAAACATGTAAAAATCTTTTTTAAAATCCTTAATGATCTGACAGAGGTCACTGAACAAACTTTGCACTCCCAAGCATCTCTCTGCACTGAACTAGAGGGCTGTAGTAGTGTCTGTTTCCAGTCTGCCATTTGGCACGTACCGCTGTGAGCGTTCTTGTTTCCGTGCTGACCTGAATCAACGTGCTGTCGCCACAAAGCTGCTCCTCATTCCTCATGAGCAGGCTGTGTGACGTTCACACTCCGCAACAATGTGCCTAACGTGTGTGCCCATGCGTGCGCCCAGTCCACTTACACCTCATTATCGATCTTCAAATTAGTGGCCAGGTGGCCTGTACCCACACCCTCACCTCATCTGCTCCCCCGACAACCGCTCAGCAACAAAATGGCCTCTCGGTGCTTCTGATTGGTTCATAAAACTCTTGTGTTTTATGGGCATCGGTGCCTGTGAGGTACAAGCTTCCATCGCAGGTCCTGTCTTCGTAACTAGCTCTGCGCCCTGGCAGCTGGGGCAAGTTGAAAGCAGCACTAAACAGCACAGCCGTGAAGCAGTAAACTAATCCTGCCACACGACCCTCCCCCGCTTCACTTAAACAGACAGATTCCGAAAGGGGGAGGGACAGGGCCTAGAGACCCAGGCAGAATGGGCGGGGTCGGTTAGCCATGCGGACGCTGAGAGGAATGACTGTTGCCCCCAGCAGCTGATGCCGATGAAACCTGCCTCTCTCTGGATCCCAATAGGTTATCTGACCCTTCGCCAATTTTAGTTCCTCTTTGGTTCCTCGGGCCTATCGTTTTGGCATTCGGCCTAAGACAGAAGAAAACGAGTTTGAAATGATTCCATGGTTAATGTGCACTTCTGTCTGCTCTACACCAACGATAATAAAGAAAAAAAAGTGGCATGTCAACTGTCAGGGAGCACCTGCCACTCCTCTGGTGACGGTTTTCAGTGACTATACGTGGTGCCTTCAGGCTTGAGTGAGGTTCTGGAATACTGCACATCTCCCACAATGTTCTAGATGAGAAGCTCTAACTCGTTAAACCAGAATGTGATTTTAACAAGGTCTCAGCCACACCTCCCTCAAGTGGCAAAGCAAAGACCTCATCTCCATCGGAAGTGGCTCCCCAGTAGGACCGTTAATGGGGTGTAGTCCTTCTAAGGTTTCTGTGGTCGCGTACCGTTTTAAATTGTGCTTATGAAACACTTGCTCTCCAAAAGACTCAAGACAACCCAGCTCCTACTGTTTCCAAAATCAATTGCCAGTCCGCCCCTCTCTGAGAGTTACTACAGTCTAAAGGTAGTCCCGAGGAAGGAAGTGTCAGCTGCGCAGCATAATCAATGGCCTTGGGATGCGGCTGTGGAGGTCACGGGCTGAACAGATGCTTTCCTTTCTAATATCGGACCTTCTCATTTAAGTTCAGATAATGCTGAGTGTTAAAAATACGCTTTATAATATTGCATGAGCTACATACCATCACAACGCTGATGGAAAACAGATGTAGGCTCGTAGCACCTTTTCATAAGATGTCCCTTCATTTACATCCTTCATCACGAAAACCTTGTGATAACAATGTGCATTGATTTTTTTTTAAACATTTATTTATAACTTTTCTGCAAAACTGTTTCAAGCTGTGCTCTGAGGGCATACTGCACTTTCATGACCCAGAATGCAGCATCTTAGCCCATCAGTAGCTTTACCCTCACATATTCCCGCCTCCCCCGGCAGCAGAGCTCTCACTTAATTTAAGAGCAGATGAGGTCATCTTGTACTGAGATGAGCTCACAAGAGTCACTGTTAAAACACATTTGAAGTTCACTGAATATTATCAGCGAGCTGCAGATGCGTAGCTGGGATGTGGTTAGCCGCATCAAAGCTAAAGACCTCTTTTGTTGTAGTCCCATTCCCTAAGTGTACGATTCGCTCGAAGTTGTACTTTCCTCCACAGAGGTGCACAGGTCCGAGCCACGCTGGGACTTTGTTATTCATTACTTGTCAGACTTTTAAGCGGATGTGCGCGTGTGTGCAATTGTGTGTGTGTGTGTCAGGTGAGCGTGTGTGTGTGTGGGGGGGGGGGGGGGGCCCTGTGAGTGACACAGCTCTCCTGCTCTCCGGCCGAGCGTCTGGGCGCCCACGGCAACCGCCCTGCCGCCCGTCTGCAGGTTGATGGGCAACGTCTGCAGCGCCTCGGAGCCTGCCGCCTTTTGTCCGTTCATGTGTGCGGTCACCATGGAAACGGGAGCCTTGGCCGGCACCACGGAGATGGCTATGCTCTGGCTGGGCGCCTTGATGAGGGAGAGGGGCTTGGCCGGCGTCCCCACTGGACAACTTCTTACCGCCAGCTTCTGTCACAGAGGAGAAGAAGAAGGGGAGGGGGGGGGGGGGGGACACCAAGGTTAGGGAAGGAGGAACAACCGAAGCCCCAGTGTGCCCGTATCTGCAGAGCACCGGAAGGGCACCAGCGCCGAGGGCACCGTTTGGAGTTAATCTACGATTTCGATCCTGAGTGTTTCGGCCCGTCCGCCTCAGGGCGCACATCCCCCTCCAGGCCTCCGAGCCACGCTGTGGCGGTGCGCTCCGCTTTTAATACGGCTCTACTTTTACCACAGACCCTTTTTCTAATCGCGAGCGCACAAACTAGCCAAACATTGTCACGGCCAGTCTCTCCCTACACAGACAACGTCGCGAATGGAGCGCGTGCGACGCACCATGCGAAATTTGTAGCAAAAGAAAAGGACCGCGTGACAAGAAAACCAGCGAGCCCACTCTTGCTCCATCAGCGGATATTATTTAAGGGACCTCTGGAAATTCAAACATTTTATATATATATAAATTACGGTCTATTTAGCGCCTGCATTCATTTGTCAATTCATCTAAGCACTTCCTAGCACTTAATGCAGAGACCAGAAAATGAAACAGCACTTTGCGTCCTTTGCGATGTCCTTGAGAACAAGCCAAATGAACTGGCCCTGCACTCCGTCGCGCTCCTGAAAGCCTACTTGTCTCACGAGCTACAGATCTGTCCTTATCATCTGCCTCTCCATCTCTCCCTTTCTCCTCCCTGTCTCTCTTTCTCTCTCTCTGTCTTTCACTCCGCCCACTTCTCTGGAGGGAAAAAAAACACACACACACACACACACACACACACACACACAGCTATGCTTGCACACACACACACACACACACACACACACACACACAATCCAAAAGCAGAGATAAGCATGGTTCACACTCCTACCACTGAAAGAGGAGGCACTCTAAATATTTTATATTCCGTTCCACTGCCCCTGTCTTATTTCTCTCTTTGCCTTTTATCGTTTTCTATGGACTGAGTGGAGCGGGGGAGGGGGGAGAGCGGGCTTTCCTATTCAGCCATTCCAATATGAGAGACCATTTCACTCACTGTTCTGCTCCCCTTGTGTGCTGCTAGCTCTGAAAAAAAAATAGGAGGAGGCTTAAAGTAAAAGGTGCGTTCAGCGTGTCCTTCAGGAGACGCGTCTCCTTGTGTTGCTCGTAATGTGCACTGGCTATGTCACGAACGCAGCCTGGTAATGACGAGGAAGTCGCGTCGCGACGCGTCGGCGACGCCATTCCCCACCGCGTAAACAATCCACTACTCGGCTTGTGTTGTTTTAAAATGCACCGCCCGTTTAGAGATAAATCACGTTTGCAGTGCACTGCTCCGTGGCGCGATTCTGCATCGAGCTCTGGGGCTGTGTGCTGAGAAAACAATGCGTTCGCATCGCAGCCTGTGCAGAAATAAAGAAAGAAAGAAGCGGCCAAACTGATTGGATTCAGTTCGCATTTTCGACTTTTTTCTGCAGAGCGACGGTGCGGCGGGTGGTTTGGGGAAGAGTCAGCTACTCTCGATGCCTTCACAGCTTGGTGAACTCACAATTACCTAGGCTGGGCACAGAGGGCCTTGTACACACACGCGCGCGCACGCACACACACACACACACACCCCGACAGCCCCATTCAGAGAAGGAAAATAGCTGAATGCTTGGAATTCATTTGGAAGTCTTTGCTTTTTTCACTCCACATGCCTAATCAGGAAAGTGGCTCCGGCTCCAAGTTTCGTCTTTCGGAAGGGGATCAGGGGCCGCCTGCCGCACTCCCAATTTATGGGATCAGGGAGACTCAGGCTGCGGCAAGGGGCTGAGACACTGGGGGGGGAGGGGAGGATGAAGAGATCTCAGAAGAGACACAGAGGGCTCGAGTCCTCTATGCAATCTAAATTCTCACTTCTTTACTGCCCCAGTGTGCCTCAATCAGCACACAGAACAAGGCTGGAGGCACAGGGGCAGTACGCAGGGCCAGTCTCCGCCCCTCTGCCCTTACCCCCACCCCTCTTCTCTCTCTCGTCCAGTTGATTCCCTTTCTTGCGTCTATCAGGCTGTAGTCGCCAGGCAGAACGCAGTCGAGCCTTTGCTCACAGAGATTTTTAAAGTTTGCTTTTTTTTAGATAACGCTCCCCTGTGTCAGAAACCCCGTGGTGGCGCCGACCCCGGAAACTCGGCACGGTTCGGTCTCCGGCCGCGGCCATGTCCTCGCGGGGGCGAGAAGATCGTCGCCCCGCGTAGCTCGCCTCAGCTCTTGGAGAGTGTTCATACAGGGCGGGTGAAGCCCTCGCCCGGCACCAGCAGTGGATCTCTAACCTCTTCGTAATGCAGTACCCAGCTGCGAGCTCCATTTACACCCTCTCTGCCGCCGCGTTCGGGCGCGTTCTCTAAGCCGCGCACTGAAGTGGGTCTTGCCCTATAATCCCATCACTTTCAATAAAAGAGCCAGCCCCTCTCATCCTTTTCTCTATTGAGCCGGCGATTTTTTTCTCTCTTTTTTTTTGCACTCCCTCCTTCCTGCATAGCCTTTCGCTAAACTTTAATGAGCACTGACACTTTGGCATGGTTGCCAAGACGGCCAAGCTTAAAAAGACGAGACCGCTTGCCAACGATGGCCTCCATCTACCGCCCCACAAACCCTCGTCCACGTAGGAGCTGCTAACGGCTAGAGTCGGGGAAATTCGCCCGGATCCAGGGCACAGGTGAAATAAAGTAGAATGGAAAAAAAAATAGAGAGTACTCGTCCGAGTCTTTTAAAGGAGTCCGGTCGAGGTGTTCCGGTGCGGCCGTGTAGAGGGTCCTGACGGCAGACCCGGGCCTGGGAACACCGGCATCGTCGGCTTGGTGTTATTTATTAGTGCCGTCACAATGCTCGCCATGGACCCCATTGTTTCAGCGGATCAATGTAATCCACAGGCAAGCCCAGCGGCCGCCTGCATCTGGGTCCTGCATGGGGCCATTTGTTTCTCACAGGGCACCTCTGATTGTCTCAAAGGTCACCCATTTCAGTCCCCACCCACCTCTCTCTCCTGACTCCTCTTTCTCTCTCTCTTTCTCTCCTTTCTCTCTCTAATCTCTCTCAAACACACGTTTCTGCCAGCCACTCCAAATGCGCTGCCTCAACGCGGCATTTTAAAAGACTCAGCTCCCCCGACGAGAGCCTGAATGCCTCGAATGGCGAAAACAGAAAGAGCGTTTGCGCGGGACCGCGTCCCACCATACGCGGTGTTAGACCCGAGCGCCGCCCCGTCGCCACGCAACGCTCCATTGCCACGCAACGCCCCATCGCACAGAGCATCGTCGGCGCGGGCGCCGGTGCTTCTTCCACAAAACGGCAACAGCTCCGTCTCGCAAAAGTAACAGGCGGCAACACCGGAGCGGAGCCTTTGCACGGCATGCTGGGACAACGGTGCTCGGCCGCTCACCTTTCACACTCGCCGTACTTCGCTGGCCCGGTATGCCCCAAAGCGGGTTGCCAGAGAGCAGTCCCAGTTGTCCACCTCCATGCATTCCTCCTGGGATCAGACGCGCTTCCAAAGGGGATACTTAATTGTGCATATTATGCCATTAGCAGCCCTTCAGTATGGACTGAGGCAGATAAAGGACTAAGCTAATGTACACAAAGTGTGAACTGCATTGCCGGGAGATAACAACAGTGCCTCTCAGGCTGTAATTGCCCCACAGCGCTCTTGCCTTTTTAAAAAACAACAAAGAAGAGTCAATTACTGTCCTTCGGTCAGACACAAATGGTACCACTCTCACTGGGTGACTGTCAGCAGCTCCGCTGAGACATATTTAAGACCCATCATGTCTTTAAAATTATTTGACAAATAAATCTTTCACTCTCAGAATAACTCCACGGTACAGACTAAATTAATATGTGCGCACGAGGAGAAAATGCCACATGCAAAGAAATCCTGGTTTTTGATTCATTTTCAGCAGCGTGTATGTGCCGGTGTATCACTGTTTGACAAACCAACTGCATGAAAGGGCTATTTCCCAGCATGCTGAGCAGGAATGTGGCAGTTCGGCCCAATCAAAATGCACACCGCAGGCAGGTGTTGTTATGGTGATGACTGCAAGGAACAGGCAGACAGAGAGTGCGGGAAAGACAGGGGAAACAGGAACGGTCGCCTGTCTCTTCTGTAACCACATAGACTACCATGTGACCTGGATGGACCTGGATGATGGACCTGGACACCTCTTAAGCCAGACTGTGTGTCAACGTCAGCAGCGACTGTTAAGAGCGCTGCTGTAATACACCACTTTTTCGCAACATTCTCTCTGAACCGTATCTCTTAATCTGGCTCCGCCATTCCCCCCTGCACATTTTTTCACTATACAGGCACGAAGGCACTGACAGCATCTGCAGGGAAGTGACTTTATCAGCAAGGCCGCGATGCATCGCTCAGACGCCACAGGTTGCCCGGACACCGCGTGCCAAGGGTAAGCCATAGTTGGTGCGCCTCCAGAGCCGACCTAATACTGGGTCCGCGCAAGCCATGGCCTCCCGCCGAGGCGCAGGAGGGAACAGTAGCCGTCCCTACCCAAGGCTCTTTGAACCAAGGCCTTGACTCAAGGTGCTCCCGTAGGGCAGAGGGATAAGCCAGGGGTCCCCGTGCTGCATGTGCCTTGGCAAGGCCCTCCGTGTGGGTACCAATATCCTGCCAATGCTCAGGCACCAAGCCAGCCCCCCATGTGCCCTGCTGATAAGGGGCTGGCCGTGTTGCTGCCAAGGGTATCAAGGGTGGAAATCAATCAACACACGGATACAAAGTGGCCCGAAAAACAACAACAAATAAAAAAAAAAATTTCAAACGCGGGGAGGACCGGTGGGGACGCGAGGAGCCCACGGCCCCCTCGGCCACGGCCTCGCCGTGGCAACGAACTGAGCCAAAACGATGGAGGCATGGCATATTCTGGGCTGTTCTTCGACAGACGCCGCGTTTCCAGGAGCACTTGTCCTGAGTGGGGAGGAGCCGAAACCGCATGCGTAAGAACAAGCCAGTCCATCTGGTGCACACAAAGTATAGGGCTGAGCATGACAAGCACTGGATCATAAAATCTGTTTCACAAGAGCCGACATCTTGTTCTGTGTCGGTAAAAGTGCGTCTTTAATCAAACTCATATTAAACAGAAATAAGGAACAACTGACTGAATTTGAGGGAACACTGAAGTGAAATTTTAGTTTTACTGAAGTTTAGTTTTTAGCTCTTTAGGGGATCAAAGATCAAATATGTTATAATGTCAAGGTCTCAAGGGATATTATTAATATTATTTTTATTATTATTATTATTATTATTATTATTAATTATTATTATTATTGCATCCAATAATAATGTCGATAGCCTGTTCAGCATGCAGACAGACAAAACGCTGAAGGAGCAACGCCATGAGAAGAAGAGACAATAACAGCTCATCTAAAGAATTATGATCCAATATGGAGCCATTCTTATTAATATCATTCCTCTGGTCTTGTTTACATACACATCACACAGGCCCTTCATTACCACGCTGACGAAACGGCGTCCGCCAAAAGTGTCCACGAAAGCTTTTGATGTGTCGGCCTATGGAAGGAGCAAAATTAAATCCTGACTCCCAATTTCCTACCCGAGAAAAACAATTTGATAGTGTGGCCACTGCCCGTCACGCCATCTGTAGACAATAAATCCATTTAAATGCAAATCATACATGCCCAGGGTCTAATTTTCCCTCATCTGACTATGGGCTCATCTGAATCCACCAGATTAGACAACCCTCTCACCTATGAGAAAAGGCATTTTGATGTCTGGGGAGGACGGCGGACAAACTTCCTAGGCTATCGGACTTAATATGACATTGTTATTTATCGTGAGCTACTAAAGTCATTAAATTTCAGCGCATGGATTTGGGTAAGTTTCCAAAGTGCAAAGCAGTGCTTTACTGCTTGGTGGCACAAAGGCAGGACAATCGGTCTTACTGACACGGATGTGCCTTGGACTGGCCAGAAATGTAGGAAAGTGATCCAGAGTAAGCCAGAAAATGCAGCTATGAAGAACCATCTAATAAGCCAGTGAAGAACCATCTATGAGGAACAGAGCACTACGGAGCACAACATGTTCCAAACGGAATCCGAAGGTTCCGAACAGATTCTGGTTGTTTTTCTGAAATCAGCAGGGAGCTCGTTGTTAGTGAATGGAATCGTTTGCTCCTTGTCCCATTAAATTGTGTGCAAGAGATCATTATGGTCCAAAGCAAAATGAGACAAGAAAACATTCCGCTGATGCGGAAAACGTTCGTTATCATGAATGTTGCGTAATATTGAAATATTGAAATATTGTGAGTACATACAGTCTTTGTGTAACTCGGGTCCTACTAGATTTTAGTTATTCTTTTTTTTTTTTTTCCTTTCATTTTCCTATTTTGTACTCAATGACTCCGAGGACGAACGTGACTGATGTGGCGATTGGGAGGAAGGAGAGCTCTAACCCGGTCTGTTGTGCCACGCGGACGCTGAGGCCTGCACTCACTGCTGCCTCTCACAAAATCCAGCCGTCAAATCTCAGGCTTCCGATTCTGTGTCACTTGTCAGAGTGAAATGCTCCAATCTGCTTTATTAGACTCAAATGGCCACATCTCATATCTGTCAAGCAAAGCAGCTCATATCAGCTGTGTGTGGGTGTGTGTGTGTGCGTGTGTGGAGAAAGAAAAACATTAACAAATCTGTTTCACATATAGTTTAATTGAAGCTAACTGACAATTAGCTTCAATTAAAATTGCAATAGTCCAGTAGCATTTCACAAATTTAGCAAACCAATCTTATTCCTTAACCAGTGACCATGTATATGAAAATAAAACATTAGAATACTGAGCTCATTACAGACTTTTTACCCTTAAACCTGTGATGATCTCCTGTTTCACTTAACACTTCTTTAATATATGAGAGCACTTTCGTGGTGTTTATGAAGAGTAGATCCCCACCCCCACCCGGAGCTCCATTATGAGAAACCCCACCTGCTTCCTGTCATCTCCCTTCATCCTCAAGCGGAGGAGGTTCTACACCACACCGCAGAACCAGGAAGTAGCTCATTGAAACAGGTGCCGCGAGTCCCACGACACACCCGGGGGGACGTCTCCAGCTTTTGGTTTGTGCCTTTTTCGGATCTTTGTTCCGCGGCTGCCTTCACCAGGGAGTTACAGCTCAAACGATTCCTCAAAAAAAAGTCACGCTCACAAAAAAATAAAATAAAATGAAGATCCAGCAGGTACAAAATTATTTAAGAAAGACGTCAGCTGTGAAATCGCGTAACACTTATGGTAGAGGAGACTAAAAATAACAGGGGACAGACGAGGCAGCGGCTGCCGAGCAGACGAGGGAGGCTCTCCCATCTTGCTGCTGGTTTCATCACTCGCGGCTCCCCACCAACCGCACAGCCGCTGGGAAAGCCTGCTATGCCCAGGGTGCATTTCAGTCCAGCTCCTGAGAGTACGCCGGCGTGGCAGTGCGGGACCCGGGATGAAGAGCCCCGTGACAACGCATCACATCTCGGCAGTCTTACCGACGGGTTCCGCGCTGCATCTGCAGGCGCCGGCCGAGTTCCCGGGGGGTCTGCGGGGAAAGGAGACGCCCACGAAAAAGGGCCGGGAGGATACGCGACCAAGGCCTTCACCTCGGTGCGATTGGCCAATGGGGTTGCCATCCTCTGTGGCGCTTGAAAGTGGGCGTTGCCAAACCAGGGCTCCTCCCCCCATCCCGGACCCTCTCACTCGGGTGCGAGAGCAGAGATGGATGCGCCTTTGGCTAGCGTCAAGCGGCTGGGGCCGACGTGCCTCGCGTCTCCCCCCGCGGCGTCACACTCTCGCGTCTTCCTCCAAGAGCTCATTAGGTGCCTAGTGGGGAGGAAGCCGGGCGAGGTGAGGTAGCGAGGGCTCCGTCACGTTAATGATTGAGAAATCAGGGAGAACATGGCGCTGCTCTTCTTCTGTGCTTTTGAGCGCCAGACACGACCGTCAATATCGACGTAAAGCTCTGGCTCATTCTCTCCGCCGCGGCTTTCAGAAGCCACCTCTCCTTTAGCACACTGATCCCACTCCCACTCCCATCTCTCTTCCTCCTTTCTCTTTCTCGCTCACACTCTTTATTCTCCCTCACTTTGTCTTCTACCTCTCTCTCTCTCTCTGCGTGCAAACACGCAGGGCAAGAGACCGCAAAGATCCCGCGTGTGGATTTCTGGGAAGCGAAACCCCCGGTTGTCGCCGCTCTCGCGCGCTTTGTCGCTCCACCTCCCACGGGCTCCAAAAAAGCTGCCGCCCCTCTCCTCCGCCTGAGGAGCACGTTCGCTCTGCGCGCAAATCCCGGCAAATTAGGCCATTACAATGTGTAATCAAGTTATTTTGCAAACGCGCTGCTATTCTGAGCAAGTACAAGCGCCTCTAAAATCATTTTTTTCCCCCCTCCTTGTTGTTTAGGCCTCAAAAAAATGTATTATCACGGCGGCAGAAATAAATTGCCGCAGACATTAACATGGCAGGCTTGTGGACTAACAGGGAATGGCCTTGTGGCTCTTGGTGTACACGGGGTGCTATATCAGAGCGGAATAAGAGAGCGTGGTGAGCAGTTCTGACGGGAGCAATATGGAATCCGCAGCCTCTGACATAATGGGGACATTTATTCGCTCACCTCCATCCTGGTCCGGCCCGGCCCGGGGGAGACAGCGCAGACTGCCGGAGACTATTGACTCACCATGGCAACAATCAGCGATTGCGGAAAGGTCACGCTCTCTATATGAAGTGAAAGGCAGGCGAGGTGTTATGGAGTGGCGGCGTGAGGCGTGTCTTGTCCTGACCGGCAGCTCCTAATGGGAGTTAATAGGAGATTACGGCAGAGGCTCCGATGGCGTTCTGCTGCCCGTTATACGTGGTGTTAATTATTGCCTCTTTGATGTCAGGTCATCACTGGCTCGCTGAAGTTCGGTGTGTTTTCTCTCTCTCTCTCTCTCTATCTCTCTCTCTCAGGCTCTCTCTCTTCTCCCTTCTGTCCTGCTTGTCTTATTTTCCCCTCTCTGTGCCTCGCCACATATGGTACTCAAAACGTCTGCTCGAAGTTTGACGAGTTTGGCGGCAGTGTTGTTGCTGAGGTAACCGGGGCACGAGTCCTCCGGCGTTCCCGGGCTTATCCGGCTGGGGGCCTGGGGCCTCGGCAAGGCCCGGGCAAACGCCGCTATTAGCGTGTTTGATCAGCAGAGATGAGCGGCATCTGCTGAGAATTACAGCAGACGAATGTTGGCAGCTCAACACCGCCGTGGAAATAAAGAATAAAATGGTAAAAAGCATTTTTCTTTCTGCTGAGAAAGCACTTTTTTTTTATGACTTGGAGTTCATCAGACACCAGGTAGCTGATTATGCAGCTGATTTTACAACAGCCTCGGGCTAAGATGATCAATAGTCGCCACTGTCATTTTCGCACATTGAGAAGGACCTCTAACGCGGAGCTCTCCGAAACATGCGGGGCGCGTTCGAGTTTAAGCGGACGGCCCTTCAAAGTGAACACGATCCTTTAAACGCCGTTAAACTCTGTAACCCCCCACCGAGGCAGAGCTCGACTTTTCCCGAAGCGCTCCGACTTCTGCCGGAGACTTTTATTGCCGTGTTGCGGTGTGCGGATCGTCTGCCGCTATCTGCTATGCCTCCCCGTGTTATGGCTCCTGAGGGAACAGGGCCTCACAGGCATGGGGGGAGGGGGTGGGGGTGGTGAGAGGGGTGGTGGTGGAGGGGTTGCTCTGAGGGGAGAGCTGGCGGAGAGACAGAGGAAGCCGGCAGGAGGGGTTCTGAGATGGGGACAGCTGGCACACTCTGATGGAGGGAAGGGGGGAGGGCCTTGAGAGGGTTGTCTGTACAGGCAGCAGGCTTTGAGTCGCGAGAGAGAGAGAGAGAGAGGGGGAGGGAGGAGGGGAGGAGGGGAGGGGAGGGGGAGCTGAACGGTCTCCGCGCTCTGTGTGGTTTTTGTGGTGGAGGGAGACCAGCAGATGGACTCCATCTAACAATAGGCCCGAGACAGATGTAGCCACAAAGCGCTGTGGCGGTGGTGGCGGTGGAGGCGACCGGGCGGCGGTGACGCGCCGCCCCGCTGGAGCCTCCGCCCGGTCCCGCTGGAGGCGCGGGAGTCCCGCACACAGGGCCATTCTTCCTCTGGGAGACGTGTGGTGCTGGGTGCGAGGGGCATGCCGGCGGGGGGCTATTGAGCAACAGGGGCCCACAAAAACAAAAGAGCACAGGTCATAACTTTCTAATGCCCCCTCCAGAGCCCTCGTTTATAAACAAAGCCCCGTGGATAGGCACGAAATCCCCGACCAGCTCTTAATCCTGGGCTCTGGCGGTCATCTGGCATGAGTAAACACCTCAGTCACGTCTAGGCAGTTTGAGTCTAACTCTGTAGTCGCTCTGCTTACTTCCTTCTTTACTGTTTGGGTTTTCACTTTTAGATTTTGTTTTGTGTTTTATTTTGGGCCTTTTTTCCCCGCCAGAGACGAGGAACGCACGGGGAATGTGAAAGCGGCCGTGTTTTGTCGGCGAGCGGCAGTTTCGCAAAAGCTTGAGTGCAAGGACGGATGTGCCGTCAGAGGTGTTAAGGGCTGCTTTCTCATACGCTCTTAAATGCTTCCTGCATATTCCCAGAGGTTAGTGGGGACAAATGGAGACTCTCTGCCCGGGCTCCAAGTGCCTGGGGCAGTGAGTTGGTGCCTTCATTTCACTGTATGGGAAAAGGCTGGGGGGTGAGGGGGCGGGGCTGGTGCAGCGCCATAACCTGTCACAAGCGTGAAATGAATGATTGACAGGCACTCTTCCAACCGATCGCGGGTTGGAGGCGCAGTGCTAGCGCGAACGCCCGTCTAAACCGTACACGAACAATGAGCTGTTCTCTCGCCGATGTTATTTGACAATCCTGCCCCTCCGTTAAACATTCGCATTGATTTCGCTTTTCTTGTGCTTGAATACTTTTTAAGGTTTAAATGAAAGTGCTTCAAATTGCCTTGGGTCTTTGGAAAAAAAAAAAAAAAAACAGCATTTAAAAGCTATTTCCGCACGGTGCTCGGAAAACAAAGGCCCTTTCGATCAATAGCCGGGCTGAAAGGAGACTCTCTCCCGTAAGGCTGTGTCACGAGGGACCGAGGAGTCCGGGCTAGCGCCTCTAAAACAATGCAGTCCAGGTGAGACTTCAAAAGCATGAGCGATTTCATCCTGCAAACACAAAGGGGGCGTCTCTCATCCTGCTCTTCGCCCTCGGAGCGAAAAAATTAAACGGGGCCCAAGCTTGGAATTCAGCGCAGGCCCGTAGAGGTGACGGCACCCCCAGTGGGACAGACCGCGCCAGCCCTGATTGGAGCCCTCCATCTTAATCAGCCACGAGGCCTCTTCTCCGAGCCCTCCATCCAGCACCTAACTCTGCGTCCTCTCTCTCCCCCGCCCCTGCCCCCTCTCTCCCGAGAGGAGCACGCCGGTTCCCCGCCGCGGGGGCCGCTGAGATGGACGGATCTCAAGGCAGCCTCGCTTCCGCTCGACACACGCAGCACGGCCCAGGAGGGACGCGCGCCGTCGTCCAGACAGGGGCCGCGGATCTGTGCCGGCGAGGAGGCCGGCGTTGGTGGCAGGCCAAGTGCCAAGTCATGTCGGTTTTGTCTTCCTGTTGACACGTGCCGTCATGTGGCCCCGCCCCCTCCCTCCTGACCACGCCCCCCCAGGGCAGAGCCCCTCGTCAAATATTGACAGTGAGGATTTGGGTGCTGCTTCCCCGCGCGCAGAGCAGCCTGCACTGAGTCAGAGGGGACTGCAGGGGTCCGCCAGAATGTTGGATGGAGGGTCAGCGCTGGGGTCAGAGGTCAGGGGTCAGGGGGTGCAGAGAGGTTATTGGTGGTTGGGTATGTAACTGCAGGGCAAGAGAAGACCCTCAAACCAGGCAGACACACACACACGCACACATCCATACACTTTGGTAAAATCATTATTCTGTTGTCCCAGTGCTCTTGTTACAACCTGTCCTTCTCTGTGCCTGCTGTCAGCTCTGGTTCAGTTGGTTGCAAAGCAGAACGGCCCGAGCTATACGCCAATTCCCTTCCCTGTGGATACGATATGCGTGCACCTGTTTCGGCCATATTTGTGATGTAAACTTTCAGCTCTCTATCCCTCTCTCGTCTCTCTCGTACCGTTTCATATAAACACCAACTGGTCTTCGGGGTCGGACACTTATGAATAGGAGGGTGCTCTACGGCTGAAGCTCCAGGTCTCTGGAGTCTCATTGCTCGGTGCCCCGTGGCCATGCTGTCGGTCACATGCCATCCGTGTCCCGCTGCACGACTCCGCCAGCAACATCGTGCCGGGTCCACGAAAACTCCCCAGCATACAGAGTGGAGATCAGACCTGACCTTTGTTCCCCCCACCACCATCATCATCCCCCCCTCCCCAGCTAATTATCTCACCCCTAACAGTCCTGTAGTACAGATTAGAACAGCCTTTTCCCCCGCACCATTACTGCTCATCCACGATCGCTTCAAATTAGATCCGCAAGTCAATAGCAGGACTCAATATTTCATTTGTTCATAGCTTGGTGGCGATTTAGTCCTGGGCATCGCCACCTCTGGCACTGGACGCACACAGGGTCCATGCGAAGGACGGCGGCCCTCCACGTCGCAGCCTGGACGAGCGGACGCTCGATGTGAACCCATGGGACGCTTCCGACAACTTCCTTAAGCTTCCCTACAGGCCAGGAACCGCTGTCGGACAACAGGAGGCGGGAAATGGAGGCGGTGGAGGAGCAGCGGACCCCCAGCCAGGCCGCTGAAGCAGGGCCAGGAGCTGCAGTGAGTGGGAGGAGTCTCACCCTCCCTGAGACCCCCCCCCCCATCCCCTGCCCCCCCCCACCGTGACGCTCCAGAGAGTCATTTAACAACTTCACTTTGTGCCTTCCCATGACTCTCTCTGTTTATCCCCCCTCTTTAGCCATGCCTAATGATGCCTCTGGGAAGGAGCGGAGAAAGGTGTTTCGCACTTCAAATGGTCATTAACACAGCCGGCAGAGGGCCGCGATAATGGACGGTCCGAGCTTTCTAACACATTTGAACTTAACCTGACTGAAGTGCAAACCGGACTGGATCAGATGTCGTATATGTGTCCAGCTACAGCACGAACACATGAATATGTAAGCATGCATATGCCAGTGAAGGATAGTGTTCTTGTATATTCACATCTAAAGAGCAGTTTGATTACTCACAGTTCAAAAAGCAACCAGCACCACTGCGTGTGCAGTAAGCGAAACCCCCGAACCCTCTTTATACCGCCGTGCTGTTGAAAGGCCTCCGCGCTGGGACGCTGAAACCACTTTGCAAAGGATTCAGACTGACACCGTGCTGTCTGTGCGTGAGCAGACAACGCCGCAAAATGCAAATACATCCATTTACAAGGTAAACGGGCCGACCTGTAACAGGGAAAACTAATTCAGCCTCAATTACACACACCGACGCTTGGCAACAATTATCCACCCATCATGAAGCACAAAGTTCATTTTAATTAGGGTTTTTTTCTTCGTCTCTCTTTCCCCCAGTAGCTCGGCGTAACATCCTCAGGTTGCGTAGGGGAAATCGCCATGGCGAGATATACAAACCTGCCACCAAACAACGGGAAATTGACTCTCACCGCGTAATAAATTGCACATCCTGCTGAAATTACACTGACACCTAATGAATCAGGTCCCCGCTGCCTCATTCCTTTGTCTCCCCCTTTAAAAGCAGCAAAGAAGCTATTTACAGGCACACATAACCCCCCCCCACACCCACACACACACACAGCCCACCCCCACCGTCCACAAGCGCTTCCCACCACGTGAGGTCCGACAGAAGCGATGACCACCTGGGCCGTTTTGCTAAGCTCACAGGAGAATCCTCCTTCTGCCACTCGGGGATCGATTACAGGGGGACGCCACTGGCACGTGCGCGTGTGAGTCCCGCCTCTTTAAAAAGGAAGAAGACCGAATTATTAGCAGTTCGATTTTAATATTGTGGTACGTTCTGGAAATTTCTATTTATCTGTCATTGCTAAGTGACATTTGCCATTACACGCTATTTCATTTATCTGCACATACCCCCTGAAATTGCAAAATAGACAAAAAAGGACATTCCGCCCAAGTGCCATGCATGTTAATTTATCACCATTCTCTCATATGCTAGTCCTCACAGAAATAATTGTGCCTGCTGTCATTGTAATCTCGTGTCTATATACTCATGGTGATGCCATGGAACACACATGGGAAAAGGAAGTCCTATCACTTGACTGTGGACTAATGGAATGTTGTGTATATATGTTTGCATATGTGTGTGTGTGTGTGTGTGTGTGTGTAGGAGAGAACAGCAGGGGAGGAAAAGACAGACAGATGCAACAGGCCTCATTTCTGCATGTATTGCTTTGCCCACTGGGGAAATTCGTGAGCCGAAATACTGATAGTTTCCAAATCAGTCTGACTGCGGAGTGCAGACACATGGCATCAGGGAGATTACCCTCTCCAAACCTGCACCACGTCTCCGTGGCGATGCTGTCTGCAGCCGGCGGCTCGCATCCCGTGAAGCTCCACTGCACATTAGCGTCTTCCCGCATCGCAGCACATGAGCACCGCTGCACCTCCAGAGTGCCCCCAGTGGGCTGGAGCGGCGCTACATAACGGCGGAGTGGGTCACCGAAGGCGTGCGGCCCAGCAGGGTGTCTGCTGCAACCGCTCATCCCGGTGTCTTACCACATCGTGTTTCGACTCGGAAGAGGTCCCCCTCTCCCTTGGCTGAGGACGCTCACTGGGGCTTTTTGGTGTGTAATTGGGTAGTACTGGTCATGATTTGTAAATGGGCATCACGGTGTCTTGTAGGCCTGCTGAAATTCGATTCGGAATTCTCCCGCCGCCTCAGACAGACCCTGGGCAGAGCATTCCTCCCTACGGACCCGTACAGAAACAAACGTGGCGTTTCCCACAACGCCCCTTTATTCCGTCTGCCTGCTTAAACAGCACCATCCGCCCGTCTGTGAAGCCTCCGGATTCGGCGGCTAACGAAACCTCCAGCTTGCCGGTAAACCTCAGGTGTTTTGTCTGAGCTTGTAAAGCGATTACATGGACTCGTTTCTATGGGGAACACATTCGTAATGTTTTGGAGTCTACTGAGGCTTTTTTTTTTTTTTCCTGATGAAACTCAACAGATATCCCAGGAGACCAGCCCCTCCCCCGACTTCCTGCTGGTGAAACTTTTCTAAAGCTAAAAGCACAGTACAGTTCCCCCCGTTCGTAGTAAATCGTGTCGGTGCGGCGAACAGTGCTGCCTCGGGTGAGGAGTTATTAAGAGGAATTGTAGGCTCAAGTCGACACGGGTGATGTATGAAAAAGTGCCAAAGAAGCAGAGTGGTCCCCCCAGTGACAGGTCCTGTGGATCCTACCTAACACAGCCTGGCCTGCTAACATGCCCTGACATGCTCCTCCCCAATTAGTGAGTGCAGGAAACTGTGAAAACTCCACTGTAGGTGCCTTCTTTCGTTCACCATGTGTCAAATCGCTAAAATTACTGTTGTAATGCTCTCTTAGTGCGGGAAGGCAGAGATTGTGCTCGGGGTCTCTATTATCACACCTGCTATTTTCTCTCTTCTCCGCTGAACCTCGTCCCATACCCCTTGCAACGAACAAGCGAACGCCAATTTTCAAACTCGTCCCTCCCCCACCTTCAAAAAATCGATTTTGATGCACACCTTGGCTCCCGTCTGGGTAGGTATGCCGTTTTGGACTTTCCGGGGGGTGTCTTGGTTGAGTCCTGAAGATTCTCCCGAGATTCTCTATTTGCATCTCCCCCAGAGACCGAGGTGAGGTTAGTCGCCTGTCTCCAGGTTCAGACACTCCACTTCATCTCCAGTCATTTGTCCCAGGCCCAAACTGCCATTTTATTAGAACAGCGCGAAATACATTTTTCTTCGTTCTTCTATTTTTTTTTTGTTTTCCTGTGTGTGTACCCTTCCCTTGTTACAACAGCCTGGGTGACAGATCACAAAAACAATATCTGCTCCTCGTACACTGTCCACTCAGACACTATCTGTGTAATAATAGAGAGAGAATAAGGAGAAACCTTTCTTTGAGGAGAGACGTCTATTTTAATAGGCGGGCGATCCGCCCAACAGATCAGGGTCTGTCTGTCTGATATCACACACTGCGATAGACGCCTGTATTAAAAGCCGTGTTTGTCAGCACGTCTGTTTTTTTTCCCCATCCTCAGAATTCATATGCGAGTGGTCCTTTGCAGTCTTTGATCATTTTCTGTGCAATTTTCCAGAAGCAAATTTACCACAGGCTTCCAATTCTCCTCATACATTTGCTAACATCCATTTCCAGTGGAACAGCAATTTGGGGCGAAAAAAAAAAATCAATCTCCTTCTCTATTTGATTTATCTCTTGAGAAAGACTTTTTGAAAGCGTCAAAGCATCAAGTCCTCTCTGGCGGTTGTTTCTCAATGCCATGTGTCATCGCAAGCACATCCGAGAAAATAAATTCACAGCACACGAGTGGCTCTCTCACACCTCAGACCCCTCGAGTGATAAGAATTACGGATTGTTCTTTTCTCTCCCTAATTTTAATCCCTTTTTAAATTTCCCGTCTCACAATAGTTAAACTGTACAATTTCGGTCTACTCACTATGGAGAAGCTCATCAAACATTTAGGACCTTTAGCATATGACTTCCATTCTTTACGCCAGGTTGAGTAAGGATTTCTGCACCTCCTATATTCTCTGCTGGGTTGCCTTTTCTGTGAACAAAAATGGTTCTGCATTACAGACACATTTACACTGAGCAGTTCCCTCAGTTCTCTCTGGGTTATTCTTATTTCGTCTGGGTCAGCGGGGTCGCTCTGACTCCTGGGCAAATGAGAGGCTTGTTATACCACTAGTCCCCAGCATGGGGGGGGGGGGGGATCTAATACCCACCCTATCCCCTCAGAAAACCCCTGTCTTAGTGACTGCAACCTGCTGTAGTTGAAAGGAGTTTTCTCTGTGCTTTATGCTGAAGACGTTGCCTATTTATAATTTGGATGTAATGGGTTGTTTTTAATAATGCCTCACGCCCGGGGTTATTGTTCCAGAATACAGTGAATTAATCACTGTTTTTTTTTTCTTTTTTTTTTCAAAAATGGCTTTGCTTTTTGATGAAAACTGCAGAACAGGCACAAATTGTTGCAGGCATGCATGTTTAACCCTTAGGCATGTTTTCGAACATAATAGCCATCCTCTCTGGTCTCAAACACCCCAAAGTGCAGTCCCAGGACAGCAGGACAGCAGGATGTTGTGAGATCTTCCCATAACTGCCTCTCTAACCTGCTGCAACCTGACAGTGCTGCAACCTGAAATCAGGAGGCATGCATGTTACTATTAATGTAACTAAAGGTTGTGGGTCTCATTAGAAACACTGGAATGTGAAACAGCTGTTCTGACTGCCCAATCATAACCTTTAACTAGAGAACAATCTGAAACAGTTATCACAGTTCAGGTGCAGTTTTCCTGAAGTCTTACCTCCACCATCGCACTGACTGGACACTAGTACTGGTCTGCTAGATAACAGGCAGTTATGTCAAGACGTATGTCTTGTCCCCCATTGCTGAGGTGTTCGTTGCCCATGGTGAATGAAGACTTACAGAAGGCATAGATCCATATGGTAACCGTGAGGTACGTATCATTATTGCTCAGTCCCGAACGGCCTCGCCCTGCTGTCAGAGTGACAAATGCAGGGGGTCTCCATCTCTGCGACACAATGCACGGGGTTCATTCACATGATGAATGTTTTCAACTTTATTTAGACGTGTTTGGACAAATATCAAGTAGGCTTCCCATCCCCCTTCCCTTGCTTGGCTGGTGTGTGTGAGTGTATGTGCGTGTGTGTGTAAGTGCACGTGTGTGTGTGACTAGGTCCCTTGCCTGTTCCTCCAGGTCACACCACAATAACAATGGCCAATTAAATTTATATGGCACTTTTCATTAGCAGGGAGCTAACCAAGCCAGAGCGGAAACAATGCCCTCAGAGACCCGAGCCAGGGAGAAAAGCGGCACAGAGACCATACAAGATTAGAAACCTGAAACACTAATACAGCTTACATATTTTACATCATGTATTTCAATAAAATACATCATGACATTAGTTAATAAGACATAATTAAACTGACAGGAGGACATGTAAATTATATATAGAATATGTGCAGTAGCACCAGTGTTTTAGAAGGTGAACACTATGATCTTAAGCATATGTCAACTCCAGGCATAATGTTAGATTAGCCACTGGCAGACGCCTTCAATAAGCACCACATATAAGCAGCATGTCAAAATATCTTAATGAACAGTTCAGAGACTTTTTCAGTCGTACAAAATTAAACAATACTTCAAGATGATTTTTGATAATTACTCTACACTACACCTCATTAATGTGTTGTAAATTACGCCTTGATGATGTTTAGCCTATACTGGTCAGATTCCAGTGGTGACCTGTGCCTGCACCACTGTGGACAGGCTAATGGCCAGTGTGTCACTCTTTGCCCCTGAAAGGTCAAAGGTAACCTAATTTATCATGACACCAGCAAGGCTTGTATAGGCACAGATGAATACACAAGGTACAACCACAGGGTGGACAGTGGTTTACAATGTGGTTTACAGCACCTTACGAGAAGGCAGGTGGTCCATTATGCCTAGTGGAATGAGCGCTATCACAGCTGCTGAAGTTCACCAGCAGAATAACACCGCCATTGCAGCTAAGCAGACAGGACGTGTGCAGGGGAGCAGGAAGTGTGCGGAGACAGGAAGTGTGAAGGGACAGGAAGTGTGAAGGGACAGGAAGTGTGAGGGGGACAGAAAGTGTGAGGGGGACAGAAAGTGTGCAACAGCACTTTATCTCATTCTCAGAGGCCATGCAGACTGAAGGCCCATTTATTTTTAATTGCCTTTTTTCTCCTTTCCATTTGTCTCCATCTTTGTTTACGTTCCTGGCGCCTTCGATAAGTGCAGCAATAATGGAAAATTAATTTGAATGCATTTACATCTGGTAAAACGTTAACGGCTGAAAAGTTGCCAACACGGAACGAAATTGAATTGCTCTAAATAAATAAATAAACAGATAGGTAGATAGATAGATAAATAAGTCTATGCGACGCCCCGAAACCAAGCGCGGGACCAATAAAATGTAGCTAAAGAGAATGAGGAGGCGTCTATTAGGCAGGTGCTACAGGGTCTGTCCCGCTGACAGGTATGTCAAGACTTTCATGCAGGGTGACTGAAAAGGAGTCCTCACACAAATACGGTGATGATATCATATCAGTTACACGCGGGACGCTATATTTCGTCAGAATTGCGGCGGTTCTATTTCCCTTAGAAATAGCTAATCGCTTCAACGTCGTTCATGTGCGCTGCCGTGTCTGGCGGGTACCCCCTTGGGTACAAGCGCTTTCTCACTTTGCGTTAATATGGAGCGCATGACTGTAGTTTTGCCTCAGACCTTGTCTGGGTCATGGATCAGCAGACACCAACTGTATCACGGCACTAACTGTCAGGAGGTTTGCAGTTGGTATCGCAGCGTCGGGGGGGGGGTTGGGGACTATCTTACAATCCACCTTGGTAGCTCGTTGTTGAAAAACACATGTAATTCAAATGAATGATGATGGACCTTCCTAGACATTTGCAGACTACCTCCACTGTGTTAAATGGCAACAGATCTCTTCATTCCATAATATACTCCATTCTCTCTCCCCACACACACACACACAGCCTACTCTTTTGGCTGGAATGGTGGCAGCAGCTGGTCTGAAGTTGACCTGACTCTTCCTGACTCGGAGGTGCTATTTGTAGTCATAATCAGCTAGTTCACCTCCGCCAGGGTAAAGGAGAATGAACCTCAAGGCTATGTCGCCATGGGAACACAAGACGTGCTATCATGAACATGAACAAGGAATAAAAGTCTTACTGAATAGGCAGGTACTGGTTGATATTTTCCTTTGTGTCATAAAAATAACCGGCGGTGTGAAGAAGGCAGCCACCACGCTTGTGTACTTGTTAGCTATGTGAGGCATTGTTAGAATTTACTGGCCAAGCTCTGAGGTTTCAGTCTCCTTTACCCAATCCTCCAGCACTTTGTACGTTCTTACATCTGCGTCCCCATCGCTGAAACTATCCCAAAGGACTAATCAGAGGGGACAAGCATATTAGAAACTTCCTAGAAGCTTCCTTGAGGGCGATAGAGCTGCTCACTCTCGCCCTCACAGCCGCGACTCTCGGAACCCTCGTAACGCATAACCCATGGGGTCCATCGCCCTCTCTGAGTGGATCGTTCGCCTCAAACACAGACGAGCTGTCCATTTAATAGATTTCAGTCCCCCCACCCCACCTCCCCACCCCTCCACCCCTAAAAACGCGAGCAGTGGCCATATGCTCCTTGACCGTGGCTTTTCCGGCGGGCCAGGCCTGCCAACTGAGGGCGATGGACAGAGATCTGCTAGTTACGTCACTGGCTCTCGGGAAGAGTGATGGGGTTTACTCGTCACTCGCACTGACCTTGTAAAGCAAAAGAAATTAAAGGTACATTTATTACGAGGTGGGCCGCTTTGTTAGTGCCTGTGTGGATGAGTGACTGCACAAGGACAGCTCCCCCCCCCCCCCCCCATCTCTCTCTTTCTCTCCATCTCTTTTCTGTCACCCTTCATATACCCCTTAAAGCGAGCTGAATACACACGGGCAGACATGCTCTTCGGCTCCATGTGTAGGTCTCCTTTAAAGCAAACAAGTTCAGCCATCACTATTGGTATCGTGCATGCAATCTTGTAAGAGCAGGAAGTTGCAGGAAAGGGGTCGGCGGACGCAGCCTAACCCTCTCACGAAACCCGGCGTCGATCGTGGGACCAGCGTGGCTGTCACCACCCATTTCTGCCCCGCCCAGCAGACAACTGTGTCCAGGGGGGGTGAACTGTGGGAGTTAATCGTGCGGTGTCTTTTAAGGAATCCCTTTCAACAGCCGCCTGGAACTTCTCTCAGGATCCGGGCGCCAGATGATGGAAAATCCCTACAAAAAATGGCCCCTGGAGCTATATGCATGAGGGAGGAGGACGATGACAACTGTGGAGTGCGGGCGATGCTCAGACTAATGAATGAACCATCCCTTCACCTTTCGGTTTCTGACATCTCCCAAAGCCCTTACTGTAAATCTATGAGCGGTGTTATTGCAATATAAAGATGAATAAATCACATGTTCATCTCTCTGTTTCATACATGTTTAATTGAGGATTATTCACTAGTGAAGGTTGGGGGAGGTGCAAGAGCACTCTTAGATCTGGGACCGTTCACGAGGATATCTCAAGATCATCTCTGCCACTTTCTTCATCTGACCACTGGAATCTCATGTATACATCAGAGGAGTGAACGTTCTGTCTCAGGTGATCCGTTTGGGTTCACCATTAGTCTACATCAACAGAATAAAAAAAAAGAGATTAATAATCTTGAGATTAGGCAACATAACCTTAAAGCATAATGTTTTAGTTTGAAACAAATACCCTTGCAGTCGTTGCCATTTCGAGCAGCGTTCTGACTATTCTCAGTACAAGGGGCTCAGTGGATGAACATAGTGAGATGCCGGTAAGTTCTGAAACGCGCTTGTCGAGACGTGGGGCAGCTACGAGATGTAAGACGGGATGTGCTGAAGTCCGACCTCGGCTGGTCTTGGACAGCGAGTCAGCCTCCGGCTCCAGCCGCTCTCCGCCACCGCACACCCAGCCGCGTTTCCAACTGCGCCGCTAACCAAACCACCTGACTACACCCCTCACCTGCGTGGCCAATCCAGTCTGGTTTCGTTTAAGCAATGTGCGTTAGTCTACACCAGTTTTCCTGTTTCATCTTATTATTGGAATGCTGTTGTTCAAGTACCCTACACTAGGCACAGCTGCGCTGTTTCTAAGGTCCTTCTATGTGCCGTGGTTAGCACTGTGCTCATATAAATGTAGGCCCGTTTGACTGAAAGCTTTCTGAAGGCTGGTGCTTCAGACAGCCATAGGTCACGGGCAAAAAGAAGCTGATTTTATGCGTAGAGGTGACCTGGACAACAGCTCCCACTTCGGTCTCTTTTAACACTAGAGGGCTGTGCTCTAACATGGACAGGATCGCTGGAAGCAAAAGTGGAATAATCTGATCTGAAAGAAAGGCAGAGGAAAGCTGCTGAGACACACACTCGGCCAGCGTCAGTTTATTTACAGTGATTCATTCCCTCTCTGTCTGTCTCTCTCTCTCTGTCTCTATATCTCCATCTCCCTCTCTCTCCATATCTCTGTCTCTCTCTCACCTTCTCCCCATCTCTCTCTCTCCCCCTCAATCTCCATCTCCCTTTCTCTCTGTCTCTCACTCCCTCCCTCCCTCTCCCTCTCTCTCTCTCTCTCTCTCTCTCCCTCCCTCCTTCGGCGCTGAGGTTAAAGCCGAATCGTAGCTTGCCTATTAATAGCGCGGCTGCCTGATCTGCAGTTGGAGGAGACCGCATACGAACCATGCCATCTTCTGGCTGCTACACCACAGCGAGGCAGGAGCAGGCCCGGAAGCAGAACCAGCAGCAACCGTGCGGTGGCTGGACGTGGCCCGGTGGTGCCAGCCGGCTCCGTTTCCAGCTCAGCGCAGGACCTGGGGACGGGACACGCGGCCTGCCTTTCCAACATCCCGCCCATACCGAACGCTGGAGCCCCGCGAAACGCCTAACGTCCACATTCCCAGTTCCGAGGAAGAAGCGGATGCCTAAAATGCCCTCGTACGGGTGGGGGTTGAACCGGAGAAGAAAGCCCCCTGCCGGAGGCCTCGGCCTCGGCCTCGGCTGCATCTTCGGAAACGGAACCGTCGCGAACGTAATAGCGCATTAGCGTTTGGGTTCAAAGAAAGCCACAGGGCTATCAGGTGTTTGTCGGATATCCGCTGAACGCTGTTATTTCCGTTCATGTAGCTTGCGGAGACTCGATAGGAAGTTCTGAGAGAAATGGCATCTATTCCCATCGGGCTCTCTCCTCTCCGCCCCCTCCCACCGTGCCTTATCACTCTTTCGTACATGGGGCAGGCCAATTATCCAGAACCCATTCCTCCCACTGTTTGGTAGCCCAGCTATTTCAGTTCCGTGCGCTCCTTCTCAGTCTAAGATCCCCTCATCAGAAATTCTCCTTCCATGCTTGCTTTCTCCACATTCGCTGTCAAGCTATGACTCACAGGTCACAGTAACCCAAGAGCAGCTAAAGAATTAAAGCAAAAGAAACAGGTGTATTCTGAGAATTGTGATTCATGCACACATGCTCACAGCTAGCACACTCCTGCTTAATCACACAGGACTTCTTGAGCAATAATGACCTAAACTGAATTCAAAGTAGAAATGCTTTGTGTTTACAACCAATATGGAAGAATATAAATGCTCTGTGGATTTGGAAAAAAACTAAGTTCTTCAAATTATCCGAAAAGTGTTTGTGTGCTTATGAGATTAATTAGACTTGACTACCGCTGGAATTGGCACTCTAAGTTTATATTTTCCATGCAGAATTAGAATAAGAGTGTGCTAATTAGCTACAGCCCTCTTGGCCATTAAACCTTTACCTAGTGACATTTTTTAAATGGCAAACAGTATGTGCATCTCGCTGTTCCCCAGAGTAATGACCAAAAATTTTTTTTTTTTCCTTTTTCTTTTTTTTATGGGTGAAATGAAATGTTCTTGGCCTCTCTTGGTGCTTTAGTGACTTCATTTCGTTCTTCTAAGTGAAGGGCAGAGGTAATTGAGATCCCCCCCCCCACACACACACACACACACATTTTTTGGTCTAGTCCAAGCTTAGCGTTTGGAAGAGGCTGCGCTGTATGCTCTCAGGTGCTCACCATGCGTGGTCATTATTAGTTCATCTTGTGCCTCATTACTCGATCCCACCAAGAGGAGTTGCTGGCAAGAGCACACATTCAATATTTTTCACATAGCTCCATGGAAAATGATGAAGGCATCAAAGACATTTTTGTTCCCCTGCACACAATAGCAAAGAACCTTTAGAGCCACATGTTCCACCTAAACATCAAAGTTCTGACTTCTCCACTTGGACGAAAATGTCCGCTCTTTTGATGTTCCCAATAAACTGAAGTGTAGGCAGTGGGTGTGGTCCAATCTTTCTGGAGGCTTCTACATCTTGCTGAGAAACCTTCATCAAAAATGAACTTCATGCTGACCATGACATACCTGGTTAGTACTGTTCATGAGAGACACCAGTGAAAGGATGTGATCTTTTTAGCAAAATCTTTGTTCGTATTTGTAGATATTTTGCACAATTTCCACTATAAGATGAACATAAAAACTAATTGAATGTTATGCAGTTTCACACGTGACCTCAGATTCACACATGAATATATGGCTATATTTGCGATTTCTACATATTTACAGTTTGTGGTACAGTACTTATTCAACAATAATATTCAACAATAACATGCTATCATTAAAAGTTTATATAACTGAACATGTCAGAAGACTGTAAACTTTCTCTCTGCAGGGTTTGGTGTTGTCTACCAGGTATGCACAGATGTCTTGGATAGATACTCTGTGTGTGTCACTGACAGTGATAATTGTGTGACACCTTATCACATCCTGCCCGGAAATAATCAGTATTACGAAAGCGTATAAAGTGTGGTCGCAAATATAAATTTGTGCTGATGTGCCACTAGACGAACCCATTTCACCTTGTGCACCAGTGTTTGGAGCTAACACTGGCCCTGTTTTCTGAGACCCTGTTTATGTCACTGCAGCTCTGATTAGGAAGGATTTTGAAAGATTACGTTTGCTGCAAAAACTAGAAAGGTATTATCTGCATTAAAGCAGCGATGCCTTGAGCAACGGGGGAGATCTGGGAGGAAGATCAGATTGCAGAAGGATGCCAGGATTAGAGGAACAGAGGCGTAGACCTGACAGCTCATCAGAGCTTAACGGAGGCCTGATCCCCTCCAACGCAAACTGCAACCATCGGTCCACAAACATCATAGATCCAACATCAAAATCATCACCCTTCCACACCCTCTGACTTAGAAGAAATTACCTACACATTAGAAAACAGGTAACGAGGTAACAAGGATGCAAAGATGCATCAACATTCATCAAGTTGCTTTAAGTGGCTCGTGTATTGTTCGTGCCTGCATGCAGTATAATGTGCAATACAGCAGCAAAGATCGAGATGCATGATGTAAAGATCACCAGATCCGGCTGCTTCTCGCCATCTGACGACCTGCTGCCATTGTTTTCCAGTGACCAAATGTGCTGTGCACGCTTCCTGAACCCCGGGCCCCACGGGAGGCAGCTTCGTTTTGGCAGTGGCCACAGTGATATAACAGGTAACAGCCTGGCGAGGTGGGACCTGGTTTTAGGTGCAACCGGGGGCTCTAAGCCTTCGGTGCGCTGGGCCTCGTGGAAAGCAACCAACCCGGCCCAACCGCACTGCATCATAGCGAGCTTCTGGGCTCCTTCCCTCGGCCCTGTCTCCACGGCAGTACGCCTTCAGAGCGCTCAGCAAACCAGGACGACTCCCTCTGGGCCCCTGAGCAAACAAGGCCAGCGTAGCCCCAGCAGTGTTCGAAATCAGCCCCCCTCGGCGGCTGATCTGGGAGCAGCTTCCTTCTTTGTGCGGTTGAGGACTTCGAGCAAAACGGTGTCAGACTTGCTCTTCCGATGGGTAACTACTGGGTCTCAAAGTGCCCCGCACAGAGGTGCCTTCTTGGTCTGCCCGCACGATGCAGTCATCGAGTCACAGCACTCACGTGGCAGCTTGCCAAAGCCAGATTAACCTTAAGCCTAGACTAGGGAGAATATGCAATTGTGGCACAACACTGGCACTGCATTTTAGTCCGAGACGTCCACAAAAAAACCCAGCTCTGAGGCACAGTGCTCTTTAAACTACAGTGCTCCTGAATAGCACAACAGAAACAAGTCCGCCCCATCATTGTGAGTTTGCTGGTTTGTGCCGTGACGGTGCCAGAGGTCCGAGGGAGCAAAACTGGCATGGCTCTCGGGTGGGAGGAATGGCATTACTCTGCCCCATGTCATTCGCTGCAACACTAGCCAATCAGAGATGTGTGTGTGTGTGTGTGCTTGCAGAGAGTTAGCACTTTCCTCCAAATGTGTTCAGCTGCACTGTGTCGCAGCAGGGGCAGTCACTTGAAAAGATGTAGTGCTTCACTTCACATCTTGGAGGAAGCATTAGCTCACCTGAACCCTCCATGGTAGTGGTATGATGGGGGAAGGTAGCTAGCTTACGGGTGGGGATTGGCATAATGACTAAAATTTGGAGAAAATGGTGTAAAATATAAAAAAAGGTTATACCACTCTTTAAGTTATAGCACTCTAGGTCAAATCATAGTCATAGTATCCGCTAAGATATTTCTGTGAGGCAATTTAAGTTTTATAAGCTGGAACATACTTTCACTGCTTTAGCATATACCGTTGCTCTGATGAAACTGCATTCATCGGCTCTCCCGTTTGGAAGCTGCCGGAGGATCCCTGTCTTTTTGACCCTTCGCGATGGTCCTGAAGCCCCATAGGCTGACGCACAAGCCACAGGCCATGAAAGCAAAAGAACACCAGTTCGGTGCAGCACAGAGAGGAAGGCTGGATAAATGATGCAGCTGGGGGTCATGGCAATGAATAAAGCAGCCACCGCGACCCGGGAAAGGCGCTGGAATGGGACCCCGGAGCTTGTCACACTGCTCTCCTAATAAACCGTCCCAGCTCTGGCTTTGTGGGACTGGAGGCCCCTCCAACGACAACATTTCACGCCGCGAGTGCTGTAGGGTTTGAATCAGCATTTTCGGAAGAAAAAGACCGTAGAGACCATGACGAATGTTATTATTTACCGCAGAGACCACCGGGAACGGTGTTTTTCAGCTTTAGGAGACCGAAGGCAGCGGTTAAATGTCTGCACAACTGTGGAATTACAATATTATCTGCTGCAGCTGCTGCTAAGGCAGGTTTGTGCCTCCCTGTATCTACGCCATGAGACGACAGGCATAGTTGACCTATTAAAAGTTGCCGAGCTGCCTCGCAAACACTAGAGGCCGCATTAACACGGCTCTGAGCATAAACACAAACTCTGCTTTTGTGCCTGTGAAAAGAAGAAAAAATCCTCTTGCCAGAAAAAGGCACAACCAAATCCAATCAGTTTTTAAAGGGGGCTTTGAAGTCACTGTGGTTCAGTACAGGGAGGACACTGCTTTTTCTCTCAGACCTGCAGTTTCCCTTTTAAGGCCACCTCAATAATGCATACACGTGAAGTGCTGGCCTAGAAGAATATGCAAATGAGTTGGGAGGGAGAAGGGGTGTGTCTGAAAGCAGGACACTCCTTTCTTCATGCACCCAGCTGAACCTCCATCTGTAGTTGCACAGTGCATAAAGAGTAGCATTTAGCTAGCAGAATGTACCTAGTCTTCAAAGCTCCATGCTAGTCAGGCCTAAGACATAAAAACATGATGAGATAAAGGTTTATAACATGCTATTTCTGTTATGTACCGGCCCAAATTTAGTCCCATGCACCTTCTCTAAATCTGAAAATACAATTAGAACAGCGTTTGTAGCACCTTTATTTTGTATCTTGTATTGCTTTCATCTATCCTTTCATTTTTGAAGATAAAGATGACATTCTGGGAACTTTTTGTGCTGCTACAGTGGAAATTTCACCCTTTTGGTGATGTCTGTATTGCAGAGCGAGTCTATTGTTTGTGGCTGAGGAGAGAAGATCCTTGACAACCGCTTCCTCACCCACACACTCTGGGAGGGAGGAAGAACAGAGTGAGAGAGAAACTAACAAGCAGCCCTGGCTGAGAGACTGGTGGTAAATAAAAGTACACTTGAATGACATTAAAGCTCTCCACATGCTCACTCGTGTTTAAAGCATACCTAATTTGCTTGAGAGAGCCAAAGACTGATCAACTGACCAAATAATTTGTGGACGTGCACAATGCACTATATAATCCTTATTTGACAACACCACAGTTCCTTTTATGACTCCTACAACCTGTCTAATGATTAATGGATATTTCACAGGCTTCCTTAATTCATATTCCATTGACTGGAGCAAAGGCCGGGAACCAGGCAGGTCGAGCTAATGGAAAACGCTGACTCCCAAGGTTTCTCTGATGGACATAAGTTTAGCATGAAGATTGTGAGTGCTGTCTCCGAGGGGCAGGCATGAACTGCTTCGTTTAATTACAGCACCAGCGCTTCTCTCCGCAGTGGTAATTGTTTCTTTTTGTGATCGTCATCCTCCCGCCTCATGGCCAAACACTGCAGATCATCCTATTCCAGCAAAGCGTGGCAGTTCCACCACTGATTATTTCTCAATTCAATTGTGCAAGAAATGGATTCCTACCCCTTCTGGTCCTCTGAGAGAAAGAGGGTAAGATAGAGAATGGAGAGAGGGTGAGGTAGAGAGATTGGGGGGAGAGAGAGAGAGAGAGAGACAGAGAGAGAGAGAGAGAGAGAGAGACAGAAAGAGAGGGAGAGAGAGAGAGAGACAGAAAGCTTGTCTTTGGAAGAGGACAGAAAGAGTGGGGGAAGACAGACAGCAGGCAGACAGATGAAGTCATCTTTAAAAGTGTCGGTCTGCTCTAATAAAGTAATCCTATAGGTCAACTAACATGATCTAATCTTGTTACCTTCTTACTCTCTGCACAGGGAAAGCCATTGTCATACAAGACCTCATACAGTGTCAATTCAGGCATTGACCTCAAACCTATTTCTGATTTCAGATGTTTTGCAGAGCTACAAAATTACCCCATTTCAGTCTGATGAAAGCTTTTGTTTCGCTCTAAAGTCGAGTTTACAATAGACATGCCTGACAAATCAAAGAATGTAAACGCCACTGTCTCCAGGTACTAATCTCAGTGAAAGATGAAGAATTTGAAGAAAAAAAAAAAGAATCAACAAAAGAGGACTTTTAACGGCAGCTCCCCGAAACCGGCATCCACAGAAATGTCTTGAACCCTCAGCGACTGAAAAGACACGGTCCTGTAGCCCGCGGCGCTGCACCGACCACTTCGATCGCTCTCATTAAGGTGTCATCGAGCCGCCTTCGCGTGGCCTGATGGGTTCTGGGGCAGTACGGCGTGTCTGTATCGGACCCCCGCACACCCCCCAGCCCCCCCACCCGAGCCAAGCGCTGTTAGCCTCGGACGGCAGCAGGTGAAGTAGGTTAGCAGCACAGCGAGCTCCTCCTGGACACCCTGGCAGCCGGCAGCCTAATTCAATCAGATGCGTGGTGCTCCTTACAGAAGCCTTTAATTAAACATGCCTCAGACACAGATGCCGCAATATATTAGGCCCCGTTGCCTCGCGTGAAGGAAATACGACTTTCATGAGAACCCCTTCTCTCCCCATTAAAGAGGAATGCAGATAGCAGTCAGTGGAGAGGAGCAAAAAAATTAATAGTTAATCAGAGGGAAAAGAAGTCACCCTCAGCTAAATTTGTTTTACAGATTAAGTCAAAATCAATGAAGGCCTTGCTTTATAAAAAAGAAGAAAAAAAAAGGTTTCAACTCAGCAGCATTTCTCCGAATGGTGTTGCCCTGGTTACCGTCAACACAATCTCAGGGAAGACTGAGAAAGGCAGTGGGCAGGAGAGCTCTGGGCTTGACACCAAAGCGGTGTGGCTAGCTGAGAGGCTAACTCGCTAACTGCAGCCAGCCCCCAGTGTTATCGGCTCGGCAGGACGCAGCAAACTGTACTCAAGTCGAAGCAGCCACCATAATCTGACCTCTCTGACCTTTGCCAGTAGCACACCTGAGTCCCTTGTGTTGTTAAAATGTTTGGTCAGTTTTAGGTCGTTCTTCAGTGGCCGTGCTAAAGTCGGGTCTCGTCTCTGCGCAAGTTTTGCCGCTTGCTAGCTACCGTGCCGCGACTGGCTGGCCTGTGAAGCGGAGGGTTGGCGTTTGCATGTCACGTGGTGCGAGTCACGTGTGCTGCTCAGTGGCTGACAAAGTGTGAGTGGAGCGTGATCCTCACCCCGCTAGCTCTGTTATGTTCACACATGCATGCTAATGCTATGTAAACGTGCTAATGCCAAAGAAAACCTTTAAAAAGAGGGGGAAAAACATTATTCATCGATTATAAAGCACTCAGTCATTCATCTGTGAGTCAGCCTCTGCTGTATGTAAAGTGAGAGGAGGGTTATACTGCTGAAAAAAAGTGAATAAATGAGACAATGTATTGCTGCAATATTTGTGGTTAAAAAAAGCTTTGTTAAAGTTCATTTAAACCAGGCTCCTGAATGAGGCTGTTCTCTATGGGGTCCCTGGTCACCAAGCTTCTAAACTTGTCAGTCTGTGTAATTACTATAATATGGGTACCAAGGCCAACCCTCATTCAGCCATAGCACTTTAATAAAAGATTCTTGGAAGTGGCTGACATTTGTCCAGGGGTCTTGCTGCTTGCCACTGCACAGAATTTCAGCATTCAGTTATGTCAAGAACATAGCCATTCGGTATCAGTTCCACCTCAGGCACACGGATCAGTCTAGGTATGCTTTCTCTCAGGTGACGCTATCAGGAGGGAATGTGTGAACTTTAAGCTTCATCTGCCCGCAATGGCGGACTCTGTTGCCATAGCGTTCCACTAGTCGGGTTAATTAAATCTGGATGAACTTTGCAAATATCAATTTTGCCAATATAATTGATCACACATGCTCTGTAATTCATGAGGGGGGTGCAGGGGTTATGGGAAAGAGAAGCACTATGAAGCCTAAAAATGACAGATGAAATGGAGTGCAGCTGGTGTGATTTTTTATTGCACTTGATTGCTTAAAAGACTGCACTCATAGCAGTCTGCATCCAGGAGCCCGAGCAAAGCCTTGCAAAGCCCAATATAAACTTCAAATGAAACACAAATGTGAGATACAAGCTACTCGGAGACATGCACAAAATCATTATAGCAATTTCCAAAGCCTTTTGAACATGAAAATCAAAGCACTTTTGTCCCTCTAGATTTCGATAAGTTAGCCTAAAGGCAGGCCAAGAGAACCTAGCCGCCTTGAAGGCTATGGTTGTCTTGCTTACCTTGACAAGTTCGGGTAAAAACAAACAACAAAAAAAAAGTTTCCCAGATTACGCTAATCACACAGCCTCCACACACTCACACCATTTATGTGTTTTTTTTCTGCCACTGTTTACAGTTGGCTGTACCATGAGGCTTTCACTGTTTACCAGTTTCACAGTGTAGCTCTCTCCTCACACACCGTAAAGGGCACTTCTTCATTATGCTGACTATACGATTAGGAAAACCAATTACCACTCCAGGCTACTGCTTTGCATCCGCATACACACAACAAATGGTTTTAGACTTGGTTTGTCTTCCATCTCGCAAGCATCAAGTTTTACTCCCAGCACGACCCGCCATGCTCACTCTTGAAACCGACTAGTACCGAATATAACAAGCAGAGGAAATGGTCCTGTGGGTCCTGCAGCGGGTTTGTTGACAGTAATGCTCGCTTTTGTTCTGCTTCTGCCATTTGGCTCTCCTCTACCTGTTCCTTTTCTACGCTACGTCGCTTTGCGAAACAGGAGTGAAAGAACACACACCCCCCCCCCCACTTGTGACGTGGTATTGGGTGCATTAAGTTAGTCTCTCGCTGGCTACTGTGATACTGGCATTGCAGCCGCGGAGTCCTCCCGTGCTGCGTCTGTGCCGTAGTCCCCCGTGGCGTTGTGTCATCCATATGCGTCTCCCTGCTGGAAAATGGCCGTCATCCCGCTTCTGAAGCGGCGTAAGAGAATTCCTCGGGATCTCCGCAGCACGTTTCACCCACCACATGCTTTTCGATGACTACGGTTTGCTACCTTAACCTATCGATGGAAAGTCTAAATTGTCCACGCAAAGCTTTGAACCTGAAGCACTAGCTTCAAGTCGGGTTTGGTACAAACCTACAAGGAGCTGTTGGTAGCGTGAGCTTTGAAGAACTTGTCAGCAAGCTAAGCAGATACTTCATTTGACCTACCAGGGAAATATTTTCTGAGCCACACAGTGTAATGTTGTGATCACAAGTTCACAACAATTGTGGTGTTAAAACAAAGCTCTTCTTGTACCAAATATATTCTCAATGTGTAAAATCATGTCACTTTTAAAACTCAAATGAGCTGTAAAGACTGAAGCATTTTCATTAGCCAGACATGATGCCTATAAAATTGCTCAGATTTATAAACCTCAGTGACTGTAGGCTAGTCTCAGAAACAAAGAAACTAAGAAACAAATTGGTGCTAAATAGCTGTATTGTTACCTGTATAAGAAGTCACTACAAATACACAAACAAATGTGTATGTAATGTTGTTTACTTTGTTTGTTTAATATAGAAAAAAACACCATGATCACCATGATGGCCTGAGCGTATGACTGAATGCAACATCTGACAAGCCATAAAAAAAAAAGTTGATCTGTAAGTGTTGATCCAATCCACAGATTAACTCCTTTGTCTGTAAGCGTGAGTGAGCGAACTGGAGTGATGGGAATGGGGACTGCTTGGACTGTGTCTGTGTGGGCCTTCTCCAGCGACAGCGCGAACCCGTGAGAACGAGATGGTAAAAGCCCAGGCCGCCCCAATAACAAGACAGAGCGGCGGAGGTTTGGGGAGGGGAGGGGTTGAAATTGAGAAGCTGATTTTCTCAGTGAAACGGAACAGCTGGATGTCTCTGTCGAAGAGCCCTGAAGAAAGCCAATCGTTCGAGTGCCCCGACAGTCGAGCTTTCCGGGTCTGTTCATCGCCCCATTTTAGAAGCAGATAGCTTGAAGCTACTGAAGCTTGTTGTCCATGTTTCCTTCCTCTTCATACCACTTGCTGCTGCCCTCTGGTGAGTACAGATCCTTCAAACGCAAAACTAATCTCCCATATAGCAAGCAATGTTACCACCAAGTCTTCCCGGGGCGACTGGGAAAACCCTCACTGGTAATTAAGAGCAGAGTTTTCTCAAGTCTGACCGTGTTCCACGACAAGGAAGGCAAGCGGCAATTAGCCGGCTCGGGCTGAGTCTGGGACTCCTCCCACCCATTCACAGCTGTATGCCTTCCATAATCCTGTTTATTGTACAAACTAATAAGCTGATAACAGTAACAATATGCAGCCCCAGTTTTTGCCGGCTCGCACAAGGCTCGCACGGTGCTCGCACGGTGCGCTGCGAGCATGTAGTCTCGGAAACGCTGTTTTTTTTTTTTTAAATAGTACATTAACAGATACTATTCATTTGTGCATGCATGAGCCAGAGAGAGAGAGAGAGGAGCTGGGGAAGAGAGAATTAGGGAGGGAGGTAGGAGAGAGGGATGGGGAGGGAGAGACTGACTGAAGGTGAGGGGGGGGCAGTCATCGTGGGTTAATTCACTGTAGCCTTGCACCGCCGTATCAGCACTTTAAATATGACTCCCTGGAAATGAGCGGTGCACAATAATAACCAGCCGTCACACGAGTTCGAGATGAACAGACGAGAACACATCCATCGTCATTAGAACACCGAGGACACCGCGCGAGAAGAACAGGTGCCGCGCAACCTGTTTTGGGACGCGGTTCCATGATTAGCTCCTTTCAAATTCACGTGGAGAGAAGGTAATAAAAGGAAAGCTCTTTACAACATCAAGTTCTGGCAACACCTTTACAAAACTCATCTTGTGCTTTAGTTAACAGCACACCTTAAACTTATCACAGTTGGCAGCTACAGTGACCTTTCTCTGGCAGCAAAGACATACTTGAACTATATTTCTTCTCCTGCTAATGACTGGCACTTTCTCATGCACCAGTATGGGCAGATTTGATTCCTACAGGCCTTAGATACCATGAAGACAGACAACCTGACACCACCCATCCACCCACCTCCTCTCTCTCTTTCTCATTTCACCTCTCTCTATCTTTCTCTCTCTCCTCCTCCCTTTCTCTCTTCCTCTCACTTTCCCTGAAGAACTCACAGCAGAACCTTCACACAGCTCTCCTAATTAAGCTCTGGAACTTTGTCGCAGGGCCTTTCCCTGCACAGTGATTAAAGGGACCTGGCAGACAAAGGGGGGATTGGCATGGCCGATAGAGCTCGGGGACAAAAGCACCGAGATTTATAGTCCTGGGAGAGTTCAGGAGGAGCCAAGCACCATCCACCACACCACGTCTCTCAGGGTGACATTTGGCTGCCCTTTGCTCGCCCAAGCCTCCCTTAGCACAGTTAGCCGCCCCATACGTGGGCACCCAGCCGGACCCGTGCACGGGCCTGAGCCGGGGCGTGGCCCCTGGCCGCCAAAGCCTCGCTGGCGCCTGGGCGATACTCCCCGGGGCCAACTCCTCCGCATGCACGCTACGACCTCCCTCGGTGGAGCCGAGCCAGAGGCTTCTACCCCCCAGCCGAGACCTCCGGCTGACCTTTCGGAGGGTGGCAAAGCGAGGACCTGCCCTTTGGATGAACACGGTGGCGCAAAGTGCGGCGTGCAGAACACGGGCACGCAGGGCGACGGGCACGCAGGGCGACGGGCACGCAGGGCGACAGGCACGCAGGGCGACAGGCAGGCACGCAGGCGTACTTTGGAACTCTCTGACATACACGTTCCGAAGAATCCGCAAATCACGCATTGCATCACCCTCCTTTTGCTCCAGAGTCTGAAATGCAAAGAAATGCTCTCTAGGACTATCAATAATTCAATTGCGGTTCACTTTGAAGAGAAGCTTATTGTAAATAATATGAATAGAATGTAAAAAGGAAAACACAGATCTCTTCGCTCATCTACTGAACACAACACTGAGCCAATGATGCCACACTGGTGTCCCAGAAAAGGCTCTGATGCTCAAACAAAATGGCATCCAGTGAGGTGTTTTAGGACTGAAACCGTTCAAGCTGGGTGCGGGGAGGACGTTCACCGATGTGCACTGCATCGTGCTTAAACTTCAGCAACCACAGAATCGTTCTGCCGCCTTCTTCGGAGTGCTGGGATCTAACGGACCTCATGACTGCAGCGCCCATATTTCCATTACAGCAAACATGGCCACATATTAATGAAGTCTGCAAGGCCATCGGTTCATGCTGTAGTTTTCTCATGCAGTATCCCACCCCTGGATCTAACCACTTTCACACATTCAGATCCAGGCATCAAACCAGCTGCTGAACTCAAACAAGAAGCCGAGACAATACACATGGGGCGGTGTAACAATCATACACACATCCTTACCTCTCCAGGTTATGCTTATTTTGTTTAAGATATTTAACAACCAAGTATAATGTTATCTTAATAAGATGTTTACAAAAAGATCTGGCATGTAATACAAAAGAACACGCTTTCTACACTTCACTCCATTAAAAACCCACGCATCTCCCATACCTGCTTCATTTTATACTTTGACAATGAAATAATTAAACAGGCCACTGAACGAACGATAAACTTTGTCTCAGTACGTACCCTCCCTAAGCCTTCACCCTCCCCACTGCCGTATATAAAATGGAAGCCGATTCCAGACCGATTCCTGTAACCTTTAACCCTGCCCAAGCTGCCTCTCACATAGCTCCCACAGAAGTGTGGTCGACATTACTCACTGGGGATCATGGTACTCTGCCAGTAGCCCACCCGTGTCCAAACCACTGGCCCGAAAGCTGCCTGCCAAAATCATTTGAGTTTCAAAGAGGCTGGTGATACGGTACTAAAGGTAAGCTTGCCGTGGTCAGCATTAATTACCTCCAACAAAGATACTCTCTTATTCTGAATGCTTCATTTCTCAGGTGAATAATTACTCCCTATATGAGACACTCAGACACACTTCAAGATGAAACAAAAGTGCTGACACACCGTATATTTTACGCCATACATCTTCCTAACAATAATATGTAACTACTGATATCAGAAGAACCTTGTATTCTCTCTGTAGAGATGCTAGGCTTCCCATGCAGTATTATGACTTAACACAGTACTGTGTACCAACACCATCCATCAACCACATGTCATTGCCTAGCCTAGCTAGGCCCAGGTTCAAATCTGACCAATCACTGTATTTCTTGCAAGCGCTGCTACAGGTAAGACGAGCCAATCAGGTGCTTGGAAGAGCCGAGCTGTCTTCAACTTACAATGCAGCTCCAAGCAAATCACCCCTGACAGGTTGCTGAATTGCTTTCAAGCAAAAAGACACAAGCCAACTTGGGTATGTACTACTGTGCAAACCATTCCTTCAACAGACAATCTCTCCATACATTTGAAAAAAAAATTACAGTACCATCTAAATTGGTATCACTTCTTTTCTTTATTTCCTTGCCTCTGGTCATGTTGGTTAGACTGAGACACTTTTTATTTCTTCCCATCTCCGCCTTCGCTACTTCCCTTCAAACTCCCCTCCCCTTCTCCATCTCTCCCCCTCTGTCCTATTTTATATATTATCTTATGTTTCTTTTTTCTTTTGCATTTACCTTTTTCATTATGCAACCCATACATATTGTCAAAGCCATTACTTTCATCAGAGACACCACCAAAATACACAAGACATCCCAATTACAGCGCAGAGAAAACTCGAAGGCCAACCAGAGCAGCTGTTTTCACATTAGTACCCAAGGATCACTTTCAGTTCTATGCTATCACTTCGTATGTATAAAATAAATATGACAGCAGTTAAAATCGCAGAGCTCATATAAACAAAACGCAATTAAATCTCCTTCATGCTGCATGAATCAGGCACGCTGGTGAACAAGCACTGCGGCTCATGAGACAACCATACTGGGCTAGGCCAAGGATACAAAGACAGAGGAGTAACAAGCAAAGAAATTAAACGTAAGTCCAATACTTTCAGGAGCTTAATTACAGTGATGCAACAAGGCGTAAGCATTCGGGAACTTCAACACCCCTGTTGTTCACATGCTTTTTATATCATAACACGCAACTGCATTGTATAATTTTGCCAAACTGACAAAAAAAGATATTTCAAAACATTGAAAAATGTATATAGAAGATTGGTTTGTGGTCCCCGAGGGAAACATGATCATTTAGACATGAAATGTGTAACATGCATCAAATTATTTTCTCACCTAATGAGTTTAAGATGGTGTAGCTTTACCTTCAGATGTACTAAAGTGTAGCCACTATGTAGCCAAAGGTAATGCTAGCAGCCCAGATTACAGCAGTAGCAAGTACATGTGGGTCAGGCAACAGACAAACAGCATCAATATGGGCAATAAAGCAAGAAAGATGCAATAAAAAAAAACTCTTTAACAAGTTTAACCTAAAATTGGACTATTGGTTTTCAGTGGTTTCAGTGCTTACTTTCAGAATGCTGCGTTTTCCATTTTGATCGCTGTTTGAGAGCAAGTATGGTAAGGCAAGATGCTGTCTATATATTAGTGATATCATCAAATGTCTGCTTCCTGTCACTGACCTGAGATCATAATCACCAATGCAAGTCGCATTTGCCTGAAATATTTAAAATGGTACACTATGGTAAACTATTCATATGTATTATGCTAATGTATCTCAACGCTGGCTTAGAAACTTAACATAACTCTAGCATTTACATTTTCGGTATATGTCCATTCATACTGGTTGTTTATCAAGTCATGCAGATTAAGGTCACATCCAAAATGCTGTGCACAGCTATATCACCCAGCTTTATCAACATGCCAGGATGCTATCACCTTCAGTCTTTGCTGCACTGCTAACTGAAAATTCATTCACAAGTTATTCACGCAAGCTATTCAAGGGTGCACATATTTTTGCTTTCTTTCTTTCTAGTTTTTTAAAAGAACTTGTGATGTTAGTCTATAGAATATATCTTAAGTAAAACTAACTTTACTATCTTAAGTAAAACTAAATATAATTACACAGAACCTATAAGACACTGCCTTCATATATTAGAAATAGTAGAAAATTCCTCTGCTTGCATGAGAAATGACTTCTTGATCACATTTTTACCATTCCTAATTTAACTCACTAGTCTGTAAAATGACCTTGACTGGGCCTATATTCAGTATTCTTATTATTTTAAAGACAATCATGTGACCCTGAAACAGTATTAATTAAAAAAACATTCCCCCCCCCCATTTCTTGGCCTTATATTATTATAACATTACATTATTCATATTTATAATTAGGCCGTACAGGCATTAGCAGTTAACCCGAAGCATTCGCTCATCAAAACATTTTGCAAGTGGCTTGCATCAATTCGCTGACTGTGTCATATGATATACATAGCTGCTGTTTTGGAAAATATACGTTTTGTCAGGCTAAGACAACAGTCAAAGGAATCATTTGGAATAAAGATATTCTTCAGGTGCTTTTGTTCGGAAGCTCTAAATCTTTACGTGGAGAGAAATGTAATTCTCGATGGTCGAAAACAACTTCCTTCCTACCCATCGCGTGAAATGGGGGAGCGGGTAAAAGCGGAGGTCATCTTTTGCTGCTAAAAAGAAATGTGTTCTCTAGTAAACATCCCTTGTGCTGTGCTGACTCGCGTTTTCTCTCTCCCTTTACCTCCCCTCCCCCTCCTCCAAAAACAGCATCAAAGCAATCAAAATGGTAATGTTCGGCATGAATGAGACCCATCCCCCACCACGAAACTCTACAGACTTTTTCTCCATGTTAGGAAGAAACCAACACCCCTTCCCTCACAAAATGGAAGCTTCCACTATCAAACTGAAGAGCTTTACAAAAACATTACAACAAATAGCATCAAAACACCGGTATATTATTATGTATATCGCAAAAAAAACACAAAAGGCGCAAAGGAATTGTTTATAAACAGTCTTATTCAAATCAGTTTCGTTTGGGATTTGAAACACGTTTAATTGCAGAGGGCAAAAATCAAGGCGCTGTTCCAAGTGCTGAAAACTGCATTCCGAAGGAAACGCGATCGATTAAACTTATACGAAGAGAAACGCCTTAGCTACACAGACGATCAAATGCATACTGTTGTCATATTTTGATTATATGTTGCACTTTGTCACACTGTGATGTTCCCTGTTGCAGATAACGTAACTTCATATAATCAACGAGTACTGTAGAGCGAGGATTGTGACTTTAAGCGGTATGGCATCTGATCGTGGTGCTGAAAAATAGCTCCCCTCTTTGAAGCGGAAGAACTCGATTAGCCTACGATCAAGTGCAGGCGTCTGAACTGTGTTGTTCAAAATAAGTCTTACAAAATCAAATGTCAATTTAACAAAACAATAAAGTTAATCTTGTAGCACCGTTTGATTCAGGATTGTAAAAAGTGAAAGTCTTCTGCCGAGATCGAATCAAATGCTACCACGTCGTCATGTGACCAAGAAGAGAAATAATACCCCAAGACTGACAATAAAGTATCGAATAAGTATATTTAGATTATATAAACTTAACATTCTGCCCAGTTCACATGCGAATGTGTCAGATATCAATACTTTGATGCAAGACGTCTAAAAAAGTGAACGCCGGATACTTGAAAGCTCCCTTTACTACTCTCCAGAAACATGTCGACCTACTCAAAATGGACGCTAAATTTTTCAACATTTCATGTTACACTAGAGTATCCAGACACATTCGATATGTACGTAAAACATTTGTTCGGTCTGATTACTTTACTAAACCGACATTACGACAAATTCCAACACTTTTAAACCATTTCGTGAGGTCAGGTTTGTCAGAAACATATAGACTAATATAATATAGGACTACGTCGCGACATGAAAAATGATCACTAATCATTTACTGTTAAGGAAATAGGCATTAATTCTTACTTGTTTCTCGCTTAGAGCTGTTATTCTGCTTTGCCTGTCGTGTGGTTGTTTCTTAAGCTCTCCATCCTACAATTGAACAGAACATGATCAGTGTTAAGTATAGATTAAAAAGAACCAAAATAGCCAGTGGAACAATGCCCATACTGTCAAAAGTTGAACTGATACGTTATTCCCCAGCAAAGTCACACTAAGGACAACGCAGAGAAAACGACGCTAACTACATGGGGTAAAGAAAACAAGGCGAGATTTATGCTGATAAAGTTTAAGTCGCACACTCCCCTGTAGCTGCCTTATTTTGAGGACGATTACAACGGTTCAGATATAGACATTTACCTGTGGGTCTTGCTTCATCTGTGCAACTAGTTTCTAATTGGAAAAAAGAACGAAAGATGTATCACAAAAAGTGTTGCAAGTTATTATGTTAGAGAGAAACAAAGCGGTGAGCGTAGCCTACACAGCGAGTCAGTTTCTTGCACCTCATAAATATTCAAGTCTCGTTCTGATCGCTACACAAAACCACCGCATTATTAGACTACAACAAATCCTTGTTGCTCTGAAAAAACGCACGACACCACCAAAGTACACTGAAAAAGTACATTAAACAATCTCAACTCAAACTACATGTTATGGCGTCACCAGACAGTGAAGTGCAATTTTAACGCTAGACCACTTATTTCTTCCGAATTTTGACCTATAACGTTTGATTCCATCAGATTCTTCCACCAGCACAGTGGGTTAAAACAGCAGTAACGGTATAATAATAATAGCCTTCGATGTTTCATTTACCTGATGACATTGGATTTCTACTTTCAACGCCTCTTGAAGGCCTTGTAGTTCCATGTTCCGACTTCAAAAGCACTTTTCCTGTACTTTCGATGAAATCAGCGCGAAGTTTCCGTATAATAAGATTTTTTAAAAAGCGACAATAACAATCGAAAGAAGAACTACTCAGGCTGCAAAGCAAGTTCTCGCTTCTTTACTGGGTACAAGACTCATCACTCACTTCACGCCAGTGCACAAAGTGCTTTAAAGAGGGTGGAAAGATTTCAGCACTTGGACAGATCCACTCCATAAATAACAACTTGAAGACGCAAACGATATGTTGCGTCGATTTATTTTTCTTTCGCTAATTTTAAATAAAAAAAGGAGGACTATATTTTGTCCGAGTCCGCGGCTTGATTTCACTTTGCCTCGGGAAAAGTTGCGCTTCGGTTGTCAATGCTAATTCGGAAGTTCCCGGATGGAGCAGTGAAAGAAGAACAGAACTCTACCCTCGTCTGTCTACCCCCCTACAATCCACCCCCCCAGTCACACACAAGCACACTCTCAGTCATGCGCACTCCCGGAAATGTACAGTCGGACGATAGGATAAATAATGTTACAAGGACAACTCTTTATGAACCATTTCAGTTTAATCAAATGGACGTAAAAAATTCGAAAAACATGTATTAGTATGAACTTCATATTGCCCAAAGTTTGTGTTTCCGATTACCATACAGAGTCCCGCTGTTGGAATTTTCTTTATTTCTATTTAGTAATAGGCTATAAATTGCTAGTTGCTAATGCTTGCAAACTAAACTATATTATTTTATTTTGATTACCTAAATGTTTCTGCAAAGCAATCTTAGTTCACCATCCACGAAAAGGTTTGTTTTAAATAAGCTTTCCATTATTGTTTAACTGATATATTGAGGTTCAGCTGAATATCGGTGACTATTACTCACAGAAATTATGTGTTAAAAACACTTTGCTATTATTACTGTCTGCTTTGACATGCAAAATATAGGTCACCTTACCCCTTTGTGCATTTTGATTTGGGCTTAGGCCTATCTGCTTAAGTAGTCTTATCATTCCTTCAGCTAACATACATCAAGCAAAAGTGGCTCAAGTGAATAAGTTATGCGTCAGATATCAATATGGGCAGTAAGTGGTGCACAATGGCCTGTCTGAACCATTTTAAGGCGGATTAGGTTTGTGGGGGGAGATGCACCCCCCCCCCTCCTCCAGCCCACTGTCCTTGGGGCTGTTCATTACTTTTGTCCTCAGTATTCCCCACCTCCAGCCTAAATTAACATGATTCCCCTCCAGCTATTAAGATGCAAATATATTCATCCCAGTGCCTTAACTTTATCACCACAGTTTATTACATCAGTGTTGTGGCGAACACTCTTTGTATGACACTGTGGAGTCAGTGAAACTAAGTTTTTGTTTAATTTTTCTATCCTTTCTTTTAGTCACTTCGATGGATCCATTTTAAATCTCATTAACATAAATATACGTGTGTTCTTGGAGTCTCAAACATAATCTAGTTTTCTACAATATTGTTGTACATACGACGTCTTTAGAAAGTACTATCTTTCAGCTCTCATAAATATAATATTATAAACACCCTTTAATTTTGATCATTAACATTTTCCCAACAATACAAAGTAAATGAGCCATGAATAACAATCATGTTCCACTACAGAATGCATTCTTCTTGTTCAGGCTGACACCCTTTTTCTCGCGTTGAAGAAAAATCCCCCTCCCCCTTCTGCCTTCTGCCCTCCTCCTAGGGACACAAGTCGGCATACAATTGGAGAGTCTTTGTGTGACCGTGCTGGGCTGCTGTGACATCCAATCAGGAGTTGCGGCTGCGACATATGCCTATAGACCTACTCGAGCCGAGGTAAGGAAAACGCATCAACTCCCTGGAAAGGGCAGGCCAAAGCAAATTGTGAGTTGGAAGTTGATGTAAAATAGTTTTAAGCGATAATGTGCATATAATGTGCATTTAGACACAGGCAGATATATAGCCTACTGTGGCTCTCTTGGTTATCTAAAAAATAAAATATTTAATAGACATTTAAGAGAAATAATAGATTAACAGAGACGGCTAAAACTGACTTTCCGAAAGAGGGTAACCATTATGATACATAGCACGAAGAATAAGATACAGTACCATGGACAGCGACGGATTCTCTCAGTTCAGTGATGAGAAATCGACTTCGCAACTATTTAAAACCAATTTCATAAGGAACGAATGTAATGTCTTTATGTTGTTAATAAATCTGTAGCTACATTATATTAGTCAAAGCGATTTTGAATCCTGGATCTCCTTTACTAAACGTCTATGTTTTGATATCGACATGTAACAGCGAATTACGGTATACCGCAGAAATGTCTGCAGGATCTAGGGTATGGTATTCCTGAGACTTGCAAAGGCAGACATTACTTCTCAGCGTTAGGCAGACCCCTCCCCCATTCTGCACAGGTCGGAGGCTCTGTTGCTGCTTCGGTGCTACATCAGCTGCTACTTTTCATTTCACGGCTCAGCAGTGAAACTCTTGAACTCCTCTCTGCAAACGACTAGGAGTCGCTTTCGATTGGAAGACTGCTTAAAGGAAACATCTTTACGGCGTCTCGGGAGGATTACGGCATCGTCTCAGGAGGACCACGGCAAAATAGTTACCGATGTGTTTCCTTGCTTCTGCTATATATCTCCTCTTTTAGTAAAGAAAGGGGAAATCGATTCATTTTTTATTTCTGTTTTCATCCAGGCACATGGTGACTAAAGGGGTAAAACCCGATTACGTTAATACAGTCTACGTTGTCGTGGCCCTTGGTATAAAGCCTGAATGATTCATTAACCCGTAATAACTCAAGAATTTAATTAGGTTTCCTATGTGGGGTGAGTTCTGATATGGCCATAAATCAAGTTATGCACCCCCCCCACAAAAGCTCCAAGTCAAAAGTTCTAACACTTTATACATCAGGAACCTGTCCCACAACGGTATTAAACGTTTACATTCTCTCTTTTCTGTTTATTAGTCATTCATGGATAATCCATGAATCCATACTAATGTATTATTTCTGCTACATTTCTATTCATTTAAATTCACACAGACACATGCACACACACATGACTTGTGAGATCTGATTAATTTTGCCTGTTGATGATGTTTTCTATAATTTCGTTATTCTCAGAAAATGTCAGCTGCTAAATCTTTATATTGTAGAAGTTTGTGATTCATCAAATGTCAGCCTGTTCTGTTGACCATATCTGGTCAAAAATAAGACTTCTATTCTCATTGTATTTTATCCAAAATAGATGTATTGTATTTTAAGTAACTGTTTGGGACATGATTTTTTTTTATTGTTTTATAGGTAGAATGTTGGTCTGATGTGTCTCTGGTATTATGTGGAACAATTTATATGTGAATCTACTGTACATCAGTGTCTATGTAATATGTAATTTCAGGTATGACACTTATAATCATTGCATGTCTCAGGAAGAGTTTAATTCATTTTCCTATCATTTTTTAAACATATGCATATAGCTTCAAGCCTGTCGCAGGTCCATCCAAAGCAGGATGTCACCTACACGCTGCCTCTCCTGATTAGTGACATATGTCAATCATCATTAACCTGAACCTATAAAAGTGCTGCTTCACTTCTGACTTGTTGCAAAGCCTTGTGCTGTGATCTTATGCATTGTGTTTCACTCTATGGGCTTCTTTGTATGTTTGTTCTTTGGTTCACCTCATGTTATGTGCACTTCGTCATATTCAATATACCTTTCATCTGAGTGTCCGTACTGGGTCTAAGGCTGGTTAGTCCACACTGTTCTTGTAGGTATGTTGTTTTACTCAACCCCCCTCTGCTCACTGCCAATTCACATGAATGATGTTCCCAGTGCTGGAATAATCATATGTATTACCCATGGGATACACTGACCTTTTTTTATTTGAATGGCTTTGGACTCAGTGGTTGAATGGTTGGTAAATACATTAGCAAGGAATAAACAAATAAACTATATATATATATATATATATATATATATGTGTGTGTGTGTGTGTGTGTGTGTGTGTGTGTGTGTGTGTGTGTGTGTATGTATGTATAGATAGATATTCCATAGAAACAATGGACCTTATAAACTACCTATGAGCACCTATTGTTTTGGGGTACTGCTGAGATCACTGGATCTTCTGAACATTGCAGAGTAGCGCATGAACTTCCATGGAGTAGACATGGACTCTTTAAGTGTTCAGATATAGGTGGAGAGGGCTGTAGGCACAACTTGCCGAGAGTCAAGCTTTGGCCTCTATGGGCTGATTAAGGGAACAACATTCATTCCTGGAATAGAGCAGTCTCTGTCACTTGCATTCTGCTGTTACTGTAAGCACCATCCATGGAGAGCTTGGCAGAGGCGCCCTGGGCTGTGCTTAGCGTACATCATAATCCGCCAAGCATTCTGCCTCCCCCTAGGCCACTGTGTGAGTAAGCATGCCAGCCAGCCAAGTGGAAAACAGCAGAGACAAAGAGAGAGAGAGAGAGAGAGAGAGAGAGAGAGATGTTTGGTCCCATTACAAACTTGGTCTTGTGCACTTCTGAACATGCACTCTTGTCCATACTCCATTCTCACAACTTACGCGCGATAAGATCTGTTAGTACATCTTCCCACCACAATGACAAAGATACTGAGGTCTATTGTGCAGGCGAAACACGGAACATAACCTTTTTACATCAGTCTTTGATGTTTTGGAATCTGTTACCAGTGCTAACAATTCTGTTTGAAGTCTCTATAAAAAGCAGTTGATGTTTAACTCAAATTCTTCACTTAACATGAGTTGACTGAGGGTTATCACAATTACACAGTACCTTATTCAGATACAAATATCAGGGCTTCCACAGGGTGCAGACTCTAAACCAGGGTGTGGTACTTCATGCTCTCATGATATTTGTCTAAGCGTGTTTATGGTCATGGACTCTCGGTAATAAATGGGGCTAAATGGGGTGTCTATCTTGAGAGGCAAAAGATTATGGAATTAAAATGTGGCCTCAGTAGTAATCTCAACCCAGGCGGAAATAGTGACTTTAATTTGCAACAGGGAACCATTTCAATTGTGGACGTTTGTTTAACGAATCCATTATAACAATACAACTTTGTTGTTTTGTGCATATAAACAATGCAGGATACAGTAGACCCATGCTTTGGACTAACTCTTCATACAATTCAAATATAAGATTGCTTCAGGTAGTCATGTAATGTCTTTTATCCTTTAACTACAGATCCTCAATCACTAAAGTGGTGGTCTGACATTTTTAGTTGCTCCAATGAATAAAAGCTTTGGCATGGAATACTGTACAAAGCCTGAGGTGCATGGGCATAACAAGGACCACTCTACGTTAATGAAAATAAATTATGGAGCTTCCATTATCAATAGGCAGTCAGAGTCAGTGTGGACTGTAAATGTTAGTCAGATGAATATGTAAGCTCAGTATCAACTTAAAAACTGCTTGATTAGATTAAATGTCATATGCTTTGTGATTTTAAGGATACGGCATTTTTATGTGCAAACTACTATAATGTTTTACTTTCATTGTAAAGGCAGTCAGGGTCGTGTTCTTTTGCTGTTGTTCTCATGAATCAGCAATCATTAGCTGCCATTGTAACCTCCAGAGAAGAGAGGTTTTCTTTGGCTGGTCCTTTTAAAGACATTGTGATTTTTTTTGGTCTGCTTATGGAGGCAAGACTGCAACTGTTCACTTCATCTTAGAACATCAATGTAGGTACCTATTTTATACTGAGGTAATTCTAAGAACCAGAAAACAAATATGCAAATGGAATGGGGATACTTGTGTCTTTGTGTACTTTATGATCAGACAGATCATTAGAACCAGTAGGTTATCTCACAGGAAGCATGGGTTTGGGCCGTAATGCAGGTGGTGCTCACTCTCTTGTTCACTTTCCTCCCTGCTTAGTTGGGAGTGATGCCACTGCTTTATCGCACACACAAAAGGGGTGAATTAAATCCTTATCATAAGGACAAACTCCCTGCTCGGCACAGTTGCATGATTACCATTTTGCCTACTCAAGTGAAAAGAACAAACAAACACTCATTTATGGGTTATCAGGCATTAGTCATCAGTATACGGGGAGGGTGTTTGAGAGTCAGGCGGTGCTCCAGGGAATGCTGTCAAGTGATGATCTACAGTCAGGTTTAGTTGATTCCGGAAGGTGAAACAGTTATGGGGGAAAAATCCCAAACTGTTCTGGGCCTTCATACTGAGGAGAAAGGCTTTAGCAACACACAACAATACCCCAGAGTAATAACTGGAGTGGTTATTTTTGGACTAGAAGCCTAGTTCCAACTGTACTTGGCTGTAGCTGTATAGGCAGAATTAGTGTCACAGGCCTAGTAGTACGTTGTGGCGGTGATGTAGGCAATTCCAGTTGTAGCAACAGTATGCTACATGGTGAGAGCTAATGCTCTGAGTTTTAATCCTGATGCCAGTATCATCATGCCTTTTGATTTCATATGAATCATAACAATGTTATTAAAATCCTACTTTTAAATGTGTGGAAGGTGCAAGACCCGAGTTGTCATTTCATTATTAATTCTGTTGAAGAACAAACAAAAATGTTTTTGCTGCAGACGACTCTGTTTTACAGAAACTTACAGTTGAAATATGGAAATATGTGGAAATATGCTACTTAATGAGTGGCAGGAGGATGTATTTTGTCACATAGGCAGTTACAGGTAGATCAACTTCCCAGGTTGGACACTTTGCTTTTTGTGGTGTAGCTATTGCCCCATTGGGCAATAGATAACTACTGCATTGCAGGCTGGCATATTTGGAAAAACTAAGAACATAATTTGCAAAACCACAATACAAGATTCATACAATTAATCTCTCTTTTTATTATAATCATTTATGTACTTGTAAAACATAAGGTTAAAGCAGTAATGAGTTAAATAAGATCAAGGCAATTTTTTCAATGTAATCACTCATTTTTTATGAGATGATTTGTTACATACTGGTGAACAAATCTATATACATATTTTCAATAATGATTTTATTTTGTTTCTGCATTCAGGAAAATAGCCTGGGAGAAGAGACTTTCCTACTCTCTTATATTTAGTACCAGTAACAGCCACTAGAAGGCATTAGACTGATTACTTTGATTTGCAACTGCATCTTATTATTTAAATGTAACCCTGTGGTGAAGCTTTTAAAAAAGTTTTGAAAATGACCATGGAAGCTGTTTTAGTCTAACATTTTACATTTTTAAATATTGAGACACTGTAAAACCAACATATAAGTTAAATTACTTATTAAAAAAAATATTCTGTATAATTTGTTTTTAACATTGATTCTTGCAATTATCAAACTGAAACAATTTCAGTGGTGTGCCAAAGGGCATACAGACAGATAAAGTGCATTTTGCTCCATTAAGAGCAACCAATTAAATTTCTTTTTAATTTGTCCATTCGCTCCAGTAATTACTGCATATGACAGTTAACTAATTGTGCATAATTAGGCTTTCACTGATCTGTGGTGCCTGATTGACATTTAAATATGTCTTGTGAACACATCTGCAATTAGAAATGCATGCAAAAAAATTATAATCAGTGCTTCCTGATTTAATTATGAAAGTAACAAGGATGAAGACATTTCCCCAATTTCAAAAAAAGCAGCAAGGGGTGATAAAAAAGACCCCCCGAAGCCAGACGTTCAAAAGGATTTTATTTTCTGTCCAAAGAGAAACTGGCAAAGCAGATCATGTCTGATCTGAAACTTCAATGTCCAAATAAAATTCAGAAGTGTTGCAATAACAGCATCATTATTTACAATAATCTGATGTTAACGTATATAATCTACTTATAAATAGTGGTAAGATCACACCACAAGGCCCTTGAGACAAAAATGACTATGAAAGATCTGATACCTGACTGTAATCTGAAATCACCTCATGTCTATCTTGTACACAGCATTTTGCCTGTGCCACTGGTCCATATGATTAGCTGTTGCCCCTTAATTTTTAACAGCCTTCAAATATTCATAACTATTAGGGGGCCCAGTACTTAACTCCTCCCTTTGTGAGGGAGAGGCCACTGTTCCCCCCTTCACTTAAACAGCCTCCATTTTGCTACTTTGCTTTTGTGATATGCCTCATGGAAATGTTGGAGTGAATCAATTGCACATTGCAGAATGGGGAAAAGCTTGGAAAACAAAATGTATGATGACAAATTTATAAAATATAATGAGAAGATGAAAGTGCTTTTCACATCTTACAGAATGTATTTGGGGCTGCAAATAATATTAAAAAGCTCTCTCATATAATTATCATTTTTTTATCATCATGTATAAAAAGACCCAGAAGCAGTCATAGCACACAAAGGCAGATACACTTGCTTTCTCCTTTGTCCCACACACAGAGCCTGATCCCCTTTTCCTTCAGTGCTCCCTGCACCTCCCTGGCCAGCTGGTCAGGACTCTCCTGTGGTTGTTCAGGGCCCCAAGCTCACTTCCTACTTTCTCCAGCACCTGTTCCTGAGTTGGCACAGCAATGTGGGATCCTGAGCATTTGGAGCGCTGCCATCTGGTCCTCGACTGTGCGGCATTTTCCATGAGATCCCCTAGTCTTTCTGAATCAGCCCAGCCCAGCAATGAAGTGAAGCCCCATGAACAGCTTGGCAGTAATAGATTGCATCAGCTATCTTCCTCCAGATTTGTCATTCCATGAGTTTTTTTTTAAAGTACCACTGAAGCTATGTTTGGTTCTGTACATATTCAGAACAGGTGTTCATAACCTGGTGTAGAATATTTTAAACGATTTATGCTCTTTACAAAATAATGCTTGATTGATTTAGTGTGAATCAGTAAAATAATCTAGGTCAAATGAACACAGTCAGAAACTGGGTGTTTTCTGAATTCTAAAAGGGGGGATTTATTTATTTTTAAATATTCTATTTAAATATTATAGTTAGAACTCATGAAGATATTTTACATATTGAAATTTACATGGTAAAGTGTGTTGGAAGATTTTTTGGGGGTCAGGGGTCAGGAGGCCTTGGGTGTCACTGAATATTTATCAAATGTCAGCCAAACCTATAGACACTGCAACATTGACCCGATTTCGCAGTGTCATTCAGGTTCAGTATCAAGGTATAGATTAATTCACTTAGTAGATATGACAACAATAATCTCGTATTACTGCAAGCTCTACACAGCATTACAAGATGTGAATTAGCGAACTAGCCTTATTTCCCTCGCTAAATCTTTCAAGAATTCGCAAATTAACTTCTTATAGGAAGCATTTTAGTTGGCTACCTAACTACTATCGTAGTTCTTTCACTATGGGTAAGTTACACTGACCTAATAAAGAGCTTAACTAACTACTTTACGTTGACGAGGAAGATTTAGCATACCAAGGCAACAAGGCGCCCTACCTATAACTTAAATTGGAATATACTGCAATACTCAAGTCCCTTTCAGCACCAATGGCTCTTGTTCCTACGGCCGGTGAATACAGCATACACCATAAAAATATTTTTCACGTGTTAAATGTGCCCTTGCACAAGATGTAGTGTGCTGGGCAAAGTGACAGAAACTACATTTCCCACAAAGAAGCCGAAAGGGGGCGGGGGTGCGCGTTGCCTCTGCGTAGATTTGCCTCACGACGCGCGAATATCTCGTTTTCTAAAATGGTGGCGTGAGAGGTTCCCGGTGTGTAAGTCGAAACTGCCGGTTGTTATTTTAAGATCCGCAATATATCGAGTACTTGTTTATTAAGTCACAGGAAGTCTGATACAGCGTTTGATCGTCTGGAAGGTGTGTATTCTATAGTACGTGTCGTACATATATACGGATTGTAATTGTCACTCGTAGGTGCGTTAGTGTTATTGTAGCACATGCAGGCTAAGCTAACAGCTAGCGAGATGGAGCCGACTGAACCGAATGGCCCGTCGCTGCGTTTGAATAGCAGTTTAGCTAGCAGCCGTGGAGACTCGCGAAGAAGGCATGTCCCAGCTAGCTAAGTTTTAACTTGAAAACTTTACAAGTTGTGTAATAGAAAAACTCAGTTACGCGTTTAGCGAAGTTTAGGCTTGGCGAACTACAGCAGAAATGATGGCACCGCAGCTTGAAGCACCTATGCTAGCTGTGTAGCTAGCTAACTGAGGCGGGTGTGTTTTAGCTTGCTATTTTAAAAACGGTGAGCTCTCTAGCTGCCTCTTTGATTACAAAATTAATTACTGACACATATCTGCTTTCTGTGTTATCTGACTACATGGACATGGCAAGCCTGCTTCGTTATTGTGTTAAGAAATCGGTCAACTTGAGCAACGTTAGCAGTTAGCCGACCTAACTAGCTAACCGTTAGCTCGAGAAACACGGAACTTTGGTACATTATTTGGTACATTAACTTCGCTAATTTGTCGAGTTGGTGTTAGGTGGCAGTCGATGGTCATGGCTGGATCATAAGCGAGATCTTGGAATTGGTGTTCTTACTTTTCAGCTCCTTTTATGTTTGGAAAGAAAATCAGAGGATCTTGTTTTAGCTCTGACACCTAAACTTTTAAGTGGCATATTTGGCGGTAAGAGATTTGGAGATCTCTATCAATTATATTTTAAAATCCGTTTTCTACTTCCTAGCCAGATTTGTTTTATGACTACCACTTGTTGGGCCATCTCGAGATGTTGATGGGTATTTGTATATTTGCTTTTTCTGTTTTCTTCCTCCTTTATGTTCCGGAGTGTTCAGCACAAGTTAGTCATGTCCCGATGAAAGTGTTATTACGATGTTTACCTTTTATCACGATATGGTTGAAACAACAAAGCATTAAGAAGAAAAACAAATTTTATTGCATCTTGTAATACACAACTGTGTTTGTAGTGGAAAAGCAGTTTTCACTACTCTTCCGAAATCTAGACTTTTCAACTACTTTTTCTGTCAAAGTATGCGATTGCTTTATTTAAACAGTATTTGGCATTAATTTAAACGTCACGCGTGACTAAATGTAATATCACACTGACAGTTAAATACTTGCTGGACAATATATTTAACCTTTCTGGCTTTCACAGGGCTATAATGAAACTATTTCTGAGCATCTGTTTCTTTTTCTTTTTTCCCTGGCCTTTGAGCATATTTAGTGTGAAAGATATAAACTGATATTATACACATTTGTATGCTCATACATAAACAGTATTGTTTATTAGTATAGTTTTGTGGAAATTCCAATTCGTGTGAAATTAGTTGGCTATGTTTTTAAATATGCTGTAGGACAGTGAACACTACAAGTCACTATCAGCATAGCATATGATAATCAGTGTGTTATACTGGTTTGTAGTAAGCTCTGAATCTTCACAAACTAAGCTCATGTTTTAAAGGAAGACACAGAATCCACAGCTGATGATTTCAGAACAGCCACTGTGCTAAAGTTTGATGTCATACCTCTGTTAGCAACATATACCTAGCCAGATAGCATAATTCAGATGAATTTAGCAACCACCCATGTCCACCACTTTAAAGGTTAATTTTGTTCTTCATTCACTATTCACCAGTGTTTTCTCTACAGTGAATTGACTGGAGATTAGCATGAAATGATTCTAGGCTACATATTGCTCTTAGCTACATAATATTCCAGTAATTGGAACACTACCGTGAGCTCAACCTGATATATCAGCCATCAGTTTTGGGTTGGGTTGCACACCTCTCATTCCAGCTAGCCAGAACTTTTTAAACATGACATTATTGTTGGAAAAATGTAACCGTTAAACCATATTGCTTTTCAGATGGGGTTGCAACCTTGCCTAAGTGCAGTAAATTGCTTTGAGTGATTCACGTTGTTTGTGTTTGCTAACTTTGCTGCTTCCCAGACATCGTGTATATTGGACAGATGCCTGTGACTCTGTCCTTCATTTTATCTGTAGCCAAAAAAATTCTACCTTCTACGAGCTCTCTCTCTCTACCTCTACCTGTACTTCTACATCTCTCTCTGCACCACTCATGCACAGTGCAAGTATGAGCTAAAGACTCATTGTAGGTTTTAGTTGTATTCTTCTCATAGCATCTTGCATGTCAGTGCCGTAAAACAAAATGGTGTGTGGTTGGAAAATACATGAGGTGAATAAGCAACTTAAAAAGTTGCATACCTAAGGAGATTAATGAAGTGCCATAACTTCATTAAAATCTTAGGTAAATAAGATAAAGATTTAAATTAGAATATAGAGACAATGGAACTTCATAAAGATGACACTTTAGGGTGTCGCTATATCTAAGGATATTTATTGGTTAGGCCTATATCTGCTCAAATATTTTTACTGCACTGGATTTAATTTGAATAAAAATGTGATTTTTCTATAAGCGTACAGTTTAGATAAATACTGGCCTGTATATAGAAATGAAAGCTGACTGAATGCACCATATGTTGTCATTTTAATACAAAGTGGAGTTAAGATCCAAAATAATCAGTTAATTATATTCATTATCTGTCTAAATAAACATGCATATAGTTGGCTCTGTGTGTTATTCTACTGGTACAGGAAGGTGTGTGTAGTTATAAGTTTTAGGACTTGTACTAGAAACGTGGGAATTTAAGGATGCGGAACAGCATGTTCATCATTTCTGCTACAGTGCTGCCGTTAACCTTCCACAGTCTCTCTCTTCAACCCCAGATTCCTTTTTTGCATCTTTCCATCACTTGGTATTGTCATATATATTACCTGTTACCATCACCAGATGTATTACTTCAGTTTTCTGCATATTATCACCTGTGCCTGGCAGATTCAACATTATTTGCTTGTCTGTCTGGATCTGGATATCCATATTTGCACATATTTCTGAATGACCCGTGCCACTTGGTTGTGTCCGTTGAATGCTGTCTCCTCTTGCAGGGTGTGACATAAGCAATAGCTCGATGGCCTGGGGCAAGTAAAAATATATGTGGGGCAAGTGGATTGGCCTGTCACTGGCCTGTTCAGACCAGTGACCGTTCCCGTCAGTCACGACTCAGTTCACCTCGGATGCTAAGCTAGTTTCTCAAAAATGAAAGATTTTGCAGATAGTAGAAGACAAACGCTAGAATAGCTACATTTAATGGTGATTTATTAATGCTTAACTACAGACTAGTCTGCAGTGCTAAGCTAAGAACCTAAATGGATGGCTTAAAGATAAGCACTGAACAATGGGCGGCGGTGTTTGACTTTGTTGTCTGTCACTGAGATGAAAACACTTGTCTGACACGTGCAACTCTCCCCGTGTCATATAACAGTTTATACAGTGCCATTCTAACAATAGTTTAGCAAGATGTCGTTGCCTCAAACTGCTTTCAAAACATATCCATGATATTCGTAATTCCAATGAAAGGATTTTGTCACATGTGAAGGTTAAAAATACAAAAAATGGTAAAATTGATCTTGTCATCGTAGCACCAGAAAGAAGCTCTGGCATTTATCTCCGTGCTGTCCAGTTAAGAGGCACATAAACACGTCTTTCTTCCAACTTGCCTTTGATATTTGATCTTTTAATTTTAATGTAACCGCACGACTGCTTTGAGAGTGGCACGTCTAGGCTCGGATTTTAAACCATATAGTAAAAATAATACAAATCTTTTATTTAAGGGACAGCACTGGTGTCTCCATTGCAGGATGTTAAGAAATTGATGCCTTAGTTTCTATTCCTAAACGACTTCCATAATGCATTGCTCAAAGGGCTATACAACGGGCCAGTGAAACTCTGATCTAAAATAGAATTTGTACATTTCCCGCCAGCCTCGTGCTAACTGTCTAGGTGTTTAGATGTCTGGGGTTTCCTCCTCCACTGTGGGGCTTGTCCGATGTGGTACATCCCTGATGTGATTGAACTAGTGTTCAGTGCTTTTACCTGCATGCCATGACTGAGACATCTGTGCTGGTGTGTGTACGCTGTTGTACTGCATGTAGCCTTTTCTTAATTAAATATTTTATTCACTTTCTCGTGTCGTTTCAGCGGGTCTGCTGCCGTGTTTGGGGAAAAGTGAGATAAATGGCTCGAGCTTGCCGCTTTTGTTATTACAACAGAGATGGTTAATGGATTCCATTTTTATTTTACCCTTATCCAGATCTGTGATGGCAAAGCGGATTGCAGAGAAGGAGCTGACGGATAGAAACTGGGATCAGGAAGATGAAGGAGAAGAGGTAAGATTACCTTAATATAACTGGTAATTATGAAACAAAGATAACATATTTAGGATTTTCTGTAGACAGCTGGGCTCACTTAATTGCACATTCCCAGGCAGGTATATTTTCGCAAATCCTGACGACACAGTAGTGCAGCCAGGCCATCCACTGTATTTTCATTTGGGGCAAGAAAGTTTGTCTGTGGGAAAGGCCACAAATGGCCAAGGATTTGGCCTTCAAATTATTATTAGTTTTCATTTAAGATGTGGAAATGGATGCCTGCCGACAATGAGGTGCTGTGTAAACAAAACAATAGTAACAATAATGGAATTAAAATAATAGCAATGAATGTAAAGCCAATAGAACATTGTTCATATTTTCTGATAATTTCAAATAATTATAATACTTTCAAATAAGACATGAATAAGAAATTGAGCCTGTAGCAAATTGTTTATTTGAAATTGCACCATAAAAGTATGTTTATGGTGTCTGTCATCAGATTAACTTGTGCATAAGAGCGCATATGCAGTTGGCACTTTAACTAGTGTAACAAAAGGGTGTTGGTCCCACTTAATTTGAGCAGTATTGCTGGTTGTTACATTGTATTGCTTTCTTGTTTATTTTAAGTTTGCCTATTAACACTGCTTGTTATTTCTTCCATTTTTATATCAAAATCAACTTATAATACAGTTAGAAACTGGTTGATATGTTGTTGCAAAGACCTTTGTCAACAATTAAAAGTCTTAACGAGAATAAATGCCATTTGCTCAGTGAGCATCACGACTGCCGCACTGCATAAAGGTCATCGATTAGGTCATCGATTAATGTGGTTGATTATACTGGATATGCATGTTCAAACTCCCCAGCATGTCTAGTCGTTTACATTACTCTCTACTGCAGGCTGCACCATTAGAAAAGCATTTTCTGAGGCTCCTTTTCACTCAGGGCTATTGAGTGATTGTTGTGTTGTACTGGTAGAAAGGCGCATATAAGACGCATCACGTAGGCGTATTGCTATTTTCATTTGCTATTTCATTTCATTTGTTCATTTGTAACCACCGTTACTCATAAAACTGCAAGGTCGATATTTTATGTGCAACGTTTTTGCTTCTGGATATTAAATTGTAGCTGAGATGTGTTCCGATTAGGGCAAAAGTCCCATTGAACGTTCTGAAATCCTTTTCCTATCGTCAATTTGACATCAGTTTGGCTTTCCAATCCGTAAAGAATTAAGACCTTCTAATTGATCCGAACGTATCTCTTGGCTATGACTGTGTTGGTTTCCACAGGCAGGGACGTTTTCTATTGCAAGCGAGGATGTGATGAAGAACCGGGCCATCAAGAAAGCCAAGCGGCGAAACCTCGGCACGGAGGTGACGGAAACATTCCCCTAAATCACTGCTGTCAGTGTGAATATACATTAGGCATGTGGCAGGCTGGCATATATAGTGGCACATCAGGAAAATTGATCTGTATTATGCATTACGAAACGAGAGGCCTTCATAACTGAGACGAAACCTGCCTGACTGCACCAGTGTGTTCACACTTGATGTGCTCACCATTTGTATTTATTTTCTTGTTTAAAAATCAACTAAAGCCCTCAAGTAACCGCATGGACTACTGATGCTATGCAGCAATGGCATGTCAAATATTCTGTATATTTAATAATTCTGATATTTTGTGCTTAGTTCTCGCATTAGAAAAGGGTGCTTGAAATATTTTGTCTGCATGGTGAAGCCTGCACACGTGTTGTATTTGGGGCTCAGTTTATGACATTACTGCTGTAACATTCGGAACTTGGGACTGCAGTGTGAATTATGGATGAGTTTGCTCCGTTTTCTGCAGGGAGAGAGCGCTGGAGCTTTTAAAGGCTTTAAGGGTTTCTCTCTGACCCCGGGGGGCGGGGGAGCCTTTGCGAGCTTTGGGAATGGGAGGGGCTTGAAAGCCCTCTCTGGACTGACCAATGGCAGCGTGGCTTCTGTCATTCCATCTTTTGGAGGTTTTAACTCCCCAGCCACCACCAAGGCCAACACAGGTGAGCCTTTAAAACCATAGCAACCATGACGGTGTCTGTCTTGTGCATTAAAAAAAAAAAAAAAAAAAAAGATTATTTAATTATTTTTACGACAGCTACCTTCAGTTAAGAACAACAAAGAAAATGGTGTTGCTTCAGTACAATTAAATCTTTATTTGGTTTAGCAAAATAAATGTTTGAAATAGTCAAGTTTATTTTTTGTAGTAATGTTTTTTTTTTTGTTTCTAGCTTGTTTGTTGCTAATTTGCTGTTAGATTTGGGTGGCTGTATCTTAACAGCTTTTCTTGAAATGAACATCTCCATCTCCCTTTGTTGAGAGAAGAAATGTGGCATTTGCCATTTAGGGCTAATGGAGCTGAATCAGCTGTGTGTGTGTGTGTGTGTGAGAGAGAAAGAGAGAGAGAGAGAGAGAGAGAGAGAGAGAAAGAAAGAGTGTGTGTGTCTGCGTCTCAGTCAGACTGATGTGGGGCACAGTGGCCCAAATAAAAACTGCCGCAGTGCCTCTCTGGCTGGAGAGCTAGCGTGACACACCCAGCGGGGAGGGGGGGGGGGGAGGGGAGAGCAGCGTATGCTGCACACACTCCTACGAGCCCCGCCCCCTTCCCCTGGTCCCCTGCTGAGGTGCAGGCAGCGTTTGGAACATCACCGCTATTCATTGCAGTCAAGGTCCTCCTCTCTTCCCTCCCCCCTTCGCCCTCAGGCTCCCCGTCATTCAACGGCCCCGCCTCCTCCAAGCCCACAGACGGCTCTGACATCACGTCCAACGGCTCCGCCCCCAGCCTGGCCGCAAGCTCTGGCGGCAGCGGCGGTGGCGGCGGCAGTAGCAGCACCAAGGAGTACAACCGGCAGCTCACGGCTCTCAACTGCTCCGTGCGCGACTGGATCACCAAGCATGTCAACGACAACCCTTTGTGCGACCTCAACCCCATATTCCGCGACTACGAGCGGCACCTGGCCAGCGTGGAGCAGAAGTACGGCAGCGGCTCCTCTGCGTCCCCGGGCCAGACGGACCCCGTGGCCAAGCAGGACGCCGGAGGGGAGGGGCAGCCGCGGGTCCAGGCGGGCAGCGCCACGGCTGACCCGTCCTTCCCCAGCGGCGCCGGCATGACGGAAGGCACCGCCACCCCTGCTTTGTTCTCCTTCACCAAGGACAAGGACACCGCCGCCCCGGAGAAGAGCTCCCCTCCCACCTCCGCACCTCCTCCCGCCGGGGTTACCTTTAACTTCGGCCAGAAGCTGGACAGTTCCGTGCTGGGCTCCCTCGCGTCCGGAGGGGCTTCCGGTTTCTCGTTTTCCCCCTCTTCTTCCTCCTCCTCCTCTTCCTCCGCGTCCCTGTTTGGTGGCACGGCTGGCACAGGGACTTCTGCAGCCGCCTTCTCGTTTACGGCGGCCAAGGCGGACACGGGCGGCAGCAGCCGGACTACAGGTACCCTCGCTCGGTGCCGCGTGCACCTGTACCACAGTAACCGCGTTTAGGCTTTGGGGAGTTAAATATGTTGAGCTTCACAGACAAAGCTAAGATGAATGTTTTATTTTGAGTACAATTTTACGATAATGACCAAATGTAGGTATTCATCTAATATTAGGAGTATTTCAGTAAGTCAGCATGGTGTATTGTAGCAGGCTGTGCAACGATAGGTTATTGTTAGTTTGTTTATTTATGTTGATTGCATGGCCCCTGTTGACATCTTAAAATATTTTAAATTTAATATATACTTGATATATATCTTAAAATAGTTTTTTTTATAGTTTTTATTCAGGCAGAATCAAAATATTATATTTAGATGCAGTTGAATGAAAAAGTATCATTTTTTAAAATTGTGGTTTTTGATGAAAATGAGCCCCAAATTTCATACAAGAAAGGCGTTCATGAGCTGTCAAATTTTAATATGAATATATATATATATATATATATGAATATATGAGCTCAAATTATATGTATTTATATACACACATACGCAGGGACACACACATGAGTGTGTGAGAGTGAGTGACAGGCGATCTTTTTAACTATGCAAGTAGAGGTTATTTTAAATTATGTTCCTGTAATTATATTGTCTGTATGTTTAAAAAATTAGGCTTACCAAATGATTAACCAATCTGTCATGCTGTGAAAAAAGCTTCTGATTCTCCCATGGAGTATGTCAGTACCCGGGCACAGTGCCTCTAGCTGAGGTGGTAAAACACATTTCACCAGTAGAAAACGAGACCGAATCAGATGTGAATCAGCCTTCACCTTAAGATTCACGTGTGCTGTAATGTTAAGTTTGGGCTGATTCTGCTTTGCGTATGTTACTAGCAGAGAACTAGCTGGTTTGTGTATGTTACGTCCTCTTGTCTTTGCATCTTATGTTTTGCTCTCCTCTTCTACAGCAGATGAGAACGGGGCTGATGAGGAATCGGACGAGCCGCCTGTACCTGTGGTTAAAGAGATTAAGGAGAAAGATGCCTTCTACTCTAAAAAGTAGCCCACACTTTTCACCGTCTCCCTGTTCTTTGGACACGGTCCCTTACCTGAATTCTACATAACACTCACTGTGTGCATTATTTCACTTTACAGGTGCAAGTTGTTTTATAAAAAGCAAAGTGAGTTTAAGGAGAAAGGGGTTGGCACGCTGCATCTGAAGCTGGTTGCAGAGGGCAAACTGCAGCTTCTGGTCCGGGCAGACACCAACCTGGGTAAGTGGCTCTGTTGATTCAAGTGCACTTCAGAGTCCTTGTCTTTCTCTTAGATTAAGAGGAACAAACTAATGACCATCACAATGGAGTGTCATATAAAAAAAATGGCCCTATTTTTTTCCCCAGTCAAAATAAAAACAAATGGGCCTTGATATCTGGTGTTTTGTGGTCACTATTTCTGTTATGGCCATTGAATTGTTTAGATCATGCTTGCTGATTGGTTGATTTGATTGATTATTTTGGAGGGGTCAGTGTTTAGAACTGGAGGTCGTGGTAAGGTTGCTTATGATCTGTGACTCTGCAGGTAACCTCTGAAATGAGTGTTCCTCTTACACAAGCATGCCCCGTCATTCTGAAGTAGGTCAAGTTGCCCCCCCGCCCGATGAGTGAGTAGCTAATGTGCAACCTGAGCCACGCGACCCGAACCCAGCAGTGAATGAAATGGCGCAGGACGAAACGCTAGGGCCAAAAATGAAAAGGATGACCGTTTATTCCTGTCTGAGGAGAGAAGAACTGCTTTCCTTTTTTTTTCCATGGGATAGGGATGGTGTGGAGGGCTATAGTACTGCAGAATGCTGCATAAACAGAGCAAGAGGTCACCCTCCCCCTGGTGGACATTGGGAGAACTGCTGACATTTCATTGCACCTTTTCCTCCATTTTCTGTTCTGGAAGACGAATCTAGATTCCTCATGAATTGTTGTTTATCATCAGAAGTTTGGCAGTGTGAAGAGATGTTATTGTGATGAAGTGTACAAAAAAGCTTTTATTAGCATGTCATGGGTATTGTCATTTCTTTATATCTGACTTTAGTTAAGATATGGAGAACCCTGTAATAAAATGGTAAAAATAGTAGCATCAAAGCATCAAATTAAAACTGCACAGTAACGTGTAGTTGGTACAATATTAGCCAGTTACATCTGTTATTTTGTGTTTAATTGATTTTTTAATTTGATTATTTTTTTTTTTTTTTTCTTTGTTCTACTCTTAATTGCTTAATTTAGTGTTCACTCACAGACATATTTTTTAAACCACTTCACTTTTTTAGCTGGTGTGATGTGTCCAATTTATTAGCTGTACTCTAGGAACCCTAACCCTAGTAAATGATCATATTTATTAATGTTTGGCATTGCGTTTGATCATCCTGATAGCAGCTAAACCGTTGGGCTGTGCTGACCACTCCGAACCACAGGCCAGGCTAAATAAATACGGAGCACTTTGGAGGGAGCAAGATTAAAAAAAAAATTAGAAAGCAAAGGAGAAAAAAAAATTGTAATAAATAACACTGCCACTTTCACATTTGTGCTTATGTATCCAGTCAGTCATAAACCACAAGCAAAACGTGTCATCTGTGCCCATCCCCAAAGATAATATTTATCCCCCCCCAAAAATATTGGATATTCAGTAAATGAATTTAAAACTGCCTTTTGTGTCTCTTGCTGCTGGTGATGTGTGGTGGAACTGATCTCCTTATGCACTGCTCTGATTATCCTGAGCTTGGGAGCCCATGCATGCGAACTGAACCGCATTCTCTCTGCTTCCCTTCAGGCAACATCTTGCTGAACATCATGGTTCCATCAACTATGCCCTGCACACGAACGGGGAAAAACAACGTCATGGTGGTCTGCGTGCCAAATCCCCCCGTGGACGACAAGAACCCCACCACCCCCGTCCCGATGCTCATCCGTGTCAAAACGGCAGAGGACGCCGACGAACTGCACAAAATTCTGCAGGAGAAAAAAGCGTGAGCTGCCCCCCCCCCCCCCCCCCTGCCCACAGACTCCTCCCAGCTGAGATTTTAATAGACTCTCCCCTCCCCCGTCTTCATGTGTGTCATGTATTGCCTGAACGTGGTTTGCACGGCTGTATGTGACAATACTCCGGTTACATCATCGTTCACACACTTGACTCCTGCTTTACTCTAGTACCTTTTGATCTAGAACCGTTTTCACATGCATGCCGCCACAGATCCTACGTGAGCAACGTCAGCACATCGGTTCTCATACTGTGAAATCCCTGCCGCAGCCCTGCGTTCAGGCTCCTGCGAGCATCGTTTGCGTGAATGCTGATTTAAACGGTGTTGAAATAAAACGGCGTACGTGCCCTAAATGTAACGATGAGCAACACCGTGCATCACAGTGAAGAGCCCGGGTCCTTGAACATTCCGTCGAGTTTCATTTTGCTGCTATTTCACAGATTTAACAAAGGGTGAGGCAGATCATACTTTTTCAAAAAGTTTTTTAATTTTTCTTTTTTTTAAAAAAAAAAACGTGGATGGAACTGCAGATGTTTTTATTCAGCTCTGATTATGTGAGGGTGAAATAAATTTACAAGATTTAAAAGGAGAAATTTGGAGGAATTGAGGTTTAGCATTGTTGATTTCTATTTGGTGTGCTTCTGCTTTCCTGAATAAGTGTTGCAAACATGCAGGTTTTTGGGCTGGTGGATTGGGAGGCTTGGCATTCGCCCCATGTGCTTCCTTTGCAGAGAGAGGGTGAACATACAAAGAGAAACCTAAAAGAAGTTCCTCCCTAGATAATTGATTAGAAGAACTTGAACACCACCAGACCTCTCTGTATCTGTACAAATCTATACAGATTTGTTTCTATCTACACAAATCACTTAACTTGCTTGAGATCTAAGAAGAGGCTTTGTTTATGTGTTCTGTGTTGCTCCAGGCTTTTTGCTATAATTGATATTTATTCAGAACGAGAATTTGGGAGTCCTCTAGAGTGCGTTGTGTGAGTCGACCCTATACAGTTTCTGCCCTACGTCGTGAAACCTCCATCATTCTAGCACTGGCAGGAAGTGAATCATCCTACAAAACCCTCCATGCTGTCTTAAAGTGGATCTTGATTTAAGTTTTTTTTTTTTTTTTTTTTTTTGTTCTAGTTCTTTCTTTTAAGTGACATTTGTAAGGCCTTAGAAACAAGGCATGCATTTAACTGGACCCAATACCTTTTGTAGTTTGGTTAACTGGCGAATAAATCAACATGAAACGTTTCCTGGGTGTTGCCTAAGCTTGTGTTACAGTCTGAGCGTCGCTGTCTTCTTTAAGCTGTTGGGTAACGTGTGTCATGACTTCCCCCTCGAAATAGAACAGTCAGCATTTGGCGCACACACAGCAACTTCGCAGTATGACGGTAACAAGTTTCTCAGTATGACGCCGTGTTCTCCGAGAGTCCAACCCATGATCTTGGTTTAAGTAGCACGATGCTCTGCCTGCACTGGTGGGTGTGCGAGAGGAGCTGGTGCTTCAGGAACAGAATGTGCTTCTGTGTGAGAACTGAGGTGTAATGTTCCCTTTGGGGGGGGGTCAGCACAACATGGATAACTGACATTTTAGTTCACTGTATGGTGAATATATATCTTACTGCCTTACTGATGCTCTACTGAGGAAGCCAATTGAGAGAGTGGGGTATTTGAAGTCTTAACAAATGTGCTTTAGCAAAAACACAATTCTGCCGTACAAATAAGCGTGTGCACAAGCGTGTGTGCATTTGTATAAACAATTGATCTCGGTCTTGGAAAAATCAGTATTGAAATGCAATGGTAAACATTTAAAGAGGATCTCTTAAAGACGATGCAATATGTGGAGACAAAAAAAAAAAATCTTTCAGGGATTATTATGGGATGGTGTTGATAAAAGCTGACACTTGTGGTTGCTATTTGTATTTATTCCCTTGCAATCAAGTCAACCGACTACAGTTTCTTTCTATCTGCACTTGGGACCTTGTTTCTGGAGAGTGGTTTAGCTGGCTCACGCAGGCTCCCATCTGTGGCGGCACGGACGCACACGCCTGGCCTGGATACACAGGGCACAGGCTGGTGTTGGCTGCCCTCCTGCTGTTCCTGACGCATGCAGAACTGTGCCCGTCACACTCAGCCACGCTACTGCCAGATAACTCTAAAAGAAGCCGGTCAACATCCTATGATGTGTTTAAAAAAATAAAATAAAGTTACAGTTATTTTGGGGATGTACTTGAGAAGACTTGCTTGTATCTCATTGTACAAAATGGTAGCGCTGCAGCCACCAGAGCACATCCATCACCTGGCCCCCTGGTGGAATGCATGTTTGTTTTTTGATTTGTTTGTTTATGTTGTAGCGGCTGGTAATTGTTCATTCATATTCTCGTGTGAATCCCAGCCAGCGTGTACTCCGTTATACTCTCTTTATGTACATTACATTAACCCAGGAATCCAGCTTCAGTATTCCCTGAGGAATGGGACGGGGAGGGGGGGGGGGGGGGGGTGAAAATTCAATGCAAATTGAAGGTGCTTGTTTTTCAGTAACCTCATCAGTAGCCTAATCAAGGGTGTCATAGTATTTCCCCGTCTTCTTACAACCTTGCACAATAGTGCGTCAGCTGTTTCACGGCGAAAGCGTGAAACAACGTTCCAAATGCCACATTTGATATCCGAGCCATGTACGCCTTCAAATCCAAGATAATTGGCTTGTAGCTGCTGCAAACAGAATTTGACGTACAACGCGGAGCATCACCGACCTTAGAAAAAGATCTTTAAAGCATTAGCATGTCTATTGATTTGTGGCTCTTCATTTGTGTTCAACTAAGCATGCTGGAGACCATGATTCTCATTGATGCTGTTAGTCTGTGCGTATAGAAGTTTACCAAACACTGTCCATCAAGGGTGAATCAATGGTGGTAATTTTAGATTCATTTAGTTTTTCTTGACTTTTAATCGAAAGACAAATGTGCACCCACAACTGCGTTGACCTTCTGGAAGCGGTTATTTTTGGTCACCTCTCAAAGTACAGAATGAATTTCACACTTCATATCGGTCTTACATTTCTGAACTATTACTGAACTGACAGCATGTAAATAATTCATATTTAAAAAGGTTTTGTTACTTTTTTACAATTTGTATTTTCATAAATGGGTACGGAAAATGTACATTTATTGTAACATAACTGTAACATAAATATTGGCTAAACATGCACATTTACTTTCTTTTGTTTAAACGTAATACAAAAGCACAGTTAAAGCATTTAAGGAAATGTGTTTGTACCACAAGACCTCTCTGCAAACAGCCTTCTATTGGGTTGACCGGGGCTTTTACAGCCTACAGATAAAAAACAAATACAAAGAAAGTTTCGAAACATTTTTAAAAAACATTTTCAAAATGCTGCTGACAAATGTTGCTTTTCAAATATCAAATGGATATTAAAGCAACCAGCTATTTGTACACTAAGAATACATTCAGCTCACAAAAATCCAACATAATACTGACTATTTGGGTGGGCTCTCCTCTCGTGTAACAAACTCCATAAAGCCCTCTGCGCAATGGGGTTTCAAAGCCAACAACAACCAGAACCTTGAATACTCACTTCAGATGAGAAGTCAAAAACTGGAAAAGCAGAAGGGTGCGAGTCTGTACGCCTCAGCTCGCGTAGGAACCCTAAAGTTTGTAGATGTTCATGGGTTTAAAAAAAAAAAAAAATAGAACAGGGACAAGACGGATCTTGTGAATGTCATCCAGTGACCACACGTTATGTGTTTCTGCGAATGTAGTGGCAACATTTGTGTATGTAGTTTAACTGTGTAGTGAAGCTGTGTGCTGTGGTGATAACGCGATAAAATCTACTGAGCGCTTCTCTGGAAACGAGCTTTTTCAAAGCTTTACAGCAAATGGGAGTGTTGTTCCTTCACACTCGTCATACTACCAACGGTTATAAAGGTCACAAAGATTACAAAGATCCCCCAACTCACTAATGAACGAAGACACGTCTTAGAGCAAAAAAAAAATTGTACTTGTGCAGCTATATAACCTATGCTTCAATCATAAAGTCGGACGCAAGACGGCGCGTCCAGCGTATTAAAAAAAAAAAAAAAAAAAAACAGACTCTGAAGTCGTAAGTGTTCAGTAGGCCTGTGTCACGTTAGCTGGTTAGGAGGTGGCAAGGCCTATGAATGGAAGTTGCCTTTGGAAAAAGCGCTATGGACAGATAAGCAACACTGAGAGGCCAGAGGGTTGTGGTCGGTATGTTCACTGAGTATCTAAGCAGCAGTGTATATACAAGGAACAGAGACATTCTTTTGTGGGTTTTTTTTTTTTTGATCTTTTACACACTTCCCTTTCGCAGGTGGGGTGTTAGCCGGTACTGCTTCAGTTCTGAGCCAATGGCGTTCCGTTGCCCAGGCTGTTGCCATGGTGTCCACACACAGACGGTGACTCTCGGGGAGCACACAGAGGAACGTGTGGAAGAGGCACTTCTTGTTTGGCTGGTTTTTATGCGTCTTTAGTTCTGACTTTTATTCTCTTCTCTTTTCGTTGTTTTTTTTTTTGTTGTTGTTTTTTTTTGGTTCTCTGTCTGGACGCTAGATGGCGCTGTTGTCTCAGGGGCCTGGTGTGGAGAGGCACTTAGTTGCATGTTCTAAGGGAAGCCAGGACCTGCTATGTCATCAGAATGGGCTTTTGTCTCACTTCCAGAATATCTGTGGGAGCAATTCAACAACCAGGACAAACTCAGTAAACACAAACCCAAGATCAACCGAGATCCTCCTTTTTAACAGCTTTCTTGTGTGCTAAAATGCTAAAAGACAGCCATTAATAATGTAACTTAAGATGGATGACCAGGGCACTGCGATGTTCCATTCACCATAAGCATCAATTATGCAAACTGAACTGTGAAGTCTGATAGCGAACACTTCCCCCGGAGCAACCGCAAGATATATATGCATGATGACTTCCTTAACAGAAACGGTCAGGCTGGAGCTGTGGGTTAAATCTGCATCGCTACTGAGCATGTGCGGGCGCAGGGACCCCTTTCTGTGTGCTACCTGTGGTTATTCGGTGCAAGGGAAGAGTGACGTAGGTGAGGTGGGAGTAGAGGAGGAAGAACTCCTCCGTCCTGTTCAGCTTCAGCCAGGAGCCCACCAGCGAGCGGCCCGTGCCGGACAGGGAGCGCGAGCGCAGGTTTGTAGCGTTGCAAAGGTCTGCGGACAGACGCGCGCGGGTCAACGGCCCTGTGCTTGTTCGCCAGCTACACGGTGGTTCTTCGTGCCACGTGGCCCGACTCGCATTACAAATGCCGAATAAGACGGATTGGATCAGAGGGCAACACTCATATTTTAAATTAACACTATAAGCGCTGGTCTCATTGGTAAACACTAAACAAGGAAATCCTCAGTTTGAAATCCGCGAGGCAGTGAAACTTCGCAAGGGCGCATCCCCTAAAACGGCTTCCGCCAGGCCGTGGCGACGGCCGGGGGGGGTGCAGGAGGGCCTCACCTTCATCATCCTCTTCCCTGAAGAACTCCTCGCTGTCGTTGGCCGAGTGGGATTTCTTCATCTCGGCGATGCGGTTTCGCGGCACTTTTCGGCGCAGGGAAGGCGAGAAGAAAGAGGGTCTGTTCCTCTCGGGCGTTGGGGGGGTGCTGAAGGAGGTGACCTGCGGGAGCGGCGAGACGCGGCAGGACGTGAGAGGAAACCAGAGCACCGCCCACAAACACACATCTCCTTAAGAGGGTCTTCGGGATAAGGGAAATGACAATTTCTGACATTTTTGAGGACAACAGCACAACGACGTGATGAAGATGTGATTGGAGATGACTATCTCTGTGCTCTGGGGCTGCTGTTTTTGCCAGGACAAAACGTTTACATGATCAGAATGCAGAGATAAGCTCTTGGATGCTGTGTATAGTGTGACGCAGTCAGGATTTGGAAGCGGTGTCCTTTATTACTGCACGACCTGCTCTTCTCAGTATGTATATGATGGTGGTGTGTGTGTGTGTGTGTGTGCAGAGTGTGATATGTCAGCAATTTAAGCTTCCCATTCCAAGGGTTCTGTTCTTCATCCACTCCCGTTTCACTCTGGGGTGTCTCTGCTCATTGTCCATTCGTCGCAAACATTTACAAAAACACTTAAATAAAATGTGTTCAGCAAATGCTGACAGTGAATAAACTACTGTTAACGTTTATCAAATGCTTTCATGCAATTGCATTATGGGACGTTAGCATGCGTCATGGGATGGATCGGCAGCAAAGTGAAACGCAGAACAACAGAACCCTGACGGCTGGACTTTCTAAACCATTTTAAACTTCCAGCTGTACACCATTCACACGCTCTTGCTGGTTGTGTGTGTGTGTGTGTGTGCACTATGTTGTTAATATTTGGTGTTTGTGAAGATATGCTGGTCTTGTGTGTGCACCATGTTAATATGCAGCGCTTGCATTGGTTGTGTGTGCTGCGTTGTTAATATGCGCTGGTCGTATGTGGTGTTAATACGTGTTGGTTGTGAAGATGTATTAGTTGCGAGGTGTGCTGTTGTGGTAATGCGTGTTGGTTGAGAGATGTGCTGTGTTGGTCCATGTCCTGACCCTCTCGTGTAGGGGAGAGTCCTGGTCCTCCTCCGTCCCGCAGGGTGACGTGTCCCCCGTGGGCACTCGGCTGACGGCCATTTCGGCGTGGCCCTTCCCCTGCGGGCCCTTCATCCGGACGAACTCCATGTTGTTGTACTTGTAGAAGCCAAAGGACATGCGCTGGGCCATTTTTGCTGCGACGCTCACCTAAACACACACGAACGGCAACGCGGTGAGGGCAGGAGCCGGCGGCCCTGCGTCTGTGTCGCCGGAGTGTTTCCTCGTGCTCCGCGATGCGCGCGACCGCCACCTACCCGGTTGTCGTAGACCTTCTTGAGGGCTTCGTAGCGGATGGAGCCCTGGAAGATAACGCCCTGGAAGGTAGCGCTCTTGTCACTGGCCACCAGCTCCACGCATACCATCTCTCCCTCTCCGACGGTCATATCACTGAACACCTGTGTGTGTCGCACACGCCTGCATCATACATGCTTCCACGAGGCAAGTACCGCTAAACAGGTGCTGTAACAATGACGTGCCACATGTGAACTGATACGTTTAACCCGAATGCGAGTGTTAAAGGTAACATGGAAAGCACCATTGATTTCCCATCATGTGTGAAGCTACTTTGGGCAGGAACGCTCTCCTGGTAATAAATATGCTCTTACAGTGAAACAGCTTAAGTCTGCTCAATAACATTCTATGAGGTCAGATCTCATTACATTTTAAGCTACTCCGAAGTCTACCAGCTCCATATCCCATGAGTCCTAATTGCTATGAACACTGTCAATCACAGCCCATATGTTACAGATGTGTTACTCAACCTTCAGCCTGGAATTCCTTTGCTTGGCATAATAGTGTTTAGACGCCTATAAAGATCTCGTCTGGTTCAGCTAATTATCAAAGCTTGCTAAAGCCGAATCTAGTGGACAACAATACATCAAGATGTAAAATGGAGACCCTCGTGTCCTGGTGTTCAATGAGAACCTGGGGGGGGGGGGGGGTGCTTACCTCCTCAAAGTTGTCAATCATGAAGAAGATGTTTGGGTAGCTCATCTTGGACTCCTCACCCTTGCTGTCCATTGGGTGCTTGCTGGGTGAGGCGAACACTTGCTGTGCAATGCAGAACACACCAGACGTGCACTTAGAATAAACTACAGACATCTTCAGAATCTCAGTGGTTTGCATTCATGCTGCTCACATACAAATATGAACAGCGCTGCTGTCTTCAAAACCAGGAGTCAAAGCTTTATATTGTATCTCTTATTTGTATTCAGCTCCAGTTTCCACATGAATAATTTATTTCTGAGACTTTACGCTTTTTGCGCAATGTGACAAGGATGCTTAAGGAGCAGGTGATGCCTGGTGTCTTACAAGAACACAGAGGGATTAAAGAGATTAAGAGCAACACTACTCAACCTCGTCAAACAGGCATGCACCTGTTGTCATTACCTGGGACTTCTTCTTGTGGATGTGGATGTCGCCGGCATCTGACCGTGTGCAGACAGCACACGTGACCACATAGTCCAGCTGGAGAGGAAGAGCAGATGCATTAACAGTGCCGTTCCAAAGACTGAGCAAGACTGTCTGAAGGTGGATGGAAAGAACTTCAGCAACGCAAAGGTGTCCCTCAAAGACCTGTCCTTCTAATAAAGTGAGTTGATTTATTAGTTGTTATCTTCCCTTTTCTTTCGAAATGTAATCTTTTCCTTTTCCTTCTTTCCATCTTTTAAGGGTCGGGTTTTCAGGTGCGTTTGCACAAATCCGAAAGGGTTTTAATAATTGATCGTTCATATTAACCGACCTTCTGTAAGATGAGGTTCAGGTAGACACTCTCCTCCCAGTCGATGTCTGGGTCTCCCAGGCCAGGCAACTTTTTGGAGTCCCTTCGGTACACCTCAACCTCCACCTGGAAACCACAAAGAAACCACAGCTTTCCTCTGAATTCATTCACCACCACATTAAGAACGTGTTCCGTCTGCTATTTGACGTACGTTGTGGGGGCAGAACGCTCCAGGCACTTAAATCCACAAAATGCTGACCGATTCAAGCTTCATTTCATGAGACAAATCAGAATATCCTTTGAACAGAGATGCACAGACCGCGTTTTCATTATTCCATCACTGGCCGTGGGTGTTTTTTCTTAATGGCTATATGGAGGCCTTGTTCCCTTTGACTGAGCGAGTGATGCAGATTAATTTGGGCGTGCGACAGCAACAGGTCTGGGTGATCAGCCTTGAAGCGAAGCAGAGTTATTTACACTCTACACAGCCCTCCATCTAATTATCTGGCTCTACAAGCCCTGCGTTCACCATTCAGATCCGCTCGCGGACGAGACACACAGTCTTGTCCCTTGGTACAACGAGGAATCGAGACCCCAAGAGCTGCCACAGGAAACGTGGGACACAAAGGAAGGTGGGGCACATGGGGACTCGAAGGTTGTCATGGTTACAGGAAGAGTGGTGAGGATGTATGTGGGGGGCGGGGGGAGGTGTCAACCACCTGGGGCAAACTTAACCTTTACCACTGGCCACAGTACGCAGGGCATGATTAGAGTGGGAGGGGTCTGCGCTCTGCACAATGAGGCAGCTTGGCTTCATGCTTTCACAAAGGGCAATCACGGGTGTAACAGTATATTTATACATGTGCCCATGAAAGCAAATGGTGAGGTTCTCTTGTAATGGATTATCACAGCATTTTAAAATTATTATTTAACTTTACTTATAGCAGACTGGATAATTATATACACTAGTGGTGGTTCTGTTAGAGATAAAAACCATGTTTGAATTTGATAATGAGAGAATTTCAATTATTCATCCTGGGCTTGATTTTGAAATCCCCATTCTGCTCTCAGAATGCCATGAATGTTTCTCATAAGAAAGGTATATCTAGGTGTTACAGGAAAAAACAGATCAGAACTGAGGAACGATACTGTTTTGCTGCCTCTGCCGTGAGCTAGAAGCACTGAAGTCATCAACTCCTGCAGTTCCCGTCTTGGTGAACGTTTCAAATGCATCACATTTTTATGTGGGTAAGTTTTCAGCATACCACTGGTCTCACCACTGAGGTTGGTCATTCATCTGTCTCTTGGCGTGGGTCTTTAATATGCGCTCACTCATTTACATGTTGATTTTGATTGGCCTTCACTTAAGGCACAAGTGCATTTAGGTCAGTGGTAAGTCTACACCGGGGTGCTAATTATTGCCACAGTAACTTCATAAATAGGAATCAAATATCGTGTCGCACATTTTGCTTGACATAGCGTGCTCGGGTCATTATGAATCTGGCTGCTTGTTCCCTGTACATCGTAAAAGCAACAGCAAATCGAAACTGAAGTGTGGATGAAAAGCCACACAATCTCAGCAGCAGGATTGTTCCACTCGATCGGCAGCAGTAATCAAAACAACAAATGCTTTTTTGTAGACTGCAGTATTACGACCAGCAGAGTCTGGGAGGTTATTCTAAGACAATGTATAATGCTAGCAGACCAGGTTCCTTTGCTGTAGAAAAAAAGCATTATACATCAAAGTGAAGCAGAACACTTTCAGCACAGATTTCAGTTCAGTACATACAATTTTAAATGTTTTCCCCTCAAAATAATGCAACTACCTAATCAATGCCTTGCAGAAGTATCACGTTTGCAGTACGTTTTGGTTCTATTGATGGTAACCACACAGGTGTATTATGAATGCTTGAACCACAGCAAGCGGCATGTGGAGAACAATCGGCGTGTAGACTCGTCTCACCGAATGCCACATTATTCTTTCCATCATCGTCTTTTCCTCTGAGAAAATGGAAAAGCTCCATGGCAACCAAAAAAAGGAAATGAGCATACGAACAATAGCTAATGTTTACTGCCATTGGCTGATGTCGACAGCAACCGCAGCACCTGTTGAAGATGCACCGCGCAGTGGTGGAGACCCAGAGAGCTTCACATGTGTGGACAAAAGAGGAAGAGAAGGAGGAGTGAGTGCAGGAGTCCAGGTGCGGATGCTGCTCTGAAAGGGCAGGAAGCCATAGCCACAATATCCCCTGCTCCAAAACAGGAGGAGGCCTCCATTTTAGGGGGTTTGGCCTGTCTACGAGGAGGGCCCAGAATGGTGGCGTGGCACCGTGAGCATCACCACATCATCAACAAGGGCGCAGAATGAAACGACTGCGATGCTGGCATTTCAGACGGGCACGGTGTCGGAGCTGTTCCCAGCCTCGGTTGGAGTCAGAATTGGAAATGAACATTAAAATGCCACAAAGATAAAGGGGCTCTGTCTGAAGACTACTTAAAGTGCACTCAACACCATCTTGTGTTTTTGTTTAAAACTCCTCTGGTTGTGGCTTTATTGAGAGTCAATAAATCGTTAAATTGTTACACATGTGCACTGAATGTAAATGCACAATCGGCACAAAAGACATTTCCTGCAGACAGGCATCGACACACAAGGGATGAGTGAGGTTAAAGCCTCATTAAGCCCTCACCATTAACTACAACACTGTTTTGACCAGTATACAGTATCCTACAAAAAAAAAAAAAAAACACATTAGCTCATTTTCACTCTTGCCTGTCACAAGTTGGGCTGCAATTGCAATGAGGACTTATAAAACTTAAAAAAGACCCGTCTATTCTTCAGGAAGATGAGATAAAAGTCAACATGACCTTTTAGTTGCCAATCCATCTATGTATCCATTGGACCAGTGTGACATCTGCGTATGAGTCAGTAATGCATTCTGTGCTAATCATGATGAGGCTGATTAGATGTGGTCTTTGGGGGCACATTCTTCTCCGATACTGGATTAGGTTTCTTCGCTAAATGGAAAGCTGGTGATCCATTATCACAATACACCTGCCAGCCTTGCCACAAACACACATCACTAACGGGAGCCCGTGGAAGAGACCTTCTTTTGAATCAGAGGTAGAGAGGCAGACGGAGACAGGAAGAGCTTCATTAAAATGTTCCTGCGTGCGCCCTTTAATTTAAATGCAAATGGAGGCGCGGTGAGAGAGAGACAGGAAGGGTATGCTGATAATGAAAAGGACAAAGACATGGAGGGACAGGGACTGAGAGCATTGTGAGCTCAGGTCACAGAGTGGGACCAGACACACGCAGCTCCTGCCCTGTCCTCCTAATCAAATTAGTCTCTCGCTCTCTTGTGGAGGCGAAAAACAAACCAGAATCCCAAGTAGGGGAGAGACAAGGGGAGAGAGGAGCCGGCGCTGGAGATGAGTGGGGTACTCGGTGCCGACCGACCTCCTTCGGACGTGCCAAGTCGGTGACATCACTAGCATTGTGACTGCTTTGACATTTGATTAGTGTCAGGACGAAGGAGAGAGATCGAGGAGGCTACGGTATGGGGACTAGCAGGCTGCAGAGGAACCTCTGTGTAATATGTGAGGCAACTGTGCATTGTGAAGATGGACTGTGTCAGCCATCTGAAACAAAAACTAGGGGATAGAAATATGCCATTTGCAACATGATAAAAGAGGAAAAGAGAAATCCTGCATTTTACAGCATTTAATTGTCCACGTGGATCCATCATAAATATACACACAGTCAATGGGCATAAAAGCCTATTAATCATTAAACAAATCATGGACTTGTAATGATGAGATCAGACCTTTGGAATGAGACCTGGGAACATAATGAGATGCCTACAGAGCTACTGACTTAGGTATCAGTTTTCCTAGACCAGCACCAACCTTTCAGCTCGAGGACAGCTGTGAGCAAAACGTAGTAAATTATTACCTGAATGACTAGACTTCACTAGAAATCATTATAATGTAGAAACAGTGTTGGAAAATGTAATTTTTCAACCATTATTTTACTAATATATGTTGTATCCAAGTATGTGTCCTAATATTTTGGGTTTCCAATTATGATATGGGGAATTCATTAAAAAAAAAAAATAGTACAATAGGGAACAAGTTGCACAATATTTGAAAAAAAAATGTTAGCAAACATTGCATTCGCAGAGTGACCCACTTAGCTACAACATGCCATTGCTTTGGGGAAGACGGTAAACCTAGCAGGCAACAATGTTGGGATCATTGACAGGGATGAGGGTGAGGCCTATTTTATATTACAATGTAAAGGACAGAGTTCTTAGGCTTGTTATGCAGTCCACAGGTGTTACCTGGCAGTCAAAGCCAAAGGCAGATAATGTTTTGTCGTTTGTGGTGCTTTGCTTTTTTGAATATTCACTTCTTTGCTTCTGTGGTGAAGGTATTTAATTCAATGACATTTACTTTTCTCTTAATCAGATCTCACTAGGAATCGTATGGATGTGTGTGGATGTCCATTCTAAGAGTCTGATGTTCCAGCCTCTAGATTGTGCAGATATTTATAACGACAGCTCTAAAACAAGTGGAGTATACCTGATGTATCCTGCAGGACCAACCTCAGGTCGCTATGTGTACTGTGACATGCATACTGATGGAGGAAAATGGACTGTGAGTACCTGTGGGCCATTGACTGGCCAATGAACATTTTGTGTATGGGAGCGTGAAAGTCACTTAACTGACCATTTAAAATGAGTCATTCGGGATGCAAAATGCATATGCATAATTCTGTCAGTAAATCTAAATATTTACATCTTTCTCACCAAGTAAAAAAATAATACTGCCTTACCAGGTCTTCCAGAGAAGGATGGATGGCACAGTGAACTTCTTCAGAGGATGGGATCAGTACAAGGACGGGTTTGGCCATGCGGGGGGGGAATACTGGCTGGGTAAAGTCCTGAATGGTTTTGGACTAATATGAAGCACTTATAAATCAAGGCTCTTCATTGTTTCCAGTGGACTCAGCTGTTGCCTTTCTGCTCTTGAATCCACAGCTTTCATGAAGCCCAGAACAAAAGGGGAGTCCACTCCGTTTAATCTCCTTTCTGCTTGAATACAGGACTTGAAACAGTTCATCTTCTCACCCTGAAAAAGAACTACGAGCTGCGAGTGGACTTGGAGGACTTTGAAGGAAAGAAGGTCTATGCAAAATACGCGTCCTTTGGGATTTCTCCAATGGCCATCAATGCCGAACTAGATGGCTACAGACTGCACATTTCTGGATTTGAAAATGGAGGTGCAGGTAAGTGATAAGATAGTTCAGGTTCGAATGTGTAAAACCCCTTCTGCACTTAAGAATATATGTGTGTGTGTGTGTGTGATATGTTCTTTTGCCTTCTTTGAGTAGATAACCTTTTAATATGTGATTCCTTGTGCAGCCCTACTGCATTGCCTTATCTATGTGATTTGTAGGGGATTCCTTATCCTACCACAATGGATCAAAGTTCTCGACCTTTGACAAAGACCAGGATTCATTTGAAGGGAACTGCGCTGTTACCTATGTGGGAGCACACTGGTACAACACATGCTACTGGTCCAACCCAAATGGGCTCTATACATGGGGGGCAGACTCCCAACTCGGACTCAACTGGAGGAATTGGAAGGGTTTCAATTCGGTGAAAAGCATGTCCATGATGATCAGACCACTGAATCTGGTCTGAACCTTAAGACGTTTTGTGAAATAGCATTAGTCATTTTTTTTTGTCATGGCAACTTGCATACTTAAAATACTTGGGAAATAATTACAACTGTGATTACTTGATTTGTTTAATAAAAATCTAATTTGAGTAAAATATCACTTATCATGTATTTTCTTTCATACAGCATATTTTGTTTATCTTTTCTTAATTAAATTTTTAATTTTCTTGTTTGTGCTTATAATCTACAATAAACATTACATTTGAATGAGATTGTACAAAGAGAAATTCTTACTACAGACTATTGATTCTAAACCTCTATTCAGGTTGCTTTTAAATCTCAGAACACTCAGAAAAAGAGCTTCAAATCAGAACACTCAGATATTTAAATTAGATATATACACCATACAGCTCAGCTTGCATTCTGTAGTCTCTCTTACTTTCTTACTTTTTGGAATTGTCGAAATGACATCATACCTTCTTCCCTTCCGTGCTGTCGGCGCTAACGTAAGAGAGCTTCCGTCGCACGTAGAACAGCATGTCATCCTGGCGTGGTGCCCATTTCTCCATGAAGTACGTGGAGAACATCCATGTCCAGAATACAATCCGGTCATCCTTAAAACAGCCTGCAGAAAACACAGGAGGATGAGGAGAACGCGACAGGCCATCAGCAGGGGCGAAATGGTGAGGTTTCATAGAATAAAAGTCCTTCCTGTTGAGCTAGGGTATGACTAAAATTGTAAGTAATATTTTAACATTGTGTTTTATTAGTTTTTTGCTTGTTGTTGGTAATTTGTTTTTTGACCCTTAAATCAACCAACTTCCAGCTGGTAGAAATATCTTCTAAAATAACATTTTACAAATTACAAAGGTACACTAATCGTAAAACCATTGCAAACAATTAAAATACTGTCAGTTAGAATAATCTGCAGCACAGCTTCCTGTTGTTCTGGTACATAATATTACATATTGCTTTTGAAGACAGAGAGAGAGACAGGGAGAGAGACAGGGAGAGAGAGGCTGACTGACAGACAGAAGACAATAACAAGAAAAGATAAAGCACTCTTCTAGCCAAAGAAAGTGAGGTAACCCAGGGCAGCATGATTCTGTGCTCCCTGTCGTTGTTGCTGAGCAACAGGGTTGCTGGGTGGCAAGTGTCTAGGCCCATGACAGTACCAGCCATGGCTGTGCTCTGCAGGTTGCCAAGCGCAGGGATCACATGACCACGGCGACACACGGGGCATTAGTGCTCAGCTGCAACCTCTCTGGGCTCAAGGGTCTACTGTTTCTTTTTGTTGTTTTTTTTTTTTTAACATCTCTGCACGGCAACAAGTGACTTCACTAATTATGCTCTCTTCTTTGTTACAGTTGGCAGCTCATTAGTGCAATGAGAAGGTGTTATGCAAGGCTGGAAAAATACATGTACATACTGCTGCCACCACTGAGCACAAAGCTAATAAGTATAAAACACAAAAGGGCAAGTGATGGGTAACTTAGTCTGAAATGGCCACCGAATGGCCATGTTTACATGACAAGGCCAAGAACATCAACTTGACAAAAGAGTTGATGGTTAACTGTGGTCACACATCGATGCCGCTCCTTTTAGTACAATAAAACAGAGAAAACCTGTTACAAGAACTCGATTCTCACATATTCTGCTTATTCGCTCGCAGAAGGCAGAAGATAACGGACTTTGTTCACTTTCCTCCCTGTATGTATCCAGATTTTGAAACCACTTTAGGAGCCAGATGTAGGGTAAGCAGAACGGTCTTCTGCTGTCTGGCCTGTACTGCTGCACAGATCCATGGCTCTAGTCAGACCCCAGAATGACAATGTGAGGAAAATCAAACTGGCAGAGGCCGCCAAAACGTTTCACAAACGGTGTTTTGGGAAGAACAGTTGATTTCTACTACTGACTCGGTGTTGCTCATATAGGTCTCTTTCCCACTAGTAGAGCCAAATGGTCCTGAGAATGGAGAAGATCAGATCCAGTGGCATTTTCATGTGACCGCTGGGCCAGTCTGTCCAAAGTCAAACTGTTTGGCTATTGGCTGTTTGGCAAACTGTTTGGCAGGACCGTTAAGATGGAATGGCAAGGTATTCACTGATTGGGTGGTCCATGTTGTCAGTTCAAGCTATTTGTAAATGTGCAAAAGTATCGGCCTAAAGTTAATTTTCTAGTTTAAAAAAGAAGAGTGTACAAAGTAATCTTCTAAGACTTCTAAGTGTCGTCATCATGTGCATGTCAGCTGGTCCAACAATGACTTTTCACCATCACAGAACAGGATAATGTGACCATGGTATCCATCTGGCCCTACACTGGAAAAAGACAGTGGGTTGGATCCTTTACTACCAAACCCTGACATCCTCACAGGCATTAAGGTCAATTGTATAACGGGCTTTCTGGCCAGAGCTTCCTCTGGGACTCCACCCAAAACACTCACATATTGACATCCACACAATGTCTGCCTGTAAAAAATAGAGATAATTCACAGAACTTTTTACAGGCTTTATGTCTTAATAAAGTTATTCTTCATCAGAGAAACTCCATGCTTGAATACACGAAATCCATTCTTAGAGAAGGTGTTTGTGTCCTATGTGATCTTCATATCTTTAGAGCTTTATCTGGTTTGTTAAAAAAAATTACTCCCTCTCTGACTAATGGTCACATGGTGAGAAAACAGAAACAATTTAAGGAAATTAGGCAAGGAACTGAAATGCCGCTCGATTGGGAATCAACTCAAAGGAGAAGTGATATTTATTTTGCTTCCTTTTGATCAATAGCGGTGTGGTAATAGGCAACTGCATCTTCAGTCTTCTGACCTCAATATATGCACAAGGTATGTTCAGAAAAATGCCATGTGATTTGATTGAATGTTCTCAGCTCACACTTCTGTTTACTGTTGATGTAGTATTGATAGGACAAATACGTCCTTTTTAAATAGCTAAATACAGTGATGGATGGACTGGACATGACCTTGCATGCGACCCGTTACGCTGTGTTAGCCATCCACACATCGGCTTCTCAGCTCTGGCCCTCCCAGCGGTAGGAGGTGCTTCAGATCAGTAGCAATTTAACAGTAGTTGTTGTCATTTTAGGATTATCAATTATGCTAACAAAGAGGTACAGGTCTAGATTATGACAACAGGTTAGGATTACGGATACACGCATGGTGGTATTTATTCCATCTTTACCTTATTGTCTGTCCCGACGTATAATACTTGATAGAAATATGAACTTAACCAGCACTAACTATGACAAGACACCTATGATAAAATCACCTCAATCACCTTCAACTTAGCGTATCTTTTGTAAATAAAACATTAAAATATAGCTGTTATGAGTAACATACTGGAATGTAGAACATTTCAGGGGTGAGCTGTAGGTGTTGCTAGAGATACCGAAGAGCAGCAGTCACTGCCAGTCAATGCCGACAAAACATAAAAACTCCCCTTGAGATGAGGTTTATTACGAAGAAAAGGGGGGAAAGCACCTTCCAGGCAGGAAGTCAACAAATCAATGCTGCCTCTCATGTGGCAAACACTCTCATGAGTTCTGAGTCAGTAAAAACACAAGCGGCAAACTCAGACACACACCGACAGGCACTCTTAGTGTCTCACCTGCATAACTCACAGGCTGACAGGGAGGAGCTGAAGGTGACTCGTCAGAAATATCCACAGGAATACATTTTAAAAATCCTACCCAGTCATAGCATGCATGAAATATCCCTAAAAGCTTCTCCTCTATTTTTGTCCGGCAAGTGGGAACAGAGAACAGAGGATCGATGCTTTGCCGTGTCTCATTAGCAGGACAGCTTTGTTGCAGTGGGTGTGGAAATGGAGAGACTAGGGGACCTCTGGATGGATTCCAGCAGTGCCGGTGTGGGGGGGTGACCTTGATTTGGGTAAATGTGAGCAGAGCTGCCCTGCAGGACCATGAAACTTCTTCAAAGAGATTAAAGTGGAGCTAGAAGCGATACGTATCAATCAGTTCAACAGGAGTGGTGCCACAAAAGTGTCTTAAATCAGGAGCGCAGGCCTTAATTCATGACTGAAAGAAGTTGCCGTGAGTGGCTAGTGGTCAGCTGAGTGGTGTAATATTGAAATACTTGCTGTTCATTCTACTAAGGAGTGTGATTGCTACACTCACACAAGTCTGCTACACTGCAGACAACATAATTCACAGTCAGCAGATAACTAAGGAACCATGGAGCATGTGTCCATGAAGAACAATTATAAAATGTTCATTTTAGGAACAAGTATTTGCTGGCTTGTGACTGGCCTTAAATGTCTGCCAGCAGATTTAGTGAGTTTATTATAGAGTTCTGCAGAAGCGCATGTTTTTCAGAAATCAACAAAATCGTAAGTTGTCTCAACAAGTTGAGAAGTCGGTGTTATATGATCATATCCGCCCAGTGAAGACCGGGGCGGCTTTCTTAGCAGTGTGTGAATGAAGCTGTGAAGCTCCCAGCCCTTCTACACAAACAAGTCAGCAATGAAACAAATAACCAGAGACCTTCCCCCTTTACCGGACCAAACTACGACGGATGCAAGCACTCTTTGGTCGGGTGTTTGCCACATGGAAGACAGGGGTTTCAGACCGGGTCTGGTTTCTACCCTCAGCCTTCTATACAGACGGAGTCAGAAATGGGATGGTGTGGTGAGGGCGCTGGGTATATACCCATGGGTAAAGGACAGCAGACATGTAAACCCTGGATGAAGCATAGGTGTGTGAGGGACACATGGAAGGTGTGGAGCACACGGGTGATGCTCCCTGAAGGTGAGAGCAGCGTGCCAGAGGCTGCAGAGTATCAGTGAGGAAGCTACAAAAGGGCTCCATCATCCTTGTCACTAAATAATTATTACTTCATCACACGCATATTCTGTTTGGGGCAAGTATGTAATATCAAAAGGAAGAACAGAAAGGAGCAATGAAACTTTTGTCAGAATGCTTTTGGTCTTGACAAACGAGTTATGTTTGCTTTTCGTCATATCTCTGAAGCCTAAATTTAGACTTTCCATTTTGATAGTAGATTATGTAGTGCATAACAGCATGTTGCACTTATGATGTACACGTGATTGGACGTCCTGTATAATTTTCTAATAAATATGTGATTTAAGATAATTAGTGTGAAAATATTAATCTACCTTGACTGTGACCCGTTTGCCTGAACTATCATAAACAAACAAAATATTTAAAAAAAAGTAAATTCATTTGTACATATCATTAGAATGATGACTGTATGCCCTCCGATTTGAGGCACTAATGAGTCGGTCCACCTGACTTTCCAATGTTATTTTTGACTGGTCTTGAATCAGCGCTTGACCATTTGCAGTGCAGGACGTCAGGGCTGTGAGGGGGTGAGTCAGACCCTCCTGACATGTGACTGTTTTAAACAATCAGTTTTCATCGACGTCCCCTCGAGGCAGGGATCTCAGACAGAGGGCTGGGCCACAGCACTGGGGCCTCACAGCTCTGATCACATGATAGTGGTTGAAAAGCAGTAAAAGATCCCCAAACTCCTTCACTACTGGATCTCCAAACTCCTTCACTTCCCAGGTGATTAGTGGGCTTTCACTTCCTCTGGTCACTTACTGAGATGCCTAGGACTGTTTTTTTTTTGTCTGTACACACATTCAGATATAGGTCCTGAGTATAAGTACTGGACTGAGACAACATCTGTAGAACAGGCTGTTGTTACATTTTCTTAAAAGTGCCTGAATTTGTATAAAATAGAACCCATGATTTATATAACCCATGTCAAAAAAGGGACCTAATTTTCTATCAAGTTGTGGACTTCACTTAATAAGCTGAATCTTTAAGAGTGCACACAGTGCAAACACTGGAATGATCTTTGCTTCCTTCTGACCTCTGACTTACAGAATCTGGGCGACGAACTATACGTCAGGTTCAACGCGCGCCCTTGGATACCAAAATGAAGTGAGATTGAAATATTTAAACAGAACCATGCATCACTATCAGGCAGATGACGTGGGCAACGGGATAACAAAGACTGAGTGTTTGAGGCACAAAGGGCCAGCCTTGCCCGTGTGGACAGAGCAGAGTCGGGTGCGGTGGCCACCGGGCACGAGGTTCTCCAAGGCTGGGTAAACAATATCCTGCACAGTGCTACGTCAGCTCGCTTGTGTGTACACGGGGGAGTCTGAGGACGTCCCGGCGGCAGCTGCCACGATTTCATATTAAAAGCACGGAACTTGGCTGGACTCTGGGAGAACCAAACAAAAAACGGACCTGCTGGATACGTTTTTAATTCGTTTTACCTCAGCACTGACTGATGTTATACAAGCAAACAATTCAGTTTGTCGTCTGATTGATTATTTAGCACAATCACGTACAAAAATATCAGTTACTGTTCAATAGCAGGCTTCCTCTGCGGCATTCTTTGTTCTCTAATAGGTTTAACAGAGGTTACGGCTGCTATAACCATCTAGGAATTAAAACAGAGTCAAAACAATGAAGTCACAGTAGACTGGCTTATGATGTAGTGGCGCAACCTGTCACAATGATAGAAGCGGCAGCCTAATAATAGCTCAGAGCCTCATTTCAAATACACTCGTGTTCTGATTTAGCGCCTCGGAGAGCCTTAAACCTCATTTGACAACCAGGAGCCTAAATCACTATTCTGCTTCAGTACCTTTTAGAGAGAGTAGCCCAAATGGTCCATCTTTGCCCTCTTCACTGCAAACGCTTGAAAACAAAACTAATTTCATACTTTTATGCTCAGTGCGCAGCTGTGGTCCACGCTCCACAGAGGTGAACTAACAATCTAGATCCATCCACACCTGTTCACTAGTGACCAGTTCAGGAAACTAGTTTTCCACTTTATTACACCTAACTCCTCTGTAAAGGGAGGTTTGAGAATCTGTAGGAGGTGGAGCTTGGAGTCTGTGATTTAAATACCTCTAATGTGAGCTGAGTGTCGTGTCAGTGTAGCCATTCAGACAAGTTAAAGTGCATGTGGGAATAGAAGGCAACTCCTTGTTCAGCACCTCCTAACCTGCACAGCAGCCTTTTAAATTGAAGTCTTGTGAATTTGAATTACAAGCAATGGCAACCCTAGCTGTGACCTCATCAGAGGAACATACATATTCATGAGAATATGACAACACAACGTACGGTGCGGAAAGAACCTGGATTGCCAAGGGCAAAAATAACAAGCAATGAGAACAAAAAATTAAGAGGCAAACTCATCTCGAAGTGTGAACTGAATATTAAGAACAGGAACTGCTATTGGCAACTGTTCTGAGTTTATTCACACTAAGTACAGTTTAAGTACAATACATCTATTGAAGTTTATTTTGAGAGCCTATATTATTCTGTGATTCATTTCACTTTTCTGCAGTGTAAAGTACAGTCTGGCTGGAGAAGGACTCCCTATCTCCAAAGCCAGAAGGACCTCTCAGTGGGAGAGAAGACCATAGTCCCCTAAACCCATATGGTCTAACAAAGCCAATCACTGCCAAAACTTTATGAAGTAACAGTAGCGCAGAACACACGAATAACCATACCCATACATACAGCTGGATAAGACAACCGTTTAACACAGAGACACACTTTGCAAATATTTGGCACTCTGTGTAGGTTATATGGGAGCATGTGTACGTGTGATCTTGTGATTTTAAAAGGAGGGAGACAGTGGTGTTGTACTACGCTGGCTAAGTAAGCACTCTTCACCTTCACTTGGGCCCACATGCTGTGGCTCCTGAACAAGCTAATTCTTGAGTCACTGGACTGAGTAATTGATATGCACAGACAGTGCCATTGACTCAGTACAGGCTTCTGAAGAGACCGCAGTGTTTTCCGCATGGACTGCAAAGATAAAGATGCCTCCAGCATAGCCGGTCCTGTGACCTGAACCTCTCTGCAATCTCTCCGGGCCTATAGAAAACAACAAAATGTCGCCAAAAGACAAGTCTGTCAGACAGAAATGGTACGGATGAGCTACTGTGGAACAAGGAACCAGTCTTGAGCTACAGTTCGTGTGTCGTTTCTATGACATCCCCCCGCCTGTCATAGAGACATCAGAGGCGGCTGTTATTGCCTGCAATATGAGGAAAAGTTTAGCACTGAGGCTAAAAGATAAGCTACATCACTTGGCCTACAAACAAGCCTCGCGAACAGGCACTGCTCCACGGGGAGCATTCTGAGAGCGGTCCATTTTTAAATCCAGTTTTTATTCATGAGCCAGCGCTTCAGAATGCAGCCTTCATATGATAATTTACCTTTTTGTCCACTCCTGCTACCTTTTAATGTGTTTGTGCACACCTGGTCTGCATGTGGGATGAAATGTAACAAAAATGTTAAATAGGATCACAGGGCAGGTGCCAGACCTTGTAACTACAGAGAACTGGATAGAAATATACGTGGTAATTTTTAAAAATATTTGGAACGTGTATAACAAGTTTTCATTTATATTTTATGTCTAATAATAGAGACACAGCTTACCCCTAATTACTTTTTAATTTTTAACAAATTTTGGCAAACCAAAACATATCCTGATATCCAATATTCTGATGGATAGTATTAATCTTCGCATGACATTGCTTTATTGCACCAAGCTGATACTGCTCAGGTGTGCAACGTCTACCTGCTTCATCCTGCGATCATCGTCTGGGGTGCACCTCTACGTCATGGCCGGTACAGTAAAACTAAATAACATGACGTCATTACGGTTAACGAGTTCAGAGCGGTGCAACAACGTAAGAGCCACTTAGCTAACTCGGCCATCGAAAGGGGCCTTTTCTGTGTGTAACAGTATACATTAATAAAGTTATTTCCTGGGAACAAGGTTACTTATTTTATAACAAGAAATTTGCAAACGTAGCGTAAACGAACCTCCGTCTTTACAGAGTCCAGCTGGTGTAAAGATACCGACAGCATGACAGGACTCACCGAGACCGCTGATCTCTTGCCGAATATTCAAACGGTTCCGTTCGTCGGCGATGGCCTTCAGCATTTGCTGCAGGGACTGGTCTAGATCGCCGTTCTCATCCTCCACTGCTTCGACCGTCTTACAATAACTCGGAAAGGATGCCATCTCCAAACCGATCTCATGACAGTCTATACAACAAAAGAATAACCTGGTCCAAAGAAAGCCAAAACCGATGCAGTCTAATGTACACGCTGGATGTATCCGAATTTATCCTCAGGATGTCACTGACTCAGAGTTAAATGGGACGGAGTTACACTCCCGCTGTCATTTCAGGGACATGGAATGACACTTCAGTTTAGAGAGCTATGGAAACCAAGAGCGTTGTTCTTACTTCCGTCTGCTTTACAAAAGATCAGCTGGACCTGCGGCCGACGGGAACACCCCTCACACTTCCTGCAACGCAGGACAACAGAGGCTGTTTAAAGGGGACGAGTCCAATATCGTATAAAACCTCCTGCTTCGAAAGATAAGAAAAAAAAACATTGTTTTTTTTTTTTTGCTCTCTTTCAGCAATTGCATTATTGCTTCCTATGGACATTATTTGTTCCTTCCGACATTGTTTCTCTTTACACCAATGTCACGCTGATATGAATATGTGTATTGTGCATGGCAACATTAGGTTGGAAATCATACTGCTCTCTTGCGGTGAAAAGAAAACATCTGAAATATTCACATTCGAACAGCAGAGGGCGCCATAGAGTTACGCCTAGGAGAGGATTGCTTGCTCACGGAAAAATCATTGTCGATGGGCGGAGGTTCTTGTCTACTGTATACAGGTACACAATTAATAGTATCTTTGTAAATTATGCATATGGAATTGCAGTACACTATAATTTTCCGGTCAGTAAAAAATGCTCTTAGAAAACCTATGAGCTAAAAAGTCATGGTTTTAATTTTTACTGTTATGAAGAGATCTGAAGTGAGATTATACACTGACCTGCAAAAGTATTAAGCACCCACCCTAGAAATCCTTAGACTTGTGTGGATTATAAATAAAAAACTCTATAAATTATATTCTGAAAATATTCTTTAACAAAAACTACAAAATGAACAATACTGCTAAACTCTACAAAATTACCTTACAGATGGTGTCTACCTATGAATCATAAATTCACCTTATGAGGAAAAAAAAGATTAATTTATTTCAAGTATCATTGGCCAAACTGTGAATCTTAAGGTCAACTCTGACCATCAAAGAGCATTACAGGAGAATTAACTAAAAAAAAATTAGTCTCAAAACTCAGGATAGAACTTGAGAGAGACGCCACAGGGCAACAATCCTTTTCAAAGCGCTACAGAGCTCTGTGGCTAGAGTGAAGGTGCACCAGTGACAGAGTGAGAGTTCAGCAGACCTGTACTGGAGCATGAATAGAAAGAGTCCTTTACTGAACAGATAATATATCAAAGCACACCTGGAGTTTACCAGCTCACATGAGATTTTGTGGCCTTGACCACAGATAAAATGTGGGCTAAGGTTTTGTGGTCAGATGGGACAAATAAGGAGGTTTCTGAACAAAATTCTAAACGCTGTGTGGCACTAACCTCACACGGCCCATTCTCCTACAAACACCACTCCATCAGTGAAGTAAATGGGGTGTCAGAATTCATGTTAGAGGGGGAAGCTTTCCCTGGGTGTCTTTGCAGGGCAAACTGAAGGGAGGTTGGATGGTAAAAAAAATGCATAGAGATACTCAGGGGTGGAGCTTTTTCAGTATATGGACACAAACAACAAAAGGTAAAGTCTACACTAACCAATTACATACAACAGACAATGTAACCCTGGTAAAAAAGTGTAGCTTTGCAAAAATCAATAATGTGGATGTTTATTTCATTTTGTTATTGAATCAAAATGTGTTTAATGCCAGACTAAGCAGTAGCTGAATGATGTGTTTAATGTATCAGTGTATTTATATTGACTCCTGAAAATGTGCTGATTCCAGGACAGTGGCCTGTTGGGCATGAGTGGTGGACTTATTGCACACATTTGTACTTTAATGAGGAAAAACATAAATGTACATGACCAAAACTTATTTATAACATGTCTTGAATGTGAAATCGTTTTACAAATACTGTTTTCTGGAAGCTCCTCTATATAGTTGAACATGGTTGCATGACACCCCCTGCACACTGGGGTGAAAGTTCAATGTTCAGCAGGACAATGATGTCAGTTACAAGGCCAAAGCAACACAGGACTGGTTGAACAACAAAAAGACAACAACAAAAGGCCCGATCTTAATCTACAAGTTCCCAGGAAATCTCATAGAAGAACTCTGAACCTGAAGCAAGTCACTCATGAATAGTGTGCAAAGCTGTAAGAACCTCACCCCAACAGACCAAAAGGTTACAAGCATTAAATACAGTAAAATGTGGTCCTGCCAAGAAGTAGTATGAAAGGTTTGTCCAAGCATCATTTTATTATTTCACATGTATACTATTTGTTTATTAGAATTACGTGGGCTTAATACAAGTTAATTAATTAAAACGACTTTATTTTTAAACACGTGAAAATCCCAACAGCACTCTCTACTGTCAAGAGATGCTTATAACAGTTCTCATATAGTTAAGTCATAAGTTATTTATCTAGCTAGCCTGGTAACGCAGAAGATCACGTTTGACAACTTCATATAACGTTATAGTAGTTACATATAACATTACACAGGTAACAATATTAAGAATTCAGATCTAATGTAAGAGAGTCTTACGTGAAAACGAGGAAGACAAGTACACTTAAGTGTTTTACTGACTTTATTCCTTGGTTTTTGGCGTGATATGTCAACTAATCAATCTAGCTAGCTTGTTGGCCAGCTAGCTAGCTATTTCATTCGTGTTAGCTTGCTAACGTTTACTAGCTAGATAGGCTAGTTAGATTATCAGTACCGATAAACCGCTAGCTCACCAACATTTTCCAGAAACTTTTATCGTAACTGACTATTCACATTATCACAAAGATTTCATTAGGTAGTTACCGTTAGCTGTATTTGCTGACAGCTAATGTAGTTAACTTAACTAGAGATCTGTAAATTACGTTATTAGGAAATTAATTCAAGGTACTGCTGTGTTAGTTCATTATGTGTCTCTTGTAGTTAGCTAACAGGCCAAATTGTCGGTTCGCTTTTCATCAGAGCAAAAGATATGTTCTCGGGTCGGGAAAAGAAAAGGGATATTACTGAGCATCATAAGGCACGGAGAAGAGCGGGACAGGCCCGCCACCGAGAGACTTTAGCGGGTCTTTTTGAATCCCTCAAAAATGTTGTTTGTCCTTCAACTCAAAGAACTCCTGCTAAGGTAAGCTAAACAGTCAAGTCTCTATCCACAATCAAAATATAAGTTAAATGTTAGGTTATAATCAGAATCTTATAAAAAAATAAAAAAAACCTAAGACTAAAAACACTGGAAAACGCCACGTGGTATGTGTTTGAGCATTCCTTAACAAGGTGAGGGCTTCTTTTATCATGGTGGTATTTTAATGGTCCAGGGAAACGTGATTTGGGAGGTCTGATCCCCATTGAACAAGTACAAATAGATACTGCTAGATACAGGAGTCAGTGCTCATACCTTGAAACACATTGGCAAAACAATAAGTGCCAATTCCTGGGTAGTAGATACGGTGCAATTCGGATTTCAGTAAGTGCAGGGTTAGTGATCATTTAAACAGTTTGGGGTTTGATAATTGCCATCATGTAGGGAAGGGCTGGTCTATTCTTGGTTTTGTAGGCAAACATCAAGCACCAATTGGAAGCCAGTGAAAGGAAAACAGCAGTGGAGTAACATGAGTTAACTTTGGAAGATGGAAGATCAGCCATGATGCTGTGAAACCAGTAATAGGGGCCTGATGACCTGTAGAGAATACCAGTAAATAGCAAGTTGCAGTAGTCAAGCTTTGAAATGAAGAGACTGAACAAGCTCCTGGGTTGCAGAGGGAAAAGACTGCATTACTGGGTCAGCATTGAAACATGAGTAGAGCAATAATTGGTCATCCAAAGTTACACCAGGGCTGCAGGCAGTTTCAGACAGAGTGACCAGGGAGTTCTTGAAGGAAATCGTGAACATCCAGAGTTCATTGGATGTACACAAGCTCGGTTTTGTTGGGGTTGAGCTTCAAGTGATGAGCTGTCATCCATGAAGTGATGCAGGAATGCTGAGATACGACTGGGTGCCAAAAAGTGGGAAGAAAAAAAACCTTTGTCAACTGTCGTCAGAATAGAAACCATGAGAAGATCAAGAGAGCAAGTGTAAAGAGAGAAGAGGCACTAAGCCCTGAGGGATACCAGTGAGGAGTCTGCATGGAGTGGATGTGGAACCTGTCCCATGTTACCCGATGCGACTTGAACCATTTCCATGCGGAGGCAGTGATTTTGAGATGGGGGGGAAAAACAGAGAGGATATTGTGGTTTACTGTATCCGAGACTGCAGAAAGATCCACAGGAATCGGGTCATATAACGGTTTGGTTGTTCTGACAGCATGAAGCTCCTCCGTCACTGCTATGATGGCAGTTTATGTTATGTGGAATGCACTAGCTTGAAGCCACACTGGTGAGGATCCTGGAGCTGGGTGAGAAAAAGACAATACAAAAAAAAAAGACAATACTCTGCTCATACAAGAACTTTCCAGAGAGAGGCTTAATACAGGTCTGTAGTTGCATATGTCAGCTGACAGGGGTTCAAATTCCACACATTGGAATTTGTCCACCACATTTAACTCATCCATGCAGTGCAAACACACACACACACACACACACACACACACACACACACACACGTGAACACTAGGTAGCTGAAAGCACACGTGCCCAGAGCGGCGGCCGGCCCTACCCTCAGCCTCAGCTGGAATTAAGTGCCTAGCTCAACAGCATTTGTACCCACGACCCTCCAGACACAAGACCAGTGACCTAATCACCAGACCATGATGAGTTATCATTGATGGTATCAATGAATGGAAGCAGAATGTATGGAGACTGTGTGGAACAAAGAGGATGGAATTCGATCCAGAAGGCAGAAGTTGAAGGATCTTGTCTGTGGATAGAGAGGAAGAATGGTGTGTTGTATATAGGGGAGTGGATAATGTGGGAGGAGTGGAAACAAGAAAAGGACTGGAAGATTCTTGCAAGTATCATCAATGAAGGAATTCTATTTTTCCTTTGTAGTAGGATGGTTTTGTACAACTTCTTTTGAGTGAAAACTTTGAAAGGATAGATTAGTATGGGAGAGTGAAGGTCTGAATCTAGTTGAGATTTCCTCCACCATCTCAACAGTTCTTAGTTCTCTCCGGGTTGCAATGCAGGTGGGGTAGCTCGCGCAGGTCTGGTGGAGAGAGGGCACAGAAGGTTAATTGACGGAGTGCAGAGAGGAAAGTATCAGTAGCTGTATCCAGGGGTGAGCGAAGAAAGGGAGTCAGGGAGAGGAAGGATAGACAAGATAGTAGACAAGGGTAGAGGGAGGGATGGACTAAAGGTTGCAGCATGATGTGAAGTTTAGTGGGGAAAGACTTCATAGCAGCATGAAACTCAACATGAGGAAATGGAGTAGAGAAGGAGAATGGAGCGAAACACTACTTCTGAAGCAACGGCAAAGCTGCCGGAGAGAACGGGTAAACATGAAGGCAAAGCGTAGCCAGTCGCCGGGGTTTTAGGGGCGATTCAGGTCTGTCAGAGCCAGGACGAGAAGTGAGTGGAAGAATGCTAAAAGCCGAGGGGAAGTCCGCTTTTCGGAGAGCCAATCAGCAATTCCAGACTGTCTGGAACAAAGTGTTCTGAGACTGATGACCTTTGGGGGTAGATGGGTATTGTGGTGCCTGCGGTAGTGATGATGTCTGAGATCTGTAGGGCAAGCAGACAGGAACTGAGAAACATTACAAACTGGAAAGATGCTGTAACATTAAATGAGGAAGATTTGAGATAAAATGTTGAATATGATTATACAAGCCTGATGCAGCCTCTAGACTACTGGAATACTGCAGAAAGTCTTCCTGACTACTGCAAATGTACACATTCTAAGGGGCAACGTCCCAACTTATTAGTCCTGCAAGAGCTGCGCCCACCCCATCATTCTAACCTTGGGCCAAGTGGAAATTTGCACCTTGAGCGAGTAATTACAGCCAATAGCAGCTAACACAGTAGGACCAATCAAGAATTTTTGAACTTAACAGAATCCAATGAAAAAGTAGTTCAACTCGGGAGACTACCTTAACCAAGGAGGTGCTAGTTCAAGAAAGAAAAGAAAAGCTGACGTTTCTCCCAAATTCCAAATAAAAAAATAGCCATATAAAGCATTTGTTCGCATAAAATGACACCTGTTCAAAATAAAAAAGATGCAGTGTTTGTAGACCTCAAATAATCAAAAGAAAAGATGATTATTCATTTTTAAACAACACAGTGGTATTGTTTTAACTTAGGAATAATTCAGATATCAATATTTGGTAGAATGACGACAATTTTCAATCCCAGCTTTCGTGCATGTTGGCAAGTTCTCCACGAGTCATTCACATTACTCGTTAAATTACATTTAGTCCCCTAATCAGTACCTCATCAAGTAGAGTAAGGTGTTGGAATTCAACAGACACTAGAATCAAATGGCTGCAATATATGCAGAGATGAAATTTTGGTGTGGTCTCATAATTTTTGATTGCATGTAACATTGTATGTAATGTTAACTAGTTGTACTGACATTATTGCTAACGTCAGCCTTGCAACAATTAACTAAGTGATTCCACTGTTGCGGACAAACGTTCTATGTCTGAATAAAATCACAAAGGTTTTGATAGTTGTAGCACATTCCCATGACCTCAGTCATTTGGTGTAAGGTGGTCACCATAGCCATCTAAAGTGAGCTTTTTCTCATACTGATATTATGACAAAATCAACTGTATTTAATATGGCTTAATTAGTTTTTAGTCTTGTCTCATGTAAGTAGTAACATGGACATTATCAACAGCTGAAAGGTGAACTCTCTACAGCCCTTAAACAGGAAGTAAGCAAATCAGGAATCTCAGATGAATCTCAGAACTGTGAATCAGGAGATGAGACACAGTTGATGTTTCAGAATAATTTTTTGGTTGGTGTTTCAGAATAAACCACTGTACACACAAGGGCAGCTCTGTCCAAAAGCTTCTTCTGCTCCATGTTGTTCAATGGTTTCCCATTTTTGTAAATGTCCAGCAGAAGCATGGTGGGAAATCATCTCAGAAGCAATCAGTTCTGTAATAACTGCGATTAATTACACATTATCTTTAGATGTGAGAGACAGTCAAGAGTCATTTAGTGTATGCTTAGTATTACTATGGTCTTGATCACCAGATTGTCTGCTGTGAGTTATACTAAAATATGGTTGCTCCCGATGGTCTATGCAGTGGAAGATCCTTGATCATGCCAAGGGATTTCTACTTGAGAAGGAGGCCTACCTCAGCAAACTACTTGCAGTGAAGGGTACTGTTGGTGTAATACATATACAAAAACATTTGGACTGTACAACATAGATTTTAACTGATATAAAGAAATCTGATGCTCTGTGCTATTTGTCATGACTAGACTTTTGACTTTCCTAGACGTTTTCCTGAATGATAATGAAGGACCCAAGACTTTGGAAGAGGTCCGGGAAGAGTATCGGAAGCTGCATTCAAAATGCTTGTAAGTTCTCCATTATAACAACCACTAGATGGCAGCAAATACTTTTTTACATTGTCCATTACTGTAGATGATTTGAAATCTATTGTGCACATTTAGACTATGAACTATTAATTTGCATAACATTAATATTCTCCATCCATATATTTCTCTTAAAAGCATTTTGATCCTGTATCCACTGAATTTGGTTAATGTACTCCTGTAATAAGGGCTTCATTCTATTTTTACAGTGGTGGTCAGTCCTGTTGTTTCTAACACGCTTTCCCCAGCTGTAAAGCTTATGTACCTGATGGGGATGAGGGTTCAGACAGCAGCGAGGAGGACTCTGAGAATGAAGACGTGAACGCATCGCAGCAGTCGGAACCCTCTGTTCCCAACCTCCAGGAGTTCGAAGGGTTGGATTCTTCACATTTACCTTTGATGAGGATCCTAAACACCGACCTGACTGATTTTGTGGTAAAAATAAAAACCAGAGAACTGTGTATGTTCTTGACTCCAGTAGCCCCCTCTCTCTCTCTCTCTCTCTCTCTCTCTCTCTCTCTCTCTCTCTCTCGTGCAGCTATCTCTGTTTCTACAGGCAGACTCTTGAACTCCTGCTGCACAGAGGCGTCCTCGCCCCATACCAGACAGGCCTGCCTGTGGTCTCGCAGGCAATCTCAGGCCTGTGGAACATCCTTCCTCCTGAACAAAGGGCAGCAGTCCAGCGGCACATGCAGGACGAGGGCTCCGTCTCGGGGGCGAAGCCGGCCGACGAACCCCCCTCTAGCCCCCTCGACTCCTCCCAGCTCACCAGCTCGGATGCACCCGGAGCGTCTGCTTTCGAGACGGTAAGGAGTGACCCTGCACATTTTTGTTTTTCAATCATTAGTCATTTCTTTGCCGTTTCCAGTTTTTCACGCTTAGTTACCAGAAATGCTTCCTCTTCTAGCTTTCACCAGCACAACTCCTCCCCTCAGCCGATATTCTTCTTTACCCCAGGAGCCCAGATTTCCTTTAGCCGCATTAAATTTCGTAATGAGTGCACAGCAGAGCCCGCTACACAAGCAGGATCCTTTCTCCAGGGCCCCGTCCCATATGAAAGCTGTTTATCACTGTCTGGAGGACCTCGAGGCGAGATCCTTTATCACACAACAACACAAGGGTGTGCTCCAGATGAGGCGTGATTTCCAGCCATCTCTGCCACACGGGCTTCTCTTAGGACAGATGCCATCGCTTAATCCCTCTTCCTCCCTGCCTGCAAACGGACGAAAGGTCTCCGGGCAGAAAGCCCCGGGCTCTCCTTGCTGCGGGTAGACCGGCGCGATCGCGTCTGCTCGCCCGGGGATCTGAGGCGGGTGAGCTGACGAGCCGTTTAAAACGGACGGTGCGGCCTTATCGCGGCCGGCTCCTGTCCGCAAGTCGCCGTTACGCTCAGATAACGTCACGGCAGGAAATTGTTCACTTCTCAAAACACAAAAGACGTCTTTAACAGTGTAGCCACTATAGAGCCAGCTTAACCTCGCCACCAGCTGTGTTTGAGATTACGCCCTTCACTGCCATGGCGCATGAGTTCTGAAATAACCGAAAATGTGATGGAATATTCATACCTCATTGGTAGGATCTACTCCAGGACGCCTACGATGTGGTTCAGAGAGACATGGATGCCACTACAGCAAACAGGTACTGTTTCAAGTTTGCCATACACAGATTTAATTTAATTAAGCTATTAAATATTATTAGTACTATTATTGTTAATGTTTTTTAACAAAATACACAATACATGTATTAATTAATTAATGTAATTGTACTGTGTTTTTCTGAATGTCTGAATTTGGCAAGTGTGCAGTGGTACCTATTTACTGCGACACTGCCACGGTCAGAATAATTTTGCACCTAATATATCTAATGGTACATATAATATATGTACAAGGTATATATTCCCGTAAGCCCATTTGGCTATAATGACTTTCAGGATCCATCTCTCTATGTAAGAGCAGTGCAGTCTTATCCAGTCTAATACACCACTGTAAGAAAAGTCTTCCCAATTCATCTGTGGTCCTTCTGCCTGTGCAAGTCGGTCACGTCTGTAAGGCTGTGCTTTACACTCCAGTCACAGTAAAATACCAGCCTTTATAGCCGGAACGCGCGCAGCTGTCAGCTGACGCAGGTGTGCGCTCTAGATGACCACTGAGGAAGCTCACCTATTTTTCCTTCTCGTCCAGCATCCATGGCAGTAAAATTAGATGTGATAATAGGCGAATCGGCATTAATAGCAGTGGTAACATCGTCCATTTAACCGGGTCTGATTAAAAAGCCTCAGGAGCCCTATGTGGAAGGTGTTGAAGAGCGTTTAGGGCCGCAGAATCGAAAGCGCAAGTAATAGCGATTGAAGGGGGGGGGCACTTAGGAATGTTCTCTGGCTCCAGTGGAGGAGACGCTGCTGGAGAAGCAGCTCCGGGGAGAGCAGGAGGGGGCGGTGGGTGGGGGGGGGGATGACAGAAGCGAGGAGATGAGTGTTCTCCCTCCGAGGATCCAGTCTCCTCACGTAGCTGTCTAATCCAGGATGTTTTCTGCGTCCTGGCTGAAGCAATCAGTCACAGTCGGCAGCGGCCTGATGCTCCCCGTAGGACTTGCTGCAAGCTCTCGCGCACGCTCACGCACGCGAGGTTGCATCTGAAGTGCACATGCACAGCAATGGGCTCTGACGAGACCGAGACGGTCACCCGCGAGACAGGCGCGGACATGTGGGCATAGGACTATTCACGAATCTAAACAGTCCCGGCAGGAAGCATTCAAGCAGTTTACGACCATAACCACAACAGGAGACATACGTAGACATAAAAGACGCAAACACACATCGTGGATTCATATATAAATGCGTACTGACCTGCAGATACATGTAACAGAATGGCATGAGAAATGTTCATCAGTCCTTTAAAGGGAAGCATGGCTTCAGGTCAGCTCGGATGTTGAACGCACGTGCTCCATGCCACAGGGCCGCACTGCAGCCGTTACAGCTCGAAGACTACCGCAGGCTGAGGCGGATCTGCAAGGACATCGAGGGCTTTGTCAAGAGCCATACCTCTCAGGATGAGGATCCCAGCCAGGTAGGAGACGCTGGGTTAAAAAGAGGACATGTTTTACGACCGGTTTGTTAGACCGGTTTGTTACCTGTGCCTCTGTTCATTTCTCGGTGTTGTCTACGTGCCTGCGCTCCTGGTTACCGAGTACTGTTTTCATCTGCTAGTTGGTTCACAGCATAGTCAACATGATTCTTTACAGTATTTATGAGTAAAAATCAGATTTCATTAAGGTGACCACAAGAAGCAGTACAAGGCAGCATAAATAAGACTACAAAAAGTTCAAATAAGCCTGAATTTTAGTATTATAAAAGTTAGCGTTTCAACTCTGATCCTCAGTGTACAAAACAGTGACTCGTTTTAACTGCAGCAAACTGACAGCTTGTGCTTTTGATGTCTGCCTTTGAAGTCAGAAGGCATAAACAAAAATAAAGACCCGAGAGCACTATGAAAGGATAAAACTAGAATGACCAACACCCCCCCCCCCCCAAAATGGAGAGACAATCTAAAATTTTCAGGTTCAATATGTTTTGATTATTAAAAAAAAATGGGCCAACTCCGATGGCTCTGTTTACATGCTAAACAGATTTGTTTGGCTCCAGACTTGCTACTGTGAACAAGTGGTTTTATTACATGACAGCTGAGCTATAAATGACCGACACCTGCAATGCCTCTCACATATAACCTCATACAGCATTTCAGACCTTCAGAAAAGACAGAGTGTGAGATTTCACTATACCGATTGATAAAGAGCCCATTTATTTCCACCTAGGCATGCAAACATGCGTTTTACTTGCAGAGCTTACTGCCCATACTGGCTTCAGTTCTCGGTTATGACCCGGTGTGATATGTAGCAGTCGTTGACATTAACGTACTGTAAGTAAACACAATTTGGGAGGGGGGGGGGCTGTACTGAAGGTATCTCAATACTGCCTGTGTAATGTAGAATCATTACTGGCTCTCTTAAAGATGAATAGCATGTGTCTTGAGGCAGTTTGTGTTTGCACTATTAATATTACCTGCTGTTATTGATGCAGGGGAGAGGTTATGGCACGTTGCAGGGCAGAAAATATTTAATCATATTTAATCATGGCATGTTCAATAAGAAAGAAGTACTTACCATTTCCTCTGTGGACTGAGGAGCTAATGGAAACACTGGTTCAAATCATAGCATGAAGAAACGAGGAGCACTGAATACATGGAAGCCAAAACACATAATGGACTCTTTAACAGCGCACACTGGAGCTCCAATGTGAGAGAAACAAATAAAACTATAATGCAGAATTAATAATGTCTGTAATTACAGCATGGGCCAATGTAAAGGTTTTCTAGCTGTCTGTAAATTACAACTGGCACAGTAATGACGTCTCGGATTCAGGTCCCGCCTCTTCTCATGTCATATAGAAGTGCATATATCTTATTGGTTATCCATATTTAATGGAAAGTGCCATGCACTGCACTTTATCTCTTGCCTCAATGTTTCAGGATTGCTACCTAAGCGCCGACAATGAAGAGCTTCTCCTGATGTGTTCAGAAAGTTTTGATGAAGACTTTTAGTCCACCTCTGTAGCTGCCACAGCTCGTTTGTTGCTCTTTAAATTGCATTTTCAGAAGGTTGACGTCTTTGTTCCTCTTTCAAAATATTTTGTTCAGACCTAGATTGTTTAATTACAGTGCTGTTGCAATTGGTAATGTTCTGATATTTAAATGTTTTAAATAAATTATTTCAGGCAAGATGGACCAGCAGTTATAATTGTTTTTTCAGTGCTATGTCACCTTGTCTTTGATTTCTCGGTGAGGTGCCTCGTTGATCAGTATTTACACCGCTGTCTGCCATGTACATGGAACACAATGGCTGAGATCGCCTCACTCACTACTACAGCCTCCGTAAATAAGCCTCACACATGGCAACATGAGCACCCCAGGACTGGCGCTGCGTATTGTGCTCCTGTGCGTCAGAGAGTCGCGTCCCCCATCCTGCAAGCTGCTTCCTGAGGACGGACGACGTTGTCGGTCTGATCACCTGCACCGCAATCAGAACCGGTTATGACCAGCCCGGAAGCTGCTCCACCGCCATCGCACGTCTCTTCAATACACCGTCCACGTCCAAAAAACAGCCCACGTTTTAATGTGGCTTGTTAATGGTTTGTGTCAGTCCATCATTCGTTCATATTCTATTCTTTATGGGTATCCAGCACTCGGAGATATTCTGCAGTATGAAGGAGCACTGCTTTGGGCCAGCGGCGGGAGACGCTTGTTGAGGTGGCACAGCATCCCCCTCAATACACCAAACAGTGAAAGCAAAAGCACTTTTTTTTTTTTTTACAGCACTTTTATTTTTTATTTTTTTTATTCAGGTTGCAGAAAATCTGTCAGTGCTATCCTGCGCACACACATCTAGTCACCATCGTTCATGTACAAAGCAGTTTGAAAAACACACGCACACACACCAACCCTGTCTTCACGCAGCAAAAACTGAAATAGACATCTTTAAAAATTTCAGCAGCCATGCTCATCCCTGTCATCTAAATGTGGATGGTTTGTTTTAATGTAAAGTTCTGAAAAAAAAAAAAAATTCAAGCCCTTGAGCTTATGTTGCCAATAACACTCAACAGGTACCGACAAATTCACATGCCATGATGATGCCTCATCAAATCACCCTTTTGTGATACAAAGAGGGGGTTAGCCTTGATTTTACCCTCAATAAGGCAGTGCTAGTTTTGGGTTTACTTTTTATTTATTAGGGTCAATCCCATTATTCTTGTTCACTCTGGAAGTTCTTTTCGGAACACGGCGTAAATGACCGTAAGTAACCTGATGTGTCAGCTTCATCCCCCGTGGTGCAGTGTGAGATGCAGACTTGAAGCAGGATGGAGACGGTGATGTGGAAGAAGTGTTAACTCTCTCAGCCACACTGCACATCAGATACTGGCTTGTCTTGCGTTTCAAATGCTGCCGTGAGTATTTAGCCCCTTCTGACTGCCCCACCCACTAAACACACACACAGATGTTTGTGCAGTCTTGTTGACTCCTCCACGGAGTTAGTGCATTTTTGTAACTTGCTTATACATCTGCAGGAAATGTAATCACATTACCGATAATGACAAAAACATGAAAACAAAATTTTAAATGCAACATATTTTGATAAAAAAAACAGGAAGGTGTCAGTATTGGGGATTGACTTGGCCATGGTTTGGGGCATTTATATGTTTGCTTGTTTTTACATGTTTGATTTCCTTGTAAAAGAGTAGTTACTATACTTCTTTTAAGAAGGAAAATTCTAGAATCTCTCACAGGTTTGTATTGAAAACAAGGTTTCTTCATGCGTCCAGTGCTTAAAAATCAAAGACCTGTCAAACAGTAATGGTGATACTGTTTACATTTTTTCTTGCCAAAGACGAGATCTATCATGTTAACACATTATCACCTCTTTTCATACACACTAGTAAGTATCCTAGTTTTACTAGGTAAATGATTGGGGCTCTGTTCGTGTTCCTCACTATGAGAGCTAATACAGCTAAAAGGTGCCTGATAACCAAACAAAACTGCCTTCAAGGCTTTACTCAGTTTCCTTCAAGGCATCAGTATATTTAGTCCCGTAAAGCAGAGCTGAGTCTACAGGGACGCCTGCTGTGGTTACCCAGTCATACATAGCTTACCATAGCAGAAATCCTGCTTATCCTGCTTAAAGATTAACGATCAGATCCATTTTATGGAGTAGGTGAAATCCGGATAGCTTGGTGGACTGCCTTCATCCACTGACCTTTTCACCTTATGGCATCCAGTAGATCATATGAATCATTGCACTATTGCTATTTCCAAAGCACTAAAACGGTCTCGGTGGTCATGGTAGCTCCCTGATTGGCAGAATGGGGAAGCGCTTTCACATTGGCCAACTAGGTCCAGTCTGGGCCAACCATCCCACCTACCAATCAGACAGCGATGGGCCGAATAGCGTAAAGGACGAGGCTGCTTCGCTAGCTGCTGTTGTCGACAGTCATGTATTTGAGAGCAGCGAAACCATATCGACGGGACATGTTCTGCTGAAACTCCTCTTTGAGCGTCTTGAGACAAACGCGGTACTGTTTATTGGAGCGGAACTTGGTGATGTCGAAGCTGGGCGCATGGGGCATGTGGATCATAAAGGCGTTGGGCAGAACCACAAACTCATATTCCTGTGAACAAGAATCAGAAAATGACTGTCAGACATTCCACAAGAGAACCATCTATAGTCACACAGATGGTACGGACTCTGTAATCAGATGTCTGCTGTCATACTTCAGGTCAGCTTAATCTTAAGCACCTTTTCCAGATACACTGCTTAAAAGTCTTTACATTTTGTGTCCGTATTTAATGAGTATTTTAATGAGGAAAGCTGGCATTGGCGATTTAAGGAATCATAATCGAAAGTCACATCAGTAATTTTAGTGTAGTTGTAAGAAGAAAGATCTATTTATATGTGTATCCAATTTATGTAATTACGGGCGAAGCAATATTGGAGTTTATGGGGGGGAAAGTGTCAGATTTTTGGACTGAAAAGAAAAAGTGACTTTGCAAATGACACTGCTTATGGGAATGACTCAAGAATCATGTTTCGATAAAGCCAGGGATTTTAACAGGAAGTTGCGACTTGACTAGTAATTACTGCTGAAAGGCCTTTTGCATAGTTCACCAAAAATAAGCACCAACCTGGCCACACTTAATAAGGTTGTTCCTCAGGCATTCCAGAACACATCCTCATCAGAATCAAACAATGCTGCAGTGGCTTTTAATGGAACAAGGTAATGGAAATGACAAAATGACATCCTCAGGCAGTTCCATTTTTGCTCTCCCAGTTCCCTCCTCTCCTCCTATGAGAAGAGGTGGAATTACCAAGTAGTTTCCTACCCACGGAATCAGCACTTTGCTCCCAGAGGTTACAAATAGATTTTTGCAGCTTGAGAATCGCCAAAATTCTGGTTTCTGAGATGAAGGGGAACTCTCTGGTGCTTTTTTTGCTGACAAAGTTCATGACGGCTGCATTACCTGTGCATCCAGCTCCATAATGTGGGCCACTTTGTTCCATCCGAATCCTACAAACCTGCGGTCGTACTCAGGACTGTCCCTCCGTACCATGACGTACGGCTCAAAGTCTGCCTCCCACTGCACTCTGTACGGCGTCGTGGCCGTCCGCCATTTTGCAAAGTTAGTCGGGGCATGGCCTTTTGTCCATACATGGTACCTGAGTAAGTATGAATAGATTTTATGAATAGATTTTAAAAGAATATATTTGTTTTCATGTATATTTGATTGCGCGGGTAAGCAGACACAAACACTGGCATTAATGTAAACTGATCAGCATCAACTCCAAGTTGCATTCTGTGTGCCTGGAAAAACATGACATATGGTATTTATTAATATATACTGGATCTTCTTTAGCACTTTCATAACAAACCTAGAGTGTTTAATTATTTGGAAGGAAGTATAATATGCTTTAAAAAGCAGCAATACATATTTTGAGTAGTTAAGGCAATCTTGGACATTCACCAGATGTATAATAAAAGTTTGGAAAACCTGGAGGCTGTGTGCGTGTGTGTGTGTGTGTGTGTGTGTGTAAAACTGACAATCGTGTTTATATTCTGAAACGTTCAGAGACTGTCCCATTGTAGTGTAGATATACATTTTTCCACATGGAGAACTAGCCAACAACAGCAGCTCTTGGTAATCTATGTAAATATAGTTCGTAAGACATGCACCATAGTGTGTGGATTTGTTTGTAAACCTGAAGGTGAAGAGGGTGCCCATGTCCAGCTGGGACAGAAGTTCAGCCTTGGATTTGGGGTAGGAGAGCCGGTAACGCAGTGTCTCAAATGCAGGCACCACCAGAGCCTTCTTAGTGTTACTCATGTCCAGCTGAACCACCGACTTCCTGCAGGACCATCATCGTATGGTTCAGGTACTCAATACCAGCTGGTGTCCATAGTCTGTTCTATACAACGGTATCAGCATTCTCCAGAGCTTCTGGTAATTAGTTTTGGAAAACTAAATGCAGAGAGGCTTCAGAACTCTTAGACATTTGTCACCACAGTTTAGAGGTTTAACTGTGTCCCCCTATCCTTTTCCAATCCTGTAGGAGCCGACCTTACCTGAGGTACTCGTAGAGTCCATACATGGGCAGGAAGTCGATGTCAGACAGGAACACATAGGGTGTGTTGACCTGCCTCATGGCGACGTTGCGCAGCAGGTTGACGGGGTAAAACTGGCCCTCCTTGTAGACGATGTGGTATCCCACGTTGCTTCTGCTCATGAGCACCTCGGAACCCTGGGCGTAGCGCAGGAACTGCTGGGCCTCGGCGTCGGACAGGTAGAGAGCCAGACTGATGGGGCCCTCCCAGTGTTTACAGATGGCCTCCAGCATCTGCAGTCTGCACCACACAAACATTGCATTACACCCACTGTACTAACAGCCATTCAATAACATAATGATCAAACACTGGTGGGAAAAAATCTGACATGTACATCCATATTACTGATGTCAGACCACTCGGGATTAATCATCAGGATCAGGGGTCTCATTTGGAATTGGTTTACTTGACAAAGGTTATACATCCTCAATCAGTGAGTCTGTTTACATAAAAAAAGATGGATGTAGATTCACTGACTCAAACAAACAGGAAATGCTTTAGCCTTTCTGACCACTCTGACCTTTCTGCTATGTGGAGTCAGAAAAGGGCAATATCATTCTTACCTTATCAGATCTGCAACAACAAACCATCATAAAAAACTGATGGACAAGAGAACGGACTTGACTCTTAATTGCTGACAGCATCCATTCTGTGGGAATTAGGACATGATTTCTGCACGGTTTCAGTTCCTTGTCACAATACTCTCAAATGTAACTCAGCTTGTAGAGTTCTATCAATTCCTTTGCTGGCACTGATTGCAAGAAAGAAATAAACAGTAAATCTCAAGTGGGTCCTAACACTTGGCATCTGAAATCAATGCCAATGTCCTATGCTGTGGCTGACTTTCAGAGGTGGCTAAGAAACAGGCAAGCAATCAAGTCTATCTGCATGTGAGAGGAAAGCAGTATAGGCACAACCATACACCCATTGCCAAGTTGTGATAGTAAGACCTTTACTCCATAGTGACCTGCTCAAATTACAGCTGACCGGAGAAGAGTCTTACTAACTGGAGAGTTAAGCATTTGCTGCACTTAAGTTGTAAATATTACAAAAATATTAACTGACTAGTGTAGACCTGGTTGATTGATTATTTGGAAGAATTGGCCCAATGAGTGTCTAGGACTCATGTCTGGTGGAGGTTAGAAAACTGGGTTGGAATCTCGGGTACAGCCCTGTCATGGTTTAATTCTTACTTAACCAATCGCTATCAGTTTGTAGAGCTCGATAATATTCCCTCCAAACACTCAGAAGTGAAATATGGAGTCCCATAAGGCTCCATCCTAGGACCACTATTATTTACATTATATATGTTACCATTAGGAATAGTTATAAATAAACATGGTGTCAACTTTCACTGCTATGCAGATGACACCCAACTTTATATATCAGCCAAACCTGATGACAAATCCAGATTAGGAAAAATCGAGGCCTGCGTAAGTGATATTAAATGTTGGATGTCGCTAAACTTCCTCCACCTTAATGGTGACAAAACGGAGGTTCTCCTTCTGGGCCCAAAGGCCACAAGACAGAAAATACCAGATCTAATGTTAAATCTTGCAGATTACCCCATTACTCCTGGCTCGGTAGCCAAAAATCTCGGCGTCTTATTCGACTCTGACCTATCATTTGATAAATACATAGATAATACTACCAGGATAGCTTTTCTACATCTCCGTAACATTGCCAAGTTAAGAAATGCATTATCCCAGCATGATGCAGAAAAACTAGTACACGCCTTTGTTAGCTCCAGATTAGATTATTGTAACTCGTTACTGTCAGGATGCTCAAATAGGAATATAAATAAACTTCAAGTAGTTCAAAATGCCGCAGCCAGAGTTCTAACTAGAACTAGGAAATTTGAACATATCAGCCCAGTCTTATCGGCCCTGCACTGGCTCCCAGTAAAATTCCGTATTGATTTTAAAATTATTCTATTGACTTATAAAGCACTGCATGGACTTGCTCCTGACTACCTCCAAGAGCTTATCTCTTATTATGAACCCCAGCGACCACTACGATCCCAAGGTGCTGGCCTCTTATTAGTTCCATCAATTAATAAAGTAACAGCAGGGGGAAGAGCCTTTTCTTATAAGGCCCCCCAACTATGGAATAGTCTTCCAGAATGTGTCCGGGACTCTGGCACAGTCTCAATCTTTAAGTCTAGGTTGAAAACTTACTTGTTTGATCTAGCATTTGGTAATTAATGTGCCCCTTTAGATAAGGTAACAGATCCAGGGGTTCATGGGCAAAGGGTTTTTATGGCAAACTGGGCGCTGGTGCTGTCATCCTATCACTGCACGCGGTCACTCAAGTTTGTCGACGGTGTAGTGGATGGATGCCAGTGTCTCAGGATGCTCCCAAGTCTGTGTTACCTTCTGGTTCTGCCCTTTAGCTAGGCTGTAATAATTTAATTGCCGGAGTCGCTGCCACACTCAAGAAATGTTTACATTTACTTTGTCTAACATTCCATATAGAACTAATTGCCCATCTCTTCCCAATGGCTGCCCGAGAAATACCGGGACAAGGAAAGACGAGCCTTTTCCTGTTACCCACCCCATACAAGCATCTAGGAGATGGTCTGGCTTGCCAGTGGATGTGCCGATGCCGTGGTCGGATGTGCCATTATCGCAAGAGGACGCGCTGATGCCAACCCCCACCTGAGGCTCATCGACTCTGAAGGGACTGTGACTACTCGGCCTGGAATATATCTGGACTATACATGACCTGTGAATGTGGACATTGCTAGCGGGCCGCCCAATGGAGGATGGGTTCCCTTTTGAGTCTTGGTCCTCCCAAGGTTTCTTCCTAAATTCCTGCCATCTTAGGGAGTTTTTCCTTGCCACTGTCGCCTTTGGCTTGCTCATTAGGGATCTGGACCCACGCAATTTGTAAAGCTGCTTTGTGACAACATGTGTTGTAAAAAGCGCTATATAAATAAAATTGAATTGAATTGAATTGAATTAAATGGAAAAAGGGGGAGTGAGAGGGGGGGCGTTGTTCACATGGGCCCTGCAATTGGCTTTAAACGATGAAAATTAATTGATTCAATTCAAAAATCTACCACAATGTTCATGGTAATGAGTTCAAGAGACAGACAAAACAGGATTTGAATTAAAGTGGTTCAGTCTGCACACAAAAGCTGATTATTCTTTCACTGAACATCCTTCGAGAGCATTCTGTCAATTCAGGTTGGTACTGTGTCCTCTTGAGCCAATACGTGGTTCAACGTCAGTGGGGATCGGCATAGATTTCTTTATAGATGGGCTCTATTCTGAATGTTAAGATAATTTATTAGCATGTCGATTCAAATACTGACTAAATCTGGATTCAAGCAAATTGATCTTAACACTTGATTCATCATTTTCCAAAGAGGACAGCCATTTGACAGAAAGCAAAAAGCGATTCCCTGTCTTTTTTCCTTCTTTGCCTTTGTAGCCAAAATGCTATTATCTCTGCTTTCTTTAAATAGGGATGGCAGGAATTACCCGACACCTGACCTTTCTGCCTGATTCCAGCTCAATCAGATCTGTCAGCGGTCAGCGCCTCTGTCTATAGCTGACCTGTCCTAGCATTTGGAGATCTAATGAGCCAGTGGGTTGTGATTGAGGGCTGGTGGACGGAGGTGAATACCAATTCAGAGTGAAGGGTTGTGGGCTTTTTCCAGCTGCCTTCCTCACTCTTATCAATATGGACCAGGGCAAACTGAGCACTTTCTCATTATTATCCAAATAATAAACCTTAAGCAGTACGCCAAAATTGGAATAAGAAAAAACAGTGTCACGTGATCATTAGCAATCTGAAGATGCTGATAAGCAGACAGCATCCACTTTAATTAAGTCTGTACAAAAATTATGAACATTATTAGAGGCAGAGATCACAGTGGTTATTTAAAAAAAGAAAAACTCATGACACTAATGAAATTTTGTATAAGCCGATTTCAACAGGATGTGGCTGGAACACCAAACAACTTGTTTACTGAGAGCAGCACACCCAGAAATTCACATGGACGATCTGTGTTAAACTACTAAGTGTTAAACTGCTATTAGTGCTCATTTGCCCCCTAACTGAGAGCTGATCAGAATGAGCATTCCAGACGTACCAATGGCAAATACACAAACACAGAACATGCAGTTTATTCTAACGCTTCTCTCCCAACTAAAAAAAAATGTTATAAACATATGTATCAACTACATATGTATCAGCTAACAAGCTTTCACAAAACAAACAAAAGACTGTCAATTTATATCGTACCCGACTACTTCAATGAGGCGAAAGTCTGCAACATTCTGCATTTAAGCCTCAGAGATACACTCTGTGAATTAGGGACTAGAAACTGGGGACGTCTTTAAAGGGCTGAGACTGTCCTTTAAGCTTTATCAAAAGCTGTCAGCCCAATCAAATTTAAATTCTGTGTTCTTGATGCAAGTACAAATATACAATAACTCAAACATGCTCTGGAGCTCCGCTGAACTTGTTTGCTGTACGAGACTATGCCTTCATTACCTCAAGGCTGGACTGCTGCTATGTCTTACTTGTTGGTTGCTTTAATGAGCCTTTGAATAAGCTTCTCTGTGTATAAAACGCATCTGTCAGAGTTCTCACTAGTATTACAGAGACTGAGCATATTGCCCATACTCAGCACTGCAACCTATACGACCTAGCAGTTCCATTTTGCATTGACTATGAAGTGCTGCTATTAATAGACAAATTGCTACATAGTTTACATGTTATTTGAGTGACCTTGCTGCCTTTGGAAAATCTGGATTTTTTTCCCCTTTATTTTGCATGTTTAATGGTTGCCAGCCTTTTGATTATACTAAAAGTTGAGAATTTTATATCTGCATAGAAATTTAGCCTTCAGAAGACACATACTATGATGAGGAGAGATCCCTGTTTTTTTAAGGGTCAGACATCTTTTTTTTTCCTATCCAGTTTTCATCTAGGAGTTTTAATTGATGTTATGGGAGTCATACTTCTTGGGTGATAACATTAATATCTTGTTTTTCTTTTTTGTTTGAAATTCATTGCCCTTTTACTTTTCTATCCCATGGTTATACTTATAATTGTATTTATTTGACACTGCACTACATAAATCAAGCTACTTTGCCTGAAGTCACGTTCATGAAGAAATCCTCTTTGACGACTTCATCTTAAAACATCTTCGATACTAATGGTTGGGTTTCTGTATCTCTCATTACAAAGACCCCCTGCTCTCATGAAGGGAGAGACCGACCCAGAGTTACTCAGACTATCATGTATCAGTGTCCATGTCAGGAGCTGTCCAGCCCGCATCTCCATACCTGTCCATAGAGAGCTGGGCCACCAGTGTGACGTCAGTCTGGTCTGCGCTGGGTTGGTACTCGTAGTGCAGGAAGTAGAGGTGTGTGCGGTGCACGGTGAATCGCTCCCGCCGGAACTCATAACACGGGTCGTCCTCATCCAGCTCCAGCAGAGTCTTCTGGAGCTGACGTACCATCAGACACACGTTAGTGAGACTGCATGAAGGAGAGCATTACAGCAACACGCTCTGGAGACTCTGGAGACGGCTGCACCTTTAGGAACAATCGGCTGCACACCGTAAATAAATAAATAGCAGCGGTAATAACACTCCTCCAGTCTACTACTAGAAGTTACGACTTCAGATACACTAATACCAGAGAATGAAATTCTACAGCACGTAAAGCAGCAATTTCCATTAGGGTGAAGAGTCAACGCATCTAGGCAATGCAGAGTAATATGCAGAAACACACATAGGAGAGAGAGACAGAGAGAGAGAGAGGCAAAAGTACTCTGATACTTAACACTTCTATGAATCCCTGGAGCATACTGCCCAGGTGCACTCCTAAGAATTAGTGCTAATGGGTGCATCACCATAGGAAACTACGATCTGCTGAGCTTCACAGTATTTATCTACAAAAAGTATTTATCTACTAAAAGTGTCCTCGTGTGAGGATGTGAGGTCAGTGGAGGGGGAATGTGTGTGGAACCGCCATGTGTGCCTGACGCTGCACCAGCTCCACTGCTCGGTAACTAAATTAGTCCAAGTGTACCATTAATGTGATTTAAATAGCTCCTCAAAGTCAGCAAAAATCGAGCAAACAGCATGTTTCTGGAGTTAAGAGGAACCCATTAAATTGATTAGCGTGACAAAAGCTATGCCAAAACCATCTCTGCAAATGTCAAACAGAACAACTTGATTAATTAAGGAACCTGGAGATGTACTGAATTCTTCAAACGCTCGAATTCGATTAGCCAAATCTGCATATAGGACCAGACAGCCAGAGATTTTTTACATCTCCTTTGCATACCACTGTTTACAGATTTCTTCTTCATCTCCTCCGTTTAATAATCCTGTGTGTGAAGTGCAATTCAACAGCAGGTATTTGTGAGCTGGGAGATTAAGATTGGAATACATGGGTGAAATAAGGAGTGATGCTCATGTTCCATCTGCAGGGATGCAGCTTGTATCACTCCTGTGATCTTTCCGCACACACACTCACTCATTCTCAACATGCCTTACAAAAAAGTGTCTCATTATAAAGACCACCTGGTGTTCTTGCTATGAGGGGAGAGAATGACCCAGAATGAACGCACACAGTGCGTATACGTGTGTGCGAACACACACACGCACACACACACACACGCACAGAGTCATATGAAAGACCCATCTGTGTCCCTTACGCACAGAGGCATCTGTCACCTCAGTGCTGAGTGGGGGAGAAAGAGGTTGAGGAGGAGAATAACAGCACGTTGGAGTCAGGCAGAGAGACATCGAATGTAAGACACTTCATCTTCTTGCCTTGCCCTGCATCCTATGGAAACATTTGACCTTTGCCATAAATACAGAAGGTGGGTGAGTGATTTTTTTTTAACCACTCTCACACACAACTATAGGTGCTGGAGTGGAGTGGAGACGGTGTAGAACCTCCCTGCACCCTCAGTAGGGGGGGGGAAACCAGGAGGCTCTATGAACTCGAAACCTCATTTATTCTTTATGGTCACCTGCATATGAGCTGAATCCCAGATACCCAAACAAACAATGTTTCCCTGGTGCTATGGTGAGGTGCTTCACGCTCTCAGAGGGTACGATGCTCTGAGAAACCCCCTCTGCCTCACCTTGTTGCTTTTTGTGAGTCAAAGTCCCATCGTTTGCAAACATGGCTCCGTCCTGCTCTGCCTTGACATGCTGTTTGCGACTTCACTGTTCTGCTCTATGAGCCTGGTCTTAAATTCTCACTGATCGGTATAATAATAACATGCCTTCTCATCATTTATTCTGCCCCACCCCCCCACCTGTATCCCCCACCGTGGTGTACCTACATTTTCACTGTTGTGGTCGGTCTCGCTGGGGCAGCCAAAGAGCTCCCTCCTCAACAGGTTGCCGTCATACTCCAGGAAGGTCAGGTAAAGGTTCCTGAAGAACTCCACGTGCTTGTTCTTCACCCGCAGCTTCTTAGGAGAGTTCCAGTGGATCACCTGTGTGTCAGACCGAGTGGCAAAATGGGAGAGCTGTGTTTATGCGGCCGGCGCGGCGAGTGTGGAGATGCGGCAGAGGGAGGTGGGAGTGGGGTGGGGGGGGGTTGGTTTGAGCCAGTCCATCACGCTGTCACGCAGGGATGAGGCGCATCAACTTTTGCACCGTGCCCAGGTGTGCGTGCGTACAAAGGTCAGCGCCAGAGCCAAGACGGCTAAAGAGAACAGCGGTTGCGGTTGGGGATTGGAGCAGGGGGGCACCAGGCAGTTACTCCTCAGCTGTCACTCAGCTGCTGGGAACAAGCGCCCGCTCTCCGAGCAGATGGTCGCAGTCAGCAGGACGGGAAGCACACATGCAGCATCACAGACGTGCCTCCTCTCTTTGCTTGTCCGACTCTGTTACGTCCATCCCAGGCGCTTGCACTAAACTCTCCCCCATACGCATTTGCCCTATTATCAGGTCTCTCGGTCTCTTGGCGGCTCGGACAAAGCCCTCTGCCAAACACTCACCTTGAGGTCGGAGACGTCTCTGTAGCACTTCTCGGACCGCGTGTGATCGGACAGCTGGACGTTCCAGAAGCAAGGCAGCTGGTGTACCAGGAATGGGTTCTGTTTGATCACAGCGTTGAAGATATCCTGCAAAGCACAATGCCAGACCTTACAATCCCTTACATCAGATGCAAACAGATCCTTGAATTCTTATGGAGCCCTCCTCACAACACATAAAAAAAGACAATTTAAGCGTACAGTGCCCTACCACTTTTTACATGTTGCCCAATTAAGAAACTAAATCGTGATCAGATAACTGACTGCAGAAGCAAAATTACGCCCCACGAGAGAAACAGATCAGAACCGAAACTTCCCACTGAATAACATTACACTGAGCATCAGCAGAAAAGCATCTTATCTGTTCTCATCAATTCTCATGGTTCTCATGAAAAAATTCTCACGGTTCACATGAAAAAGACATCAGTTTTTCCAAACGTATGTAACAGTGCTTCTCTAAGCTACAGTAGTCACAACCCGCTGATGCGGAGACTGCTGAATGGCAGAAATTTGATTGACACTTGATTTACCAAACTGTGACATAACGTCTTCTCCAGTCTCAACCTTTTACTTAGAAAAGATTCTCATGCCGACTCGAGGTGAGTAGCGTTAGCCTCATCATAGGCGGGAACCAGAATATAAAGTGGAATGGTGGCAGTGCAAACAGAGATGGAGGAGAACACCGTCGGGGGGCTGTGGAAGCACTGGGAAAGAGGAACGCTGGCTCAGAAGGTGCTGAAACCAAAGGCAGCGAAACATGAGAACCTGCTGAGGTGCTTAAGTTTCAGAGAAACACATCTCAGGAAAAAAGGGAGCGAAAGAGGGTGAAAGAATGAGGAAGACAGAGAGGTAGGAGGCCTTTGAGGTTGGGATGAAACGATCTGATCATGAGTGTGGATGATGGAGGAAAACCAAACGCCTCAGGCTATAGAAGCTTACGCCTTCGTTCTGCAGGAGACAGTAAGGACAAAGAACTGCATTAAAGTGAGCTAAGAAACTTTGGTGTCACAGCTTTGGAGTACTTAAAAGAAAACTTACTGCTGTCAGTCCTGTTCACTGTGGTACACACACAAAACTTTGGAGGCTGGAGCAATACATATGCAATATGCCAAATCTCATCCGGCCTCACTCGCTAATTAAACTAGTTTAAATAGCGGAAATGAAAAGAGTCATTTTCCATTAATTGGATTTTATGCTTATCTGTATTTTTATGACGTGCTACAAAATGCCTGATTATTTTTCAAATACCCTCGTCTTTCTAGTTTAAATAACAATTTTTTAATGTTGCTTACTGTAATGTATTAATGCATCGCAGTTTTAAATGTATTGTAAATGTATAAAATGTATTTACCCTTAAATGTAATTTGTAACATATTCTGTTAGATTTCTCCAAATGAGTAACATAGTAAATTGTAAATACTTTGTAAATATTGTATTGTAAATACTTTTAATTACTTAAGAAATCCAGTAATTAAGTGTCCGTGTGTGTGTATGTACATGTGTGTATGTATGTATGTGAGTGTGTTTGTGTGTATGTGTGTGCATGAGTGTGTGCGCGCGCGCGCGTGTGTGTGTATGTACCTGATCTGCTAGTGATGTCGACAGCATGCTCATCAGCTCTCTCTCTGCTGTCAGTCTCCACATCTGCTCCCACCTGAGCTTCCTTAATCGATCCAGCAGCAGAAGAATCACACCTGTAACACACACACACACACACACATACACACACACACACACACACACACAAAGGACAAAGATGTTTGGTATAATTAAGACAAACCACTGGGATGCCCTTTCAATAACCATGACCTTCACAATACCATTCTCTACACTGCTTACAGCTAACATACCTTCACCCAGCTCCCAGCCACACGTTCTCAATAAAAACTCACATTACCAACACAACCATGTGGTGATGAGAGCTTGATTACTTTAAGCAGAATGTTTATGAAACGGCGTTCGACACAGGGTTGAATAACGTAACAGCAGCGTAATAAGAGCAACGTTACTTGACTGGTTGAGCAGTAGTCATGCTGCACTGAGTGAATTATGGTTCCATAGCTCCAATTTGGACACGTTGAAAAGAGGCCCATATCATGTCCTTGACATTAGGGATCTGGACCCATACGATTGTAAAGCTGCTTTGTGACAACATGTGTTGTAAAAAGCGCTATATAAATAAATTTGACTTTGACTTTGACATTGACAGAAAGAGCTTGAGGACATCAATGGTGAAAATCCCCTTTGAAAATGATAAAACTCCACAAACACGCGGCTAGTTCGAGAGCTAACACAAGGAATTGTCAGAACTTTATAACATCAATCAATAAATACGTACATAATACAGAGAAAGAAATAAGCACTTGTTTGGTAGTTTCCTCTCCGAGGGAAATGGCTTTCCAAACAAACATTTTACACCTGACTGTGTTCCATCTGCTAGCAGAACAACAACTGGAGGCCGGCTCGCCTGCAATGCCTGCAGTCTATCAATAATACAGACTTTCATGGCGGCCTCTTGGTTGTTAGAGCTGCCTCTGATGATCTTATTTACGTCAGTGAAACATTTATGAATGAACCCGTAAATGTTTATAGCGTCCCGGTATTGCTGTGGAGGAAACTTCCTATGTGCCGTGTCCATAAACTCAAGACCAGCATGACCGTGTTCTTCTGTACTCTTGAAGCAGCACCTTCTGTAATCAAAAGGAGAATGAGAGCAGTTCTCTGTGGTTCTTGTGATAACAGCACCACAAAAAGGCTCTTTGGTCCCACGTTAGGAAAGACTTGAGGGGAAAATGGAAAAGAGGAAGCAAGTAATTTGAGATCGAATCTAATCAGATTCGTTAGCCACCCAGTGCAGCATGTTTCTAGAGCCTGCTGCTTCAGCATGGGGTGTGCTTTAGAGAGTTTTGTTTTCACATAACTCGCACAAATGCTTCCATATCTCTGTACTTCAGAGAGTGTACAGCCCAGCTGTATGAAATTGATTTGTCGACATGAGCTGCCAAAACAAGGCACTGAGATGCCCTTCCACGGGGCTTCAGGTCTTTGGGGAACACACTAGATCTGCAGTGGGACTATGAGATGTTATTCCCAAACAGGTGGAGCTGCAGTTTGGCCTTGACTCACCAGTGTTGAAGCCTCTGCCGAGAGCAGGCCACGGCCGGTGGTTCTTCCACAGGTTCCCCAAGTACCAGTCACTCTGGTTCTCCACCAGCCCCAGCACCTGCTGACCTGAGAGACAGAGAGAGAGAGAGAGAGAGAGAGAGAGAGAAAGAGAGAGAGAGAGACAGGTAGAGGAATATACATAAATAAGAGGAATATTTTGGCTATGCTTGTTAAACTAAGACTTCATACTGTGAGTCAGAATATAGGACGCATTTAGTATCACTACTGTAAAAATTTATTTTTTTGGGAAACACTGCCATAATGGAAATATGCAAACGCACATTCACACACACACACACACACACACACACGCACACACACACACACATACACACACACAAACATAGGAAGTACCTAGCTGGTGAGTGCACATAAACCTGGCTGCAACACATTTGAAATTGTTTGGCTAAGTATTAAATAAGGTGACAAATGTATCTCTCATCTATTTAAATACATATAATCCAGGTGACAAATTGGCTCAGTGAGGAAACCGGGCCAAAAGAACAGGCCTCGCTATAGGGCCCTGTCTATGTAATGCAATAAAATAGGACTGTGGGTCTGAGGCAGAAAGATGCTACAGGATACTGGAAAGTAATTGTGCTGAAAGGAACAGGAGAACAGTAATTGTCAAGAGTTGGACACAGATGCTTCAGTATGTGAATGTGTGTGTCCATCGCTCAGAGTAGCAACATCACAATGCAGGTTTAATGAAGGCTGTGAGCAAGATTAATGAGTGTATCTGAGCAACAGATCCATGCAAAAACACACACACACACATAGTGTACAGCAAGAGCCTTTGAGAGGGACAGGAAAATAGCAGGAGTGTCACAGTGCTTCTCCTTTATTAGTATGAACACTGACTCCCACCAACACAAGCAGTTTCATTTGCTCTACTTAGATTATACAGAATATCTAGAGATCCAAATCACCAGTGAATCATTTAAAAGAGCTCCATGCAACAATTCCAGAAAATGAGAGACAGGAAGAGAGAGAAGTAGTGAGAGAGGGAGTGAAGAAAGAATTTAAAAAGAAACCAATAATTAGAGTGACTACAAAACTAAGCTTGCATTGAAGAATAGGTCCTTAGCACATTTATATCAATGTCCATCTACACAAAAGAGGCCACAGACATTTAATCCATGCTTTTCTTTCACAATCAGATGAACTAAGATAAAGGCAGCGTAAACTTTTGATGAATTCTGTTAATCCGTAACAGGGCTGCTCACGTTATCAGCTGGGCAAGCTGGATGTCCATTCACTCTGCAATGCAGTTACGTCAGGCTGTAGGGCAACTCATCACGCATGGATGCAATTAAAAGCAGGACAACATCTTGATCAAGGTTTCTGCGAATTCTCTTCTACTGACGCCCATAAAAGTTCAGCAGTGAGGTCACCGCAAAGGTGCGCTTGGTTACATCCGTACGGGGGTTTGCAGCAAAAATATCCTAGCGATCCTCGGCGGAGACCCATTAAGCTGCCATTATTACCGCCATTCTTCATTTTCTCTCCTTTAAACACCAGTAGTGCTACTTCTTTTATCATCTGCCATTAGGAGAAATACTATCAATACTAGCACGATCAATATCCTTGCTCTTCAGTTTGGAAGAATGGGAATTTAGCCCTGATATTAATGACTGCCTGTTTCCATTCTGGCCAGGCCCCATTCAAAATATTCACTGAGACCCAACAGCACTGTGGCAGCTTTGTGCGTGAAGTTAATTAAGGTATCTGGCTATCGTAACCTTGATCTAATGGCTTCGTTCACCCCTCTTTGCCCCTGACTGAACTCCCTGTTGATAAATCCAGCTTGAACACCTCAGCGTGTGCTTTAAAACATGGTAAATGGCCTGACGCGCAAGCGCATCTTACTGATATGGTTACTCAGAAACCAGCATTAACTGATCACGAAGCTGCACCTTTAATGAACTGCAAGCAGACAGAAATAGCTGATAAATTACTTATTTCAAAATTAGTTTATTACCCCTCCCCGTTCTTGCTGTGAAAAACAGTATGTAGAACATAATAAAATATATTTTAGCAACGGCATCAGCACATGTATTAGGTGCCTGAGAAAGCCTGATTGAAAAACTTTGAGAAACTCCCCAATGCTCCAATACTCCACACACATATCTGTCTATTTGGCTAAGAAAACATGGTGAAATCTGGTAAGCAGCCTACACTAGCAGGTACCTGCATTCTGGGTAAGAAGAAATGTTGTGCTGCCAAAATACATCACGAGAAGAAACATGATAAAAAAAAAAAAAAAAGAGTTAACACTGGAAGTGCTTGTTCAAAACACAGAGAATTCTTATATGCAAAAAGAATGAAGTTGGATGCTCCTGCATAGTGTTTTAGCTGTACTCTTTTGGACAGAGATCTCAGATGTTGTTCCTAAGATCTGATGGAACCATTCTCCCAGTTTGGGATTTATAGCCCCTAGTGATTACCACGGGCCCACTTTTGCCTTCACCTTCCACATCATTTCTAGCTCTTCTCCCAGCTCTTGATATTTGATGCTGCTATCGCTTGGGATTGCAACAACTATCACTATAACCTATTTCTGCAGTTATGTACTATGTTGGTTAGCCATTACCATTTTTCCAGTCTGTATCTGGACAAGACCTTAACTTGTCATTCTCCACCACTTTTGGGTGTATCCCACTTTGACCTTGGAACCTCCAGCCTGTACACAGATGCTTCTGTATACTATGCCAGCTACTTGGTTATCGTGTTCCATGTATGGTCTGGCTGCCAGCATCTTGCATCCCTCTGTTATGTGCTGGATTGTCTCGGGGGCGTCTTCACATAGCCTGCATCTGAGGTCTTGCCTAGTGCGGTAGGTCCCAGCCTCTACTGATCTTGTATTCAGAGCTTGTTCTTGCGCTGACATGATTAGTGTCTCTGTGCTGTCTTTCAGACCATTCAATCCAGCCTTTTCCAGAGCCAGTGTGAGAGGGTATATGCAGCAGATGTGGGAATTAAGGAATACACACACACACACATACAGTATATATATATATATAGCTAAACCGAGACCAAAACCAAGATCTACCTATCGGATCACCACGATCAGTGATACTTAAGATGCTTGGCTGTGTGCAAGATAAACAGCATCAAGAAGCAGTACTTTCCATGAAGAAGGAGGTTGGAGGCCAAATTAAAGGCAACCTGAAGAGAAGTTAGCCAGCTGTCAGAACTGCAGAAAGGCATGAAGGTCAAGGAAGTACAACAAAGAAGTACAACCAAAGAAGTTGGTTGAACAAGCTGTCCATACCCAAAGCCTTGGAGGCTGCCAAGCAAAGATTAAAAGCTCTGGCTGCCTGCCTGAAGAGGTACACTAGAGGAATAGAAGCCAGGAGGATAAACAGGACGTTCTGCCATGAACCTTGCAAAGTGTACTCTCAGTGACCGGGTAATAGCATAAGGAGAGAACCAACAGAGCTAGTAACTCAACAACGCTGGAAAAGTATATGAGACAAGGAAGTATTACATAGCAACAATGCCTAGTGGTTGTTGAACCTGAGAGAAGACCACGGTAACCTCCCTGAAAAGGATCCAGTTACCATCACACTATCAGACATCCAAGACAGCACCAGGTCCATGATGAAGCTAACTGCACTCCATGTGCGCCTGCCAGTGCAAATGAACCAACTGCTAATGCATGGAACCCAGCCCGAATGGTAAACTGAGGGATGGACATTTACATTACATTTACATTTACATTTACGGCATTTAGCAGACGCCCTTATCCAGAGCGACTTACAAAAAGTGCTTCATTGTTTTACTCAGAACAAAGTCTCTAGCTAGTTAGTTTAGGCTAAAATCAGGAAGAAACTTTAAGCAAAGATATTATTAGATACAGTCAGATATATGCCTAGATATACTCAAATATATACTGAAAAAACCCTACTTAAAAGATAAAAGCAAGAAAAGTCATTACAGTCACAAATATTTAATAAATGCTAGTGTAGTAAAATTTAATTTAAGTGCTCTTGAAACAGATGTGTCTTCAGTCTTCGCTTAAAAACAGCAAGAGACTCTGCCATTCGGACACTCAGGGGAAGTTCGTTCCACCACTGAGGTGCCAGAACTGAAAAAAGTCTGGATGCATGTTTTCCGCGTGTTCTGAGAGATGGTGGGTCAAGCCGAGCTGTGCTTGAAGCTCGAAGAGCTCTGGGTACAGATCGGGATTTGACCATTGCCACCATGTATGGAGGTGCTGGTCCATTCTTAGCCTTGTAGGCCAGCATCAAGGTTTTATATCTGATGCGGGCAGCTACAGGAAGCCAGTGAAGAGAGCGCAGCAGAGGAGTAACATGGCTGAACTTAGGAACATTGAAGACAAGTCGAGCCGCCGAGTTCTGGATCAGTTGCAAGGGCCTGATGGACAGTTCTGATCACGAAGGACTCCCAGAAAGGGGCAGTTCCGTCGACCCGCCGGCCAGGAACCTGCCTCTGCACAACGTGGAAGATCCTGTCAGGCATCATTGCAGCTAAGACAAGTAGCCGCTTGGCTCAGACACACACACACCAACACACACACACACACACACACACACTCACACACACACGTTGACAGACACTGTCACTTAGGCAGGTTAAATGGGTGCTCTGGCTGTGATGCCAGAGAATTGGCTCTTTGGTCTGGTGGTCAGCTGCCATGTAAGACCTGGGCTTGAGTCCCAGGCAGGGTGGCTGTCTTCACAAACACAATATGAAAAGTGATTCCATGAAGAAACACCAATTTAGAGGCTTTTGCCTCAGTGATGGGGTCAGGCATCTTCTCAGACAATGTCCCTCAGGCCCCGTTTACACCTGGTCATTTCATGTAACTTGTTTCTAAATTGCATGCTGATACAATTTAACCAGATCCTGTTTACACTTTAGTAGTCAGATACATCTCCAGATAGCCAGACAGAAATCCAATTGCTATTTGATGCATAAAATTAAAATGCATTCTTTCCACCAGGTTTGTGCTGATCTGCCAATCATGTATGCAAATAATGACAGTACCTTCCACATTTGCAATTTTGTTTGTCTTTTTTATTTATTTATTTTTAATTTTTCCAAGTTATGGGAAGGTTCATTTTCTGTTTTTAAGAATTTCCTCTTCAACACTTAATAGATGTAATACAGTATCTGAATGAAAGCACATCTCAGGGTTGTCTGCATATACAGTATATATGAAGATGTCACACATAAAATTTGCCTTCCACATCACAAAGTTAGTTTTGATTTGATTTATGCTTTACTGTAATGTGGCAGATGTAATTTTCTAGTTGTTTTCCCTTTAGATAGCATTGTTCTGGCTTTCACTTAGCTTTGCTTCATGTTGTGTTATTACCATGTTCTACTCCCTTGGAGTGCCCAGTAAACACTAGCCTGGTCCTTACTTGGTGTAATATTGGCTTAGGAGAGAAGCCATGCACCTGAGCTTCAAAAACTTGTACCAAGAGGACAAATAATATAACTGATGTTGGGCTGCCTAGTGATAATCTGTGTGTGCCTTGGCTGTCATTGTGTGCCACTGCATTGCCCACATCGCTGTCCCAAAGGCTTCTAGCGCTTCTAAAACCTAATAAATGATCTGTCCCATTCTGTTGCTGATACACACTGTGTCCTTGTTTCTTCAGCATATAAGGTCAATAGCCTCATAATTTAAAAACAGTATTTTCTCTTTAGCTATTGCCATGCACAAAAGTGGGAGTGTCCAAGTGGCCACCATAAATCGTCAGAAAAAAACCTTTCCCAAGTTAACTGGTTTTGCTTAAATCTCTATATGGGTTTAGATGTGTAATATTAACATATGACTAATGCAAAGCAAATGCAAACGTTTTTTCTTTAAAGGCGTAATAATTCACTTTCCAATGATTGTTCTTCATATATAAAACAACCATTATACTGACACCTAGTGGCCTAGATGTTTTAAACCTGGCTGACTCACTAGTATAACTGGGCATAAACCGGTTCGTTTGAAGACTACAGAGTAATTTTATTCACTTCACATGAGCCACACTATAGAAAAAAGTACAAATATGAAATTATTTTATAAATACTGCTTGGTACAATAATGACGTATTTTCCTTTAACATTTGAAAGTTGGACTCTATGTGTCATCAACCTTGATAATGGAAAACCAGCAAATTTTCATCCTGAGCATTTTAGGTTAAATTCTTTTCATGAGTAATAGTTTGCATTACATATCATCTTAGAAAAAGCATCCTAAACCACAAAACAAATGTAATGGATACTGTTATTGGATAGTCATCTCTTTTTGACTGAATGCTAATTGGCTTTGTGAATTATACAATTATTCAATATATGTACTGAATAAAAATGTTTTTAAAAAAGCCAATCTTGTGGCTAGTTATCTTCACAGTAAATTAAAAGTTTTATCTTCATTTTATCGACTATCACAGTTAATTGGAAAGAAAACAGTCACACTAAGTTAACGTAAGTTACACTAAATCTCTTTTTTATGCATGGACAAACAGAGGACAGAGCATGGACAAGGACACAGGCAGGTAGAGGAGGTAGTGGGGGAGAGAAGGAGAGTCCTATACAACATGTACTTATCCCTCCAAGACCAACACACAACACACAAAGGCTCATGGGAGTGAGTTGTACATCAGTAATTGTGATTTATGACACTATTATGCCTTTAAGTTACATACACATGTTTATATTTTCATTTTTCACCCCACAGACAAAAACAAAAGGTCATCTGGGACAGAGTGAAAAGAGAAAGAAGTTGCATCTCATCTCTAATTGCGACCTCCTCTAGCCCTTTTCCACCAACAAGGAACCAGAACTCTTCTGGTTCACACACCTCATTTTGAACAGTTCAGCATGTTTCCACCAAAATATATAGGTTCCAGAGCCCAACATTTTCGTTCCCAGGTAGAACCAACAAATAGTGAAGCTGCACAGGTTAATTCTCCAGCGCTGTATATTTGGTCATGATGCCGTGCTGGGTTACAGACCAGCAAACCAGCTGACTGGGCAAACCGAATTATGTTAACATGACCCACGGCCACTCTGTAATGGACTACATTCCACACAATCCCCCTTACAGATCCCAGTCACGGGAGTTCTAAAGTATCTGTTCCTAGTTAAACTGTAATCTATGCCCATATATCAGGTCTTGTGTTAGATCAGCTTATCAAAGTCTATTTTGTGTTTCCTTGTGTGTCTGAACCTGTCACCTGTTGTGTATACTCTGTGGAGTACTTTTAGTGCGTCCTTCTAGTTTACGTCTCTTTGCCTGCTGCCCTGATTTGGATTTGTTTGCTTTTCTCTCTTACTGACCTTGTTACATTTACTGATATTGACTCTGGATCTCCCAGTTGCCGTTACAATAAACCCCATCCATAAAATCCAGATCCCAGGTGCTAAAGAAAGGAAAGTTATACACAAATTCCATTTAGTACTTGGCATCACCCAGATACCTTCTGTCGCCAAGAAGCATGGCAAGAGCATGGCAGAGAGCAAGAAACGAGAGAAGAGCATGTTTAGCCGCTGTCTGAAAGAGCAAGAGCTGGAAACCTGGAAGCTGGACGTTTAAGGCCTAGATAAACCAGTGTCATTCTCTGGCCCCACTTTGTCTAAGGGGTCGTGATCTCCACAGTTGAGGACATTGAGAAGAAGGTCAGCAGAATCCTATGGAAGTGGCTAGGGCCTCAGAGATCAAGCAGAATCACGCATGATCGGGCAGAACAAGCTGAAGCGCCCCATTACCAGCCTTAATGAAGAATTATGGGTGACCCGTACAAAGGAGGTGCTGAGATACCAAGAATCTCATGACCCAAAGGTCAGGACAAAAGTGGAGGCTAACCCAGTGAGTTGTGACTAAGGCGCACGGAGCTGGTAGGCATGGTTTCTCATGGAAGAGCTGGCTTAGGTAGCAGCACTATGCCTGGCAGCAATAAGGCACAGGGTTAGGACGAGAGACTGCTGATACACGATGAGATGTGAGCTTCAGTCGAGGAGTGAGCCAGTAGAACAGTTGGAATGCAACAGCAGGGAGTCTGGATATGATGGGAGCAAATGGTGGAGAGTAAAGTCTAAAGCTTTGGAAAGCTGCACTCCATTAAATAAAATTCCTAATCCAGAATGTCCACAATGTTCTACGAAACCCATCCAACTTGCTCTGCTGTGGACAGATGGAGGCACCAGTTCATACTTCATGCCTGCTTTAAAAAAAGAATCGTCTTGTTGCCAGTGACCCCTCTCATGTCCTCCCATCTGCCTTCGAACTGGTGCCATTGAGTTGGTGTTATCAATGTCCTAGACGTAGGTCTGTCCGGGGTTAGGGGAGACTTTTGTGCAAGAGGTCATCGGGTTGATCAATGACTTTTTTGATCTACATGGAGGTGAAATGACATGCATGCAGAAAATTCCTAAGTGTTTATAAACACTTATTGAGCTTATTTGCTTTAGTTTTGCTTGTATTATGTATTTATTTTATTTGCCTATTATTATTGGTTGTTGCTGTTGTATTTGTGCAACATTTACAACATTTACTTTGTTGGTATATGTCCATTTATTAATTACCCCTCAGGGATGAATGTACTTTATACAATAAAATTTTCCTTGGGCAACCATTTTTCATTTGAAGTCTTCGCACATAGGCACAGAGTCACATAGGCACAGAGTCACATAGGCACAGAGGCACATAGGCACAGAGTCACATAGGCACAGAGGCACATAGGCACAGAGGCACATAGGCACAGAGTCACATAGGCACAGAGGCACATAGGCACAGAGGCACATAGGCACAGAGTCACATAAGCACATAGGCACAGAGGCACATAGGCACAGAGTCACATAGGCACAGAGGCACATAGGCACAGAGGCACAGAGGCACAGAGGCACATAGGCACATAGGCACAGAGTCACATAGGCACATAGGCACAGAGGCACATAGGCACAGAGGCACATAGGCACAGAGGCACATAGGCACAGAGGCACATAGGCACAGAGGCACATAGGCACAGAGGCACATAGGCACAGAGGCACATAGGCACAGAGGCACATAGGCACAGAGTCACATAGGCACAGAGGCACATAGGCACAGAGGCACATAGGCACAGAGGCATATAGGCACAGAGGCACAGAGTCACATAGGCACAGAGGCACACAAACTCTGGGATAGAAGGACACAGACAGAGCACCAGAGAGAGTGCATGTGCAAATTCCTGCATCCTTAGACACTGATTAATTCTCTTTAGGTTACACATTTACATTCTCAGTCTTTATTCTCTGAACAGACAGAAAGGTAGACCACACAAAAGTTTAGCAAGGGTGGAGGAGACAGGGAGAGAGAGAGAGAGAGAGAGAGAGAGAGAGATAGACAGAAAACCACAGCAGAGAATTCTCTGCTTACATGCTGTCATAATCATATACTCTTCATGTTGCATTTAAATGTTCAGTTTTCTGTCCAAACAGACAAGCAAAATAAAAGCAGGATTAGAGTGGTTAGGTCCCACCAAGTAAACATTATTTTGGATTTGAATATAATATCATTTAACAATATACTGGTACATGGTGTGATTTTGATTAGGTTGAAATGGTTCCCACCGTAAACATTCAACTATTTACAGTATAAATGCAATTTTTATCCTTTCATCGTCATCTTGCTTCCCATCAAACTGTGGAAAATTTGGATGAAACTAGTGCAATAAAAGCTTTTTATGAATGCTTTTTTATGCATTATGATGGTACACTAGATCACAGCAGTCACTTTTTCATGGTAAAAGAGTTTATGATGTTTGTAGATCTCCATCTAAATTATTGCAGTTTTTCAGACCAGGCCAGTTTCTGGTCATCCATCTACTAGAAGTAGATCCACTTTTGCATTCAATATAATCTTTCTGTCATTATGTCGGCACAAAGCAGACATAAAGGTGCTATCTGGAGCCAGATTCACGCTCACTTTGCCCAAAAACAATTTACAAAAACAATGGTAAAAACCCAGAGGCAACACATGGTCGACAATGACTAACGATGTAGCGCTCATACTAGATTTACACCAGAAGCTACCAGAAACTATAATAACAATAATACATTTAACATACAGTGCTTTTCTCAAATCCAAGGTAGGTGTGTAAGCCAAAATGCCCACACACAAACACTGACTAGAGGACGACTGAGACACACCTCCGTGTTGGCCAAACTCAAAGATTTGTTTCACCGTGTGTGTTTAAATCTGAATACCCAATTCCTGAATACCAAACGTGCAATTTTGTGTTATCTTTTCTGTATGCATTTAATGCAATATGGTCCTATGTGTCAAATTTATTTTACTGCACTCATGCACATTCTTCGGATTTCCAACAATAAGCAACAACATGGCCCCAGTGCTTTCTGGGTGTCTGGACAGACCTGCAATAACTGAACAGATGCATCAGCTAACAGTCCTCATGGAGTGCACATGCATGTTATTCCGTGCATCCATATCTTCCAAAGTCAAACCCACACAGAGGCAGCCTTGTTCTGCCAGGCCTTCCCTGGAGTATATGATGAAGAATATACAGCAACACATCAAATTTTAGGCTGAAGATGATTGAAATGATCACTCACACTTCCACTGGTGTCTACTGAGCATGTCGGCCAAGATCAGGAATTGATATGCTATGTAGAACAGATTGTTCCCATTGACTCTCTGCCTCTCTGAATCTCGCTAGCCTCCTGCCAGCACAAACATGCTCCTGTATTACTGCCACACTTGTCAGAGATGTGCATCCTGAAGTGGTAAAAATTTATCCTCTTCGTGCATGTACGATGACTTATACCTCTTTTGTGCAAATATTCAAATTCACACTTCACACTGTCAATTAGGAGTTGTATTCATCTGCATAAAATAGCGTATATTTTTACTTCAGACGGGCTTATAATTAGCACTTGATCACTTCCTCGAACTTTAAAGGTCTAGAAAAGAAATAGAACTAACTGATATAGTGCTGGTCCCACCGTACAAGTACTAGAGGTCTTGCTTCTTTGACCAATCCCAAAATGATAATAGAATGTTCCAGAACAGCAGAGTTCTATATTTTTTAATAGTCTGGTAGATGAAATAAAACAAAATATGAAACGACCCATTAAAATTGATACTGCCACTATCTCACTTCACCTAAAACCCAATAAAGATTCCACTTTACCCTCCAGCCACTGTCCATTATCGCTAATAAGCAGACAGAAATAATAGAAATAAGACCTTCGCCATATGGATTTATACTTGTACGCTCTGATCAAATTCATTTAATCAAAGTTACACATTCAACCACTATTATGCACAGATCCTTAGCCCGATACACTACACACTGTTCCATAAATCAAAAATAGATAATGCATTCAATAAAGCTAACTGGAAGTTTCTATTTGCCACATTAAACTAGGATTCAGCAAATGTTTTAGCAAATGGATTAAAGTTCTATAGAGTAGCACAGTAATGACTCATCATGTGACACTGTACAGAGGTGCTAAGCAGGGAAGTCTGTTCTCACCCTTCCTGTTCTCAATTTTTAAAGAATCGTTAGCTCCTGCCATATGCCAAAATACAAATATGTAAGGTATTTGGACCCCTAACAAAGAACATAATCCGTTTGTGGGTTCATTCTCTATACACAAGCCTTGAAAATCCAAATCAATAAAAAATATTCAAAAATCATAACAATCTCCAATTACAGTTTTAACTGGACCAAACCAACACCGTCTACATCTGTGTATCAGACACTTTAGACTCTACTTTAGATTATATTATCTCTGAGGAAAAAATAATCACCCATAGCCAAATTAGCAACACTACAAAACTGAAGTATTTTAAACAATACAAATCAACTAAAGTACATAATAGTATACATAATCAAATGGACAAAGCCCAGCCAAACATTCAATCTTTATCAGATTACATTTCAATTGGTTATAAGATGAAGTGATACAGGTAACCTCTCGCTGTCTGTTCACTTAGCACCTGGTGAGTAGGGGGTGAGGACTTCTAAGATGTGTGTGTGTGTGTGTGTGTGTGTGTGTGCGTTCTGGGGGTAAGTACAATACAACTGAGAACCAAGCAGGTGATGACCAAATATTATATCACTAAGGGAGGCCCCGTATGGTAAAGTAAAAAAAAAAAATATATATACTTTAGTCTTGTAAACAAAGGTTTTTGCTTTATAATATTTTATTTATACTCATTAGCCTTATCCATGCATTACATCTGTAATACACACAAACAATTCCCTCAAACAACTGAACCACAGATCCACAGTGGCTTTTAATTAAAAAAAAAAATCAGATCAGTATCGATATTTGGCAACATTCAAATACAAGATATCAGTATTGGATCAGTACCAAAATACTGTGCCATCTCTAAAACTAATGTCCAAAACAGACCATACAAAATCCATATAATCAAGCAAATGTCTCGGCACGGCTACTTTAGGACATATCATGTGTGGCTCAGAAAGCAAGTGAGGATGGCAAATGGAGAAAGAACATTTGGACAAAGGAAAGAAAAAATAGGATGAGACAGAGAGCAAAAGAAAGTGACAGAAGACGAGAGACCGAACAACAGAAACCAAGAGTGAAAGAGTGAAAGAAAGGAATTAGAACAGAGTACACGGGGCGTGACGGCGCATGATAAATTCTTTTCATGAGACTAGCTCATTCGGAACCACGGCCATTCTGCAGAAGCCTCAGAGGTGGTGAGCCACCTTCACCAGGCATTTGATAGGGACGGGGAGGACTGAAAGGTATGAAGGAGTCGTGCGTGCCGGGGGAGGGGGGGTTGTGTGTTGAGCCCTGGGGACATGGCCGCTTCTCACCTGTTGAACTCACACACTGCACACGGCAGCGGTCTCAGCGTCGTCACACATCAGTCACCTGCTGCCAGTCCTGACACACAGCCTGAACTGACGGCAAGAGCTGATGCCTGAGCAAACAGAAAACTCTGCTTATAATGCAGACGGGAACGCTTGTCTCCTGGGTGACATCATGACGTGATCAATTTTCCACTTTGTCGCATAAAATTGACAAACAACACCTTTTCATTCAAATGCTAATGAAAGAAAGAGAGTACAAGCTATTTCAATTGGTACAAGTACTCTTTACAAGGACAAAACCAGGGTATGGAATCCAGATCACAACAAGGATGAGCTGAGAGACGTTATACCACAGTGTGTGGGCATGCATTTAAAGGACTTCACTTCTTTCCCTCAGAGTTGGACATTCCAGGTTCAGAAAGTAAAACTCTTTCCCAGGATTTTACTCAAGCTTGCTGCATTTTCTAATTAGTGCAAGCCAGTGGAATTAGTGGAATCAATGCAATCCAGGAAGCCTGAGCAAAATCTTGCTGAGGACTTTTACTTTCTGAACCTAGAATGCCCACCTCTGCTTTCTATAAAGCTGTCATGACTAAAGTGAGTTTTTGATTTCCCTGCTGATCTATGAGGTTGGCCTGAGAAAAGAAAAACTTCATCTGACATGTAATGCCAAAAATTCCTGTCAGTCACTCCACTAGCATGAGCCTTGCCTGAAATTTGTACTGTTATCAAATTAATATATGTTATCAAATATATATTAATACAATGTGTTGTAAAATCCCACTGATAGCAATTGAAATGTCACAAAATGACACCATTTAACCATTGAAAAGTACACAGCCACAATAGCTCCCACCTAGCATTCATTCATTCATTCATTATCCGTACCGCTTATTCCCGCTAGTCGGGGTCACGGGGGGGCTGGAGCCAATCCCAGCATCTCTGGGCGAAGGCAGGGTACACCATGGGCAGTTTGCCAGTCCACCACATGGCTACACCTACGGGTGTGGACTGTGGTGGACCTACACCTACGGGCAATCTAGAGTGACCAATCAACCTAGGATGCATGTCTTTGGACTGTGGGAGGAAACCGGAGTACCCGGAGAAAACCCACGCAGGCACAGGGAGAACATGCAAACTCCACACAGAGCAGCCCAGACCGAGAATCGAACCCAGACCGCCTTGCTGTGAGGCGACAGTGCTAACCACCACACCACCATGCCGCCCCCCCACCTAGCATGTACAGAAATAAATATGATTATATTGTATTCCACAGCTGGCCAATATATTTAGGACTGTGCCGAACAGATGTGCAGAAAGCTGAATGGCCTCCTCTCTGAAAACCGTCTTCTCTAAACAAAACAATATTAATATGAGCACTTTGTCAAAGTTTGCCAGGTGAGAATAAAAGGGAGGCACTATTTTATTTCAAGCAATGGCTGTTGCTGCTGGCTTTTTAAAAAGGAGGTATATCATTTTCCAGCACAATGAAACTTGATTTTCAAGACAAAATTTAACCGCCATTTACACAGCAGCTGCATCGAAATGGATTGTAGAAGTCTGACAAAACAGAACCAATCTCGTGTGAAGTATTTACTGTAAATGCACACCAGTCCATATTTGGAGAGAAAGGGATGCTTCAATAAAGCCTGTAAAAGGATGACAGCAGGGAATGCCTCAGCAGGAGGGCGCCAACACAAAGAACCTCAGCACTCATCCCTGTTTTATTCTCCTTCAGCCTTTTGGTTAAGTTAAAGCAGCCAAAGACAGTTACGATCTAATCTACCATGGCTGATTTTGTCGCATAAAAAATTACCCTCTCAGTCTTTCAAAACATGCTTCATTTAGTTAAGTCTGATTAAGTGTTACATTTATAGCAGCAACAAAGGCTACATTCATTTCACAGGAAAATCTGTTCAATTCCAGTTTTGTTAGATCTGATCTTCTTGCCTTGAGAATTTATGCTCATGTTTGCAATTGGCTATATTACCATGGACCTGGCCTTAAAACACTGGTACATATATTTTTTGACCAAAAACATGACACGTGCATAACAACAAAATGTCATATTTGCATATAACTCCATCAACAAAGGAGCAAAATATTGTATATGAAATAAGCACAAGGATTCCAGAGTTCGACTGAGTTCTTCAGCCATTCAGAATGTGAGAAGCACAAAAGATACAGATGCGATTTTAGCAGCTTATGTTTGCAATTCTGTGTAAAGAGATTTGTGAGTGGAAGAAAGAAGCCAGAAGTGGTGTATGCAGATGTACGACCAAACATAAAAGTGACCCAAACATGATTTGACAAATTAGATTGTTGCTTAAGAAGTCTAATCCGTGTCGCGTGTATAGTATGAGTGCACTTCTGGCTTAAGTGCTCACTGAACTCTCGTTTGCAAAAGCACTCAAGTCAAAGGCACTTCCTTTAGAGTTGTCAACATCAAGCCTAAAGTGGTCCCAGAATAGGCCCCTGCTCCACACCCAGGTACAATGGACACTGAAAAGACTGATCTCATAATGAAAAAAGGCCACCGAATCTCTATAAATGGTGGTGTACTACAAAAAGGAACAAAACACAAAAGGCACAGAACAAAAAGATAACTCTCAATTAAGAATGACCAAGGGCTTAGCACACAGCAATGCAACACATAGCCTGTGAAGTGATAAATCACTCTTAATCACTCTCCCACACACATGCTCTGCAATTGATTATGACCCCTGTCTCATCATGCCCCCACAGCACACACCCACACCCTCATGGAGACTCACATAACCTCCTGTCTGCCTTCATTTACAAAATACACAGTCAATACACCAGAAAATGTATCTTAATGTCGTAGCACATTTCCATAATGCATTGCAATGAACATGTTAGTCAGTTTCAATGCTGAGAGTTGGCAGGTGAATAGGTGCCCTGTTATCTGGCTGGACGCTGTCTTATTAGCTTCATGTATTGTTTATTAAGCTTGTTCTATAATAACATATACACTTGTCAACATTTTATTTCATTATGGGGTTAATTGGAGGTGTTTCAGATTGCATGCATGAGAATGAAGACATCGGCTGAAATCGGTTTCCTGTTTCCTCGAAATACAGGGTTTCCTGTACATTTGCGTTAAGTACATATATTGCTGCATACTTAGTGGTTGGAGAATTGTTGTAGCCTAAGTAAGACTAAGGACATTTGAAAGCACTACATTAAAAGAAAAACGTCCTCCTCTCTTCTGTTTATATGCGAAACCATGTACCCCCAGAACTAAAATGTAGGCACTTCCTGGGAAGCAATTAAAACGTGTTATAAGTGTACTGAATACCTCTGAACTTGTGGAATACAGCCCACAGCTCGGCGATGTCTGTGGCAAAGGTGATGTCTGTGTCCAGAACGATGACTTTCTGCAGGTTAGAGGGCAGCGTCTTGGTCAGGACGAGCTTCATGAGGCCGTAGATACCAGAGTAATGCTTGTTGGGGATCCACGAAACCTCAGACTGATGCAGACAGACAGTAAAGATTAAAAGATCCTCCTTTAATGCACAAATGGGAAAATAACGATGATTAAGCTTTTTGTCCGTAATAATAGCTTGACGTGAGCAAGTCTGGTTGTAGAGGATCACCTTTAGTTCATCGGCATCGTAGAAGTCCACCCGGACAGCCGGCACCATCCAGGTTTGGAAGAGGGAGGCCAAGATCTGCTGGGCGATGGAGTCCGTGATGAAGTGGAAGTGGAGAGGGTTCCGCCTATCTCACACACACACACACACACACACACACACACACACACACACACACACACACACACACACACACACACACAAACACACACACACACACAGAAAACATGCACTTAGACAGAGAATGAATGCTTTCACTCTCCAGATAAGAGCACTGTCTTGCTCCCCTTACCACAAAAAGCGTCTAAGATTCTTCCGCTCCCCTCATTTGTTTGTCTGACTGTCATTTTATCCAATGGTGACATTAGCCTTGTTTGTTACCTCTGTGTCTCTATAGGTGTGGCACAAATTGATGCTTAATTAGCGAGTGATCTGTTTGATCGGCAGCGTAACGCATGCTTCCATGCCTCAGCTGTTTCAGTCGGTGGGGCATTCCAGCGGCCCTCAGCTGTCACTGTGAGTAAAAGCTCCGGACAGAATAAAGTGGCCTTTCCCAACAACTGTCATGGCAACAAAGAGATGCAGCAGTCCTCTTGTGCGGGTGTCAACATGTCAAAATGTGTAATTTATTTACATGCCTTGTCCTTTTGAAAACTCAGTTTGGATCCATGCTTGTTGTCAGGCCCCATGCAACAAACAGGCAAGGGCAAACAGGCCCACACCTTTCACTGCACACAAGCCGACGCATGGCTCTGTAAACCTGTATTTACTACTAGTTTCTCCATTGATTTCTTTTGACATTCTTGATTTTGTGAAATTTGCTCAGAAAAGGACATTAATACATCACAATACCACACAGCTCCAGAGTACAACATCCTGGCTGTGTACCAAAGTCTCTGGAAATCACAAAGAAAACGTTGACGCCCCCAACAATTCTCACACTGACTTGCGGTTCCCGTTGCCATGGCGATTAACAAAAAAAATTCTTCAAACTCTTTGGCAAGCAACCACCGCTGCATCTCTCGCGTTTCTGATCTGGCGTGTTGTGCTAATGATGATAATTGCCCTATTGTTTCGCTTCAGTGGGACCCGTAAGGCCGGGCAGGAGGCGAACACTTCTCACTGGCAGAGATCTGAACACGAGCAGGTGGATCGAGGAAAGAGCGACCAGCCAGTGCAGGTTTCCATCAGAGCAGCCGGCCGCAAAGAGCAGACGCCTTTAATTCAAGACAAGGGCTACAGCCACGTCTCTGCGTCCCCCTCCCCCGTCGTGCATCTCATTACAAGTCCACATGTGTACTACTTATGCGGGAAGACACCTTCACCTGATTCAAAGGCACTTAATCTTCACAGCATACACTCAGGGCCTTATTTACTGCAGCTAGCTGATAACAAAGTGCTGATGAGACAAGCTGCACGGAGACTTGAAAAGTACAACAACTAAAATGAACATGGCTGGCCGTGCACTATAAATCAGACAGAGACGGCGCGCGCAGTCCGAGGCTCAGCGTTGAACGGGCTTTAATCGCATCATCACTCTGGACATCCCGTGTTTCAGAGTTCCAGATTGGAATAACTGAATGTGCACAAATATTTACCAGCCAAAACATACACCTCTTAGTTTATTCACAGATCATAATGACTTAAATGACATAAAATTATGAATATAAAACAATGTTTAAGATTTTATTGATGGTGCCGATTAGAATGCCTTAGACATGCATGTGAAAGTTTAATCGAATCAACTTGATGGATAATGCAGACCCTTGTAAAGCTCCGTTAAACGTGATCAACTCTGGCCCCCGTCAACTGGTCTCACTGCAAATGTGATCAACTCTGACCTCTATCAATGGGTCTCACTGTGAACGTGATCAACTCTGACCTCAATCAACAGGGCTCACTGCGAATGTGATCAACTCTGACCTCTATCAACTGGTCTGCATAATGCAGGTGTTCCAGATTTATGCATGCTTCACTTCCTAAATGCTTAATTGTACTGACTGCATCAGATAATAGCAGCACTCAGACTCATTAAGAGATTCCATTCAACAACAACATTTAACAAACACTGTTTAATTGAAAATGTTGCACAGGAAATGTACAAAAAGGCAGGAAAAATACAGTATGACTGTCATAGCCTTTAACCTGACCAGTTTACTAGTAATGATTTTAATACATACTCTGCTGCTGTAATGGTGTCTGTAGAAGCCAGAACTGCACTGCCTAAAAGAACAAATGGTATGTGTTTTCATTTCCCCCCCTATGTTAATGAGTGTACGATGCATGCTCCACTTACCTATGAAACAGCACAGACTTGACCAGCGTCACCACATCTCGACTTGCATTGTAGCCCGCGCACACGATGGCAACGTGAATGTTCTGGGGATTTTACAAACCGTTAGTGAGTCAAGATTAATAATGGAGCTCAAACAAAAACCCTGCTACTGAACAGGTGAAGTGCAGTGAAACCGGACGCTGTAACTGGACTTCGCCATTTGCCATTTGCAGCTCCGCGTTTGAATTAATAGCAGCCAAATCCACTTTTCCGAAGCCTGGACATTTGTTTGTGTTTCCCCATTGTGCTGCTTTATGGTGTTAGCCACAGAGCCACAGGTGCAGCGCCAGATATCAGCATGAAGGCAGCGCTATCCACCTGTGGCTGTATTTGGAAACGTCTCTTTTCTCTCATTCCACAGCAAAGACGTGCACAAGGAGGGATTACACTCTCTCCCCTGCAGCCAGAGAGTAGTGTAATTGATCCTGACCTGAAGGTGAAGGTTATCTGCCCTCCCTCTCCCGTGCGCTAAGATTCTTTGCCAGTGGGTCATTGTAGCCTAGCTTATCCAATCAGGTTAGCTCTCAGCTTGAGGGAGCGGGAAATGAGACAGTAAGGGCACACACAGAACCTCTTGAGAATTGCACAGAACATTTTTAACTGTCACAGTCTCTCTATAACACACACACACACAATGTGTGCTGTTTTCCATTCTTTTTATACTGTTCTGTGTGGCCGATACCTGATTTTTGCCTGAAATGGTTTAAAGACCACATTGAAAAAAGCAGTGTGAACACATTTCATGGAGGCCGATCAGTCACACTGCTTGGCAGTGCAGAGGCAGACCTACTTCTGGGATACAAGCCATGTGCCATCTGTGATCTAGGGTTCCAAAGAGCACAAGCGGTCATGTTGTCATCAGCAAAAAAAAGAAGATCTTGTATCTTGAAATGTAATGACAGCTTGGAGGAAGACTAAACACATATATGCTCAAGACATAAATCTTCTTTTTATTTGTCCAGAACTGTATCAGCCCATGATGCTAAACAGAAGTACTTAGTGTTTTAGGGTTTTTTGGCTTCTGCAGTCCACCAAGGTTACATTCCTGGCATTGAGTTTTGTGTTAAGCTTTTTCACATTCTCATATTCATAATCAAATTATCATAATATGGTCCATAAACTGGTCCAGAAGTTACTCTGCACTGACAGTTCTCATCTGCCAGAGGTCTCGCACAAGCTGCCTCCCGAGATTTAAGCCTTAGGGCGCAGTCTAAAAAGATCGCTGGCCATACAATTAACCTTATTTTGATTTTAGAATTTAGCTTCCTACAGGCTACGGCCGAGTTATTTAATCATTATGGAAACGAAGAGCACACGTGTACAGTATATAGACATCTGTGACAACACAGTTGTAAAACGTCGGTGCACTGTAATCACTGAAGCGAAATTATGACTGGCTGGGATCAGGATGAAGTGTCAGATCAGCATTTGAGGCTAACGTGTTTCAAGCAGAAAGAGCTTAGGTCTAGTACAAATGTTAATGACAAGTTAAGTCAATCAACACATCAACACAACTAGCGTATCTACACATTTGAAGGTAAGAAAGACCACATGTATGAGGTCATGTTATTTAACCCACTGTACTTCAAATACATGCCAGTGTGTTCAGACTCTTACTCGAATTCTTAACTGCATACTTTTCCTATTAGTTTTGATATAGATAACATGCGTTAAGAATAATAACTAAATGATTAGTTATAAGAAAATAATAATCCTTGCTTGAATATTTTCAAGCAGTTCTTACCTCACATTTGTCCACAACAGGATGCTGGACACAACTGGAGCTGTTGCCTGTGGAGAAGGCTTTCTGAGCTTCACTGTCTCCAGTACCTTCTTCTGTGGAGTGTGGTTGTGACTGATTGCCATGGTGACTGTTGATACGGTAATTGCTGTGGGTGGGGTTCCTGGGTGGCTGGCTCAGCTCTCTCCTGAGGGCGCGGTTCTCTTCCTCCACCTCTCGAACCCGCAGCTCCAGAGCCTGGCGCTCACCAGCACCACCTATCAGCGTGGAGGACTGAGGCTCCAGCGGAGAAAGAGGCAACGGCTTCACTGAGGAGAGAAAACAGGGGAAGCCTTTCCACATGTCTAAGTACTGAAGAAAAATACATTCATGATAAAAAAAAAAAAAAAAACACAGCTCATGGTCTAATACTAGTTATAAGGCTGGTCAGAGGTGATGCTCTTCAGCGTTTCCTATAACGAAATGGTGAGTTAGCAAAGCCTGATGTGGCTGGCCAGTGTTTTCCAATTAGCAGTCAGGACAGCGTGATAATGCAGTGCATGCCTTGAGGAACATGAATGTTATTCAATCAACTGCATGGCTACTGAAAAGAAAAGCTATACCAACCAAAGTAGTAAACCGAGGGAAAAGCAATTTCCCCCCCCAGCACTTGAAACATCTGTTTGTGCGCTCGCTCGCAAGAGCAAGAGAGGGGAGGAGAGGGAAACCAGCAGCTCAAAAGCTCCTACAGCTCTGTGTAACGAGGAATGGGTCCATCATCCTGTCAAGGAAACTCAACCAACCCAAAAAATTGTTATAGTGCTACTAGAAGCAACTGGAGGCTGAGTGACAACATCTAAAGCAAGGTCACCACCACCACAGCAAGCCTTGTTAGTGCTCTTTCATGTCTGGATTTGTTTTCGTTTGTTTAATTTTTTTTTTTGCAATTCTCCAATTTAGCATCCTCCAATTTTCTTGTACGTTCTACGGGGACATGACAGTTGTAACTTTCATTTACATAGTTAAATTAGGTTCTTTAAATTAATGGTCTTTCAGCTGGTTTGTATGAAACTGTACCCATTAACGCTATAGGACATAGTAACTGTATGCACGCGAACATTTGTTCACATCATCGTAGTGCTGAGCATTGTTATCGCACATTGCACGTTTTCTCTTCAGCGTGCAGGCCTGCGCAGGCTAGCACTAAAACAAACCAGCCTATCGAAGGCATCATAATTAACTGTCAGAAACGAATCAGGTTCGTTGGAGCGTTAGCAGGGCACCTACTAAAACTGGTCGTGCTATTGCTTTCCAGAGCAGGACCTCAACAGTGCTCTAGAGGGCTAAAATGCAAACGCGTTTTTATAATGGGAAAAACAAGTGTTAAAGATACCGAGCAGTAGAGGCGTCTCTGGTTCTGGAGTCCGTAGTGCCTTGATATTCAGGGATGCTGAAACACCTTGGCTCTGTTCTAGGTTGCGCTATATTTGCAAGAGGGGATTACTGAACTATGTTACTGAACTGGCATGAGCCGTGCTTTGGCATAGGCGTTTAGACGTTGGCGCGGGTATATGCGGACACCTCACTTATGCCAAGGTCGTTTCATTGTTCCCAATAAAATCTCGAGATTAATTTGCCATGGGATTATGAAATGAAATTGTCATGCCAAAAAAACTTATTTGAAATTTAGCTCATGCTGAATAGGCAACCAGCCACGAAATACTGTTTTATTGTAGTTAATGTTTACAGTTTCTCTTGGTTTAATATAGATATAATGCCGTTTTATGACAAAATTAGCCTGAACGCAGTCTTTCCAAATGGGTATATGCAAGAATTAAACTCAAACTTAGGAGTGTGATGGTGCCTTAGTATTCAATGGTGTATGAAGGAATTTCCATCTATTCTGAGGTTGTACGTAAGCCCTGCATGAAAAAGCCCTCATCTGGGCTGCTGAGACACAGATCGACATGTGAAGCCAAGCTTTTAGGGCTGAGGAGCATTAGACTCATGCCTCATTGGCTTTTGTGATGTTGCCTCTCATAAGTACTGCACTATATCCCGGCAGGTCCCTTGTCTACAACCTCAGGAAAATTCTGCCATTTCTCTCCATGGAAGTCACCCAGGTGCTTGTTCAATTCCTTGTCATTTCAAGGTTGGACTGCTGCAACTCTGTCCTGGCAGTGTCCTCCTTCGTGCCATCATACCCGTGCAACGCATCCAGAATGAGACTTTGTGCCTTATTTTTAACCCCCTGTTCTCCCAGATCAACCCCTTTGTGTGTTGTGTTCTCTTCCCTGTAGCAGTTCAAACTGACTTGAATCACCATCCAAGAAAACATGCATTAAGACTCTTCTCTGTCCCGGCATCCAGCTTGTGGAACTTCCTCTGGCTGTCCATACCGCTGTGACACTGACTGTCGTCAAACAAAGACTGAAGAGTCGCTACGTGACGGAGTCACTGGCCACTTCAATATGCGCTTTAAAATAACGTTCTGTCTTCCTTCTCATTGTAGTCAGCACTTCAGCCTGATGGTATTCTTGACACCAACCTATCTAGGCTCACACAAGAGTGTTTAAACAGAGACTACAAAGCACTTCTATGACTCTGGATACTGGCGGCTACCAGACGCTGTAAGTGAAAAAAAGGTAAATGTATTCATCAAATGACCAATGGCCTCTACTGCTTCATAAGCCTTTTGCCCACAACATGCAATTTCCACTTCTGCATAGGAACTGCCACTAACCCTCAGACCTGTAGCCTCTAGTTAGCTCTAAATGACATTAGGAGCTTAGCTTGCCGTGACTCTAATTGGAACATATGAAATATCCGTATTAAGACTAAAACTGAAAATCACCACACCCCATTCTTTTGACATGAGAATTGTATTAGCAAATTCTCACACCATACCTCACGAATCAATGAGCTGTTCAAGGAGAAGTATTTGTGCCCATCCCGTTGTTTAACCAGGCGGAAAACCCGACTACAACATTAATGACCACACTCAGCATGCTTCTTCCTTGAGCCATTTCTTCCACCAAAGGTCTAGAAATGTCACTTCGGATGTAGCAACGGCACAACTAAACAGCAGGTGGACCATAGGCACTTTCCGAGTGCCATAAACATGTTCGACTAAAACATGTCCTGTTCCATTAACTCGGGAGTTTCAGGTGAATGCCAACTGCTGCAGCTGGCGGTGGGGAAGATGAGGAAGGGGAAACTGCACACGCCAGGGGGGCTATTTCTGTTCTGCCCTGGAGAGATATCTGCATATTTGTGTTGCAGGGTAATGAGGGAGTTCTCTCTCACGAGTACGCTGAGGCACCCAGCGATACTGTAGCTCAAAAACATGGCCCAGTGGATATTGCATGCAGAGAGCAGCGCCTCACGATATGGAAAGAAACACGCGAGCGGTCATGTGCTTCTTTGGTTGGGGTGCAACTAAAGCATGCACGAGCTGTTTCAAAGAAGACACTACTAAAAAAGAAAAGATACAGAATCGTAATGAGCTCCAAACCAGTGAGGCGGCATCACTCATATAATATTCACTTTTCTTCCCCTAAATTTCTACTCAAGAGCACCTGTCCGGCTTCAAAAGCTAAGCTGGATTCCTCGGGGGTTCCACGTGAAGATAAGAGAGCTTTTTGCCTTAGTAATACTTCATCAGGGCTACCTTACGGTGTGTTTTCCAGGGAGGGAAGCAGCCAACGTGGAGTGTGTAAGGAGCCGGAGCAGCGAGGGGGGTGCAAGGGCATTAATGAGCTGAGTGGCAAAGCCAAGAGGAAGCCATTAACATAAGTTCCTGCTGCAGTGCATTTGTGCATTCAGACGCATTAAAGCATCCAAGGGCCTCCGCTGTCAGTCCTGCATGCCTGCTCCATCACTCCAGCTCCTTCACATTCTCTCTGCTCTATGATTCAAGCAGCCCCCCAAAAATCCAAATTGACTCGCACGATAGGGCATTGCCATGGAAACAGCAAAACTAGAGTGTTTTCTCAAATGAGTGCTATTAAGGAAGAGGAGATTCTGTCTTGATTTGCCTCTGGCCAGTGTACTAAATATTCATGAGGAAAATGCAAATGAGATATGAAAGACCCCATGTCACAGGCGTAGAATGTGCGGGGGGAAAAAAAGGTGGAAGCAAACGCAAGACTCCAACTGAAGAGTTTAACGAAACCAAACATAAATGTGTACTAACTGGAACAAAAGAAAGACAACATATACCTTGACTGAAAATAGCCACAAAATCCAAAGGGCTCTTAAAGAAAAGAAACAAAATAAGTAGTGCTCAAAATGAGGCATGATACACACCACCTGAGTGGGACGTGGAAACAAACGAAAACAGAGAGAAAACGTAAAACAGAACACGAAAACATAAACACAAAGCCACATGCAATGCCACTGCTGTCTAACGGAGGAAACCGTCAGGGTGCCCGCCACACCTCAGCTGTCATGGTCAGCTTTGCAACAGGCAGAGCGAAAAGTTCTTGATATCTTGACTTGTCTAACAGAGACACCAGTATTTCTCAGTAGGTCTATGTGCCAGACAGGATGGTACTTTGTGCTGTCCCATTGTAATAACACATCATTCGAGGGGAAAACAGATGGTCTTAAAACACTGATAAATCCACAAAATCATGTGCTAGTTCACTCAAGGGAAAGAAAAAAGGCATCAAAGGAAAGTCAAGGGGCAGGCAGAGGGGGCTACGTCTTCACAGGTCGAACCTTAGAGCTGCCAAATGGCTGAGCTAACAGCTTGCTTGGACAGTAAGTGCTCCTTTCAAGGACCTAATTCAATCCTTTTTGAAGACTCTCTTCTGATCAGGCAAATATCCACTCGATATATTTCTGCATTATGGAGAATGACAGCCAATTTGCTTAGTCTGGGGGGGGTGAAGCGGGAGCCGGTTTCAGCAGTAGTATGCAGAACTGTTTTCTTTATATGAGCGGCTGACAGTATGATTCTCATTAGACCAGCTGCACTTCAGTGTGATGTTGGGGCAATATAGACAAAACGACAGTAGAGAAGGCAAAAACACAAAACTCCAGAAAATACCCATGTCACCGCCACCTCTGTAGTGAACATGACTTGCAAACCATTTCACAACCCTTGGGGGGAAAAAAGCAAAATCCTAAAACAACAAGATTTCTAAATAAAGCTTATCCCCCCCCCCTTGCAGTAAGAAAACTGCAAATATTGAGGAGTGTGTTGTGGTAGTGAAGGAGAACACTACATTTGTCTTACTTGACACCTATTAACTTTGTAAAGCTGAGTTAAGAGTCCTTGAGAGTGCGTTTACACTCCAGTGAGCAAAGAGAACATCTCTGGTCTTTTTTTCCATTTCCATAAAACACAAACGCAGCAGCAATCAGAGATATCAGCTGGCTACACCAGGTTCCAGGACGTGCTGCCGTATAAGACAGCCAGAATGCACCCGTGTGAGAATCCTGGTAATAATTGCTACTTCCAGGTCCAGGTTTTCAGCACATTACATTACATTTTCCCTATTTAGGCCAAAAATTCCAAACATGAATAATGATGAAACTGTTCAGATGGTTCACCAAGCTTGGCTCGAAATGACAAACGATGACTTCTTTGCGATTCACCCTAGGTTTAATCAGTTCCGGTCATCACCTTGAGCAGTGGGAAGTAGAGATCCTTTTCGTAATTTAGGTATTATGAAAGAACCAGGACCTGATAAGTGTGTAGCCTAAACACGGAATTAAATGTCATTCTTTTTTATCAGTAATGTTGTAGAAAGATATTACTGATATTATTAAAATGTCCTGCCTGTTAGTAATAGCATACATTTCATAAATACACATTCATAAATAAGGTAAATTTCACAGATACAAAGACGTCATATGGTATACTTGATTTGTGTCACTCACACTGATGTCACACTGTAACACTGAGCAAATTTTTTGTCTCTTTCACAGCAAATCAAATCTTGAACATTAGGTCCCGTCTAAAACTCTCGTCTTCTTCTGTACACTCTCACTAATGTCATTCTCCTGTTCACCCAGGTCAATCAATAAGTTCAAGCATTTTTTGGTATTTGCTGTGGTGACACTCTTATTTAGCATCCAAACTGGAGTTTAGCATTATTTCAGTGCTGCAAATGCAAGTGTCAGAAAATGCAAGTCAATTTTCTCTGAAAACTAAAGAATAGACATATGTCTGACTCTTTTCTTATGCGTATCTTATGATTAACTGGTTTGTGTTAAGATTACAATTATGTGCAGTATGGTTGGCTACCCTGCTAGCAAAACTAGCAATTCATCTGTATTAAGTAAAATACAACACTGTGCTCACAATGAAAAGTCTAAAATTACACAGTAATATGCAGAGTCACAAAAACTTTCTTTCACCACTTGAAAAGGTGAAAGCGTAACAGTAAATGTCCTATACCTGATGGCAATCATCCTAATAAAATCAGTGTTGTAAGCTCTCTACAAAATAGCAATTTAAACATTAAGATTCCTTGTGAGTTTACATTCTAGCACAGTGAATGTATGCTGTTGCTTGGTGACTGTATCCTCACTTAGCACTGATATCAGACCAACATTGCTTGGTGGCATGGCCTCCATAAATAACTTCAGCTCAAATAAATAAACATTAGACCATTCGCAGTCATCTGGCACAGCTGTTGCACCATTTACCTCGTTTTCGTCTTTCCTATATCGGGGCTTTTCCAGCTGGTGTGGGTTAATGCCAGTTTCCTCCATTTCAATGATGCAAAGAAATGCTGCTCAAAGACCAGGACACCCCTCACAGCCCCCAGCATGGGGTGTTTTGCATCTTACACAAAGGATATTAGGATATAAACAGTACAGGAGGTTATATGGTTGGACCTATGTTTGCTACATCTATGGCTACTTTACAGGATTCAAGTGCTCATTAGTGTTTCTGAAAGAGTGGCTATATATGATTAGTATTTTGAATATTTTTGAATAATTAATATTTTGAATATTCAAAGTGTTCAGGCCAGCACTACAGGCAACCTAAATGTTTTATACCTTTTACTGTCAGAATACAAAAAGAAATTCACACCAAGTAAAGATGGCAAACTGAAGTAAAAGTTTGGTTTGAAGCTAAGGACATTATACGGAACGCTGTTTAAGGCTTTCAAGTCCACTGAACCAACATCACAGGCATGATAAATAATTCACCCAACTAATAATTTGACGGCAGGGAAATTTCTTTTTCGGCCATACAGTCATTAATACCTACTGGACTAAATCTTCTTGAGAAAGTAATCAATTTCAGACAGGGTACAGTGACTCAGTTCAGCAGAGTGGAAAAACAAACAGTCTAAATAAGTCTGGGATGTAGTTCACTGGACTATTTTTTTATTAAGAGGAGGATGCTTTATTACTTTCTTTAAGACTCAAAAACTTGAGGAATGTTTTCTTCACTCACAGAAAGTAGAAAATTTGTTCCACCTGGCTAGATATACTAATTAGCTTGAGCCAGCAACCAGCAATTAATCACTGAATTCACCCATGATACAAAATATGAAAATCACAGCAATCCTTTACTTTTTGAACCTGAACTTACACACTTCAGAATCAAATATGTCCTGAATTATTTTTATCGCTAAGCCAGAAACAAAGCTTATGACTATTTTTTCCCTCACAGATCATGGAAAGGGCTTCAGTGATGTGAAGTGAAGGCTACCTGTGAAGTTGGCAGCAGACAGGTAGAACCAGGTGAGGGCTGGGACAAAGAGCAGAGCGAGGGAGGCAGCCAGGAACTTCCTGCGCCCACGACACATTCCCAGCATCCTCTGGGGCAGGAGAGGGGGTGTTCAGGAGGCTGAGTGACCTCTTTGTAGGAAGCAGATGTTCACCAGCAAATGCATGGTACTGTCTGGAGGGGAGGAGAGAGTTATTGAGGGCACAACTCCATAATAAAAGCTTGCCTGTCAAAGCAGAACATCTTCGGAAAAGATTAGGTAGGCTGAAAAAACCTCAGGACCACTGATGTGTTAAAGTCAAGGCATAAAGTTTGAGTTCATTAATTTTAAAAAGTCTTTAAGTACTTTTGTATTTAAATATTTCTGAAAATAAATATTTTCTTCTAACAAACATTACTTTTCTGTCAAAAGCAAAACTTTCAAAATGGTTTACTTTTTGGATTATTCTACTTTTCCCTACTGTTAAATTCAACACTATCCATAAACTTAAAAAGAAAAGCATAGAACTTCTTTCAGTAAATGTAGTCTGAAAGGAGACAAGTTCTTAAAGTCTAGCTTGTTTTTGTTTGTTGTTGTTTTGTAAGTTGTTTATTTTACAACAAAAGAGAGAACTGAAAAATTTGAGAAATTTGTAAATTTACTAGACTAGTGAGTCTTTCAATGGCAATGAACGACACAATTTACTGTCACAGTAAAATAACCTGGCATGTCCTCTTTCAATGCAGTGTGGGTTTAACAGGAGGTGAAAGTGACTTATAAACTCTATCCATCTCAGGTTAACTGTTTCTGAAGGGTGACTGAATCTGTCATTGTAAAGATGAAAGTGTAAATAGGGTAATAGAGGAAGTGAATTATTGTGTTTTGAGGAAGGACGAAGAATAAAAAGAGAGAACACAGAGAAACAAGGGCAAAATACGGGGAACACAGATGGATTTTCCTAGTGCTAAATTACAAGTTTATTTGTGAACTGTGGCATTCACATGTACCATTAAAATGCTGGTCATGGCTAAATGGTTCAATATCATAGCTGATAAACACACACACGCACCCCCTTATCAGCAATTAATTACACAAGAATATATCCTTCCACCCATATAACAGTCATTGGGGGACAATGGAGGCTTCTACAATATGCATGCGTTTTCATGGAGCTAGCAGTGGTGATAAGAAGGAGCTCACCCTGCCTATTACCATTACAAAGACAAGCCGAGGAACCAGAAGCACAGGCCCAGAAGTGAAGAGAGTGCCCTCAGAGGCCCCGTGTGATGGCCCTCTCCTCTCCAGCCATGACTTAGCAGGAACCAATCGCACTAACACACACAACTGCCAAAATATTCTGCGGGTGGAAAACGAAACCCTGTCCAGTTAGAGACGTGCTGAGTGAGGGTTGTGGCACTGAGACTGAGAGGGAAAGAGCAAAGATTTTATTTTTTTACTCAAATCCATTACCTTTTTATATTGTATGCTGTGGAACAGGGAAGGTCATCCTAAATTGCATGTAAAACAGCCGTATTTACATCTCCTTAAAATCACTTTAATTAAGTCTGTTTTGTAAATTTGATCATTTGATCATTACAATCATTGTCTGTTAAGCCACACTGGCAAATCTGTGTATCATTATGTAAAGCAACATAAACAAAAAACAAAAAAATCTAGTTTTCACAAATTTCCACTTATTCAAAAACTAAAAGAAGAGATCAAAAATACAGGTCCTTAGTTTTGAACTGCAGACATGAGTCTAATCTAGCTAGGGTTAGGGTATTAGAAGCTACTTCACCCCTTTTTCTTTTCCATAAACACATGCCTACATCTTCACATACTTCACATACACAAGTGTGCAGACTTGACAATGCGATTTAGGATACTGTATAAATAACATTAATACAATTACTCCATATCACTGAACACTGTTACACTAAGGGACATCCATTCTGGTTTGGGAGTTGGATAGACAGACGTATGAGGCATGCAGGGGACAGGGCTGTGGTCTTCTCAGGTCTGACCTCAGGTCTCCCTACAGGATATCCCAGGTAGGGAAAACGGTTAGACAATTAACTAGGCTAGTTTGTTTCTTTGTTTGCTTTCAATGTTGACTGAACTGCTTTGCAAATCTGTAAACATTTGGACATGCATTTATCTTTAATGCTTTTCAGTGACAACACACTTCCATTATGTGTTAGATAATAAATAATAAAAAAACACAGACATGCACAGAAGGACTGTTTCTATTAAACGTAAAAACATCAAATCATCCACTGACAAAATACAAAGATAAACACATCAAATCATCCACTGACAAAATACAAAAGTAAATACATCAATCATCCACTGATTCTTGGTGAGTCTCTTTCCTAAATCAATGAGTAACACCAAGATTTCTCACTTTAGGTTTGATCTATATTTAGATGTTGCGTTATTTGACAGTTTCTTCCATTCTCTAGTGGGGAGACCTGAGGTCAGTCTACGTCTCCCCCACCTCCTTCCCCATGTCATATTTGTCAGTCTATCCAGCTCCAAAACTGGAATCAAGGTGTACCAAACTCAGTGAAAGGGATAACCCATAATCAAAATCAGAAAATACAGACACTAAGAAATGGGGAGACAATGCTGCGTAGTATGCAATGGCGGTATTTCACAGGAAGACACAAAACAGTATAAATATGCAGAAGGTAGACATGTTAAATACAAACAGCTATAGACAATAATGAATAATGAATAGTGATGAGCTGGGTGTGAATAAAGGGAGGGTTAAAACACGAACCAAAGCAAAACGAGGCACTGATAGGAAACTGAACAAAACAGATAGGAGAGAAGGTACTGGAGAATGTGATGAAGGGGACACATTCTGACAAGGTTAGCCGACCCACACAGTGACATGATGATATCATGGCAATGTCACCATTCTTCGTGTGAGGCACCACATGTCAACCTGGCCGGCTGTCCATGTCACCCATACCTAAATCTGCCATGGATGAAAATGTATTTCTTTTTTCAGCTACTTTTTAAAAGACCTTCTTGTTACAGTGCCAGATAGTTTAGGCCTAATGCTGACTTCATGCTGAGATGTAAGTATGTAGAGCACAAGTAACAAATCAGTATTATTAAAGCTGTTTGCTTTCGTTCCAGACGCCCTGCAGGAGTTGGATCTTGCCTTACACTTTAAATGTTAAGATGCTGTTTTTTTTCCTTATACTACTATAAAGCTTTTAGCATTAAGTGTTTTTCTCGGGTTTCATCGCAGTTAAAAATATAGACAAAGTTCACAAAGTTCATTTTTTAAGTCCGGTAACATTGCAATTCTACAATGTTTACTATTAGAATTTTTTTGCACATTGGTTTAGACAAAAGTAGTAATACACACAAATTGGAGCCCCATCACAGTTGTAGTTTTTTATTCTGATTGTATCATTTACTAGTTCATGAGTTATAACTGAATTTGCTCGCACTACTGCACATAATAACTTTTTACATTTGCATGCATGTGATTTTCACTCAAAAATGTAAATGAAATACTTGCCCTGTACCTGACTGGTATATTGATCCACTCCATATTAATATTGTCTCTGATTTGCTACATATAGGCCACATGTTCACTTTACCTCCATACAATCTCTTATCACTCACTTCTGCTCTGTTGAAATGTTTCTTTATAACATTGTATTTCATTTGAAAAGGAACATGTTTCATAAATAAAAGACACAAAAATACAACATCTCCACATTATGCCAAGAAAAATCATTCTGAATTTATGAATCATCACAACATGAAAAAGGTTGAATTGCATTTTATCACACCCTCCACTACAAAAACTTAAATAAATTACAAAATACCACCTCATTGATACCGTATTGCCATGGCAACAAAATCAAGGACCAGACCAAGCTTCTGAATTTCACTGTAAACTGTCACAGCTCTCCAATATGAAACAGCAACAAAGTAAGTGAAGAACTAACATCACCTGGTGTCCTCTGGGCTAGCCTACTTTCTTTCAGAAAACACAATGTAGCCAATAGGCTCCCTCAACACGTTGCAAATATTTGCTCTTTTCATTCCAGAAGACATCCAATGCCTCTTGTGAAGAAGGCAACTGAACGTTGGCACTGAGAGACTCGCTAACATTTGCCCATTTCCAATTCAGTGATTTTGCCCTGTATTTCCCAAACAGCTTAGTGATGAAATGGAATAGTGATTAAAGACTTCAGACACGCAGACTGTTAGCATCTACTGGTACCCTTTAGGGGCAGTTATGGAAAAAAAAAAAAACCTTAAGTGTTCACTTTACCTCCATACAATGCAGCTAAGTACAGTAAGTAAAGAGCTCTATAAACAGAAGAATTAACCAATCCCAAAGCTGAAACAGAGCACACAATTAAGCAGGCCATGGCCATGACTAATTGACCAATGTTCTCTTTCTCCTTTCCTACACAAATACAGTGGAGAACATAAGTGTATTTTAGTGTGTTTCATTCAATGGGGAAAATGTAGATCAGTTGAACCTAGAGCACTGAACTTAAAAAGTAGCAATTCATATGGTCAGTCATCATTCATTATGTTGTCGGACCCTCCAGTATCAATACATAATTAAGATGCAAACTCCTAGGAAATAACTAAACATGACTAAAGTACAAATAAGAACATAACTTTAATACTGTATGTGTAGTCTTCATTGCAACCTCTGTGATATTCTGAGTTTTTCAGCAATATACAGAATAACTTAAAATGATTAAAGTCAAAGGAGGGAAATACTAAGAGTACTAAGAATACTAAGATGTAGACTGCTGTATTTTTTATCTTTTTCACAAACAAGAAGTCCACTGGAAATCGTTTGCAACCATCGAACTGTTCGCCTGCTTATGTGCCCGTGTTGTCGCGTAGAAGCATCTCAGGGGTCAGGGATCAGTCAATGTGTAGAGTGAACTATTCTAAGTCCCATTTCACATCAAAATCTATTTACATTCAAAATATCCCGTATTGGTTGCTGTTTCGTGCTTGCAGACTGATAAAATCAATCAGTTTTACAGGGAAATCAATAAATCCTTCTATTTGTACACCGATGCACATGTACAGATTTCTGTATGTACCTGCTCTGTATACTGGTTGGCATTTGTTATGGACAGCTACGGAAACGAATATTTACGATATTATTAAACATTATCTAATCGAGTCCCTTTAGACGTTTTCACATCGCATTCAAATCACAATAAACTGTGCATAGCCTACAACATAATAATCTCGAATAAACACGTTGCTCGTGTAACTAGAGCAGGCTCCACACGCTTAGTTAAACAGCCTAAAAATAGTGGAGAGAGTAGAGAGCTTCGACCAACGGATTAATTAGCCGAGGAATCCGCCAGTTTGCTAGCTAGGTCCAGTTTTACCTGAAGTAACGGATGGTTTCTTTGCCCGGCTAAACTTGCACTCACCAGGCTGAAATTGAAGAGCGGACAGGTGGCAACCTCTTGGACTTCAGACCCAGACAGCAACGAATGTAATGTCTCCAACCAGAAGTCAAAACATCCGTTTATTCTGTGTGTTGTGCTTCCACGACGCGACAGCTAGCTGTGTAGCTCAACACATATAACGCAGTACGCCGATACTCTAGGTAACTAGCAAGCTATCATGGCTACTGTAGAGCCCAAATAGCCAGCTGTTTGCTAGCATGTAATAACGCTTTCTGACGATATTAACGCTCCTCGCCGATAAGAGTGAATGTAAAACATAGGGACAATATCTAGGCTTTGTGGCTAAGCCTTTAAAACTGTCAGATGCCATCATACTGTGTTCATACTTATTGTAGTCACTAATAGCTCCTGCTTAGCTCTACAAAGAACGCGGTGCTGTGTTTTTCCGAGTTTGATATAAAGTAACGTTACAGTCCCGGTCCGTACATCTACGGATTACCCCGCATCCTTTACACGGATTCGTGCGTTGTAGTTATATAAAACCAAGGATTCCCCCTGTCGAACAGTTACTTCGAATGCAGTGATTTTACGTCGTACTTCCAAGGCGGCCCCCACAAATTCTTCCAAGCCTCCTCTGGTCCTGACAACCGCCAGCCATCCAATCGCCGAACCTCCCTCGTAGCTCCCTCCTCTCCATGCAAAGCTGTTTTCTCCAAGACCTGGAAGGACTTGGATCGGGCGTCGCGTGGAAAGCGTTTCTTTCGATTCTGGATCGATTTCTCGTTTGCAGGCGAAGCATGGAATGGAAAGCAAAGCTTATTTACCGGCACGGAAATGAAAATGTTTCAAAAGTGGCATTCAGTGTGCTAGCAACACCAAGCTCATGAGTTGGAATCGCACGAAACACACATACTGTCATATGGAAAAATATGTACGTTTTTTTTTCTGAATAACAGTATAAAATATTTTGGACTCAAATCTGATAAGCTGGGATAAAGCAATTTAATTACAGCACTATACACCTGTGTAGTACAGACTTGAATGTGAAATGTCTCTCAATGTAGGGAAGTCTGAAAGCTCTTTGGAGGAGCTGACTTAGTATTTGTTAGTGCACCAAGTCGAGGTAATACTGTTTCCTGTAAATCAAACCTAGAGTTTCCTGCTGCTATTTCATATTAATGGTACTGTACTGAAGATGGAAGTGTCGGAAGACATTGCAGCTTCACAAGGAAATCCAAGCCAAATATTCAAGCTTGTGTGCCTTCCCCAGGCCTCCATCGCTCTCACCGTCCCTGCCTGACCACTTGGCACATCATCTTCTCATCGAACTCCTCCACTGCAGACCGCTATGATCTTGGCCGCAGCATCTTCATGCTGAGGGTGGGTTCTGCCCTCTCTAACCTGGTGGTGGCCACTCGGGCGCCGCCTGGTGCGGTGAGCTGCATGTGCCGCTTCTGCTCCTCGCGCAGCGATGCTTGGTGCTCAGGAATTACTCTAGCACCAGCACTTCCTGTACAGCATGTTTGAATGTATGCCTGCCAAACCATCGTGCTCAATTCTGCCATCAGCACCCTTATCCGCCTGCCCTCGAGTTTCCACCTCTGCCAAAGCAGCCGTCTGACCATAACTCTGCCGGAACCTAGCCCACACCTCGCTGGAGGGCCGTGATCGGTGTGTCGGGTCGCTCCAGCAGTAGATCAGCTAGCAGCTGCTGTGGTTTTCCCTCCAGCACGGAAGACAGCTGTATCGTCTGTACCGTCCAGTCACAGCATCGGGTGACCATTTGCAGCTGTGCAAAATATTGCTCCCAGGCATCCTCGCAGGGGACCCCTGCAGAGGGGACAGGTGAAGCACTCAGTACCCCCTTCACCCTTCCTCCAGGCTATTTTGCTGCCTTCCTTCAAGTCCATAGATGCATCACTTGATCACTTCAAGCCTGTCGGTGACATCTCACTTCTGACACCAATATAGTAGAAGGAACAGTCAGAAGACATTAGGACTCCACTGAATGCTTTATTAGTGACCGCGGAACAAATGCAGACACAAAGGTGGAACAAGGAAGAACAGCTCAGTGGGGGAAATGGTGGGAAGGTGACTAAATGACATGCACTACACAACGGAAGCACAACAGCACACCCATTTCTCCACAGTACACTAATGAACTAGAACAAGACACAACTGGACTAAACATGTACATATATATATGTTATTGACCAAATTGTCAATAACACCAAAAATTAAAATTTTCAACACATGGTCAATATATAACACCAATCTCCCCACCAATCTGTGAACACCATGTGTATTGCATAGCTAGTCCAAATAGCCTTAAATAAATTATGATCAGCCTTTATCAACAATAAACAATGTGTTGTGGGCTAGTTAGCTGTGCAGAGAGGAGGGTGGCAAAGACCCCATGATGCTGTGTGCCTCGTAGGCTTAACAAATTTAATTTAACATTTATGTGTGTATATATATATAACTAGCCCACAACACATTGTTTATTGTTGATAAAGGCTGATCATAATTTATTTAAGGCTATTTGGACTAGCTATGCAATACACATGGTGTTCACAGATTGGTGGGGAGATTGGTGTTATATATTGACCATGTGTTGAAAATTTTAATTTTTGGTGTTATTGACAATTTGGTGCATTTTTTGCTGATGAACATGTTGTCATTGGAAATTGGGTAATAAATTGATGGCCTGGCTTATGAAGCCTTTGTCAGAATGAATTTACTCACGCTGAAATTCATCAAGGGAGCCTGTTACCTAATGATATATATTAGTATGGATAATTTCGTTAAGGTCGGTTGGAGGGAAGCACAAAGAGGGCACAGAGCAACTGAACAGGGAATTTTTTATTTTCACACTTTTTGAACACAGGTCTGTTCTACTATTGTTGTTATGAACAGAGTCACTTTACCAAAGCTTTGGAAAGGGTTTTGAAAAGGAATCATAAAGTCAGGATTGTGGTTGTTGTCACATTTCTTGAAGTCTCCAACAGGAATCGATGAAACGGAGTCGGTTTAATAACAGAGACCATGGTAAATGCACATACTGAACATTTTACTGTGTATATTATTTTTCTGTCATTGTAGAGCCAACGATTGTCCTGCCAGCAGCCAGTCATGATTGGATCTTCAAAGGCCTAACTCTTATAATCCTTTTCAGGATCCTCCAATACTAATGTCATCAACTCCACAGTTATAAAGAGCTACAATGGTTATAAACATGTAATAACAATCAGCTGCATATTTATCTAATGGTGCACATTGATTGGTCGGAGCACTCAGAATGCTCAGCTCATTTAAATTCCTTAGTGGCAGCATCCTCAGTGCCATGAGGTCCAGCAGCGGTGTGTTACATCTTGTCAGTCACTGAGCTTTAACAGAGGAGAGCAGCTCAGGGACTCTGTACAGTCACCCGGGCCCCAAGCTGTGGGAAATGGCACAGCAGCAAGAGAGCAACCAAGCTGAAAACCCAGGGCGACAGGGGTGGGTGTTGGGGGGTGGGGTGGAGGAGGTGGGAACATTGCAATATGGTTCAAATGGAAATTCAAAAGCTCATTATTCAGTAGTTAACAAAACTTTCAGACTTGACTTGTTATCATCTTAAATGACTCATGTTTTTGTGACCTAATTTGTTTCCCCAAGGGACACATCACATGATCAGTGTATTCTGCCAAAACATCCGAATGTGCAGTGCAGATTACTAACAAAGTTAAGAGGCATGGATACAATAGCCTGCTAGAAATAACATCTGTGGTATCCACACAGTTTTCTGTGTCTACAAGGTCTGCCTATAAGCCTAATGAATGCATTTAAAGACATAATTAAAGCTGCATTTAAAGAAGTCTTTTATATTTCCATCCCATCATCTTCTGCATAATGTCGTCTAAGGTCATTACTAATGAACCTTTCTATAAAACATATGAGATACTAGGTAACCAAGCAAAGGTTCAATGGAAATATTAATGAAGACACACAATAAAAATGCAATAACACATACATTATGGAATTACCTTTCACTGTTCATTTGCATTCAGCTGAACTTAAACACTGTTGGTGTTAATTCTACACTAGGGGTTTTGCATTACAATGCTGGCTACGAATCGCTGAGGCAATCTACAATGGTGTTAGTTCAGTGCTCTAAGACTTCACATTTCTGGTTATTTTGTTAGCTGCAAAGTTAGAATGCTCCTGTAGTAATACGTGGTGCTGAAATCTCTCCTCCGTCATAAATCCACCGCACTCTACCTCATGAAGAAACGCATACATGCACACTCATCATTCATGTTTTGTGTCCTTTGTTGCCAACATCCAGAAATCTGTAACATCTGTCCAGAGGAATCTGATGGACTCCCTTTGTTTTAGAGTGGTGTGAAATATAAAGCAGCCCCAAGTGTAAAGGGAACAGCCTTCAGAGGTCCAATATGAGAGTTCCCTTTGGGAGCAACCAGAAATGCCTCCTCTTCAGAGTGTGCCAGGGCCTCAGTGGGTTTCCTCTGGAGAGGGACACAACAGGAGCTATTGTGCTCGGCTCCTGCAGAGAACGCATCCTGCCAAAGTATGTATGCCTTCTGAATTTCCCAAGGCCTTTTTTCTTGCTTTTTTCATCTCCATCAAAATAAATATTATTACTCTGTGTGTTGTCCATGCTATTGATCTGTCGTGTGTTTTCTTATATATCACTTACAGATTCACACATCCTAGAAATATGTATGAATTTTGCTTCTTTTGAGGGAGTGCATATGCCTAAAATCATTCATCAGCTGACTGTAAAACAGTAATTAACAGTAATAAAACAGTAATGCAGTTTTCCTTGGTTATAGTTTGGTTATATTTACCTCCAAGACACAGTAGAAGTGACAACATGCTGATTTCAGTTCTAAGATTTTACGATAACAACCACAACAAAAAATCGGTACTCGGGACATGATGTGGTCCATCAGTTGTCTACACTTCGATTAGCAGTTAGTAGACAAGGAATGCCTATTCTTTTTTAATGATGCATATATTTCAAAAAGTGGCAGTGCATGTGTTGAGTTATTACCTGGCCTGCAGAGATAGGCTCGAGCACTATTTCAGTCACTAAAAGTCACCTTGTATTTAAATACAGTTAAGTGCAGTCCAGGATCAAGTATTTAATTTATGTATGACACTCAAATACATAAACATGAATAAGATATGTTCACAGGACAACGATGGCAAATCATGTTTATTTTTCCACTAGCTAAGAAAACATTGACATAGTACACAATATATTCCCTGCTGCTAATCTTGAAAAAAGCTTTGTTTTGCTAATGAAATCTTTCTGAGGACAAGGCCCATTGTATCCCACAATGCACATGGTACCCTGTGATTCCGTTGTGGTCCAGGATTCATTTTAAGCCCACTATTCATTTTCACATTTAATTCCAAAACAGGCCAGTCCACTGAGACGTGGTACAGAACATAAAATCTGCTTACATGCACATACAAATTCAAATACAGTTCAAAGGTTTATAATTCTGAAAAATGTTGGTAAAGTTTAATCGAATACCTTAGCCATAGCATGTAGCACATCAATCAGCGCATCTATCTGTGTGTTCATACTGATTTTAGAGCTCACACACTTTACTGTGACACCCATATGATTTTGTCATTTTGTGTGCTTTTCAGGACTTGGAATGTTGATCCAAAATAAGGTATAATACGCACTTTTACTTAAAGTGAAAGTGTTTACTTAAACACTCCTTTGTGTTTCTAAGGTTGAACAGACAGACTCAATACCCAACTCCCTGCTCACATCTCCACTGCCTGCTGCTGAATCTATGATAAGAGCTTTCATTTAGATAGGAGGACATCTGGGAGGCTAGATTATCATAAGCAGTGAAGGCAGCAGAATATACTGGCTTTTATTACAGCATGTATAGTTGACGTAGTCGCTGTCTGTTTGACCACCCATTGATGAGGCATCACCGAACCTGAATGAGGTTACCACCAATTGTGGGGTTTTTGAATGGGAATACATCACAGGCAAAGAACAGAAGAAAGGAAGGGAGAGAGAGAGAGTGAAAGGATGAAGAAAGAAAAAGAAATAAAGAAAGAAAGAACGAATATTTATGTGTATAAATATGATCATGATACCAGGATAATTTGAAAGCCATCAAAGAGATTATTATAATAGATACTACAGATGTCTCACCATCTGTTTTTATTTAGCCATATCGTCATCAAGCAAGCAAGCATTTTACCTCAGTACTTTTGCATGAGCTTCTTATAATGGGTTTCATTTTAATCACACTATCGACATTGTACAAAGGGCAACTTTTGTATTAGGTAACCTGACTTATTTCAAGGCCAATGAAGGCAAAATCATTCACATTAACTGCTTTCCTTTGGCCAACCAATTGTGTGAGGTAACAATGCATTATTAACTCACCAATATAATAGCCATCTGCTTCTGTAACAGGTCTCATTGTCACTTACCTAAACATGAGAAGGGGCCAAAATTCACAATGCGACCATGAATGACATCATTTACATCATGTGTCGGAGTCTTAAGGTAAAACAATAGGGTGCAAAATACTGCCCATATAAATGAGCATCTTCTCTACCCCAGCTGTCGTCCCCCTGCCAACTTGCCAAAGCCTGATACATCGGCACTCCTGTGTTTGGAATGGAAATGGAGTTCCCTAAGTGAAAAAGCAAGGGAAGATAGATACAATAGGAAATCCTGAGTTAATTACAAAGCCAAGATGGCCATTTCACTCTTAGTATTACTACTGAGCTGCTTGATAATCCCTGGAATCGGTTTTCCATATAAAGATTAAGTTAATCGCTTGTTTAGACTCAGTTTTGTTTAGTTCAGGATTAGACAAATTCAGAGGAGTTACCTCATATGATACTATTACTTACTGTAAACAAAATTCTACTTGAAAAATTCTTCATTACCTGACAGGAATGGATCATGACTCTTATACAGATGCATGACTTAATTTTCTCAATCTCGGCCACAGTTTTAGTGCTAGTTTCTAAGCATCTTCATATTATAGTAAATCAATTCAGTATCTTTATAGCCACTTCAATAAATGCACACTGTTCCTGAACTGCAATTCATTTGCTTTTATATGGTCTGTGCTGTACAGCAAAGGGAGTGCAGCTTAGTGTAGTGTTTTACCTCCTCATTCTGAAACTGTGGACATAGTTTAGTAAATGTCATGAATCAAGTATGACTTCTTCACATATTTTCCAGATTTTGTCAGGCAATCAAAAATAAAGGGGCTGTGTTTTGGGTTTGTTCTCAATAAGACTAAAACTAGAAAGCGTGCAAGGGGTGATCTTAATAGAAAAATTAAAGACTGGGCTTATGGATTTACAAGGAGAAATAAATTTCACAAATGAGCAGAACCTTTTACACCATTCACTGTGATGTCACTGTTTACAACAGTTCAGTCCTCAAAGCTAATGGCTTCCCCCAAGGCTGAAGAATCTGCAGCAGCCGAACTTACAATGAAACTGATTCAATAAAAAAAAGCAATTATTATGGAAATGTATCAGTCAATCAGCATATCACAGTGGGATTCACCTTGGTGGGTAACTGGTGAATTTCCCAGTGTAGTGTCTGCTGCTTATTATGTGCCAGCAATATGCCTAAAATGAGACTGGTGCAACAATAACAATTATATTAATAACTTTAGGTACAATCCCTTACAATTTGTCTCCAGCTTTTGTATTGCATTTTACTAAATAGCTTATTACACGCAGGAGGCTTTTAATTTGTAATGTCTATAATTGCTTCAGGTAAATTGACTTTTAAAGGTCATGTATATGTCTGAAATAAATTATTATTTCATGTGGGTAGCATTGTCATCTCAAACATGGCTATCTTCACTGTCTTAAGAACGCCCCTTTCTAAATTAGCAAAAGCAACATGCCAGTCATGTCAGAAAGTATTCACCTCCTCATCTTGAATCTTGCACTAGTCTTGAGTCTTCCACTTGAAATTATCAACATTCCAGGACACTATTCTGATAAATGGACATTGTGAATAGATCTTTCATTTCTCCAACAATCTGCTATTTGATCAGATTATTTATTACACGACTTCCTATACACTAGCCCTTTTAATCAATGCATATGTGAGTGAAAAAGACAGAAATACACATTGCCCTTGAGAATTTTTGAAACGTTGGCAAATGACTAAAAAGTCATTGAAAAATGTTCTTCTTGGTTGTGCTTGATCCAGCACCTACAATATGTGAAGTCTAACCTTTCTGTTAAGCAAAATAATAACATCCTTATAAAAAATTATATTTAGATGTGGACTTAAAAGTCAATATGTGTTTGTGCCCTTTTCTAAGATAAAAGCCATCTTCTTTTTAAAATCAGGATGAAATGGGAGAAGGTATATTAATGGATCTGAGGCAAAACCTCTCTATCACTTCTAAGGGTCCCTCACGTGTGAAGTCTCTCTTGAGATCACTCTGCAGGTTTTCAGAGATATATAGGTGAGGGGGCAGGAATGGACATTGGTATTAAATGGTATTTTGGGAAGTCCATTATACATTGTATCCTAACAAGATTCTTGGGCCTCGGGGGGTAAAGCCCCACAAAATCACACATCCACCACCATACTTCACTGTCGAGATTATATGCTCTTTATCATGACCTTGGCACTTAATGTCATTTTAATAATTATTACTGTGGGTACTATTAGTTCTAGGACATTGTATAAATGTATACTTCATGCTGCATACTCCCTGAGAAGATATATCATTTATAAAACACTTAATTTATACACTCTCTTAATTAAACAATAAGCTTGAAAAGATCGATCAATTGAGTGGTCTAGACTGAAAACACTTGTCACTTGTAGCATTGCTTTCAAGCTAATGCTCCTCTGTAAACACCATCAAGTCAGTCAATTTACATCCTACAGAAAGCAGAAACACATAAAGATCAATAAGGCCTTATTGGTTAAGTGTTGCATATAGCCATTTCGGAAGCATGTTAGATTTTCCTGCCAATAGTTTGGGCAAAATACTGAGAGGCTGCCAAGCTTTGGTTTTGCATGACAGTGATTCAGTAACCACCAGACACTACACACGATGACAAGGGGCAATGAGATGCTTTAACCTTACTTACCATCCTTCACACCCTTTAGACTCATCAAAGTGACTGCGGCTGATATTGTTTTGACCCTATGATTAAAGTGACATATGGGTCATCCATATTTCATGCTGACAGCATGCAGTGATTCAGAGAGAATCTGAGGAGAGCTTGAAGCTTCCACATTTGAGCCAGACATAAAAATACATGCACATGTCCAACCAATGAGCACGCCAATTCTTGCATGTTACTTGTATCTACTATTGGTGGCTTAGCAACCACTCCTGCATAAGTTGTGAAATTTGATTAGTAATGCACTGTTGCTTCCACAAAGAGCTCTATGGTTAATGGAGTAGTAAAGCTTTCTTAAACAACAGACGCAGGACCTTTAAATGACTGATATAGTGTTACCCACACCTATATATGTCACGATTGCCTCCTCTGGTGTTGTGGTTCCCATGGTGACTAGCAAAATGTTTGTTTATTTTGGTCTTTGTTTCCGCTTTTATTTCTTGTTACGCATTTCCCAGCTGACATTGCGTGTCTACATAACACACTTTCGTTGGTCTGTGTTGGTTATTTTTATACATGTTCTTGTGTTCATGCTTGTGGTTTTTCCATTCGATTTCATGTGCATTATCTTGCTATGTTAAGATTTGTTTGTGTTTTGCTTCCCCCCTTTCCGTGTTTATTGTGTTCTCCCTTTGTTTTATTAAATAACCTTGCTTGAACTTGCGTCCTGCCTTCTCTCTCTCTCTCTCTCTCTCTCTCTCTCTCTCCCTCTCAGCATAAGCTTAAATGCTTTGTCTGTAGGTCCTCAGACAGGATTCTAGCATAATGGTATCCTTGGGCCTGGTTTATTAATATGAGGATTTATTCTATGGACACAACTAAGCACTATTGTAAGTCACTCCGGACAAGAGTGTGTGCCAAGAGTGTGTCCTAGTAACTGTCAAACAACTGTGTAAAAAAGAAGTCTCACCAGACAACACACTTTTTCTAAGGGGGGTATATCATATCCAGAAGACATATGTCTCCGTTGAAGTAGCCTTAATGGGGAAATGAATGGAGACCAGAGGAGGTCTTATGGCATTGATGGCTCTAAAGAGATGGATGTATTTTCTGTTTGAAATTGTCATTCAAATCAGTGGTAACTCCCTGTGCACATCTCATAGGGGAAATAAGAAAGAAAAAATGGCCCTGTTTTGAAAAGGGGAGACAGCAAAAGAAATAGAAATAGAGATACAAAAAGAGAGAGACGGAGAAAGAAGGACTGGGATTATGATTTCATGACAATGTAATTTCTAGGACATTTTGTATTTTGTATTCTGTATTCTTTTCTTTTTTTTCAAACACGATTTAATTATCCAACTTAAATATTAAAATAAGCTTTTTTGCTCTCATGTCCTTATTACTACCATAACAAGGAAAATAATTATTTATTGCAGTGTTACTAACATACACAGCCAGTACAATCAAACAGTCAAAACAGCTACACTTTGCCAGCTAGTTCTCCAATGGTCGGGGTCATGGCTTTGGGTTAGCAGGCTGCTCTCCAGTGAATCCCCCCGTGGTTCAGTCTAGCACTCACTGAAGTGGAGCCACTCTGGACAGCAGCTGTTTCTTGTCATCTTGGGGGCTCTGATTCGGCCCTGAAGAGAAATGGACGCCCTCGGGGCTTTTGCTGGAGATAGCGTAGGTAAAAAAGTGTTGATGCTGGCAGTTCCATGAAATTTAAATTAGGTTCATTTCGGACCATAGCAGTTGGAACTTGAACATGGCGGACTTTTACAGATGAGGAAGCTGATTTGGAAATAACTGGAAATGTGCAAAGCCCTCTGAAAGACACAGGTTATTATTAAGTTATTATATATTATTATATTATATATTATATTATTATATTATATTATATTATATTATATTATATTATATTATATTATATTATATTATATTATATTATTAATTTCTAAAATTATTTCAGAAACTAGAGTCAGACCAGAGGGAGACACATGTTTAAACTAGAAGATGATTTGTTCTGTTGTACTTATTCAAATGTATGGAAAACCTATAGCAACTCTCATTGTTGAATTTTATATTTTTTAACAACTCTACTTATTGTGTGTTTTGCATTAACATTGTCGCAACAAAGGGGAAAGCAAACCTCATGGTTTCTGCACTACGTCCATAGCCAAGTTCCAAGGAGGAAATAAATAAACAAAGCCAAACAAATGTCTGCTACTTCATATCTGATGCTCATTGTGTTTTTTATAACTGCACCTGTAGCTCTGGAAAATCAAGCGTTGATCATGTTATTTGTCACGGTGAGGGAGGCTCCCCCTACCGGTCGCCTTCGGTACAGCGGCAGTTGTCCTGTTGTTGTTGCGTTGTGTGCGTCCCTCAGGTGGGTGGGGCTTATTGGCTCCCTCACCTGATGGTCGTTTGTCTGTCTATATATGCCTTGTCTATGTACCAGTTGACTGCTGGTTATTATATCCTTAATCGGGGTCAAGTGCACGGGTTTTTGGTTTGGGCACGTTATTCATTAAACCCCTCTTTTTCTCTGAGACTTGGCGTGATCGCTTCCTTTTCGTTCGCACCTCCTGCCCGTCACATTATTACTATAATAGTATTATTATAGGTGTGTGTGTGTGCGAGGTGAAATATTCCTTGTGCTATAAAACTCATCTATTTTCCATAAATTTCCATGGATGTTTTTGAAACACAGTGACAGAGGACCAGTGGGAGGAGAGAGTAAATTTAGTACCCTGAACAAAAGGATCCCTCAGTTCTATAATTCAGACACTTTACCCTCTGTGTCTGCATTGTATTAATTAGTCATGCAGGCCTAGCAGAGGCTGATTACTTCCTCAAAATAATTTAGTCCACCTGTTTTAATGGCAGTTTTAGAGATTTTGAAAAGGCCAAAATTCTTCAGCGACTGCTTTGTTAATTATGATTAAAGCTCAATTTTGGTTCTGAAGTTGTGGTTGCTATGGTAACAATGCTTCTGAATGAATTTTTGTTGGATGTCATGCAGACTAAAGAATGCCAAGTAATTATCTGACTCAATAGTTTATGCGTCTCCTTTTACCTTATAAAATCGAACTTTCTGATGAATGTTTTCAAAGAAAGTGTTATTAGGGGGCACAAATGCAAAACAAGAAAAAAAGATTCAAAAAGCATTTGATACTGGTAATATGGTACTATAGATGATACTGGTGAATACATTTATCAAGCAACTCTTTCAAAAGGAACCTTCTCATATGTATTTTCTTATGATTGTGCAACATGTAGCTAAAATATTTCAGTCAATGCCAACAGTTGTTATGTGCATATGTGTCTCAGAGCTTGGGGGACCATGTAGAAATGATCTCAGACAGAGTTTACAGAGTTTTCACTCTGCTATCAAAGCAGGTGATTTATTGGAGCAGTCAGAACAGAAGACTTCCCAAAGGTGATTGAGAGAGGAGCAATATAAGTCATTGTTTGATGACTTCTGGACTAAAATCAGAAAATAAAGGACAATCGTTGCCTCCCAAGAAATGTGTTCAAACACCAGACATGCTGCATGCTACAAACACCAGACATGATTTTTGGTCTCTTCTGTTTTGCATCAACTTAATATAAATTGCTAAATCCCTCTACCAATTCAAATATACTAACTCATATTACATAATAAAAGTTACATAACTATGCAACTACTATCTATATAACTAGCAAATCCACAAGATGAAGAAACATACAGTCATACAAATCCTGTCATTGGAGCTCTTGCTGAGGCCTTCCAATACAAGCCTATAGAGTTATGCTTATAATCTATGCATCAGAACATGTTTATTTTCCTTTGGGTGACCCTCACAAGGTCAGATACTATAGATGGTGTGATGAAGTGAAGTGAGACCACTTTAAAAATGTTCAGTCCAGAGCAGAGGGCACTGTAGGTCAACACTTCCCCTATTGTCATTATAATGCCTTTCTGGTTTGCTGAGGCTGCATGTCAGAACTCAAGATTGTGTCTTATCATGGAACATTTCTTTAAGAACTTCCTTTTCTATTTTAGGAATATTGATTTCACAAACAAACTTTTGTTATCTTTGCTCTCAATCCTGTAGGAATCTTTGCAATTCTGTAGGAAGGAACAGAGCTGCAGAGCCAGGCACAGCAGGCCATATCCTCACTGACTGAGCTAGAGACACAGTATGCTTCCCAAAGCACGGCTAATCACCATCAGATGATTCACATAACAAGTCTAAATCACCAAGTATTACTCACCTTCCTCCAGCTCAAAGGGAAATGACAGCCAACTAGAAAGTTGCTACACTGAAAGGCAAGTAAGAGAAGTGTAGTGTGCATCATAATTTCAGTGGTGAATGATCAAAGCTAAGCAAGAAAGTTTTGGAGTTTTACACGCATTACTGTGTCGCTATCCACCAAGCAAATGCTCTGTGAAACATCGATACCAATGCTAAAACAAACACATCTGTGCCACCTGCATTCACCACATTTTTCCTTTGTTACTTGCATCAATGAAATCTGTCTGCACAACACATCTCTGTCCAATTACACGCCAGTCAGATAATACTCAAGATTGTTAGTTGATCAAGGAAGGTGTTTTGTTAAAGTTATTTACTCGTGACAATAGTATTTCTAAGGGAGCAATGGCAAAATACCAAATGCTTAATCAGTTTTGACAAGATTATGTGTTTTGGAGGCATCTCATATGTTTGCTTGCAGAGGATTTAAAGTGTGCATGAATGCTTTCCATCATTGGATTGGGTTTATTTATCCAGTCTTCTGGCATGTAGGTGTCAGGGATTTGGCTTAGAAACTGCTTTTATGCATACATTAACACAAATAAAAAAATAAAAAGATAAAATTATTAACTCTTACTTTTACAATTAAATTCAGGAGATTTAAACATCGGACGACACGAGGAAGTTTTACTTCAGTTGAATGCATGTATAGTAGTATATGTTGATTTGTTTTTTATGAGTTTAAGGAATTGCAGTAGAGCACTGCTGAGATGGGAGGTTACAATGTTATAATTTCGATTAACCTACAGTGTGGTAATCTGTGATCTGAAGTAAATCATTTTGGCAGCAAATTCCCAGGACTGTCCATGAATAAGTCCTCACAAACTTTATGAACTTCATGGGCAGTAAGACTAATCTAAACAAAAATAGCTGATATTCAGCATCTATGTTAAGTGATGATATATTCAATTCAGTTAATAGGGATATGCTTATATTTCTATTCCACTGCCAGCACTGAGAATGCTTATTTAACCCCAGGAATGACCTTTATTGTTCTAGTGGATTATATGAATCTCTTTTTCACAGTGGGTCTGCCCTAATGTACATAAATAATGCAGAGATTGCACTTCAGGAGTCAGTGAAATGTTTACAACACGTCCATGTAGGCACAAGATTATTCGATAACAGTGAAAATATCTATCCACATGAATGAAATCCTACTAAGCACCCATAGAGTGAAGGAATAGATGCAAGCCTACCACATCCAACCAGAAAGCTATAATTGGAAACCCAGCTGACAGTAATAGAGGTCAGGGACCTCTGCTTCACACAGAAATTCATGTCTTCCTATTCCTAACCTTCTGCTTTGGCCCCAAGTCTTCCTGCCTCACTGGGTGTCTCTACAGACTTGACGAATGGCTTTTAATTGAGATCTTTTCAGGAAGAGTTGCCTGGGGAATGTGAAAAGACCAAGCTAAGTCAGTCTGGGCTAGTTGGTAGAACATTTTAGTTATAGAAGTTCCACATATAAGGGGCTTCAGTAGATGGTAAACATCAATTATACAAAGAATCTGTAGGCCCCTACGGCACATTGGTATTGAAATGAAATAATGATTAAGTTGAAGCACCACCAGTTGTCCATTTACTTGGGATCCCATGAAATTAGGAAACAATGAATGAAAAGATGTAACCACGTAGTAACTGGTTCATTTTAAAACCAACGTGGTGGGCTACAGAGCCAAAAGAAAACACAGCTCTGAGTCGGGTTTAATAAGGGGCAGAGATCCTTCTAATGCTTTTGCAGTCACAGTTTCACTTAGTGGGTATGTTGTTCTGGAGTTGATACATTGTCCTGAGATCATGTAAAAAATAGTATGATTAATAGCAGCTATACTTTGAACAGGAAACTTATCATACCCCCATAAAGTGTGCTCTAACTCATTCTAAGTAAGTGTGGATATCTCTGCGAAACCGAGGCCCAAGCTCACAGTACTCCGTCAGGGGAAAATTACTCATGATTACTTACTATAATTGCTTCCAGGAATGGTTAATATAATGAACTAAATGGTCGTTATAACAGCTAATGTTAGTCTTGTGAGGAAAAGGTAGAAGGCCTGTGAACTTTACAACTTCACATGAATGTGATATTCTAATTATGAAGAAAAGTGGACGTTTTTATGTCTTCAAAAAGAAATTCCATTTGGATAAGAACATATCCATAGAAGTATGCAACTCTTAATTTTCTGCCTTGTATAGGAAGCAAGGTCTACCATTAGAACAATCCCACCACCATCACCTTTTGAGTAGTCTAAGAGTCCTAGCAGACAAATTCATTATTGACCTTTAATCAATACACTGATAAAGGGAACTGTCACACTTGGCCCTGCCCCCAGCTGCCAGTCATGTCATAGTTTTCGTCTTCCGTTTTGTTTTCATTTTGTTTGTCATGCCTTTATCGTTTGTTTCTCTGCCCTTCGTCATTGGTTTCATGTGTCCCTAGTTTATTCCCCTTGTTAGCCTGGGCATTTACAGTATATCCTGTGTTTTCAGTTAGTCTTCACTGGTCTTTGTGTGTTTTCTATACAGCCCTGTTGTTGGTGTTGTTCGTCTTAGTACTAAGTCTATTCTATGAGTTCCAGCAGCCCTGTAGTGAGGGTTTTAATCTTTGCATTTCTGGTTATTTATTTTTGTGTTTAATATGTCTTAGAACTGTCTATAGCACCAACAGATGTGTAAGGTAAATGCTTTTTGTATATTCAAACCTGCTACATTCATATTCAAACAGGGAATATGGTATATGGGTTTATTATACCAGCACATCATTTATGTATACTACACCTCATTCAGAATTACCTTTACATTTGGAATACAATGTTTAGTATATCAGTAGTATATTTTGCAGACTGCTTGTTCTGGTCCAGGATCAGCTGTTTTCCTTCATGAAAAAATGAACATAGTCATAGGAACAACATTACACTGACCTCAGAGCAGGACGGAGCAGTGTGAGCAGGGTGAAAGAGCTGCGGCTGCACATTTGTATGCACTTAAACAGATGAGAGGTATAGAGTCACGCTGCCATGACATCAGTAGGGGGTTCTCAATATTAAATATCACAATCCAATATTCTTCGCTGGAGGGGGCTTTTAATTTTACTCCAGGGCTTAAATGCCAATCTATTTATGTGATGTGAGCAGTGCCATTTTATCCTCTGTGTTCTGCCAAAGAACCTTGTGTTTTATTTCACACAAGAAGATCCGTCTTTGATCCTCACAGAGACCATCTCGTTCATAACGGCTGCTGAGAGGCCGTAAAACAGCGCGAGAGGGCAGATGACTAGATACATTGTGCTGGAGAGTTTATTGTAGTGCCCGGGAGGCAAAGCAAGAGACAGGGTCCTGATGCTGATTCTAATACCCTTTATTATACTGACACTAGTCCTGAACACAGGAGACCAAGAGGGCAAAGCAGTCTTGATGTAGGGGATGCTAGGAAATGCAAATTAAGAGGTGGAACAACACCGTGGAACGAACTCTCCAACTAAACAAATCCGTGAGCCATCTGTAGTGCTGCATTATTAAGTTTATGCTGTCTAGAGGTACTTCCATACCTCTGGCTATTATGTGTGACGCTACACGAGTGGGCTCACTGAGAAAGGTGCAGTATGGTGTTAGCATCACCTTCAAGGTCATTTTATTTATATGCATCTGATAAATATCAACATTTGTCAGTAATGGACAAGAGCGTGTTAATGGAGATAATTAAAGTTTGTGCATATACAGCAGAGATCACTCAGCAGGAAAAATGGCTGAAGTGAAATTGAAGTGAATGATGTTAATAGGGGTCAAGAAGCCATAAATATATAAGGTAAGAGAATAAATGCTCAAGGCAAAATTTTAGAGTTCAAGAGTACTGTACAGGAGAAAAGTATACGCCATAGGAGAAAACTAAACAAACTATTTAACTATTTAACTGTTTAACTATACAAAACTATTTAGGTCTCACGTTGCTTAACTTATTTTTTCTTATGCATGTTTTCCTTAATTTTGCCATCATATTATACAGTCTGTTATACAGTTACTTCTTTAGACCTTCTTTCCTTTGATGACATTTTATGATTGTTTTGTTGGTGACACCATTGTGTGCGTTTGGCCGCCACGCTGCGGTTGCCATTCAAGCCAGCTCATGTGTCGCACTTTCCATGTCCCTCCATTGACTGACGAGGTCGCTGCTTGTGTGCGCTACCTTCCGCCTCCGGAGATCCACCAACCGTCTCTGATGCTGTGTGTTCACCTCCTCAGAACCAGCAGCTTCACCCCACGGGAAGTGGAAACGACACTTACGGGGAACCATGACTTTCTGCCTCTGCTCTGCCACCAGCTGCCATGGATGGCTCGTCTTGTCTCTGAGCATAGCTGCTCCTTTTTGAGGAAGAGCACAACCCTGCACTTCTCTAGCCCAAATGACATTCCTACAGTATGTCCTTGCTGAAGATCCTGGCCATGTGGATCAGTACTGATGGTAGTTCCTGTACCCACTCTTATTGATGATCTGTCTAGGTCTATGCAGAATAGTAGGATAGTGCATCTCCTTTGTATATACCACACTGTATCATAACCTGGCATTTGTCTTCAAACAGGCTTCTAGTGTTGACCTCCACTTTTCCAATGAGTTCTGATTGAAAGCCCTTATGTACTTACTGACTTTAAAAAATGCTAGATATTCATCCAGGTGTATGACGTTTCATTTATTGCTTTTTGTAGTCAACACTTGATGATCTTTCTGGTCTTTGTCTGGTGGACTGCTCTATCTGTCGGTAGATGGTGCTTTGAGCCTCTGCTGTGATTAATAATCCCTTTCTGAGCAGTGTTCGTGTACACAAATGCTGATTCATTGTGGCTGTTCTCCATGTTGTGGACAGGCAGGTATTTGGCCTATAGTCTGATGGTGTTTGACCCAGGTTGGGGTCTTGCATAACTAGTACTAGTATGGCCTTCTATTAGCTGGCCCAGGAGCCAGTATTTAGCAGGTGGTCTCACTTGCTCTTCTAGGCAACCATGCAGAGCTATTAGTTTCTTTAGCCACTAGAGATGGATCATGTTAGAGCCAGGGGCTGCACGGTTCTTCCTGATTCTGACCCACTCTTGTACATCTGCTGCCATAATGTTGACTGGTTCCTACTCTGGGAGATTGCTGTGTTTTGCTTTAAGATCTCTTAAACACTGGGCACTGATGTTATTCATTCTCCCATATGCAGATCTTGGAGGATCAAAAGTCAGGGTTCTGTTGCTCTACATATGAGAGTATACTGTGCATAGTTCAAAAGAGGGTACTTACTCTTTTGGCCTCTGCTACTTTTGTGTATCTGCAGTTTTGATGACAGTGCTGGTAAGCTTTGTTTAGCAGACTTCAGAGCTTCTCTTATGAGCTGCCAATTTCCTCTGTAGCCAGGCCCTATCTTTGATCTGTATACCCTTCTGGAGCTCTGTCAATTTGCTGACTTCCATCAGAAATGTCTTTATATTGGCTTCCAGCCTCTGTTTCCAAGGGGGGCAAGTGGGAGTGAACTGTTTCTTGTAGTCTGCTGTGGGTATTGTGCATATTGATGGACACTGCCTGGTTGTATCTTGCCACAAATCAGGGGAGCTGACAGTAGTCAGCTTACTCATGGCCAGTTTACTCATGGTCATCTTCTGCATGTCTACTGCTGTATCACACAATATGTCCACAGTACTATCTGGTACTGGTGGGTTCCAGTTACAGTCTGACCTTTCTAACCTTCCTTCCTCAGATGCAGTTCTGTCTGGGTAGTGCCATTTGTGCTTTGTTTCATCCATCTCCATTTAGGATATGGTCTACAGTATTGTTTCAGAAGGTGTGAGCGCTAGGTAACTGATCGCATGTCTGTGATTGTGGATGAAGGCCTTTCTTCATCAATGATTCCCTCATGCACTTCAGCATAATAGCATTCCAATAGACCTATATTGTCCAATCTATAGTTTGTTCCAGTAGCTCACATACCATCAAAATGTCCTGGGTCATTCAGCGTGGACTGTGTCAATCCCAGCAAAAGTGCAACGTTTAGAGGACCTGCTAATAGGCTAAACCAAAGGTGAAACCAAAAATTAAAAAATTTAAAAATCTAAAAACAGTAAAACTATTAAATACAATTTCATACACATTAAGATGATGGCTTACTTATGCCAAGATATTAGATTCGATATATACCTTGCTAAACTTCCCCCTCCTGTTAAGGCTTTTAATTAGAGTTGTCAAATAGCCACCCTCCTTCTCTGGTGTTTCGTTGAATTATGCATGCAACACCTACAGAATGCTCAAGAGTGAGGTCTACTGTCCCAGATCCACCCTGCTTCAAGTCTGCTTTTTAGGAGGTTATTCAACAACTGATGTAGCATATCTTATGCATAGCATGTACACGAGGTAAATAGTGGCAAACAGTGTTAGATAAAGTAAAAAGCAATAATGAGTCATGGATTGTTTAATATAAATGTGAGTACACCAGTGTACACATGTGGACAGTAGATGCATAAGAAACACACGAGACAAATATAGACATGTGGACACATAATAACAGTCATGGCTTTATTCTTATTGCATGATGCTCTAATATACTTTGTGTGCATGTATGCAAAGTCCAGTCACAGGAAGTATCATGTGTCCAGGGTCAAAAGCTGTTCCTGAGTCTTTGAGTTAGTGTTGGGGTAGGTTGTGTCCCTGATGATACTTTGTGCTCTCCTGACCATAGTGTAGTAAATATAAAAATACATACAGACCAAGAGGCTGCTCTTGAGTTTGGAAGAGGCGTGTGGTCCTCTGCTAAGCAGTTGCCAAAACTGCTGTTGCCAAAGCAATTGCAGGGTAAAAATAAGAAAAAAACAAATCAATCAAATTTTGAATATAAAAAAAACACCAAAGAAAAACTAAATATGTCAAAATCAGCCAATCTGCCATCTGTACTGAAAATGTATCTTTTATCTTGGGGACCAGTCAAAGTAGGTAACTGAGCATCTATTCCCAGGTAAAATCCAGGCAATTACAATCAGGAATGCACCTTTATTCTATATAATCTAATTATATGTCAAGACAGAAACGAATTACTCCTCATGTACTTAATTGTGGTCATGTTCAATCTGCACATATATGGACATGTAATATTAATTGCAAGCAAAATTTTTAATGTACAACACCAAGTTGAATTTTTTAGCAGTGGCAGTTGACACGCATCTCACTTAGCACAGTTAGCAAATGTTATGGTGTCAAGCCTTTAGCTTTGCAGTATTAGGGTGCCAGGCTCTTGAGGCAAAGATCATAGGGAACTTCACAGAAAGCGCCAGAAGGGTGGTGTAAACTCTTTAATTTGACTTTGCTCCACGGTCTCAGGTGAGATATTCTCGCTTCTGATACACTGAACTAGATTGCACATCTCTCGCTGCATAGATTTCATTGGGAACTATGAACTTAACCCCAGCAACATGTAAATTAATGGAGAATTCATTTATTTGCATGTACCAATGAAGAGATGAGAAAGTGTTGAGCTGTGGTTGATTATTTCAGGTAGTAACCTCAGGGAAGACTTCTGATCTAAATCACAACAGATAAAACTTCTCATTCTAACAGTTAATTGCTTTTTGTTTTCAACAATCTGGGTTCAAAGCACTAAGATCACGTTGGTTTTATGTTGTGTGTCTTTGAGGTTTAAGTGGTTAAAAATGTTTTGTAAACTTCCCACAGCAGCCATGAACACACAGAGGTACTTCACTGTTAAAATGCACCGTAAATGTAAAATGGCGGGTAGAGGTTGCACTCAAAGTCAAAATGAATGAATTATGTTCAGCAGGCAAAACAACAACATCAACAAATTTGATTTGAGTTTGTGGTGTACTGCATTTTACTTTAGCATTTTATGGCATTCGTGTGATTGATGCTAATGTAAATGACGTTTTTAATTGGATGCATGAATAAAAATACATGTAATTCTACCAGCTCCAGTTTGTTTGATGAGCTTTCCGAGAGCAGAAAGATCTAGTGCAGTCCAACTGTTAACGTCAGTACGCTAAATTATGCACTGCAACCCAGAGCACATTATATTAAAAGTAAAAGTGGAGTTTAATTAAAATTATGTGAAAAATAGAACTAATTCATTTTTATTACATATACTTTTATTACATTTTACTTGCACACATGGTTTCGGTGACGGGTATTTCAATCAAAAACTGCAATATTCATATTTCCTCCTGGAAATAAAAATTTTGTGCCATGAGGACTATTTTCATTATACAGTATAAAAAAGTAGGGGAAAAGAACAGGTCGCCATGCCTCTCCTAGCTCTCCAACAGGACATCAAGTCAGTATTGTGAATTCCCTGAGCAAGGTCAAAGAGCAATGTTAAATGCTTGTCTCTCCAATGTGATTATGATTTACATATCATCTAATGACAGGAGACAGAATATAGTTACCCATTCATATTATATGTATTTACATATCAGATTCACATTATATAAACATTCTAATGCATTCATTAATATTCATATCAGTATTCATGAAATGACAAAAGAAACATGGTATGCAATGTCAGTTTTATTCTTGATGCAGTGTAATATTTTCAACAGGATATAAAAGTACTGTTGAAGTGTTGAAAATGTTTACCTAATGTTTAACTGAAATGTATTTTATTCAAATATAGAGTTGTCTGCTCCCATGTATAAGCACACGTACTGAAATACTGAACTGTGTATACCACTGTACTAGTGTAGTACACTACAGTTTTTTGCCGTTGCCAAAATAAAAAAAACTGGTACATATAGAACAATCTTCGTATCCACTAACTCATCAGTTGACCCGGTGCTCTAAACCTTAAGTACATTCTTTGCCTTTCACTCATTTAGCAATTCTAAAACACTTTTTTACAAAACAATGTTCCCTACATTAGACACAACATTCAAAAAACATTCACATGTTTCTTTTGGAAATGCAAGCGCCACAACCACGTACCAATTATCCAAACCCAGTCCTCACAGATAAAAACATAACTCATTTATTTATTAAATGTAGTTTGTTGCAAAAAGCAAGACACATGTTTGTCACATATTTGTATGGTGAGGATGTGAGGATGTAGCTAAATAAAGATTGATGCCAATGGACCAGGCATCTGTGCCACCTCATTTACTCTGATGGCTTTCGCATTATTCCCATGTCACATTCACACTGAAAAAAAAAAAAGCATGTACATCACTTACCTTGGAGTTTCACATCTTTAAAAATCTATCACCAATGGGGATGATCTGCGAGAAGATCTTACTCTCCATCTTTCTCTCACTCTCTTTCTCTCAAACTCTCATTTTGCTCCTTTCATACAAATTCACTGGTTTTCAACGTTTTCCAGCTTATTTAACAAGCATGGGAAAATTAGACAGAGGACACAGAGATACCCATTAAAGTCAGCCATCAGGTGCAGAAAGAGATACACACACACACACACTATGCCTGGTTGTGTCCCACTGAGTAATTATTTAGACATTATTGAGAGAGTCTCGCTTTAATGGAAGTGACGAGCAGAACAAACCCCTCGGATGCTCCAGGTACTGAGAGTAGCAGCAATATACACTTGTGTTGGGGCTAAAATGAGTGCTAGCAGAAAACATGGCAGTGTGACACGAGTCTTATTTACTTGTCATGCTTTCTAAGAGTCCATGCTTAGATGCACACTCTGTGTTTGTCCCTGGAGATGTGAACCCTCTGTCACTGACATAAATATCAAAATGGACAGACTAGTTTAACTCCAGAGCATGAAACGCTGAATCCCAAGAGCCAGAGTTGTAAGATCTTGACTATAAAATCCACTCTGACCATTGCAATCTTTCTTCATCAGCAGCTGCCAACGTTAGCACTACAGATCTTTTCATAGTGCATTTGGTAATCTGTTGCTTCAGACATGTAATTAATCTATGGAGAGGTGCATCAAATAATCTAATCTTTGTAAGTCATTAAAGAACTGCTTTTTCCACAAGTACAGCCTACAATTCTTTCAAATTTCCCTTGGGAATGGACTGCTTGTCAAGTTGCTGCATGTTAATGAGAAGTAAAGTGAGATAACAGAGCAGCTGAGTGCACTTCTCAGTATAAGTGGCTCTTGTTTTAACCGCTGGTCCTGTCAGTCTTTGGATTGAGAGTAAGATAAGGAGTATGATAGAGATTGAAAGAGAGAGAGAGAAAGAATCTTCTCCAGGTGTTGTAGAGAGTCCTAAGGGCAAACTTTTCATCACATGACCTCTATACTCACCACCCACCAAACCTTAACCCTTGTGGAGTTCAATATTGGCTTCTAGACCAAGTTCACATTCACCATGGAGCTCTATGTAGCAAATCTAAAGAAGGCATCACCAGCAACAACATTCTGCCTTCTTACTCCCACGTGTTTGATTTTGCTAGAAGCAAGTGGCTTATCATATTCATAAAATACCCACCCTTCTTCCAAATGAGCTAGCCTCTTTCTGTGCAGTGTTGCATATGCCCAGACAATACCATCACCTGAAAATCAATGCTCCTGGCTGCTTGACAGAGAGTTGCACTCAGAAGATGAGGAAACGTTCTGCCCTTTCCATTTCTCCACCGGGAAGGAAAGATTAATAGACTTCTTCACTTACCTCAGAAGATGGAGGTGTCCAGAGATTAGAGACCCAAGGCAATATGTTATAAAGGAAATAAATATGGTCCATGATAAACGACTTCAGCGATATGCATTGCGTGATGTGTTCTTCTCTTTGTCTCACTCCACAAAATGAGCTTTTTGTTGATAAGTCAGCTGCCACACTCCAGTCTCCTCTTGTAGATCGTTAACAAAAGCAACACATATAAGCAACATATATAAAAGATAAGCTACTTCCATCAGCTCTGTTTAGTCTAGTAACCACATATCCTTCATAATCCATCACTTCTGTAGATCCACTTTCAAAGCAGATGTTCATACGGAGTGCGGGAACAAGGTAATATTACTGGCCATGCTTCTTGTTATCCATAGAAAACAAGCAAATGCACTGGCTGGTATTGCTGAAAATGGTCATTTTGTAACAGCACAAAAAAAGATGAACAAAGTGGAGAGACATCGGGGGACCTTTGGCCACACTGCCAGATTGACCCGGAAGAGTCGTTCATAAAAATGCCATGTATGGATGAAAATGGGTGATTTGTCTTGTTTTCTGAGATCAGAAAAAAACATATTACTATAATGACATCAAAAGTGGAAAGAAGAGCAGAAAAAGCTAAAGCACGAGAAACAAAATGTTTATGTCTCTTACATACGTAAATGTGACAAGATAATAAATAAGCTCTCACCAATGCACAGTAGTACATGTTTAAAATGAGGACAGATCAATTGTATTGAATAAACCTGTTTGCATGAGTGGTCCTCATTTGAAGGGTAATTATCCTGGCCCTTGTAACACAACACTGGCTGGAACCTCTCTGTTCCCCAACTTTCTCCTAACACTTATATGCACACTTATACAGCTCATGACAGTCTGAGGGCCATTAAGGACTGTGATGAAATTTTTATGTGCCTTGGATTCGCAAAGACATTAAACTCTTTGTAGGGCTGCTTCTAATATATGATGCTTCAGTTAACAACATTCCATCAGATAGCTGAAAACAAATAAAATGAATTTTACAAAAATGTTTAAAGCGATTCATTCTTCATTGGTAAATATCCGTATAGTTTTAGATGTATTGTGGTTAAAAAACACAAATAAATCTTGGCCTATAGTGACAGGAACTGAATAAGCCTACTTACATTTACATTATTAAATATTCTTAATTTCAGTTCATCAAGGTTCAGTCTCAGTATTGCTAACATAGATCTGCACAATTTACATTGCAGAGGTATTTTAGATAGGAAATTAGCTGGGGTCAGTTGGTTAATTACACAAATGCTTTTTTAATTTGAAAGGAGATTATATATTATCCCTTCTAATTGCACTACATGCTTTGTGAACACAACACATCAAAAGTGGATTTTTCAGGACATGGAGCATCCTTGAGAGAGAATCTGTTTATATTTTGCAAATCCTGTGGATCCTGAAGCAAAGAAAAAAACAATCACACCTGTTTTGATTTCTCTGGTTCAGTCATCTTCCTAAATGTAGGAGGTCTTTGTGCTGTGTACATAAGGGCATTCTAGAATGTTTCTAGAATCGTTCTAGAATTATCTAAAGAACGGGAGATTATGGGAGATGTGTTGAGAGATGTTTGTAGGCTCCAGTAGGTAGTCTTACATGTCCAGTAGGTGGTGACATCACTTGAAATGTCTCTTAAAGTACAAACACACTACATTTTAATAATAAAGTCAATGCATAATGGTTAAAATGTTAAAACTACTCATCATCTCTTATCAACCTTTCTATGTTTGTCTGCGTTGAAGAGACAAACAGATGCTTAAGCCTTAACTCTGTGAGTGGTGAGACATAAATTAAAGACATTTACCAGCCATTCAAAAGCTCTTTTGGGGAGCACAATAGTTAAACTGACCAGTGTGTGAGGATGCATGCCAAGTCCGACAAAGATTAACCTGGGAGTTCATGAACTGTTCTGAACGGTTGTGATAGAGCCATCTTCATGTTATATTCAGCATATTTAAAACAAAACAAAATAAAGGACTGTCAAGTCCGGGGTTGGACAAAGTGTGCTTAGTTTTATGTCTGTTTCCATTCACTTGGTTTCAAGTTATAGCACCCCCTATTGGCTAAAGATATTTACACTTGGTATGCCAACTCAACCACACCCTGCAAGTGTGTCAGGTTTGGAAAAGACTGGATGAAAGTGTTGACCACTGTTGTTGATCCAGAGCTATACATTTTTGTGGTATTATGGGGGCTGCTTAAACCAGCACAAGACCCCACCTCCTATTTCCTGGCATTATATCACAGTTTAAACATGAAAACTGAGCTTCCAAGCTTCCATGGCAGCCACCAGCTAAGCAGTGCTGTTATGTATCATTACATTAGTGTTCCTAGTGTGGTCAGTCGGATGGCATTTGTCACTCAGATCAATGGCACTTCATTAATCCCCATCGAGGTGTCAGCATCCAAGACTCATACTTTTACATGTACATCTGTCACTGAGTCCTGCCTGATCCTGAAATACTTCCATGCTTGGACCAAATCAAGAATAATTTGAACTTACATCTTAAGAATTCAATACGACTTACAATGTCCCCTTGATACGTGTATACGCCATGGTTGGAACCCTAATTAAAAATGCAAATTAATAGTTAAAGTCATTTTAAGACACTGAGTGATATATTAGATTAAACTATAATTCTGACATCTGGCACCATATTTCTGGCAGCCCTCTATGGAAATTGGTGTCAGTCTGCAGTACTGAAATAATTGGTGTCTGTTGTATTCAGTGTAGGTCATCAGTTTAGTACTTAGACTCTTAAGAAACATTCATTCATTCATTCATTATCTTTAACGCTTAATCCCGCTAATCGGGGTCACGGGGAGGCTGGAGCCAATCCCAAAGGCAGGGTAAACCATGGGCAGGTCACCAGTCCACCATATGGTCAACACACACGCACACACTCACACCTACGGGCAATTTAGACTGACCAATTAACCTAACACACATGTCTTTGGACCATGGGAGGAAAACCCACACAGGCACCCAGAAAACCCACACAGGCACAGGGAGAACTTGCAAACTAGGGAGAACAGAGCAGACCAGACCGAGAATCGAACCCTGACCACCTTGCTGTGAGGCGACAGTGCTAACCACCACACCACCACTGAGAGCTGAGTGCAATCTGACAGCAGACTGAATACCACAGCTTCTTTAACCAAGCCTGTAAAAATGCTATAAATAGCTGAAGTTATGACTAACATAAATAAGTGTTAGGTAGTTGTGGCATTTTAGCAAGCTTTCACAATTTGTCATTTAGTTCAATTTAATTTAATAATAATTTAATTGAATTCAATTTTATTCATTCCTTCATTATTCTAAAAGAAGAAAGCTTATCAGCTAGAGGGAGGCGGATTCAGGTTTGGTCACTCTCTTAAATTTACGCTTGAATTCAAACATTATCTATGACATCTATGACACATAACTTATCTTTTTACTGATCAGGAAAGCATGCTTTAAAAGACTTATATAAGCTTATATAAAATACTGCAGTCAGAGCCATCAGGGCACAGGTCTGAAACACCTGTCTTTCACGCCAGATCTCCAACATGCTGCTAAATGCACATTCAAGCACGTGGAAAAAAAATCTTCCCTGCAGTCCATAACACAGTAAACAATAAGTAATATCTCTTCTCTCAAGCCATCTGGGATTTTGTCATTTGATGGAGAAATGGATGGATTTAGAGAACTTATCAGCAGAGTGCAGATGGGACGGAGCGTGTGCCTGGCTGCTACTGCGTTTGAATGCAGAGAAAGAGGTTTGCCAGTTAGTTGGGGGAGCCAACAAGGTGTTTGGCAAGCAAGTAAAGAGCAGGGCTTAAAGTGCATGTTGTACTTGGAGATTGGCTGGAAGTCTTCCACCTCATGATGCCCATGTTTCTAACTAAATAAATATATATCAGCTCACCAGAGCATATAAAATTGAATTGGATAGAGCTTCTGGCACCACAGAATATGGCGGTAGCCTGCACTTTGGCACTGGACTATAACAACACAATTGTGTGTCAATAAAATGCAATGACAAAGCAGTTTTTTTAGGTGTAGATCCTGAAGTGCTATGGCTAGCTTTTTATTAAATATTAAATTTACAGCTACATAGCAAGTACGTAGCCTATAATAAATAACAATATATGAAATGATCATCTTGTTGATATGGGGTTTTGTCTCTTTGATCAGTTTGTACAGCTGTGTTTTGCAAGGGAAATGGAGAAATCTGCACTTTCCAGTCAGTAGCTCTCCTGAGATGAATGATGATGTCATGCAGAACAGCCAACTTCCTGGCTGAGATAAAGTGGCACACATTGACAGTCAACACACGTATAGGCGATCGTGTTGTTTAGATTTTGTCCAAATCCGAGCATTATCTGCACAGTAATGTATCTGCCTGCCCATAAATATCTGTTTATTGAATTGCACATGCTGCACTCTATAGATTCCTAAGTAAGACCTTTGGGAGCTGTAGGAATTCGGTCAGCTGCATTCACTGAGAATATTTTATCTCTCTTATCATCCTCTCTTCAGGCACTTTCACTCTCCTTTCTGAATATGTATGTCGTTTATCTCCCTCTTTGTGTGCATCTTTCTCGCTCTGTATTTTTTGACTCTTGGTACCGTTTCTGAAGACCTTTTGCCTATTCCCAGAAATCTCTTTGAAGTCGGGAAGGGTAATTGCCTGTGTCTGGAATTGGAGCCGGGAGCGTGTCTGCAGCAGGCTGTCTGTAAGAAGAAGTGTGGCTGAATGATGTCTGTCTAATAGGAAGGGTTTGCACAGTTCCTAGGTGCAAAGACTACTTATTGAGAACACTAAAGGGACATTACAAGCGCCCTCACAACAAATCGGCAATAACAGCCCTCAGTGAATCAGAATCTGCTGTGACAGCCATAATGATTTGGTCGACACTAAGCAAAAAAAAAAATTTTGACTAGCCCCATTTGATACATCGCCGTTTCACGTGCTCGGTTTTGACACCTCCTCTCCTGGGTTCTCCATCCCTCCTGCCTTCACGTGCTTGGCTTGGCAGTGAGAGATAGCTGAGGAGGGAGATCCCACAGGACACGCTCAAACAGCTGAAACAACATCCATGCTTCACAGTAACACAACCGTGTCCGATGCATCCATGCATCACAGTAATGCAGATCATCTGTTGTGCAGTAATGGCGGTACAGGCAGTTCTATTCTTTGACCTCTTTTCTGTGCTTTTACCTGCAAGAGCAGAGATTATAGTAAAGTTAAACCGTCTAATAGCTCCTTTACACAAAGACATCTAATTAGTGTAATGGCTATGTGTTTCCCTGAGACGGTGCAGTCCCATATGAAAAATTCCTGCGACACAGAAGCAGGAGTACTTCTTAGTGCCTGGAATGCTACACGGCAGTAACTGCTTCCATAAATATTTTCTTCCATAAGTATTTGCTTCCTGAGCATGCAATGAAGCATCGCTATACCTTCCTACACATAACAGTCTGTTAGGTATTTTCTAGGCAGTGATGATTCCACCACAATAGATGTGCAGGTGAAAATGTCAAGCTCTATAATCCATCAGTCATTTAACAGAGCACCGAATTAATTAACCAAGCACAACAGGCTTGAAAGGAGATTGAAGAACTTGTATTGGCTTCCTTAAGCCGAGGCCTCTTTTCTATTGCTCCGATGTTTCTCCTATAGAGATGGTTCACATGGGCTCTTGCTCTCATGCATAGATTTTATTCATGCAGGAGCAATTTTAGTTCACATTCAACAGTACCAATTTGCAACTGAAACAAATAACTGCTTCTGACTGCTCTAAATCTCACAGTGATGATATCTTAAGGCAATAACGTGCCCTAATGTCATCTAGGAACAAAACCCCTATAACTGTGACTCTTTCTAGAGTGGAATTATAGATATCATAAAGCATACTTACTGTAAATCCACCTCATAAATCTACTCTAAGGTCTGTTAAGATAATATAGTGTAGAGTAATGGCTTTAATGGGGTTTCCCCTTTTTCTAGTTTAACTAAATCAATTTGGAGTTAATTTCTTATCCCCGGTCACAATAATATAGTATATAACTGTCAAAGATGGAGAGCAGCAAAAGATTTTAGACAGTTTCACTGTTTTTTGAAATTCAAATGGTGGTGACAGCATCATCACTACAAGTCAAGCTGTTGACAGTGTCATCTTTCACTCCATTCCATGCATGTAGAATTCAGAATAAGCAAATCTTTAAACACCATTTACTCCGTTTAATCATGTGACATTCTTATCACATATATCATAAGATATTAAGTCTGCAATGCCAGCCTAAGCTTCACCAGATGCAGAGGTGGAAAGTAACAGATTACATTTGCATTAGATTTATTCAGGCTAGACAGAAATAATGCTATTTTACATTGGTAACATCAGTTACAGTCTGTTTGGTCTGTAGAGTGGCTAAATCCACACATTAACAGCTAATGTGCAAAAAAAAGTAACGGAGAAGTAACGGAGTTCAATTTAAATGAGTTACTTTTTACTTTTAACGTGTGTAGAATTTCATACTAGTAACATTACTTGTGCTTTTACTTCATTTTACTATATTTTAGTACACTTTCTACCTCTGACCTCTATGGTGATAGAATGCAAACATATGGAGTATCAAAACTACAGAGTGGCTCATTACATTACAATAATGTGCCTGTCATGCCTTCCTAGGTTAGCTGCCTAGGTTTGGAGATTTGTCCTCCCTCCCACTACCTGTTGCCCTCTCGGCTGTGCGTTATCATCTTGACACAGAAAGTCTTAACAGAATAGCAGTGTTTTGTAAGCAGTGTCTACTCTAATGGACTGGCGTATTCTCTACATTTGGCCCTGGAGGAGGACGGTTCCTCTCCAAACCACAGAGCAACCACAACTGGTGATGAGTGACTGACGTTTAAAGGTTTTATTGAAAATTGGCCTATTTTCTGTGATAGCATCTCCACTCTTGATTCAGTCCACCTGCTTCTTGTATACCCTTATCTTCTTGTATATATACTCCACGTTTGCAACTCCTCCTGATAATTTTTCCTTCGTCCCTGTGTTCTGTTTTAATTGTTTTTATTAACTGAAGGAGGAGGAGCTCTGCTTGTCTGACAAGTCAGCGAAACATAGTTGTCGTGGGAACCCAGGGCACTGGCATGAGTGAGGCTAGCACTTAGGTTCCAATAGAAGAACAACCAGTGCATTAACTGTATTAGTTACACTGTGCAATGGAGCAGAATTTACTCTTCTGCATTGTACCAGACATGCTGTAAAAAGAAAGTAAAAACAGTCCCAGATCAAGCAGAAATAAAGCTATCTTTAAAGGTCAGTATGTGTGATTATTATGTTAATTAGGACTTGAGGAGCCTAGATGAAAAGCATGTTCTTGTTTCGCTGTCAGACATAAGCATTTTCCTTGGACGTTATTGTCCCATTAGAACACAATTAAGTGTTTTTGTGCTGCAGGCATCCACTCAGTACAGGAGATAACAAGGAATTAGAGTTAGAGCAAAATGGGATAATCAATCTAAACAGACGGTCTGCAGCGCGTTCTTTGTGGAATAAATTAACACTGAGGTAGACCAGAGGTTCTCGATCCAGTCCTCAGGGATCCTCAGCCGTTACAGGTTTTTGTTCTGTTTCAGCTCATCATACACATGAACCAAGTGAATGAATGCAATGCCACAGAGCTCTTCATTACCTGGCCTAGGTGTGTTGGGAGCTCAGGCAGAGCAAAATAACCTGGTCTTACCGGGGCATTCCACGGACTGGATTGAGAAAATCTGAAGTGAAGGTAAAAAAATGAGACTGAGGAATTTTTGTACAAATAAAGTCTGAAATGTATTTTCTATTCTGTAGATATTCAATATTTTTTTTTTTCAGATTAATATTTGATTTCTTTTCAATCATCCACAATAGTACTAGCTATAAAAAACACTATATAACAAGCCTGCATACAATCTGATTGATATTTCACCATGCTGGGCCCTTTAAAAGTCTTTGTCTACTCTGAGGAAAATATAAAGCCAGTTAAAGTACAGTTTCCTTTCACCTTGCCCTTAGCATCTTTTTTCATTCTTTCTTTTTTGTGCAATGCTGTATTCGTAACATGCACTCAGAGACCAATGCAGGTGAAGAGGCACAGCTTTATTGGTGTATAGCAAACAGAACATAAAATAGCTTTAAATGATAGTCTTAGTGCAGGTCTCCAGTGCATAAACACAAAACCTTTACTGCACCCCAGGCTGTTTTTAAGGAGTCTAAACCTCTCTTCTAACCAGGCACAATCAGTCTAATGAAAATGTGGTATCAGCTTTGCCTCCCTGGTATTACACCCTCAAAATGCCAGCTCCTTGATAAGAACAATTTACACCCACAGCAGGAAATGTTACCCAAGATAGAGGGATATAAATATCCACTCTATAGTACAACATAGTTTATTTGAGTTGTAAGTAACGGATATAACAGAACTAGTATCAATAATCTCTGGCCATTATGATAGAGATAATGTTGAAGTCAAACTTCCTGTACTCCTAAGAGTAAGGTCTCTACATGTCCGTTCTTATTCCCTGGGCTATCAAGAGCCCTGTTCATTTTACTCTGGCTTGAGCGACACATCCAAGATAGATGAGGCCATTTCTGAGGAGGAGGAATTTAGAAGAGGAGAAAGAGCATGTTGGCATAAGGAGATTGATGACAGTGCATCCAGCCTGACACTCTGATAATGAGCTGATAATCCTGAACTCTCAATTCCAAGGTGGTTTCTTTGTCTCACAGCCTTCCAAATTCCCTCCTCCCGTCTGCCTTAGAGCACAATTAGAATAAACATAGAACAGAAACACCCTTTATAATTGCTCAATTATAGACCCTTGCTGGGTAAGTGTCATGTTTCAGGCTACAGACTGATGAGACACAGCTAAACCAGACTGCCATAAATCGCCAAGGTGAATTCACAGTTTTCCTGTTCATTCAGTCTGCACTAGAAGAGCACAGTTCTCACGATTTAAAGCAACATCAAAACATGAGATTTGCATGTAGGTGGAATGGAGTTCTATGCAACTAAAGCTTGTTGAAAAAACATTTACAGACTTCTAACTGGTACAGCATAATGTACACAATGATCAAACAATGTGTATATTATTTGAATGTTGGTAAATCATTAAGATAGTAAATGCTATTCTGCCTACTGCACAAGCATGGATCTCCCAGTGAATTAATGAGAGATGCTCTTCCCTAGGGGCACTTGTGCAACAGTGCAAATGAACAATACTGTTGCCAAATTCTCATCAAGTGTGAGACCACTGGAAATTGTTGCATCATCATCTGCTGGCAAAGACGCCAGAGCTACACTGAACAACTGGCACAAACTCTGCCACGTAGTAGTTTGGTTATGCTGGTTAACAGGTTCAGACCAGGCAACAGGAAAAGTCTTGTCTACAGTTACAGCAATCATGCAAAGCTTTAGCTTTGATTCCAAAGATTCCAATCCACAAAGTTAGGCTAAGGGACTTCCTTACAGACATGTACGTTGTTAAGCAAAGCGTTGTTAAGCAAAGTTCAAAGCCGTCCCTTGTCCTGTTGTTGCCGCTCGTCAAACAGCAGTTCTGGATCTGATCACATCTGTCTGCAAATCTGCAAGGTCACCCTGCTGTACCGAGCAGGCGGAACCAAGAACAGGATGTGCGTTCAAGTGTCATCGCTGAACTATGGATATATGGGCCGCCTGGCATAGAAAGCTATTGCATATTACATATAAAATCTTCGTTACTGTTAGTGAGTGATAGTGCCTGGTGAGTTGATTCGGCATTGAAATGCAGCCTGCAGTATATACAATGACAGCAGTGCTGCCTTTGCTCAATACACATCTCTCCACTCCCTCTCTCTTATCACTGGATGACTGAGTCTGCATATTACTTGATCATAAGTCATAGTTGTTGGGAATATAGAATATGAAATATAATATCTTATGATTCACTCCTCTAGACAGTAGGATTCAGAAGTAATGGGAAAGATGAAAAAGCCTTGGCCCCTCTAACACAGGGATTTACCGCACTGGACAGTTGGCAAAAGGAACGTGGAAAGAATAAAAAACACAGGGCACCTATCAGGAATCCATGCGTTGGCACTGTACATCATCCAAGACTTCTGGTTTGCCGAGCAATAAAAGCTGATAAATTCAATTCATTTCACTAATGAGTATATATGACTAATTTATAACATTTTATCTCTGTATACCATATACTGATATCTGGTGTGAACTGTCAAAACAAAGAGCAGGAGATGAAGGCACTACATGTGAGAACGATGAGGAGAAGGTGTGATGGAGAAGGTTTTGTGAACCTTAATGAACACCTGTCAGAACTGGCACTGAATGGAGATCCACCCAGTCAGTACACAATGAACGTAGGTGTGGTTGTGTTGGCTTTCACAATGCTCACCTCAGCTGTTGATTTAGGAAAACAATATTTATTCATACAAATTTCACTTATGCACAAAAATTTTAAAAATAAATAATATTATTTAATTGTCTAACTAAAATTATGCATGCATAACTTCTCTTAATAATTATGCAGGAATCTGAGAACTGATGAGCCTGAGCAGTGACTAGACATTCTAAGCAGGGAATAAAAGACATTTTATCATTTAGCTATCATTCAGTACCATGGAGAGCTGCCTTGTAGTCACTTGGCCAAACAATTCTATAAATGATCATAGCAGTCTCTGTGGTGAATATTTAAATGTCGTCCTTTTATTCCAAACCATGCCACTGCCTGACTTCAGTAGAATAACTGAAGACCTTTCACTCTCCATAAGGTGTAATGCATTCTCTGCTTAAATTTAGTGGCTATTAAAATGTCTGTGGGGTGCATTATGGCAGCAGATCAACATGCATTCACACATTCATTTTTATTGCACACCTCCTGAGGAGTAAAACCCCAGACTAATGTCCAAAATGAGGAACACTTCTGCTCTCATACGTGTCCTGCAGGAGATGTCAGGAGCCCTGGTGCTGATTTACCGACCACTAAAATTACCTTTACCAGCAAACTTGTGAGGAGGCAGGCTTTCAAGTCATATCTGTTTAGGAACTCATGCTAAGAAGATGTTCTTCACGCACTGAAGAAGTCACAGACCAATTTTCTTACATTATAAAAACTATTGAACTGTGACTGAGAACAGGGTTGTTTTTACTACACAATAAGGGATTTGTTTTGTGCAGTGATTTCTTTTACAAATACGGTGGGATAGACAAAGAGAGCATTAGCCTCTGGCAGGCTGCCAAAGAACGAAACAGTGTATGTGTGCAGCTGTGCTTGAGTCTCTGTGTTCCTGATGAAGGACGAGTCATCATGCCGAGATGGGCCAGAGCCAAACGTTACATGAGTATTGCCCTAACTGATCCCCTTTAGTGGGGACATAAAACACAGCCCAAGTTCCCAAGTGTCCTCGTCCACATTTCATGAAGGGCATCAGACGGAGGGGCTGGGGTAATAGAACTGTGGAGCTGAGCGTATTTTTTTTTGGTGGGTTGTTGGTGGTGGGTGGGATATGTGGGTGTGTGTACTTTAAATGCTGTACACACATAAACATATCTCTAAGGCTCTGAGATTTTGAGGTGGAAATGTCTTGCTGAGGCCATGCTGGCCCTGGCTAAATTAAAGTATAATTAGAAGAAAAGAACGCAATTATAAGATGATAATTGGCGTGCTTTAGTAGGGGTCATGAAACACGGCTCCGCGGGCCACCACAGAGATGAGATTACCATAAACAACAATCTGCTATAGTATAAGCAGATCAATGTGTCTAATGAAGTCAATTAGGCTGAATAATCCAATCATGCTCTTCATCAGCAGCCAAATATGCAGCTGACAAAAGAAACCATCACTTAAGCAGCAAGAGATCTGTTGTTGTTATGCATATTTGGTTAATAGGACATACAGCGACATAGGTGTTAGTTCAGAGCTTGGTGGAGAAGACAGAGAGAGACAGAGAGAGAGAGAGACAGAGAGAGAGAGAAAGAGAGAGAGAAATCTTCATATATCCTCATGTCTGGCATCCCTCTAATTTTCTCCTCCCTCACCGCAGTGATTCAGTGCTGTATATGTTTCTCTCCCATAATAGAAAAAAGGAATAATATAGCCGGCCAGTACAATTGTATTTTGGAGCATGACCTGCCACTAGCTTTGCTGAGTGATCATGGCATCCACGGGGCCACCAAGTAAAACAGCCCAAGGGGTGATGCATTGATGGAGTGTAAGTGGATGGATCTATCTGCACAATTAGGCAATTAGACATCATGAGGGTACCTTCGGTGACCCATTTAGAGCAAAACAACCATGCATGTCATGAAGGAAAGATGTTGTCACGGAGCTGAATATCAAAGGCAAATAACACCTGCTTGTCTGGTGCTCCTGGTGAGCATCCCTGCTGAGCACTTTGAAGCAGCTTGGGAGATATGTGATGGCTTTCCTGCCAGCGCCTTAGAAGTGGGGAGGACCTGTTTCTGTGCAGACTCTCGCTGCCCAAGTCTGCCATCTACCATAGAAGCGACTGTCCTATCAATCTAAATTGAAGAGCTTAAACAGATGCTTTGGTTGCTCATTTGAGACATATTTATTATGATCTGTTCAGGGTTGCATGTAGCATGACAGGCCATGCATGAACTCTCTATAACATTTATGTCAGTCATAAATGTTCCTAGCCAACAGTTTAATAGCCAAACGTTGATTTCCCTTATTTCCCTTATTCATCTGAGATCCCTTGAATCTGGAGACCTTTTTTTGATCTCATGTTGAAAACTACTGCTGGCCTTCTTTTTTCAAAATGAGGCCATCTCTTCAGGCGCAAGAGTAGGAGAGCAATCACGCTGCCAGCGTCACTTCAAAGTAACTAGGCCATAAAGAACAATTACTTGGCACCTGCATGATACTTGTTGTTAGACATTTCCTTAGAGGTGAGAACAGCGCATCAAACAAAGTGTAAAATAAGCGGTTTGCTTTACAAAACATGTTTTTGCCTAGAAATCTAAGTTTACAAAATGCTGGCAATCAAAACACAGAGTGGATGGGAGTGATATGGTTCATTTTATTTATAATAGTGCCATTCACTGTTTCGGAGTTCCTTGGCATTCAGTGCAGGTTTGATACCAAACACACCAAATCATTAATTACCAGCACCACCATTGTAGTTATCATTCTTTTTTATCATGTGAATATAATATTCAAGAGCTTTCTTCTCTTTATGACTAATGGCATTAATTGTGATTTATGTGCCTTGTGGCTTTTTGCAGATGAAGCCGAGAATTTCTGTTATCTTATTTCTCTGTTACTTCTTTCATCTCTGTTGCCTCTTATATCTTACATCTCTGTTACCTCTTACATCTCTGTTACCTCTTACATCTCCGTTACCTCTTACATCTCTGTTACCTCTTACATCTCCGTTACCTCTTACATCTCTGTTACCTCTTACATCTCTGTTACCTCTTACATCTCTGTTACCTCTTACATCTCTGTTAGCTCTTATCTCTCTGTTACCTCTTACATCTCTGTTACCTCTTACATCTCTGTTACCTCTTATATCTCTGTTACCTCTTACATCTTACATCTCTGTTACCTCTGTACCTCTTATCTCTGTTACTGTTACATCTCTGTTACCTCTTACATATCTGTTACCTCTTTTATCTCTGTTACCTCTTACATCTCTGTTAACTCTTATATTTCTGTTACCTCTTACTTCTCTGTTACTTCTTATCTCTGTTACCTCTGTTACCTCTTATATCTATGTTACCTCTTATATCTCTGTTACCTCTTACATCTCTGTTACCTCTTACATCTCCGTTACCTCTTATATCTCTGTTACCTCTTACATCTCTGTTAGCTCTTACATCTCTGTTACCTCTTACATCTCTGTTACCTCTTATATCTATGTTACCTCTTACATCTCTGTTAGATCTTATATATCTATGTTACCTCTTACATCTCTGTTACCTCTTATATCTCTGTTACCTCTCTACCTCTTACATCTCTGTTACCTCTTACATCTCTGTTACCTCTTATATCTCTGTTACCTCTCTTACATCTCTGTTAGCTCTTATATCTCTGTTACCTCTTACATCTCCGTTACCTCTTACATCTCCGTTACCTCTTACATCTCTGTTATCTCTTATATCTCTGTTTCTTATATCTCCGTTACCTCTTACATCTCTGTTAGCTCTTACATCTCCGTTACCTCTTACATCTCTGTTACCTGTTACCTCTTACATCTCTGTTACCTCTTACATCTCTGTTACCTCTTACATCTCTGTTACCTCTTACATCTCTGTTACCTCTTACATTTCTGTTACCTCTTACATCTCCGTTACCTCTTACATCTCCGTTACCTCTTACATCTCTGTTACCTCTTATATCTCTGTTACCTCTTACATCTCTGTTACCTCTTACATCTCCGTTACCTCTTACATTTCTGTTACCTCTTACATCTCTGTTACCTCTTACATTTCTGTTACCTCTTACATCTCCGTTACCTCTTACATCTCTGTTACCTCTTATATCTATGTTACCTCTTACATCTCTGTTAGCTCTTATATCTATGTTACCTCTTATATCTCTGTTACCTCTTACATCTCTGTTACCTCTTACATCTCTGTTAGCTCTTACATCTCTGTTACCTCTTACATCTCTGTTACCTCTTATATCTCTGTTACCTCTTACATCTCTGTTACCTCTTACATCTCTGTTAGCTCTTACATCTCTGTTAGCTCTTATATCTCTGTTACCTCTTACATCTCTGTTACCTCTTACATCTCTGTTACCTCTTATATCTCTGTTACCTCTTACATCTCTGTTAGCTCTTATATCTCTGTTAGCTCTTATATCTCTGTTAGCTCTTACATCTCTGTTACCTCTTACATCTCTGTTACCTCTTACATCTCCGTTACCCTCTTACATCTCTGTTACCTCTTACATCTCCGTTACCTCTTACATCTCTGTTAGCTCTTACATCTCCGTTACCTCTTATATCTCTGTTAGCTCTTATATCTCCGTTACCTCTTACATCTCTGTTACCTCTTACATCTCTGTTACCTCTTACATCTCCGTTACCTCTTACATCTCTGTTACCTCTTACATCTCTGTTACCTCTTACATCTCCGTTACCTCTTACATCTCTGTTACCTCTTACATCTCTGTTAGCTCTTATATCTAATTCAATATATAATTCAAAGTGGTGTAGGTTTTTCTTTACTGAGTAATTGTTTTTTTGGAGATTGTATCCCCAACATTTAAATAAGAATTTGCACTGTGAAAATATTGTTAGGACAAGCCATTTCTTTCATTATTTAATTTGAGTGACATGTAAACAATGCTTATTATCTTAGTGAATAGTAGGCCCTGATAAACAATTCTAATTATTCTGGATCCGACTAGTAATGATAATCAGTGATTAGCAGAATCCCACCAGCATGCCACCATCTGCTCAAGAGTTTACTTCATGTGAAAAGCTTCCTATTCACACACAGTCATTGTCATAAAATGAGTATGTATTTTAATCGAAACATTATGTTTATCATATATAACCATCAATAAGAATAGGTTACATTTGGAAAATTACTAAAGTGAAATTGACTAATTACTTATTTCATTACTTATTACTTATAAGTTATTTCATGATTTGCGCAAATATTTTAATTGATTACACTGAGTAACTGTAACGCGTGTTTTACATGAATTATAGGTTTAGACATTCTTAAATATAATGTAATGTACTGTAACAAAGAAACATTAACCTGAACAGCTGTACATAGAACAAAGACCAACACCCAAACACGGGAAACACAGGCTTAAATACAAGATACTAGCAAGAAACTTAACAAAGAACACATGAGAGCAATTGCAAGGAGCGGGGTTACAAAATACCAGGTGGGACAACTGGAACATAAACAGAAGCACATGGAACACAAACACAAAATACTTGACAGACAGGAGGGAGGAAGAGCCACACTTGATGGACAGATGGGGGGGCGGAGACAGACGTGACAGTAACAAAACATTTTTTGGTTATACATACTCAAACAAAAAAAAGATATTCATAGAATATATTTGGATCCAGAGTGCAAAAATACATAACTTGTATTTTTTTTCTTGGGACAAGAACTTTTTTAACCATTATTATTTATGTCAGGACCTGGAATTCTATTATTAATAGTACTGCTGTCATCCTGTCACTATTATCCCATATATCACCCCACTATATTTTAATAAAATGGAGGACAATGAAACTGTTACTTGAATAGAAAAAAGAAGAAGAAGAAAAGAAGAAGTAGAAATCCCAAATGGGAACCCTGTCAAAGTTGCCTCCACACTGACCTTAGCAAAGTCATGGCATCACCCTGGCTTGTGTCAGGGTTTATTGCTTAATTGCTCATCACACCATCTGTCTCGGGAAGATTAGGATGCAAATCATCGTCTTTCACTTCGCTGCCACTATAATCCCAATTATCACCATCTAAACCCCACATTACCATGCCTTACGAATCTGTTTACTCCTATGGACTCCACAAATGCATCAGCAGACTGTGGGCATTTCTGACATTTGAAAAATAAAATCAGTGCTTTGGCTCCTGACATGGCCATTCAGTCAGTGAAATCTGACACGTCATAGCTCCTTGTTATATTGATATACGATGTCTGACGCAGTGCGGTTTTACATGAAGTTTTAAATGGGTCTGCCTAGGCATGCATTGACCAGTGCTCCAATATCCACTGCTCTGTACTACCTCCCACAGACTATTCAAAAGCATAGTGAAATCACTGCATTGATCACCGCAAAGTACAGTTCACAAGCCATATTCAAGCTTAAAGGTTTGGTTAAAGGTTGCTTAAAGGTACCTCAACAAAAGGTAAAGGCAGTTACTGGATTACAAAAGGTAGCAATATCTCTTAACATGACAAATCACATCACTCAAGATCAACTCACGTTTGACTGACTCAGAATAAGCAAATCTTTGACCCAAAGCTTTGCAAATCAGGGACAAGACAGTTTAAAAGTATTTGATTGCATTTGCCGTTAATATTACAATTAAAAAACACGTGATGTCCTTCAAATAGAGGCCTGATTTTGACAACTTTTCTCACTGATTAGTTGAATAAAAACTGCTTTTCCACAGTTACACAATGAGTGCAAACTACATTTGTAACTACTTGGTTACTCGGGACCTATAGAATTTGATGAGTAGAATTAACCAAAATCAATGTAAAATTATCATTTTGTAATTATGATTTAGTCTGATAAAAGTTTGAGTAAGTGCATGAAGTGAATTCATTTGCAAAACATATCATTCTGTTGGACACACTGTCCATGTATTCATGTCCATGTATTCATGTTGTATCCATGAATTGTATTCATGGATACAATTCACACTATTCAAAATTCATTATTCTTCCTGATTTCCACACTACAATAATGGAACATGTTTAGACCTGTAAGTTTCACAGTCCTAATTATAATAAAGTGAACATGAACATGATGTCAAATGTTGAATTCTCCTACAGATCAAATTATGCCTTTGATTTTAAAATTATGTTTAAATAATGATCCATCAGCATTGTAATTTTGTGCGAGCCAAGACTTTATTGGCCTTAGAAAGACCTGCCATTTTAAATAACTTCAGAAAGCATAAGGACTTTGCAGACATATAAAAAAGATTATTTGATCTCTTCGTTTGCTTCATTTTTCTGGGGCATCATGGATACTCAGTCTTTGTTGTATTTGCACCTTAGTCAAAGCTTGCTCAAGTTCATAATGCATTGCTCATGTGTATGTATGATCAATATCGATGTCAACTATGACACATTTGACATGCCGTAGGTGCAGGAAGCAGAGATGTGAACAGCCCTAGAAGATCTCGTAACATTGGCTTTGCTTCAATTTCAGACAGGGCCCTGAAGCCAGAGAGAGGAATAAAACATTAATAATATGATACTAAATTACTGAAAGGATAGAGGTATAATCATAGGCATCCTTAGGCTGTGTTATGAAAGCTGCTATAAGAATAAGCAAGCCCAGGGCATAGACATAGAGACATAGAGATTGTTCATGCAACTATAAAGAAGGTTTTTGGACCATAAGTCACTTATAGTAATGCATTAAACTGACCACACACACCACACACTCACCCACACACGTTCCCAACCTTTCATCTCATTGATTTTGTTCAGCAGACCCTGAAGCCCACAGCAATTTCTAATGTTCCTTGGTACACACTCTTATTGATAGACTGCCATGGAGAACGTCTTCTGGTTTTTATAAGCATAACCTGTCCGTGCTTGTCCAGTATGTAGGAGGCGGTCATAATGTCTACCTGTGAGGTCATCAGGTCCATACTGAAGAGCAGATCACCTGCCACAGGAGAAGTTTGTTCAAGTCTCATGAGGGAGGGGTGTGCCACTTCTCACTTGGTTCCACATTCAGACCTCACCTCTTATTCCCTAAACTCCTCCTTCAAATTAGACACTTTTCATGTAGTTCAAGAAGTGTAAGAAAGGAATAAGGCTTCGAAGGGGAGGTAATGGCCCTTGAGGGTTTGTGTCATTTCATTTTGTGGTGTAAAATATGAATGTCATGCCTTTACTATTTGTCTTTTGTCCTAAATTTTAAACACATTTATTGTAGGACAGCTGGCCATTCCTGATGGAGAGAGCGACAAAGACACGGCGAGGACTCCCAGGGTGCTGTGTGCTGCAGGCTGTAAGTAGTTTAAATTGAAAAGTGTTAAATATTTAGTTAGAGTGTTGGTCTGCGCATTGATCTGATTTATTTAAATGTGTCTTATTAGTATAATTAGGTATTGTAATGTCTTACTGTCATAGTGGATTGTGTGTCTTTTAGTTATCAAGTCCCCCACCCGCCCCCTTTCCTTTTATATGGTTGAATGAAAAGGAGCCTTTCAGAACATTTAAAAATCTCTGGATTCTCTGGCACATCTTCTACACCAGTGCTACAATATATACAATTCATAATTCGTGTTTCTTTCCTTCCTACTAGTTTCATAAATAAATTTCACAGGACACTTAGTGTTAAAACAACACATTAAGACAAAACGGGAGTGGAGTACACAAAAATAATGGAGAGGAATGGAGAAGAGATGAAGTTCGGTCCTGTGCCAGCAGCAGTGCACCCTGGGAAGAGAGAGGGCCCTGTGATCTAGCTCCTGAAGTCAGCCACAGACTGAGCTGCCCAGCAGGATGGTGGCTACACCAGCCCTTCCAGCAGCCCACATCACACAGGCGCTCTTTCACAGCAAGATGACACTTTCAGAGGTAACCGAGACTCAAAAAGACGACTCATCTCCAACCTGCTGAGCTGCCCTTCGCCTCTGAAACCAACATGTTCTTACACATGTTGGTGGAATTTTTTTTTTAATGAAATGTACACATTTCATATCTCAACCAAAAATATATTAAACATTCTCAGTAATTACTAACACAATTTAAAATGAGCCCAATTCCTTCAAGGATATAAAAATTTGTAACAGTGAATTAACAATTCTTTAATGTTTAATGTTAAATCAATACATAAGCACCAAAACTCAGCTTATGATTCCTGCCTATGGGTTACAATAGAACTTGTAGAGAGACTCTGACGCCCGAGTGGCTGGTTGATAAAGCGCATGAGAGATAAGGAGCTAAAGGGAATTGAACTCTTAATTAAGATTGATCCAGTCCCACAGGGCTGGGACAGAAGTGTCCATAAATCTCAATGTTTTCTCACTCAGATTGCTCTGAGCCATCATTTCCTTTGTCCCCCCCCCAGCTCTGTATTAAAGCTATAAAGCTGTCTTGAGTACAAGAGATGTTTTGGACTAAATTCCACTGTCTTCTGGGATTGTGGATTGTAAATCCTTTTAGGTCTCAAACAAAAAAGGCCTAAACTGTGTCTGGAAAACCGATCCACAACCTATGCCCCTCCAGTCTAGAGCACAATGAGTTGATGGCAATGCTAACAGGCATGTGGACAGGCTCCGTGATGCCTTGGCTGAGTGGTGGATGGAGAATGGCCATAAATGTGTGCTCGATGCAGTGTAAGGCACAATACAATGAAACACTCCATTAGAACACATCACCAACACCTGTTGGGTACATAGAAACACCTATCAAGACATGTAACATTCCACCCCCCTGGGGCAAGCACTATTTAGCAGTCCAGAGGTGCAGCCAACAACTGAGGTTGCAGATGTACTCTTTGCCATCTGTGGCCAGCAGTCTCCAACGACATGACTGGCTTCACTGTGGCTGGAAATAAAGAAATTCAAGGTTCCTGTCTTCACTGTTGCTGTACCATTCAGTGTCCTGTGCCCCCATGCTGGAAGACCTTTTAGAGAACCATTGATACAGAAAGCAAAAACATCAAAGGTGAGTACTTTGTTGCCATTGGAAATGTACAAATGGAAACTCTTGGATTATTTGCTTTTAAAAAAAATGCATGCAATTAAAATAAAAAAACAAAAACATTACTTTTTGCAGCTTGTGTACATGTACAGAGTCGATAACCAGCCAGCAATGTCGGTTCTTTTTCCACTCTGAGAGGCTTTTCAACATTTTCAATGGCAATGTGGTGTGATATCAAGCCCACATGGGTTTGCCAATTAGCAGGCAGGACAGTGTGGTGATGCACAGCGTGCCTTGAGGAATGTGAACATTCTTCAATCAATTTCCTGTGCACTGAGAAGCTTAAGTTGGTTTTACTGACAGAGGCACTAATCTGAAGAAAAGGTGGTTTTCCTTCACCTCTACAAATATCACAAGCTGTGAAAAAGGCTACTTGTGATTTTGGAGAGAGAGAGAGAGAGAGAGAGAGAGAGAGAAGGAAAGATACTGTAGGTCTCATAAACTCACAGCTCTCATGGGGCAATCAAATAGAGAAAGTAGTCCGATTTCTATGAAAAACAACATTTCCCAGACTGCCCAAACTGCACGACACAGCAGACAAGCCCATAGGCCAAATAAGCAGAGAAACCTTGGGGCAGCACATACCCCGCTTTGGTCCACTTGTGTACTTGGTGCTCTTTAAGCTGCAGCTATGTGCAATTTCAAACCTGTTTCTCCCTCATGTTTTCAGATGGCAACAAAATCTATAAAATGTTATTGAATATTCATATACACAAAATGGCAAGTGACAACCTTTTTTGTATATATGTCCAACACACAATTCAGTCAGATTGATAAGAACATTATTGCATTGTATTGACATTTTTTGTGTCTGTCTGTTTTATTGGGGGTGGTGCACATCCCTAAAACCACATGATTATGTTAGGGTGAACGTCGTGTATGTAGATTCAGGTTTTAACATCGCTGTGCCCTCCAAAACACTGATAACACGCATCCTTCCACCTCTCTCTCTCTTCTTCTCTCCCTCATCCATCACTGTGATCTGTTTATCTTCTTGCTGTGGACACTGAAACTTTGCAGTTGCTTTCTGAGATTGTCTTGTTCCTCCTACTTTGTTGCTGAAAGTGATTCCACCACTTACATCTCCTATGATAAATGGCCCTCACTAGGATCCTGCCATTCTAGATTTATCTACTCTTTGTATATATTCCTCCATGTAAATTCAATCAATCCTGCGATATTGACAGATATGACAATTGCTTTGGCTCACTCACCATAGAGAGCATTATTCAACATCAAGTTGAAAAGGGGACCACTTGTAAATTGATTTTTCCTCTTTAGTCGGTCACCTATAGTCATACTAAAAGAACTTATTTTAAAATCATTGGTATGGTAAAAAAAAACAGGTCATTATTTCATTATCTGAAAATGCTATGTGTTATTAGTTACATGCACTGTAGTGCAAGGAGACTCTAAATCAAGGTGACTTTATAGTCAGGATAACATGAAAAAAGACACAGTGCGAGTGAGCAACACTTGATTTCTACCCTGTTGAGCTCTTTGTGTGTGTGCTTTCAGTGGTGTCTCAGTGGTTCACTCCTTCTGTCACATCCAATCACGTCTAAGCATTTCTCCTGTGTGAGGCTCCATGATGAAGCAGGGGGAGCCCATCTGCCCAGCCTTCTCCCTATGGACGTGTCTCACAACACGCTCTGTTTGTTTTACTCTTGACCTGCCTCTTTCAGGTGTAAGGCTTCTATCTAAATTGTAGTAGAGGGGGGCTGTTCTCTATGAAGCAATCTCAAACTCCTCATCTATAACTGAATCTCCGCTGCCAATATGTACTAGCGGATGTTGTATATTGGTAGAGTACATGATTGGACAGTTAGTGGGCCGGGCCATTGTTCGCCATACCTGTGAGAGCTGTGAGGATTGGGATTACGACCCACGCAGACACAGCAGCAAGCCGGACGGCTCTTTCGCACGCGTGTCGTTTGTGAACTCAGGACATCTCAGGTGTGTCTTCCTCCACTACAGCTTCGCTGTCTGTTCGCATCCCAAGCGGCGGTGTTACCATTGTCAGGGTGCACAGCGATGTGACATACCCTTTCAGTAAATCTGTGGCAAAAAACGATCAACGTCTGCTTATGCTGCCACAGAGGAGCGTTGGCAGGCCCAAAGAAAACTCCTTCACCATCAGCATGTCTACAGTCCGCTTGGTCATCATCGCCCAGGACAACTCTCTCTATTCTATTTGTCTGGCACCGGGTGACAGCATCAGTGCCTGAAGTGGTGCCAGGGGTCCATAAAGCTGCCCATGGCCTAGAACTCTGCAGGTTAGAGGGATGGCAGGGTGAAATCTGTCATACATCTTCCTAAATTACCAGCTGTGCAGCATCTCCACACAGTTCTATGTGCTCTAAAAAAAAAAATTGGAGTGATACCCGGTGATGGAAAGAGGCACACTCCTTTTTTCCCCCCCATACAGTGCTTTTAGAGAAGAAAACTCCTGCATGGAGAGGACTGGATAGATGTGACATTCCTCTAAACCTTTGACAGGATTGCGTAGTTACACCCTCCTGCTGATTACATGTTTTAATGTGGCATCATACCATGGCGCCTTGCGAAGGTCGATGACAGACCTGACTAGCCTGTTTCCTAGAGGTGCAATGGCAGATCTTTCTCTACAGTTGCTTGGAAAGCCCACACATTACGTGCCTTGTATTATAGGATTAAAGGAAGGACAATTAGATGTTTTTCTCCCATAATATTGGTGTGCTGACATAAAGATTATGGCTGTGTTCAGAATAACTGATTAAAGGGTCAGAAATGCTTTGCATGCTTTGCATTTTGACAAATCACCATGTTTGGATTGCACCATGTTTGGATGTTGATGTTCAAGCTGTCCGTTCCCTTTGCATTGGCTGTAAACAAGGGAAAGGTGAGGTCACAGATGGGGAGCAGTATGTTTTATGGATTTGCCTCTGCATATATTCTAACTTCTCAAAAACAGGATGTTCAGTTGGAAATGATCTGTAGATCCGTTAGACTCTTGGAGTTACACTCTCATAGTTATCTTACTTATTTGCATTCAGTGAATGCATCTCTTGGATCTCACATATACCCACACAGTATAGATACAATAAAAACATCTTGCTGAGACCTTTTGATCAGAACTGGGTCACTAATGAAAGAGACCTAAAATGGCTGACACAACATATGCAGGCTGTAGAACTTTGGTTATGTGGATTAGAACTCAAATGTATGAATACTTAAGAGTTACCGCAGGAGGACTGTTTCTGCGTCATTACTAGTTTAAAAGGTTTTTATATCTTATAAGGGAACTGTACAAAAAGTCTAGATTTTGTGTGTAAATGCTTTAAAACGCTTTGCAGTGCAAAGTCAGGATTATCACAGTTCATTTTTTAATTGTCTTCACAGGTCTTCAGCGGGTGCTGGGATTCGGTTAATAATCCATTAATTTTAATAATCCATTGTGTTGCTTTTACAGTTCTACAACAGTAATGCTCAATTGATTTTGAGCTCTGAGAACAGCCTTAGGAATCAGGGAGCAAGCCTCATAAACAGCTTTTATTTGACCAAACCTCCAAAGAGCAAAGAGTCAATTCTGTAGATTGTTTATGTCCTATGTGTAAATATAATTAAGGTTCTAAAGATGCATCACAGCATTACGTTATTGGAAATGTGTGTAAATTATTTCTGTTGTTTACTGATGTAAACCTATGATGTCATCATGGACTTGGTCCAGAGGTGCATGTCTAAACATAAATGGAGAGGTGTAGGGAGGTGTGGGGAGGTGTGGGGAGGTGTAGGGAGATGTGGGGAGGTATAGGCAGGTGTGGGGAGGTTCAGGCAGGTGTGGGGAGGGTAAAGGCATTGGATATTTTTTTTTGTGTGAGGACTTATTGAAGGTGGCATGTTATTCACTGGAAGATGAGTAAGCATATTTGAATGCAAAATGTAGGCACACAGAGGTCCTGAATTCAGAATTTATACTGTGGAGAAAAGACCATAAACCTCTGACACATACTAGGTGAATAGCAGCTTGCCTCTCAAAACATCTCAATGAAAAAAAAAATAGTATGCAAACTTGCAAATGAATAATTTCAGTTTGAAGTGTTACTGGTGTTGCAAAGAATACAAATATTTTATTAGATTTTATATATTTTTAATATGTATATTTTTTCTTTCAAATCTGTTTTGACTTACCATGTTTAAAAGTGCTTGTAACGACGCAAGTGCCGACAGGAGCGAGAAGAGTCATAACAGTCCAGGGTCATCACAGGCAGGCAATCAGGTGCAGAATAGTAACTGTAAAATACGTAAAGACATAACGGACTAAAGTAAAAACCCCACACCACTCTAGACACTAGACTAGACAGATACTAGGAACTGACAAGACAAAACAAGGCTTAAACTAAATACCAGTGTACAGGTACAAACCAGACAGCAGAAACACAGAGGTTAGAAAAGCAGGGGCTTCATACAGGAACAAAAAACACAGGGTTTAAATACACACTGAAATCAAGAAAAAAACAAAAAACACTGCTGGGAACAATGGCAAGAAGGCGTAGTTACAAATGACAAGGGCGTGGCTGCAGAGAACACATGGGAACACAAAAACAAAAGCACATGACAGGAGAACAAGGGCAGGGCTAAAGGGAATATGAAAACAAGATAGACAGGTGGGGCAGAGCCAGATGTGACAATGCTGGCCTCTTAATATCACTTTATGTGTTAAAAAAGCAATAGCATAAGTAATAATAACACTGTGTGTATTAGATAACAGCTAGAAACACTACAACATTATTTCTAATACAAGTCTAATGGTGCAGTTCATGATTATGGAGTCATTGATATTAAATCTACAGTGGAAAGGCCAAAGAGACAGCAGGAGAGGAGCATGTGTTTAAGACACTGTTTTTTGTCCTCTTAAAGAAGGTGATGTGATTGGTTTAGGTGAGGTGATGTGATTGGTTGCATGACTTCAGCATGCCTCCCTGGCATGGTGCGATGGCATAAGATGGCATTCAAATGGTGCGTTTTTTGGAATGTACCAAAACAGACAAATACAAAATGATCGTTGCCAAGTTACATCCATCAAGTGCAGAAACACAGCATTCGACATTGCGATGACCATAAAGCAGACGTGTTAACATCAGAGGAGCTAATGAGAGCAGCAGGGGAGGTTCTGCGTGATGCCTCCTTGCCACAGCTCAGATGCTCAAAAAGCACATGACGCGCGTAGCGCGTTCTGAAGCTTTGAGGGCTGGTGCTCTTCATAGCCACTGCGTCATGGTGCAGAAAAACCATCCATCTCGTTTTCTTTCTTCTCCATTTCTCTACCTGGTTCTTCGGAGGTACCGTGACACCTGCCGTGCACTTGATTCTGCGCAAATATGAAACCTCTTCACCGAGCTCTTCAATACTGTCTGCAATAAGGGGCCTTCTGTGGAGATTCACTTGATGGCTTATTGTTTCAGATCAAGCAGATCTTCTTTCACTCCCCACTGTTCCCCATCTGTTGTCTCTTGGAGACAAGGAGAGTAATTCGAGACGAGGCTCCAGATTCATCTGTAATATTTCCAAAGCTCAATAATTCATCAGTAACAAATGAATTGAGAGTATCAGTGTAACAGTACTCCGTAACTGAAATAGGTTAAACCATTAGATTAGATGAGACTGAACGGTGGGGAACATTGGTAGATTGCCAACTGATCTGGAGAGCTATCTGTGCTGTTTGCACAGTCTGTGTGTTTATGTCGCACAGAAATACATCTCAGAAAACAATGATGAAAAAAAAAACATTGTTTTGAACAATAAGGCATCTCCTGTCTGTTTTTAACATGCAAAGCCTTAAAAAGACATAAAGGTGTCACACGTTTGTTGTAGTGTGTTGTAGGCGCTCGAGTCACAAGGCCACTAAGTGCCACAAAGGAAAAGACCAAGGTCGACTGTGTTTAAGTCACCTGCTCCCGCCATTAATCAGGAGGGAGGTAGCTCAGTGCAACACGGTGGTGTGCAGAATCTCCCACTGATCTGCAAGGTCACCCTGCTGCAGCGATGTCACCCTGCACCTCCCATCTGCAGGAGCGGTCGTATGCTGTTAAAAGGACAGGTCTATGACAAAGGCTGATTTTACTCAATTAAGCGGTCTGCCGCAGAGACAAGGGATCAAATTAGTGTTGTTTTGAGGAGCGGTTTGTTGAAACAGACCAGACAACTGGCAGTGGGATCATTAGCGTCTGCTCGTTGTAGATGACCGTTTGGCTGAAGTACTTGGAGGTTTGCTTTCATTGTTATTAAATATCAGAGAAGTCGTGTGAACTATGTCTGGTACAAAGAACTGTTGTCACCTTAAAATCGAGTCCTCGTCCTACAGGTGAAAGAGACAGTCCGTCTCCTACCGGACCTGCTCGCAACTGTGCAGTTTATGAGTGAGATCCTGCCCTGAACAGCCTGACGGGGTCCTGGTGTCACATTCTCATAAGTCAAGGTAAGCTGTTGGGGCCTGGAGATATGAGATGGTATGATTCATTCCTCTGAACATTAGGATTCAGTGGTAATAGAAAAGAGGGAGAGGCCTCGGCCCCTCTAATATGGGGATTTACTGCAGTGAAGAGTCAGCCGTCTCGGGGGCACAGAAGGGGCCGTAATAAAAGCTGTCCTTTCAGTGCCCTAAGCTAAGGTGCCATGAATCAGGCTCCAAACACAAGCTTTGGTGCAAAGAAAGACCCCAAATCACACTTTGTAGCACATGTACAATTTGTGGGTAACAGCACAAAAGCTCATTAGAATGTAGGACACGTTCGTTTAACGTGGGGACATTGCACTCACGGCCAAAACATGAATGAATGAATGTTAATTCACCAACAGTTAATTCTTGGCTTTTTTAAAAGCTTCGCTTGTGTGTTGAATACCGTCATGCAAATTTACATTTATGGCATTTCTCATGAATACTATTCCCACCTGGCACAATATCCATAGACATAAAAGGGGATTATTTGAGATGGAACAATGCAAGGTAGCAATTATGCCATCATCACTTAAGAGTTGCCAAGCAACAGAAACCACCCATCTGGCGGTAAATTTCTATAATATACAGATATTGTGGAATGATAAACTGGCTGATCACCTTTAAAATCAAAGGAGAGTGGAGTGACAAGTCGATATGTTCGTGTAGATTTTTTGTTCAGCAAAACGTAGTTGTCATGCATTGGGTTCCTTTTATTCACTGATAGATACCTAATGAGAGCAGGCAGTTTGTTGTGACAGGAGAACATGTATTCCTAAACACCTAATTTCAGCAGTTAATATGGGGAAGGACATCATTAGTAAAAATATTGTATGGGGTTGGTAAAAATGCCTCTAAATAATGCAGGCATTGCTTTCCCAAGAACTATTGCTGAGGACATTTTACCCGGATTTTAGTGTCGTTTTATAAGACTGGACTGCAGCTTCCTGCTTTTGCTAACTGCACACTGTAAAATGCTCCACAATCAGGGATTTGGAAATCCCTATCGTGAAGAGTCCTCTTCAGTCACTATTTGCCTTGCTGCTATAGAAGGTCATTTGCTCAGTGTGAAATGAACTACTCAATAGTCTTAAATCTCTCTCCACCTTTCACCTTCACTGCCTTAAATCCCATAAATGCCTCAAGTCTAAGCCAGTGCTTAGATTAGACATAAAAGAGACGTCCTCGATCATGGTAGGTTAGATGAAGTGCAATAGTCCTCCTTAACTCACTTTACCAGCTGTGAGAAGAGAGAAAAGCATGTTATTTTCATAAAATCTCAGTACAAAGTGTTGAATAAATAAATAAAAAATAAAGTACTGAAATAAAAAAAGAAAGAAGGGTAAAGTTATGATAGCTCAAGAAATATTTGACAGCTCAAAGCTTTTCTTTCCCCTTTTCACAGTACGTGAAGTCACAACACAGACTTTTTCTTGACAGTTGAGATTAGAGGAACTGTCTGAAGCATCTAGTTAACCCACGGAGGTCTATGGTGTAAATCTTGTCACATTATGTGATTTATGGGAAGAAACTGAGTCAAGATACAGGCATGTGCAATAAGCCTAATGAACATTCCCGTCTTGTCCTGCCAACATTCCTACCACAGCTCTCAGGGACTGTGGCATTGAGGGAACAGGGCATAATCCTGGTGGGGCGAGACTAGAAAGATGAGCTCTTTAGAGTTTCTCCGAACTGTCTTTGATCATGTGCGCCACACATGTGAGATATAGAGACAGAGGGAGGTGAGATGATGAGGCGCCTTTCTTCCAATATAAGGGGTTGAATCAAAGGCTCTTCTGCACTGTATATTTTCCTCTAGTATTAATTTAAGGACTTGTCTCAGGTTGAACCAAGTAAAATATGCATTATATATTTATCAGAATGAATAATATCAACCCATGTGTTGGTAGATTGATACTGTGTATTTCTACTGGCTAACATGATATTTGATACTTGGTTTTCCATCCACCGATGCCATGTTTTCATTAGCCTTCATTCTAACAACCTAGTGATCTCAGCTAATTAGAGTGTGATATAGATTAGTGCACAGTATCGTTGCTGGTATTGATGCAACGTATGTTATGAATTGATTTTGTTACAAAACACTAAACTGTAGAGTCCTATTAGTCCTTTGAGAACCTTGCATCATTACTGAGATAAAATCCTTCTGTCCTAGAAGGGCAGAACTATGTAAACGCAAAGACGCAAGCTTTCTGATCATCGTTGTTAACCTTGCATAATCTAAAATATACGACTTTGCCCCTTGTAAAGACCACTGTGGCTCAGACGCAAGACACAAACACCAGAGCCACATTTGCTGAAAAGGGCATTTCCTAAGGGCGGTTGTATTTGGTGTGTTACCCGTTTATACCACAGAGCACTAAAAGATTTCGCTGTGAAGTATGACTCTCACATAGAAGACCACTGCTATAAAGGAGCACAGCTATCAGAAGCCTCCTTACACTCACAAATGAAGCCGAAGCAAAGGGAAATCCATTAGTGCTCTGTCTTAATGGTGGAAGTTTGTGCGAAACCAAGGCACAGATCCGCAGACCTGCAGATCAAGGACAAAGCAGACGGATTGCGGAGAACTTTTTTATTATCAAAATAAACACTGATTTTACCATGTTCGTCGGGGAGTTTGTCATGGCTCAGAAGAACCGCTTGCAGCCCTTTAGACGCCCCATAATGTTGTTTTCATCATAGTATATAACAGCAAAGTACAGCATATTTTAAGAAGAAAACAATTCTAATATATTGAATAATCTGCACTGTCAAAAGACAAAAAAAAAGGATTTACCGGCTCTCCTATCCACTGTATGTGTGAACGTCACCTTTATTTTTTCTGTTAATCACCGGCTCTGTTCTGTGGCTGATGGTGCTAACCTTGCCGTAACTGTCTGCATCTGAATCATTTATCTACCTCAGACCAATTCAAGTTCAAATTAAGTATTATTATCTAATTATTTTCTGACTCTATAACTGAATGTTTACCCTTTTGTCTTTTACATGTTTGCTTTAAATGGAAAGATTGGAAGATCATTTTTAAGATGAGGTCATTTTTTTTACCTTTTGACCTGATTCCATTCAGTTTAGACCCAGCAATGAGTGTAATTATCTGTTCAATCTGTCCAATAACTAATTTTTTTTTCAGACGCCTCAAGGCAACCAATTAATTCTCAAATTAAGGAGATATTGAAAACAACAATGTACTTAAATCGTTCCAAACAAGCTAAAATATGACTCTCTAAAAGTAATAAAACCATACCAAAGTCTTTTTGAAGTTGTTTTGCCATAATTAATTTGTGCTGAGACATAAAGGAAAAAAAAAGAAGTATATTGGCTACACGGAAATATATGCATTTTGAAAGCGTAAATTTCCAATCTGACGTAGGGTACTGGAATATGCACTGCCTGTTAGCAGGTGATTCATCTGTGTGATGATCTGGAGAGAGATTCGTGCGTAAAACAACTTGTCCCTTTCATCAGGAGCGTGCCAGCCGCTCTAGTTTAAAAGCTTTGCTGAGTCCACCACCATAAGTGTCTCTTATGCAACTTTAATGCATCTCAGAAGCAGTGCTGTCCTTCTTGTCTGTGGAGGTTTAGCTGGGGGGGGGGGTGCAGATTCTGCTAGCTATTACTCTCCACGGTCATGTATTTGAGAGCAGCGAAACCATATCGACGGGACATGTTCTGCTGAAACTCCTCTTTGAGCGTCTTGAGACAAACGCGGTACTGTTCGTTTGAGCGGAACTTGGTGATGTCGAAGCTGGGCGCATGGGGCATGTGGATCATAAAGGCGTTGGGCAGAACCACAAACTCATATTCCTGCAAAGAGAACAAGTGGATTTATCATGTCAGAAAAAAAAAGTCTTTTTATTCATCAATAAAATCTGAAGTGGACTGGAGAGACATTACTAAGTATACAAAAGAGATGCAGTGTGAGCTTAATTTCTGTTTTGCAGGTATATCTCATTTCATGATCCCATGAAAATAATAAAAAAAATATTGTAAGGACTTGATGCAGCTGCATCTTCTTAGTGGAAAGTAATAAAATTCAATCCTGGCTGAGGTAGAGGTTGCTGTAGAAGCAGGAGGGGAATAATTCATGTGAACAAAATGAACCAAACTAAGAAATGTATGAAACAGACCAGATATTTTTAAATCCATCACTTTTTGATCCATGTTAATGACTCCAATAAATCATTTTCTTTAATCAAATGTACAAATGTTCTCATAAATGACCAGTTAGCAAGGTCTGCAAGTGTATAATTGAATTAAGACCTAATCTTCCCAGGTTATAAAAATGTTGAAAAAAAAGCCTTGTTTTTTGTAGATACATAAACAGGAAAAAGGTGTATTGATAATTAATTTTGTCTTTGAAAGAGAAAAATAACATAATATTTAGAGGAAATAACAAGGAATTAGGGTGAAACCCCACTTTTGCACCTGCAGATTCCTGCTTTGATTGATGGAGGACTGAAGTATTGCATGGTCTTATTGCTGTATTTCCTTATGTATGTAAGGTTAGTAAGATCAATGCACTGTGATCTAATGATTTTAAATTTACTCATTATGTGCATTATGTGCATCAATGCTCCATATCACCATTAAATTCTTTATGTTTTTCAAATGTTTTCATAATAATAATTTCAGCTGCATCTTTCTTGAGTTTGAGGGAGCAGACATCAGATTAGATGCATTACCTGTGCATCCAGCTCCATAATGTGGGCCACTTTGTTCCATCCGAATCCCACAAACCTGCGGTCGTACTCAGGACTGTCCCTCCGTACCATGACATACGGCTCAAAGTCTGCCTCCCACTGCACTCTGTACGGCGTCGTGGCCGTCCGCCATTTTGCAAAGTTAGTCGGGGCGTGGCCTTTTGTCCATACATGGTACCTGAGGTATTAATTAACAAATACTACAATATACAGAATAGTAGAGAACTTAATAAATCATTAATCAGGAACAGAATTAAATCTACATTCATCATGTTAAAGCATAGCACATTTGAAATGCAGATAGAAATGTGTAAAATCCACTTAGCTGGGGCTACAATTTAAATCAGTGCATCCACTCACTTTCCTGTGAAACCACAGATAATAAATCATACTGGTCTCATATGAAGGAAAGCTGTGAGCCTGTTTCTTCTTTCAGTTTACCAGGGCTTGCCCTAGATACCAGACTGTAGGCTGCCACTGAATTTGCCATGCATCAGTGTTATTCTTAGTTCAAAAAACTGACTTGGAGTCTCAACATTGTGCAAATAGTAACATATGTTGAGCAGTCTGCAAATGACCAACTGAGTCCTAATATAGATTTAATGAAGCTAACAATTGATGGAGCAAAAATATGGTTTGGAGACTTAAATGTCATCATTTGAAATGATTTTAATCGCATTAATCCTTGTGACGAAAAGGTGTATCAATTGCTAGTTCAACAGCATACTATTCTGGACAAGACTTCACAAATGAACCGTACTGGTCACCTCTGTCACAGGCTGCAGAGTTAAGGTGATTTGCTTGGAGGGTTATATTTGCCTTATCAAGTTATCTACCTGCAAAATTACTGGGAGGTGCTACTGTTCTCTTGAGGTAATTGATGTAATTTAATGAGGTAATTAAAGTTACTGATGTTTCCATGCAGTCAGGAACCATCTCTGATCCCTACTGTACAATTAACACCATTGTAGCCTCAAAGGCTGTATATCCCAGGGTCCTAAAGGATAACTTTTTTTAGCTGAAATGTCCAAACACCTATGCCTGGGGTTAAAGCAGCTTTATCTTTGAAAATGTAACATGCCTTCTCTCACAGACACTGGGAGCCAGTGACAAGTATGTTACTTTTCAGGACAAAACACGTACAAAACACTGTCTAGCAGGTGAGCTACAGGAGCAGTGGTTCCTAAGACTTTTACCTGAAGGTGAAGAGGGTGCCCATGTCCAGCTGGGACAGAAGTTCAGCCTTGGATTTGGGGTAGGAGAGCCGGTAACGCAGTGTCTCAAATGCAGGCACCACCAGAGCCTTCTTAGTGTTAGTCATGTCCAGCTGAACCACCGACTTCCTGCAGGACCATCAGCGTATGGTTCAGGTACTCAATACCAGCTGGTGTTCATAGTCTGTTCTATACAACGGTATCAGCATTCTCCAGAGCTTCTGGTAATTCTTTTTGGAAAACTTCAGTTTTCCAACAAATGCAGAGAAGCTTCAGAACTCTTAGACATTTGTCACCACAGTTTATAGGTTTTACTGTGTCCCCCTATCCTTTTCCAATCCTGTAGGCGCCGACCTTACCTGAGGTACTCGTAGAGTCCATACATGGGCAGGAAGTCGATGTCAGACAGGAACATATAGGGTGTGTTGACCTGCCTCATGGCGACGTTGCGCAGCAGGTTGACGGGGTAAAACTGGCCCTCCTTGTAGACGATGTGGTATCCCACGTTGCTTCTGCTCATGAGCACCTCGGAACCCTGGGCATAGCGCAGGAATTGCTGGGCCTCGGCGTCGGACAGGTAGAGAGCCAGACTGATGGGGCCCTCCCAGTGTTTACAGATGGCCTCCAGCATCTGCAGTCTGCACCACACAAACATTAAAATTGTATTAACCAACAAACCTTAATCTGCGTTCTCTGCATTATCAAATTGAGCTGTTAGAAATGCAGGTTTTTCTGAAATAAATGGACAAATAACAAAGACTTAGATGGTGCTTCTTAGCAGCATAGGCCTATAGCATGGCACTAAAAGCTTGGGAGAAGTCAATGAAAGCGTTCATTTATCAAACGCATCTTGCAAAAGAAAATCAGTAAAACCTTCATAGGCTGAATTTTATTGATGTTACCAAGCCAATGACGCCATTGTACCTCCATTAGCAAGATACTGTCTTGCAGAGCTCAGATAATCTGTTTGCAGTTTTTATAACGAGTTCACTAAAAGTGCAGATCTCAGTAGTATGTCCACTAGCTAGATCACTGTGGACTTCTATTACACTCCTTAAACTGGAACTAATCAATTCTGACAATTAGTCTTTTATCATCAAGATAAGACAGATTTTATGTGATATATAGTATTAGTTGAATGTAATTTTAAAGTCCTGCGAAATGCATGTCTGAACTGAAAGATGAGCTGCTAGTTCCAAGGCTTTGATAAAATGCCACCTTAACATTAGGAATACCTGATCTAATACTAAAACACTGATCCTATTTGATCCAGTCAAATTAAATGGAAGGAAAATTAGTAAAGAAAAGAAATCTTTATTGCCTCTCAACATGAGTCAGAGATTTCAAAGTATCTTCATGACTCTGCCCACGGAACACACATTTTCCAGTATAATTATTATTTTCACCAGGACATTTCATTTTATTCACCTTATGCCTGTCGTTACAATTTTTTCAGATACCTTCCTGAAATTTTCAGCAACATAAACATATAGTGAAAAAAAAATGTTGAGTTCTTCCATACCTGTCCATAGAGAGCTGGGCCACCAGCGTGACGTCAGTCTGGTCTGCGCTGGGTTGGTACTCGTAGTGCAGGAAGTAGAGGTGTGTGCGGTGCACAGTGAATCGCTCCCGCCGGAACTCATAACACGGGTCGTCCTCATCCAGCTCCAGCAGAGTCTTCTGGAGCTGACGTACCATCAGACACACGTTAGTGAGACTGCATGAAGGAGAGCATTACAGCAACACGCTCTGGAGACTCTAGAAACGGCTGCATAAAGATCTTGTGGTGTTTGCAACTAATACCTACATGCCTATTGTGGGAGCAGGTAATCACGTTGTTCACATGCACTGCAAAGTTGTATCTACTAGCTAATTATCATCTAGTCCACTTTCATGAAATTCTATCAGTACAAATACAACACAAATACTGTGGTTGCATCATTTGGCACTTTGCATCCATAAAATAACACTTTATACTGTATTGTAGCATACAGTAGTATTCAGTACTATACCACCCTTGTTACTGTTATGCTTGTACCAGTACCACCGTGGTGTACCTACATTCTCACTGTTGTGGTCGGTCTCGCTGGGGCAGCCAAAGAGCTCCCTCCTCAACAGGTTGCCGTCGTACTCCAGGAAGGTCAGGTAAAGGTTCCTGAAGAACTCCACGTGCTTGTTCTTCACCCGCAGCTTCTTAGGAGAGTTCCAGTGGATCACCTGTGTTATGAGACACATCAGACTTCATATGATAATAATTCATTAGTCAATACTTAATCAGCATGGCATATTGGACTCTTGTTAGTGAGATTTGGCTAAATGCTCCATGGCAACATAATCATCCATATAGTGCTCCATACAAAACCAGAAGCAAAGTGAGTGAAAAAAAATAGTGCTTATTTATGCTAAGTGAAAATAGCATTAACCACACAGATCGCCTATTTACACTAAATCCACTGACATCGCATGCCGATAATACACCAATGAAATCTTAACCTTACACATATGAAATTTGGCCATAATCTTCCTGAGCATATCATGCAGGAGTGATGAAACTAGAGCTGGCTACTGTGAAATCCCCATGCATTAATTTACAGTGACACATGATGTCACATCGCAAGGTCATATGTGTAGTTGTATGTGTACAATTTCAGAATTCAGAGGCCGTCTTCAAGCAGATGTCCTGACTGTTGTCCAGCAGGTCCAAGTGGATAAGCTTTTGAAACACATTAAACATTGTCTCATTTAATCAGCAAGAGTAGGACAATTTCATGATGGCTGAATTTATTTGAAATCGTTCTTTTTTATATGTATTTTTCTACTATATTGCTATTTTCATTATTTCATGTTTATTTATTTGCTTACTAAAATAGCTACTTATTATAGCTACTGATTCCTCTGTGGTCAAGGGTGTCATTCAAGCGCATTAGTAATGTGTAGCTCTCTCAATTTTACTTTCTTCAATAAAACACATTTCATTACACCTTCAGACCAAAAGATTAATGTGCTGCAATTGGTTAGGAGCAATTCAAAGCTTTACCTTGGTTAAACTGCATTACACAACTGAAATGTAGCCTACCATAGATCAGAAAAACATTTTTAGAAAGCACAGCCATATAAGTCAGAAATAATATAGTACTAATCGGACAAGAACAGTAATCAGGCCCTGGAGAGTGGGCTGTTGGTAAGAATGCTACTCTAAGCACTTATCATGGCAAAGCAGTTTTATAGGTTTATATGAATATAGGTTATGACCAGGTCAGTTCAATAAAACAGCATGATGAATGATTAAATGCATGATGAAATGCGTGATGAAATGCATGATAAAATGCATGATGCATTTTAGTAGAACTGCAAATGTTTTTTTTTTATTTACATTGCAACATTGTAAACATTCACATGCACTGCAACATTGTAAACAGTATCAGGCATTATTTGCACAAAGTCTACATAGCATTCTGCTTACATTTAGAACACACAGTGTGATGTTTCTATGCACACTTGATGTAAGTAGTTCAGTGGTACTATGTACACTTAGTGTATATAACACTATATTGTTATTACAATTAGAGTAAATAGCACCTGCAATGCAAAGTTTCAATGCTCATTTTGGGATTTGGCATGCAATGTGATCAGTACTGACAGATTTCCTGCTATACTGCTACATTTTACTGAGGCTTTTTTACCACTGCAACCAGTGGCGGCTCATGCTAAAAGTTTTGAGGGGGGGCACAAACAAACGGAAAAATCAATACACAAACAAAGGTGCACAAAAAAGGTAACATACATATCCCAGCGAGATTGTACGTGTTAGGTAACAGCAGAAGAATAAGTGTATTACACAAGCTTGTTGGTGTATTAATACAGTAAATGCTTAGGTTAGTACGCTATACGCTAGTTTGGTCAGGATTTGCTTCAGTTGTTAGCTTAGCTACCAAGCTAGCATATATTTTATTTAACGGTAGTTTATTATCAAACTTTTTTGTTGTACTCAGACCTTTCACATGCTGTCCTACACACACATACAGACATTCCACACACATTACTGTAAGACCTTTCAGTGTCCCATTCACGCCTCCCTCACCTTGAGGTCGGAGACGTCTCTGTAGCACTTCTCGGACCGCGTGTGATCGGACAGCTGGACGTTCCAGAAGCAAGGCAGCTGGTGTACCAGGAATGGGTTCTGTTTGATCACAGCGTTGAAGATATCCTGCAAAGCACAACAGCAGGCCTTACATTCCCTTACATCAGATGCAAACAACACAAGGCATCTGTGAGAATTACTGAAATGGACCAGTCTCGTTTGATATAAAATAGACATAACTCAAAAGACCTTTTAAACACCATATGACTCCATATGACCCCACTTTTAACTGACTACAAAAGCAATAAACCAAATAATGTATGTAATGACAAAGGACAGGTGCTGGGCTTGGTGAATGGTAATCTAAAGGCACTACGGAGACAGCACAGACTCCACTACAGGACAGAAGAAGAAAATAAAGACTGATAATAGAGCCTTTTGAATTACACAAATGACTTTTTTGTTTGTTTCTAATGAATGGTATAATTGTGTAACTTTACACATTACCTGAAATGGATGTGCAAGGGTGGGCCTCTGAGCTTTCATGATGTGAAGTAAAGATAGTGCTCAGCAACCCTAAGTCTGGAGTGTGCGTGTGTGTGTGTACATGTGTGTATTTATGTCTGTGTGTCATACGTCCCCAAATTGCACTTATGCAGGTACGTGTATATATGTGTGTGTGTGTGTTTCTGTACATGTGTGTGTGCATGCATGTGCGTGCATGCATTTGCACGTGTGTGTGTGTACCTGATCTGCTAGTGATGTCGACAGCATGCTCATCAGCTCTCTCTCTGCTGTCAGTCTCCACATCTGCTCCCACCTGAGCTTCCTTAAACGATCCAGCAGCAGAAGAATCACACCTGTAACACACACACACACAGAAAAACATAAAGACACAAGCACACAAAATGTGCTTTCATGTGTGTTTCATGAGGTGAACATAACCAAAGGAACAATCTGTACACCAATTAATTATATGCTTTATGTAGTCCTCAATGGCCATATGGCATGAAATCATAATGACATAATAGGGCATGATATGAAAACATTATGATATAAAATGGCATCTATGACTTGTGGTCTGTTTTGAGGGGAATAAGCTCATTCTTGGCAAAACTCTCCAGGATTTTAAGCGAGCTAAGAGATTACACAGATGAGGAGGATATTACGGGGAGGTGGGCACGTTCAGCTTTCACAACGCACTTAGAAGTTACTGAATAAGGAGATTAGATTATATGCTAAAAGATTAAAAGTTAAGAACGCTTTAAGTGGAAACTTAGGGCAGTCATGGTCTGCTCGTTAGGGAACCTGTCTTGTGACCGGAGGGGCGTGGGTTCGAGTCCCAGGCCTGAGGCCATGACTGAGGTGCGCTTGAGCAAGGCACCTAACCCCAACTGCTCCCCGGGTGCCGGGCTAGGGCTGCCCACTGCTCTGGGCACGTGTGCACCACAGCCCCCTAGTGATCACTAGAGTCTGTGTGTGTTCTGACTGCACAGATGGGTAAATGTGGAGGACAAATTTCGATTGGGGTGAAAATCACATTTGACTAATGTGTAAATTGTATTGTAATGTAATGTAAGTACTGACAGGTTAAATTGTTTTGATTGGTATCAGTTGGTTTGAATTAGCCTAGAAATAATACCAATTTTGAGCACACTGGACAAATTCTGAAAACATCATTTTGTCGTTGTACTTGAGGAGGGAGCCATTGACTCACCAGTGTTGAAGCCTCTGCCGAGAGCAGGCCACGGCCGGTGGTTCTTCCACAGGTTCCCCAAGTACCAGTCACTCTGGTTCTCCACCAGCCCCAGCACCTGCTGACCTGAGAGACACAGAGAGAGGCTTACAGATGATGCTGTAAAATGATGCTTGCTGATTGATTTCAGATCTTGAAGTTACAGCCCTGGTTCTTCTTCAATTAAACTGATATTTTTCTGTATGTGGATCGACTGTCTAAGAACCATATGATGTACCTTTCTTAATGAGATTTTGTTAATCTCTGTATACATTCTGTATGTGTGTGTGTGTGTGTGTATGTGTGTGTGTGTGTGGCAGCATGTGTGTTTGGGGGGGGGAGTATATGTGTGCTGGACAGCATTTGTGTGTGTGTGCATGTGTGTGTGTGTCTGCATGTCTCTATGAGCAGGCATCCCTGATGACCTTGTCAATGATCATTAATGTGTGTCCATGGCACATAATCTGCTTAAAAGTCACAGACTGATAGAGATCTCCTCCTGCTGCAACAATGATAATTGCATTCATGTGATACAGAGCATCGCTTTTCTACATGCAGCTATAAATAGCTATTCCTAACAGGCACTAGGCATTCCTGGCTTAGGTTTTAATGTTCCTGTAAAGCAGTGTCAATGGTGCGTGGAAAGTTTTACTGTTTTGTAACCCTTATAAATCTCTAAATTGCCTGCATTGGCTTTCGCCTGAGAGGCAAGACCTCTAGTGAATACATCGCTGATTTGAGGATCAATAAGCAGAGAAGCCAACAGAGAAAGTTAATTAGCCATTTCAAGGCCAGAGAAGTTACAGTTGGAAGCAAAAAGAGTTGGATTTTTATGAATAGACTTCAGGGGACATATTTCATGTAAAGTTAGAAAGGCTTTCTGACAAAGTCTGACTGCAGAAAGAGATGGTCCCTTACAATACAAATATTTGAAAAGAGCACTATACAAAGCAAAGCTGTAAAATTCCTAATGTTATGAAAGAGCTTGTCAGCCTAGGTTTTAAGAGAGATGACATAAAAATCCCAATTAATTTTTGAAAAGTGTACGCATACTTTCGCATTTACATACACACTTTGCTGCATTTCTTTCATTTTCACCCACACTGGATTTTAGGGAGGGGAGGTTATTTGTTTTTCTAATACAAATTATATACTGACACATTGATTCAGGTGTGGAATGTAAGGCTTTTCTCTTACTGTTATCTGTGTGGATACCAGCCACATACTTTGAATTCTTTAATGCAGGGACACACTGTCCATCCCTGGCCTGAAAGGTTCATTAAGGCAGTAGAACAGAATATTGCTCACTGTCTAACAGAAGAGCAATCCAGTGACGTACATGTGTTCTTGGTGAGCGATGTGCAGTGAGATATGCTTTAGTGTACTTCAATCAACGACCACTTTATAGTGCCTGCAGCTTAGGCACCCTGGATGATTTCAAATGGAGACGTGCAGCTGCTCACTGAACCTACACAGTGTCCGCATAATGGTATGGATTCAGTTTCATTAGGGATATTATTGGGCTTCAATGTGGGGAAAAATGCACAGATCCTAAAATGAGCCCCTGAGGAACCCGGGTGATTGCAATAATGGCTCCTCCGGAGAAACACACGCAGGAGACCTCGCTGTTCTGCCTATGAATAAAAGAGCAGGTGGGATGGTGCCCAAAGGAATGACCCCTTAATAAAGACTGATCCACTGCAGAGATCTACATTGCTCTGAAATATTGGCCCCACACAGATCTCTATAGTCATCTTAGTAAACGCAGCCGTGCCAGCCTTTTCTATATCACAGAAGATGTGATTTTATGGAATAGCTTTTATGGAGTTTGTAGCTCCCTCGTGCTGTGTACAGATTTACATGCACTTGGTAACCTCAGAGCTAGACTGAAGGACTGTCAGGAGGATTGACTGCAGAAAGCAATCACTACGCTCCCTATACTTTCCTAAAAGAAAAAAAAATACTCAAAGTATATACAACACATGTTAAACATAGTCAAACAATAATGCTGTCCAGGATGAGAAACAAACTTCACCATTGAAAAGGCTTAAATAAATTCAAATAGATTTGTGTAGATAATGTAGATAATGACTACAGAATACTAATAAATAACAATTAAAGGATAAAAAACCTTTGAACTTGTGGAATACAGCCCACAGCTCAGCTATGTCTGTGGCAAAGGTGATGTCTGTGTCCAGAACGATGACTTTCTGCAGGTCAGAGGGCAGCGTCTTGGTCAGGACGAGCTTCATGAGGCCGTAGATACCAGAGTAATGCTTGTTGGGGATCCACGAAACCTCAGACTTAAAAAAATAAATAAATAAGAGTTAAAAATATACTGAAAAAAAACATGTTGCAAGTATGCGTTCAACATAACCTGCATTAGTTCTAACCAGATTCCAGGAGTTCAAAAGGTCATGCCATGATTATTTATCACCCGGTTCATTACTCTAAATTATTTTACTGGGCAGGACTTTTGGTTTCTGAACCCAAGCTATCAACAAATTCCCTTCTCGAATACAAAGTGCAGAAAAGAAATGCCAGAAACAGCACAGTGTGAATTTGAACCACTGTTCTGCGGCGGTACACTCATCCAGAATCTGAATCATGACTTACTTTCAGTTCGTCTGCATCGTAGAAATCCACCTGAACAGCCGGCACCATCCAGGTGTGGAAGAGGGAGGCCAGGATCTGCTGGGCGATGGAGTCCGTGATGAAGTGGAAGTGGAGAGGGTTCCGCCTGTCACACAGAAGGGACACTCAAGACACTCTGAGCGGAAAGAGGAGAGTGTGCTGCTTCTTAACTAAAGTAAACACTCTTAAGCCCATTCTCCTCTAAAACCTGAACCAAGTAGAGGAAAGTGAGTGGCAGCGTTGGTTAAGAACCCATTTGCCTAGTGTGATGAGAAACAGCATTCTTAGCCATGGCTTCTTAACACTGCCTGATTAAGACCATGCTTGAGATTCGAGTGCTTTTTTTACCATTTCATACAGTGTTACCATGTTAGGCTTTTCTCAATAGATGGACATGGTGAGACTACGCTAAAACACTTCTTTTTCATAACTGTCCTATACAGGCTTTATACAGTGAACTACTACTTTTATTATTATATTTTAAACTACATTACTGAACATACAAAACAATGAAAAGTGGAAGGTTTCACACAGTCAGGGTGTGTCCGTGTCCTGTGAGAGCAAAGTGCATTTATTTATTTAGATAAGTCACAGAAACAGACAAAGGTAGGTCATTGCTTGAAAACTCTAGGACTTTCCGCAGTGTGGGACATCTGACTGAGGCACCCTGGTGCCTTCCAGGTAACTGGTAAAAGGCCACAGTATATGAAATGCACATATCTGTCATCTGTGCCATAGCTGCTTTTTTTTTTTAAACAAGGAGAGGGCAAAAAACGCCCCTCAGCTGTCAGGCTGAATTGAAGCGGCACGAGAGAGCAAGACAGACTATCACGACTGTCACAGCACTGCAAAGATGCCCAGTATTCACAAGGCCATGAGAATCAAGTTCCGACATTTGATGGAATCTGTGAAAGGAACACAAAGCTACGAAGGCAAACGTAACCCCCTTTTTATGCTACAGCTATAGAAATACAAGCCACGTTTGTATTGCAGCACACCCCCAGTAAAACAAACGGCGAAACATACAACGGCGTGTCGGTTTCGCCACAAGGTTTAGCATCATAATTGCTGTTGGAACTGCTTGCATATGTGCTATTCAGCAGCAGTCGCAATGCTGGGCACTGACCCTAACTCACAGAGGGAACACATGGTTACATAACAAAAGCACATTTTCAGGATGGAGGACACACACTGAGCCTAGAGCGTGGACTGTAAGTTGGCTGCTGATTTGGCAGGCTGCAACTCAGGGAGCAGAGTCCTGCTGCTGTCATTATCTGGTAGCTCCGGGCTGAAGAGCAGGACTCCCGCTGTCTCTGTGCAGCGGGACACGGGAGGAGGTGCTCAACTTCACCAGAGGGAAGCTTTCACTGCGGGTCACGCCAACCGGCCCAACAACACAAAGCGCCTCGCCTGGGAGCCGGCAACAGTGGCCCCGGCTGGCCGCACGACTCGCTGTGTGGGCTCAGAGCTCCGTTTGGTGGCATGGCCCGAAATTAGCAAAGGCTAAAGCTAGCTCCAGAAATTAGGATAAGTTCAGACACGCTTGGTAAGAAACCACATATCCATTACGGCGGTCCAGCGGGATCCAATATAGACAAATTAATGAGCTGACAAACGGAAAGCTGCAATTACTTTTTAAGCTCTACTAAAAAAAAAAACCTTATGCAAGCAAAATGGCATTATGTTTGAACTATTTTTAGAATGTGTATTGTTTCCATGGGATACATACACACCATGGTTATACCTTCAACTTGCTGTCAGTGCATTATTTTGATACAGAAGAAACAGCCCCATTAATCTGAATTAAACACTGGAGGATAATTAAATTTTATGTTATGTCATGTCAAAGCCCCTGTCAGTCTAGTACTGTCTTCATGTTATATCATGTTGGAGGTAATGCAAAGATGTGCTGCTGCTAGGTTCAATTTCAAAGGTAACTGAAATATGAGTTAGCACGTGGCTTACAGAAATATGAAAATTGTGATTTTATAAACATTTCTGATAAGGCTCTCTGTACCTCGCTGAACAGTGTACACAGTGTACATAATATAACAATGATGTTAAATGATCTGTTAATGAAAGATTCATCTTGGACAGACATGTTTAATGGCCTGTACTGAGCATGCAGGAGGGGTTCAGATGACACATGAACGGTCCCTTCCAGCGCCTTTTGGTATAGAACAGCTACAGTATATTGAGGAGATGCAAACAGCCACATGGGTGCAGGACTAAAACCGCATACCTGCTGGCACTGAATGGCAGCACGAAAGGAAACTGCTCAAGGTTTTGGAGGATATTCGTAAAGAAGAGAAGAGAAGAGAGTGTCTAGGCCCCAACAGGTTCCAGGTTCAGACTGAGTAGTTTATCTGAAATCATCATTTCCAGATGCATCATAAATCTGTAGTACACTCGGCGTCTGCCATACCTCATTATGCAACCTTGGCACCCGGGAATGGCGCTTGAGATGACAGTGGGCAACGGTCTCAGACTAAGACTTCATTTCCAAATGCCAAACAATCAATTTGCAGAGCAAGCCAGAAGTACTATTTGTCCGTTTTCTTCTCACAACCTTCATCTCTCTCTCTCTCTCTCTCTCTCTCTCTCTCTCTCTCCTCTCTCTCTCACTCTCTCTCTTCTCTCTTTTGCTCTTGCTCTTTCTCACTCTCTATTTCTCTACACTGTGGGACTTTGTTTGGGAGAAGAGGAGGAGAAATTGGATGAGAGCTGAAGTTCATGAAGGTTACGTTGCCAGGCAACAGTCCACAGTCGTGAGAGAAGCATATTCAGATTTGTAAGGAAAGGACAACAGTGAGGCCAGAACAGACAGACAGACAGACAGACAGGGAGAGAGAGTGTGTGTGTGTCTGTGTGTGCAAGAGAGAGACAGGAAATTTGCTGATCGGACAGTAAAAACCGAAGTTACAATGAAGTCGCGCATACCTGATGACAATGCAGTTTTGTTTTGATTTTGGTTTCACACTATTGCAGTCGAGGTTAAAAATATGCCAGAGCGTACTGGTCCCCAAACGGCCCAATAGAGGAACATCTACCCAGAGTTTCTACCTGAGACTGAGGGGGACCTTACCTGTGGAACAAGACCGATTTCACCAACGTCACCACATCTCGGCTGGCGTTGTACCCTGCGCAGACTATGGCCATATGAATTGTCTGAACAGAGAAAAAGTGAGATTGAGAGAGACAGAGAAAGAGAGAAATGAATGCATGCCGTCAGGAGACAGAATAGTTCCTCTAAGCACTATTTTACATTTCTAAACGCTAAGCACCAATTTGGGTGTGCAAAGCAGCACTAAGGGAGCACTGTTTATTTTCTGTTTAAATCTCACTCCGATATCCAGATATGAATCTCACTACTGACTCTGCCTGAAAGCTCGTGTGAATACATTATGTCCTCATTATGAATACTGAATACATTATGTTCTCATTACTCTCATTAGTGCACAGTTAACACAACGTGACATTTCATCTCAAAACTGCCTCCATAGTTAAAGCAATACTGAATTCAAATTAATTAATGGCTAACCACAAATTAGATTTTTATACTTTTTTGCACCACACACTGCGTGGTGAGTTTTCTTTACTCAAATATGTGATATGAACTCCTTACTAAACTCGAAAGTGAAGAAAAGCTAGTCGAAATACTGTATCATTATTGGGTTGCAGGACACTTCCCAACACCAAGGCAAAGTTGAGAATGTCACTGTCTCAGACCACATGAAAGCAAGCCTGTAATTTCCAGAAAATTACACTTTACTAATTTAGTTATGAAGGTGCTAAGTGAGAATCACCTCACACTTGTCCACAACTGGTAGAGAGGCACAGTCAGAGCTGTTGCCCGTGGCAATGCCACGCTGCGCTTCTACATGCCTTGACCCTTCCCTGCCAATATGGGCATGTGATCGGTTGCCATGGCGATCACTGCTGTCGGGGTTGCTGTGGGTGGGGTTCCTGGGTGGCTGGCTCAGCTCTCTCCTGAGGGCGCGGTTCTCTTCCTCCACCTCTCGAACCCGCAGCTCCAGAGCCTGGCGCTCACCAGCACCACCTATCAGCGTGGAGGACTGAGGCTCCAGCGGAGAAAGAGGCAACGGCTTCACTGAGGATGCGGATAACCAAAGAAAAAAATAGATGGTAGTTTGCATATGTTGACATTTCTCAAAAAAGAAAGGTTATTTTGCAAGTTGTGCAATAAATCAACAACACTGTAATACACAACTGAATAGAGAAACCTAGGAACACCACATCATCAAATAAGGCCAGAGGACACATGTTCTCCTCTTCCGAGTTATACACTAAAGCACACACACACACACACACGCACACACACATAAAGACAAACACAAACACACACAGTCCATTCATATAGCAAGAAAGTAAATGGGTGTGTGAGCTGTTATTGCATGTATTGATCATGGTCAGGAGACAGATAGCTTTACTGTATGGCACCATCACTCATCTCAGCACTAAGCCCCCCTGTGAAGCCTTCCTCAGGTAGGGAAGAGAAACTACAGAAAAGAAAACGAGTAATATGGATACCAGGCCTAAAGCCATTTATTACACTAAGGATATTTTCAATAAACTCCTAATCCACCATTCTTTAAGATGGTGGTTGCCTTAAGAAAGCTCCATTTCTGTTGTTTTCCTACTAGAAAATCCTAATGGATGCCGTTTGTAAGCGGACAGACTGGATGTCAGGAGGCATCTTTGTGATTGAAATGTAAGACAAAATTAGATTCATTTCCAAATTTGACACAAGAGGTCTTCTGGGTAGGGTAGCCCCATTAAGAGGATACATGGAAGATAACAGTAAATGACGCATGGCAGAAACTGTGAACCACAGGTCGCCTCATTGGGTAAGTGAGTTCTGATAAGACTTTAGTGATATATAATCGACTTTTGTCTCTCCTTTTGTGGCTGAGTCCATAATGAAGGCAGTTAAGGTTTTAGAGTAGTTCTCATAACACCCACAACCTCTTTAGTCAACAAAGTGGATGATCCATTCTGAACAGCTCTGGCCCATGCAACCTCGGACATTCGCTTTCAATTAAAAACAGATTACTGTTGGTTTGTTTTTGATGCGCACAATTAATTTTACATCACAAAGAGAGAGAGGGAATTCTAACTGGGGTCGTGTGATGACCCAGGGGAAACAGACGGGGCTGTAAATTGCTTTGGAACATCGCTTTGGCTAAATGATCCTTGCTACTGTGTCCTTTGTCTCTTTTAGATGCTCTAATCAATTTGCTGAGGGAGTGAGTGTCTAGCTTGTGTCTCAGTGCAGAGAAGTGTGTTCTGGTCTCTACATCCTGACTTAAATGACTCGGTAAGCTATACAATGATACAATATTAGATATGTTTCATTCTAAGTTATCAGCACAATGGACATAGTTTCGCTAAGCAATTTTCTACTGAATTTAAATAATCTTTGAAAGTTTCTTACCTAGACATTGTTATCCATGGAACCCTTTGTGTTTGAACATAAAAACTAAAATGTTTTTTCTGAGGGACCAGGACCATATGGTTTCTAAAAGAAGAAAAAAGCCCATACCTTTGGCCTAGCATGCAAAATATTAATCTTTAATCAAAGCTGTGTGTGTGTGTGTGTGTGTGTGTGTGTGTATGCGCACATATTTAAGTGTGTGTGTGTGTGTGTGTACGCACATGTGCTTACGTCTGTGTGTGTATAATAACACACTAATTCTCTTTGATTCAGGGATTTTCAGGCATCTGACATTGCACACCTTTAGCTGACTCATGTGAAGCTAAGTGCCTAGTGATACATTTAGTACACAGCTTTCATTATCATTTAAACAATTATAGTAGTCCACTGGGGTTATCCATTGTGGGAAAAGTGACTTTGAAACTAATCTTAACTACATAAAGCACTTCATAAACTGCATTTGACAAAGATTGGAAATGGCCAACAACAAGTCATTTGCAATAAATGCATTTTAGGTTTTTTGATCTGCGGTCACAAAGACAAGAGCAAACATGGCGGTATGAGCAGTGATTTGCATTCTAATATATTTACCCTGGGAGTCTGAAGAGCAGGGGCGGGGTGAAGGGGGGAGGGGCGGAGCCATGACCTTGGCATGGCATTACCCTGCTGTTATTTCAATATTACTTCACCACCCAGCCAAAGCTCTTCAATGGAAGGGCAGTGCAATTTCATTCTGGCTCCAAGCCAAAATTGAAATGTCTCGGAAAAGGGCAGGAAATATGGTTTTGCATTCTGGGCATGTTAGGAGAGGATACACTGCCTGGACACCAGGTTACCACAGCAGTAATCTCATAAATAAATGATGTGTAAAGCACATGGAAAGGACCAAGCGACTGTCCTGCCTTGTCCTGTGCTGCGATAAGGAAAACTACAAGTGTCTACTTTGAGGACTTCTGTTTCATTGGGGTTTTTTTTGTAAAAAAAAGAGCTGAACACTCTTTGCAGAGATTGAAGCTCAGATTTGAGGATCAGATTTGAGGCTCAGATTTTAAAGTGTTCAATTAAATATGTTTTGTTCGTTTTAAAAAATTAATTAAAATTCCTATGCCATCACAATGATGAGGTCAAATAGCCTATTGTGTGTATTGTAAAGCAATGATAAGCAGTAAACAAAACAAACAACACCCTGTTGGTAAATAATCCGCTAATGAATGGCATGGCAGAAGTTTGTAATCAGATTTATCAGAGGCCTTGCAAATCTCATGGCAAATCTCATCAGTCAGTAAGCCAAGTTATTTAATCACTCTGTGATTTCAAAACACTGTTTACGAAAACTAGGGAATATATTTATTAGGACATATACGGACATGTGATGCAATATGTTTCTTTCTTAGCTCTGATCAACTCTTAATTCTGTTGTAGCATGAAGTTATGCCAATGACAGTAGTAGAGAGAAAGCATGTAGAACACAGCAAAACATGTTTCATCTTATTAATTTTAAATTACATTCATTTAAATTTAGATTAATTACTTTAGTATTAATTTAAATTAACCAGTTTAATTTAAATTTTAATTAACTAATTCTATTAATTTCAAGAGGTAATAAAGCTCTAATCATTTCTTATAGCTTTATAGAAAGTGCCACTAGTTCCCAGTGTGCACTTCTGATGTGATAAAGACCAATTCTATGTTGTTTTGTATTGACCTTTCCATTTAGAACTCAAAGTCAACTATATACACTTTGATACGTGTTGCTAAGCTTGCAGAAAGCCTATTTTCTCTAAATAGATTAGTGCATTTTTCCTGACATTTTTCGCTGCAGGCTGAGGTGACTGTGGTTGGTGTGAGGTTCACATTTTTGTGCACCAGTCTTGTGCAGTGTAAGAAACTATTTTTAACTTTTATAAACACTGTTGCATCAAGAAAGGTCAGCCTCCCGAGGGCTTTTGCTCTGAGGATGGAGACATATTCCTTTCACACTTGCAGCTCATGACAGAGAATCAAGACGAGTGTGATTTTTTATCTGGAAATGTTTTCCTGCCATGTTTGGTCGGTGGTCAATTTCCACTTGTTTGATCCCTTACTGGATAACTTGTCTCTGCGCCAATGTTGCTGAAATTCAGATGGCTCAATGGGTATAAACTGGCCTTTATTTGATGACTGTAAGTTATCCATGTTCTCTGGGTAAACCGCATTCCCACTTTGCTTTTTTTGTTGTTTCATTGGTATATAGCTGCATAGCAATGCTATTGCTTGGATTACTTCACTTTTGGTTAAAAAACAGTAGGAAGTTTTTAATTACCTGAGGTAGTTGTCTATTGCTATGCACTAGGTCACTTAGTTAATATCTATTTTGGATATAACTTCCCAAATTAAACCTATGACACACTTGTTCTAATAATTGGTAGAAGCAAGAAAATTTGAAAAAATGAACCTAACAAACATAGATCCCATATTTGCATTCTCCCTCCCCTCATAATCATTAATTCACATGTATCCATGAACTCACATGGTCCAGTGAAACCTTTTTAATATAGTTCATCTAAGAGAAGACAACACATTAAATTAGTTTTATTGTAAATACGAACACATAAGGATCATATGTTGACCTCTGAAACTAATCCAGCAGTAAACCTGGTTTATTAGCCAGATTAATTGATGTACACTATTCAGGTTGTGTGTTCCAATAAATGATTTCTTTAATAGTGGCTAGTGTTAGATTCTGAGGTGTAGTGGAGTATCTACAGGACCATCTCTGGAAGTGTTCCAATCCAGAGGCTGAGAAAGGTCTTCTCTTATGATGGATTTTTAAACCACTGTGTCAGTAATGTTTTTTTTCTCCTCAACTGCTGCTTCAGGTGCATATTACTGTGACCTTTTCATTTTTTCAGGGTTACTGAAGGCCAAGTGATTATCAAGTCACTGCAGAACCTTTTTTTCCCCTTTCCTCACAAACAAAAATTTTACACTTTACAAACTGACGACAAAGGTAGTGCTAAGTATTTGGCAAGCAGCTACTTTAGCCTGTATTACACAAAAGCCCATTCAGGGGTGTCTGTATATGTGCTTTAACCAGTCATAGGTGAGCAGCTCATAGAAAAGGTGTCAGATTGTAAGAATGAGACAACTGCAAGGCAGTATGGGTATTTACAGACCAGACATGTCCAATATGCATTAATTCTTCAGCGTGAACTTCCTTTTGTGGCTGACTGCTGAGTCATTGTTGAGTGTAATGGGCTTTTTCTGGGTCACTCAGAAGCAGAATTATGTCAAAGTCTTCGTTATGCAAATGCGGCTTTCTTCCAACTTAGCTAATAATGCAAGAAATGAGAAAGGTCAAGGTGCCCGGATAGTGCTAATGAGAGCACATCTGAGAGAGAGAGAAATACTCTTTAGAAAGAAAAGGGAAAAAGATCACTCAACTATCTAAGGAATTAATGGGGGTTAACTCTTAAAATTTCATACACACTGTCAAACATCATACCATCAGAGCCTTCAGACAGAACTCAATTAATTTATTAAGCCAGAGTATAACAACTCAGATACAGCAAGAACAGCTAACAAGGTATGGTAAACATCACAAAAGCAGGGTACACCCTATTTCTACAGGCATGCCGGCATCTGCATAGTCCAGAGCCCCTACCTGTGAAGTTGGCAGCAGACAGGTAGAACCAGGTGAGGGCTGGAACAAAGAGCAGAGCGAGGGAGGCAGCCAGGAACTTCCTGCGCCCGCGACACATTCCCAGCATCCTCTGGGGCAGGAGAGGGGGCGTTCAGGAGGCTGTGTGACCTCTATGTGGGCAGCAGCTATTTGTCAATGGGGGCATGGCACTGTCTGAAAAAGGTGGAGGAAAGACAGAGGGAGAATGAGGAAGCAAACAAGCATAAACACACAATAAAACACAATAAAGTGGAGGAGAACTATGAGGAGAGCAATGATTTCTCCATTTATCTCCATAGTTATGACACACACACACACAGTCTTGCATAACATCACCTTGGATTTTACAGAACAGTTTCCTTAGGGCATCTCAGCAATCTCTCAGCAAGATATAATGCTGTTTACAGACAGTGTGATCAAGCAGTTTGGTTACATCAAGGTGATATAAGGTGGTGCTAACAGTAGGAATATTGTAAGTAGATACTCAAGAGCACACACAAGCGTACACATCCACACCACAGAAGAAGACTAGCAGACTCTGGTTTAAATTGGAGATGACCGATTCTGTTTTCTCCATCTCCACAAGGCAGCTCATGCAGTCGGAGTGGAGTGAGGGCAAATCGAAACAGAAGAGCAAGAGTTTGAAGAGAGAATCGTGCACCACACGTCGTCTCCTCGGGTAACTCCGCACGCTATTCCCCAAAAGGCGCAAGAGGAAAACCAATTCACCCGATCATACGTCACATGGTCAAGTCAGACGAGCTAGTTGGGGTAGGAAATTATTGCTCCTGCACCCACATATGATGCTCTCTAAGGAGACATGCTCGCAGCCCGTCCCCACTCTTATTGCCACACAGGCCCGTAGCCCTGCGAGTGAGATCTGAAGTGTGCTGAGACCAGGTCCTCTGCTCGGCACCACGGGCGGGGCAGCAGTCGGTTTCATCCCTTACCCTCCAGTGGGAGGGATCCATATTTAGACATCAGCCCCAGGCAATCCAGTGTGACAGTTAACAAATGTGAGAGAGTGCACGGCTTTCGCTGGCGAATCTCCACCCCGATACTTCCAGCGAGCAGGTCATTGGGAATCATCAGCTGTTTCAACCGTATACCTTTATTTATATATATATATATATATATATATATATATATATATATATATATATATATATATATATAAATGTGTGTATATGTGTGTGTGTGTGTGATAGGAAATCCGAGGCATATCATGGGGGTAGTGGGGGATGGGGACTGGGTGCCACTGTAACAGGCAGAGAGGACAGAAAGATGAATGGCAGAAACTGCCCCAAAAACAGCTTCACAGTAACTGTGGAGGGAACACTGCAAGCGTAGCTAGAGTGAAGGCACCATCAACAGTGAGTCTGCAGACTAAAAGCATCGGCTGTCCAGTACTGTGTAAATAAGACAGGATAGGGAGCTTGGCCTGTTTAGAAAATCACTTAGATATCCAAACGAAAACATTACTTTGGCTGGAGAAAATGTTGAACCTTAAACTTCCAAACTCCAGTCTCTTAGCCATTAATCTTAAGGTCTTTTATTCAGCAACTACTGTGAATTATTCAGCAACTCCACTAAAGCTAATATGAAAGGTATGTAGTTACAAGAGTGAGGAATCAGAGTGTGGGCCTGCCGGCATGTTCTTGGAGTGTAAGGGGTTAAGCACGATTTGGTGTTTTCAAAGTCACTTTGAAAGTCTGGGAGAACAGTGATTACATCCTTAAGAGTATTGGACTGTCATTCCTTTTGGTTAATTGGCTCCTAAACTCACACGAGGGAAACAAGGCTACTCGATGCCAGCACAGACTGCATAACTAGGCCATGCTGTGCAGCGGTGTCTTAACCAGCATATTAAGCCCGTCACATTTACTCCAATCCAACACCTCCCCCGTCTGAGGTAATTGGGAAAGTGTATTAATCTCTCCGACGGTAACACTCAGGGAAGAGTGCACCTTTCCCCAGCTTCTGAGCATGGTTCCAAGCAGCTTCCTGTCAGGCAGCCAGGCAGAGACGCTGGGAGGTGCAGATCCTCATCGCAGCACCTCCTCCAGCAGCTGGAGAGGAGAGACTCCGCTCCCACTACATCGCCCAGGCCTCGTCTCTCTCGTTGTCTTTCTCCGTGGCCCCCTTTCTCTGCCCACCTCCCTCCATCCTCACTCTCATCATCATCAAGAGGAGACGATTGTGCTGAGAAGAGCAGTCCAGTGCATCATGGGAGTATGAACACGCTGAGCCCTGCATGCCTGGGGAAAACGTCCTGATTAGAGGTGTAGAGCATGTTTTGTTTTCTATTACCTTGCTCAGCTCTCATTAACATGCTATAGGGCTATAGGAGACCACTACGGTTTGACAGACACCCTGTTGGCAAGAAGGAGATTAGGGTACTGGTGTGCTCTGAATAACAAACTGTAAGATAATAAAATCTGTGTTTCACAAAAAAAAAAGACTTGTGTCACTGCTCATATCAAAACAACTCTCCCAACCTGATTATTATTGCATACATAGCTAATAAAAAATTATATTATTAATATACAATAATATAAAATAGTGTATCGCCAGCCAATGGTGAAAGAATAGTTTATTTCCTTCTACTAGAAAAGAGACACGAAAGAAAAAAATAATGCCCTGCACTATTACAGTCCCCAAGGGATTTATAAACAAAATGGCAGAATGGTGAATGATTTCAAATGACCCCAGTGTACACACTGAAGTTGTGAAGTACAGAAGAAAGTTCTTCTTTTTAACCCTCAGGCAGTAATGCACATTTAAGCTTCTTCGGTGTAAATTGTATGATTTTTTAAAGCCATTTCTGGACTTTGAAGAAAGATTTTATAAAGGAATACATTTACATTTACAAGAACCGTTCAAACCTGAAATATTCCTTTAAAAAGCATGAGTGCACAAATAATGAAAAAATGACAGTGAAAATGGTGGATAAAAACTGACAATATATTGTGAATGGATATGTGAGTGCTGGCATGGAAATATACCAGCCAAAGCTGCCTGTGAGAACTGTAATGTTAATGAGAGAAGATACTCCTGCATAATGGGAATCATTAATTTTATTGCTCCCTTGATAATGCAAACTAAAAATTAATGTGAAAAAGAAAAAAATATGGTAACGCAAATTCAAGAGCATTACACTTCTTATGTCAGGAATCTCAGTAAACACATGCAGTCACACATAGCAGATTCCTATTGCATCCTTCTAATTTACTCTCCATTGGGGCATCTATTACACATTTACTTCAGAATTCTTCTGAAGTCTTCACATAAAGTTTCTACAAATAAGGCCTGCATTTCCGTATCAGATCTACACTGAGGTTCCTATCCTGACTTAGGAGCTATTAGCATCGCAGGTGCTACTACACTCAAACACCATAATCCACACAAAAACAGAACAAATAATTAATGTAATACATCAACAGCATCAAAATTCAAATCATCTTCCAGTCCCTCAGCCATCTGTTTGACAGTCCTCCTCCCCCTTCTTTTCCACAAAAGCATCCTGTGGCAGATCTAGATCATCACGGCTACGTAGCAAACTTAGAACGGAAATAGGCCAGACTGACAACATGCTAAATTCTAATGATTGCTAAGTTCAGAATGTAAATGCAGTATTTATCAGCCCCATGCCTCATACTGAATCAGAACAAGCATCTGAATCAGAACAAGCATCTGCTTTTGTCACGGATACATGGTCTGTCTGTCATCTCAGCCGGACTCAGTCAGTCATATGTCTGCTTTGTAATCTCAGAGGAACTGTCCCATAAGAAGCTCTTGTCAATCAATCTCTATACAATAAAGAGATTCACTCTCGCCATAAATGAGGTCTGTGAAGCCTCATCACCACACCCATAGCGTACAGTCGTCTGCGGCGAGAAGCGCGTTCAAATATGCATGACTACATGTACATCAAAGTTTGAATACACACATTCACACCTCAAACCCCTCCATTAACGTCTTATCTGTGGGGCCTATGGGAATGTTAAAGAAGAAGAAAACAGCATTTGGTGATGGAGTGAGCTCTCCATCCACAGTCCCGTGTAACGCAGTGAGTCATTGCAATAGGGGAGGTCATTAAGCTCCGAGCTACAGAATGCCATATTAAAACTCACTCCACTTATGCAAATGGTGCTCTTAGAAATGGCACACAGCCTCACTTGAATCTATAATAAAAAATTAGCACATTAGACATCTGGAGCCTCCAACCATTGAATGACCTGCCGCATTTGTCTTCATATATAATGTAAACACACACCATAATATATGGCACACCTTTATCCCTTATGTTATGCTGTGTGTGTACATAAAGGATATATATATGTGGTGTGTTGTGTGTATATATATACACACACACACACACACGTGTGTATGTATACTATATATATAATTTAGTAGCATGTATACTATACTGTATATAATAACTGCTGCAGAAGTCAAAATGTCAGGTTTCCACATTAAGCAGATGTTTCATTTCAGACAGAGATCCTTCATCGCTGTGTAAGCTGAGCTGTGGAAGTACTTTGCTTACACAACCAACAAAGGACCTCTTAGGACCTCTTTCTGAGATGCCCTTTGTTTCTTTGGAAACCTTGTGTCCTACGCTGAAGATTTTAATACCTCTACATCTTATATATATGGATCATTTGTGCATATGTGCAGACACTTTGCCTGTCAAGACTTTGATATAGGGGTTGAGGTTATGGTCTCTGAGACATCCACTGGTATGTGTTAATCTGTTTTAATGTGCTACACAACGCCAAGCCTTTGATATGTTGTGTATAAGGTAGCATCATCATTATCCCTTAGGCAGTAGAGTATGAACAAATATAATAAGTTTGAGATAAAAGGGAAATATAAAATCAGCAAAAGAAAGCATATCAAAAAGACAAAGAGTTTCTATGTTACCATGGGGTGTTGGGGGGGGGGGGTGGAGTCTAGCTGTGCCCAGTTTGCAAATTAGACAGGTCTATTGATTGCAAGTGATGAAATGTTTCTTCACAATATATTTTAAGCCAGGTGAAGCAATAGGTTCAGTCAGAGGTAGTGTGAATACAACCATTCCGGGGCGCATGGAACTGGAGGTGCTTATCAGAAGCCAGGTACAGTTAAACCCATTTGCCCCATCAAAATGCACACGGACCTGCAGTTGTGGATGACGAACAGCACAGTCACACAGAGATCCACGTCTTTGTTCAGGCTGAAAACAAAGATCTAAAATCTATTATGAACTGAAAAAAAGCAGACATAGTGCCACTGACAAATACTGCTGAGGTCTGAAAGTCTCACAGAATCTCATTCAAATCTTCTGTGCCAGCTGAGCCATTTAAAAATAATGAATAATGCCTGAAATAGCAGATATATATATATCTAGGTTCCCGAGTCGCTACCTCCATGGTGCAAAGTTCTACCAATGGAAGCCGAGGTAGAGTCCATACTGTCTGAGGTCCACGGGAATGCAGAAAGCTATAGTCTTACTAAGAAAAGATGTGGGAACCAGGTGGGAAAAATAGCAGGGTTCCTCTTACCCCACACCGACGCGATCAATGTGCCAGCCACACAGTCCAAACCCACGCAACACCCATTCACTCTCTCTCCCTGAGCACTCAATGCTGCGTGGGTGGCCGTTAAAAACGCTGAATTGGCAGGCGTCACGTGCTTCAAAGAGTGGCATGTGTTGGGCTTCATTCGCCCACAACTGACGATGAGAGTGACCTATAGCAATGGGAAATGATGTCATACCACTGCAAGAGAAAACGGGCAAAATCTCAAGTCACAGTACCGCAACCAGAAACCGTAATTTGTCAAAAGGCATTAAGAAATTACTTTTGTGACATTGAGCAGGTCCCCACACTTCCAACATGAAATCAAACTCTATATCCATCCAATTGGGAAATGTCCTCAAACAAACTTTTTTTTGTTTGTTTCATTATTATGTTTTGGTTTTTGTAGTTCTTAATGGAAGACGGTGTATTTGGGGCAGAAACGCGGTCCTCTGAGCAAGCGGAGCCAAACATAAGCAGGTGCGGGGCGTTCAGTTCTACATTACAGAAACATGAGAGTTGCTGTATTCATTTTGCTAAACAGGAATCATGCACAAAGCTTAGCGCTGCCTCAAAGTACATGCTTTAAACTGCAGTAATAAAAACATGCCCCTGGATTCCCGCCCCATAGGTTCTGCAGAGCCCTGAGCAATGTTGTCAAAAGCTTTCTACAAACATGTGGAGTATGGCTCCGAAGATAGAATATCACCCCTTGAGAGTTTACAGCAAAGCCCGTCAAGTGTGTCGACAGGACTGCGTCATACGCTGGAACCCTTGTGGTGTCCCATCGTGACTCCTCACCCAGCTGTGTCTTCTGCTGGCCCACAGCACCTCTCACATGGCTGGATACACAGCACAGAATTTATTTAGATACAAATACTCATCGCTTATATTTTCTGCTGTGCATTGGTGGCAACCGCAGGCCTCATCTGTAAACTCTGAGAAGAGCCAATAGGAGGTGAGTAAACACAGTGAGAAACTGAGAGTGAGGAAGGCAGGAATGAAAGGTAGTGGAGTTAACTGTAGGGAAGGGGGGAAAGGAGTGAGGAGACGAGTAATCGGAACGGAATCTGTTAGCTTCAGAAGAAGAGCGCGTTGATGCTAATAAGCTAAGATAGGCCGAAGGACAATTCATTCATGGGTCAATGTTAAAGCATTTAGCTGTGGAACCACTAGCAAAAGCACAAATAGCTTGAAACATTTTTTTTATCTTCTATTAAGGATAACTGTCATCCCTTGTGAGGGGACTGCCAGTTCAGAGACATGTTCAACCACTTGCATAACAAAGGTTTGTGTTCAGCTGACAAGGAAGCAAAGCAAAGCACATCTGTGGCTGGGGGGGATCCCTGGATATACTACTGCCCAAAGGGAACACAAAGTTCTCTGATCCCACTGGCATGCAATCTGCCAAGCAGTCGGGCATTGGAACGGGAGCAGGAAAATATTGGAAGAAGAGCCCTTGTCCACTTGCCCATTCGTCTAGGAGTGGATGAAGTGGTGCCCGCTGAATATGGGGGCGACACAGGGTGTGAGTGTATTCCTATGCACCAATGTCAGCAACACAGAGCATGTGGCACTGGGGCAAAACCAAAACAAAACACAACACCAGCAAAAAAAAAAAACATGCAAATAACATCTTCAGAAGAAAAAAAGGGAGCATCTCAACAGCCAGCGCTGCCGCACAGGATCTTCACGAGCTCCTGCCAAAGTAATTATGACCAACACTCAGCACTTCATAACACTGGATCTTCCGCTATGTACACAAGCAGCGCAAGGGTGCGTTTATGTATGACTGGCTTGAAAAATGCATCGCTGTTTTGCATGGTAATGGAAAGCACAGGCTAATTACGCTTTTGCGCAGCGTTGTCTAAGTGACTTAGCATACACGATAAAAGAAACCCTCACTTTTGCCATTCGAGTTTTCCTTGTTAGACCCGACATCCTCGTACTAAGGCATGTCATTGTGCCGTGAGTGTCAGGAGGTTAAGCCTTTGTTCCTTCTTAAAGCCAGAACCAGTGTCACGTTTGACTTTAATAATCAATGGGGGCAATATTATTCAATCACCAAGGGTCATGCAGAAGTAGCACAATATGCACATGACAATCTCGGGATAGAAATAAGGTCATGGAAATAGGACATCCATTAAATTCTACAGCTACAAATAAAATTCTTCAGGGACCATCATACTTCCTGTTTCCATTTCAAGAGAGAAAAACGAGTAAATAGAAAGGTTTAAGAAAAGTTTAGATATGGCAGTGATGTTTGGAGTTTTACCACGACCCTTATCGTAAGAGTTGTAGCTCGTGCAAAACACGTCAGACAATTGTAATGACTCTAAGCTTGAGCTTTAAAAGAAGCCATTGCGTGATGTCTATTGTTGCTAATTACAGTCTGAACATCAACTATCACAGGAACCACACAGACCAGTATTTAAAACTGCAGTACAGTGTACTTGAATTTCTGAAATGTGGAAATTCGAAGTCCACAAGCCAAAATGACAAAGACTAACTTTTGGAAAAACTGATCTCGGGCGAAAACATGCGTTTCTGAGTCGTCTTCCAGAGTACCATCAGGGTGACCAAATTACATTTGACAGAAAGCAGACAATAGTCTTGAAACGTGATGTCCCGCTATTTTGGTTCGTTTGTTTGTTTTGCCTTAAGAAACAATAACGAGTAATGCATACACAAAGAACTTTAAATATTACTGCTTAACTTAATGTTAGGGCTGAAAGTTTAAATTGCTTTAATAGCTTCACTTTCCCAACAGCGTAATTTGTTACCGATATCTCTTTGAGTAATGTTTTGAGTAATGTGATGTGTACATTGGACGTTTGTGGTGCCTTTGAAACTCATTTGTTATAAGTTATGTTAAAAAACTCCTCTATGCGTTATAATACAAATCTACAATAAATATTTACACTTAAACTTAAAATTATTTGATTTTGCTGAGATGTAAAATGCAACGGAATGAATGAAATTCTTCTGATTCTTCTGATACAGTTCATCAGTGCTATTAGCCAGTGTTTGGAGTATGCTTACCTTCTGAGATGATAGAGCCTACCCCGCTTCGCAGCCTCAAAAGACTACTGTACAGAAAGCTTGGATATTTTAGTCGGTAACTGGGTGAAATGTTGATCTTGGCTAAAGAGGCGTCAGGACCCTCTGCGACCGAACAGCTCCGACAGCGCGCAGACAGACGGGAGCAGACGAACCCGTAGGCTTCCCTGAGTGGACAGCTCCGTTTCAGCGCGGACCACAAGACGACGGAGCTCGCGTCGAATTTGGCACGCAGCTCGAATAAACCCTTCGCTTACGGACATATGCATTAATCGATCAGTCTTGCAAGTTTGGGAGACGCATTCAAACAGGCCCTGCTTCCCATTCTCCTCCACTATGCTGGAGATTCTGACAAAACGACATTACGAGAGTTCTCCTAACTTCCCTACAACGATATCAGACAGTGATGGAGTTCCTGATACATTTACCCAGAGTCGCCGTCGTTGCCAGAAGGACTACTCACGGAGCTAAGAAAATCCGGGGAAATTAATTAAAAAGTTTCAACAGATTTTACATGGTATATTTTAGATAGGTTGTAAAACACAATGAGGACCTGGTACCGGTATGCTACGGTGGTAATTCGGGTTATTCTCTAAGTGTCGAACTGATTTTCTTTCTCGACAAGTGCCTCACACAAAAACACAGCTATGACGGATCGTCGAGTCAATATGCACTGCTAGGAAAGTTGCACCCAGACGCACAAATTCCGCATTAAAAAAGAATGCGATAATTAAAATTCCACTCTCGTTCGGCTTGTCATCACAGTCCCAACATAGAAAGCGTGTCTGTGTTCATTTCTAGACTAGCGTTTCATTCCAAATAGTCCACAGTGTCCGAATTCAGTCAATGGAATAGGCCTGTTTTGTCCACTATGTTTCTTTTTTAATGATTCATTATCTAAGACCGCCCCAAATCGCTAGTTGCATATATGCTCTGTGACGGCGCGGTATACTCCGACAGTGGCTTGAACACAACAGTCCCTTCATCCCAGCATCCTCGCGTAATGACAAGCTCGGAGGATCCAATCCACGCGCACCTCAAAGATCTTCCTTTTTTCTGCAACTGCGCTCAGTGTAAAACGTGGCAAGCTATTCTGTGGACTGGACTCTTACATTTCTGGAATATACAGCCTGGCCTTACCGCACAACACCAGCGAGATAAGAGACGGGACTGTGTCGCCTTCTGTCACTGAACTACAACCAAAGATTGGTTGTCTCAACGAATACAACGAATAAAGACGTGTTTTTTGTGTTTTAATAATGAATTGGGATGAAGGAATTAAAAACAATGAACGTAACTAGCGTGGTAATTGTCGAAACGACGATGGGTGAGGATAAAACCCGAAAATTTCTCATTAATTGCAGTTCATAGTCGATAATGACGTAGTGGCTAAGAAGACAAGACACTATTGCTTTTACAGCTTTTACTGTAATACAACAGACTATACTATGACTAGCTGTAAAACAAAACTGGAAAGTTCAATGAATATCATAGTTGTTCAGAAACGGCAACAGCTGTGCAAGAACTATTTTTTCCAAAACTTTGAGAGAAATGGCGCGAAAATGATTTAGGGGTTTGGTTTGAAGATTCTGCTTCTTAAGAAGTAGCTGAACTAGACTACTGCATTTTTAAAACAAGATAAAACATAAAGTACGTTTAATGTTCACCCCATTTGGAGAACTCAGAACAATTTACAGAGATTTTAGACACAATACACATAAAAAGCAGCTGCCTTTCAGTTATGTGTAGTTGACTGAAATAACTAATTTGTGAATTTGTTTATAAAAAATGTATCTCAAGGTGAAGTCAAGATACAGTATTTTGCTAATATCTGTGTTGCGCAACAGCACAATAGAAATAATCGTGTTCCTTTCTCACCTCCTTCAGCATTTACCCAATGAGAAGTCTATAATTAGACATTGTTAACGAACGTCAGAAACACTGGGACGAATTGTTCAACTGAATGAAGATTCCAATGGACCTTCTTGTCATTTGCATTGTAGGCCATAACACCCCATCACAGTTTTGAAATAATGGTAATAATGTTGGGACTGAGAGGCCATCACTGTACTGCTAAGTGCAATATCAGCCTCCTGGTGTTTGTAGGAAGACTTGGGGAAGAAAGAATCAGTTAGTAATTCTACAGAGGCAAACATAATGGAAACAGCTTATAACTTAAAGGTGGAATCAAAACTGCAGCAAATGTAATGGCAGAGGAAATCTGCCCTCTGTAAAAGAACTATTCCTGAATGTGTTTAGCATCAAAAAGTCAGGGCTGACAGAAGTGTAGAATGAGCCGCCACTAAAGATCTGCTCCACTATGTGACATATGAAAAATTAACATAGTTGTTTTATCACTACAGGCAAAGTCATTCTGAAAGAGCAAGTGGGAAAGAACATGAAAGAGCATTTTGGTAGTTTGGGAGCAAGACACACACACACACACAAACACACACACACACTCAAACACACACACAACTGTGTTTTCCTGCTATTCTCAGTACCTGGAGCATCCATGTGTTTTGTTGTGCCTGTCAGATCTAATAATGTCTAAATAATTACCCTCCGTGAAACAACAGGACAGAGCAGAGAGCACATCTGTGAGTTCCTCCCCAGGGGCTGGCCTTGGTGACAGAGTGGAGATCTGAATGGATCTGAATCTCTGCCTTTTTCAATTTACCTGCTTGTTAATGAGGATCAGACTAAAAAGACACCCTGTGCAAAGAAGAATTATTCCCCTCAACAAAGGACAACCAAATGAGGCAATACCTCATTTTTTTTCCAACTCCAGTGAATTGATTCTCAGTGTGAAGACAGACGGAATCTCTAAGAACATGAGGTAGGTATCGCAAGGTCTGAACAATGTTAAAGTCTGCCAGCACTGGAGATTAAGGGAACTCAACCCCCAAACACACACTGGCTGTCTCTGACTAATTCATATGCTCAGCTGCACCTCAAGAAATTCAGAACCACAAACCACAGATAAACTGCAGGACCTTGGACAGCTCCTTGAGGGCAGGGGAGACACACTGGAAGAGCATTGTCAATAGAGAAGTAGAATACATGAAAGCAATAGTTACTCTCTGTCTTCTCAATAAGTCTTCTTTTTCAAGGATAAAGTACAAGGCCGTATGAACTCTTATACTACTGAAGTGTAATAATAGTGTTCATGTTATTCATAATAGACTGCAGAGCACTAGAATTCACCTACCAATGCTGCAGAATTAGTACAATATTTTAACTGTAGTGAAATTAGGCAAAAATGCTTCAATGAAAACGCAACAAGAGAGCACTGAAAGCATGGGGACGGGGAAAAGCACAGCTTTATATGAAGCCCTTTTTGAATGACCTATGCACAAATATACAGAAGATCCTTATGTTGAATGCAACTAGCTACTGTAAACCTGCATGGCTACTGTAAACTTGCAAGGCTCCTGTCAACCTGCAAGACAACTGTAAACCTGCAAGGCTACTGTAAACCTGCATGGCTACTGTAAACCTGAAAGGGCCTTGTAAACCTGCAAGGCTACTGTAAACCTTCAAGGCTACTGTAAACCTGCAAGGCTACTGTAAACGTTCAACTCAGGCTTTTCATCTTTTCATCATTTTCATCATGGCATCTGTCATCTTAGTCTCATTGGTATTTGTGACCAACATCTACTGGGGCAAAAGAGAAATATTAAAAACCTTACCACAATAAAGTACAGATAATAGTCCTTCCCTAATTTGGCTTACTTGGCTCGAAGGCCCAGTCCAAACACCTCTTAATGGCATCTGGTTATATTGGTTATTGTACAGTGTATTTTTTTACATTCAAACCACAGCCCTTATAATACTGGAAAAAAGAAACTGGTTTACAGATCAATGCTGGCTCATGTGTTTGGGAAATTAATCTTAGTGTCTAGTTCTGAAAGGGGAGTCTCTTTGGGTTCTGCCAGTGTTCTTCATGACAGAATGAAGAATCAGGTCGTTGTTTATGGCTTCAAAGATGGAGTACCTCTGTTTAGCATTACAAGCAAAACTCAAGCTAATAGGCCCTGGTTCATAATTACACCAGGAGTCAGTGCGTTGGATACTTCAGTATTCTGCAGCACAATGGAGCCGGTTGTTTAATTCAGCCCTCGACATGAGGAACAGGAGCAGGGCCTGCAAGTGACATGGAAATGAAGCAGGAGAACAACCGAGCGGTTATACTGCTAAATTGACTGCATATGCAAAGTAATAGCAGTAGATAATGACTACTGCTTTGACTGTTGACTGCAGCTTTTGACTTCATGTAATGAAATATGGAGCATGCGAAGTTAAAGTAGCCCTAGGTGTGGAAGTATACGGGTGAGCCTATATTAAAAGCACACAAGGTGAAGACGACGAACTCATGGAAGTGTAAGTCACAATCGTTTGGGAGGTCAGCCTTATTATCGCCAGCAGGCTACAATGGACTCCCAAATTGATTTAATTATTCACTTAATTTAACAAGCCTTTTGCAGAGATTAAATGGGTGATCAGATGAGGAGATTATTCAATAACTGAATGCTTAAGCATTCCAAGAGGTACACCACGTGCAAAGTGAAATGGTGCGCACAACGTAACTCAATAAGGTGTAGAAATAGTGTTCTGACGATATTCAACACAGATCAGCGCTTAGTGAAGCGATGAAGTGAAAAGAGATGGAGTGGAAAATAAACACTTCTGACTTGTGTGAATAATGCCTCGTGCCCTTTGAGATACGCATTAAGTCACGGCTTTGACGTTTCAGGCTCACAGCCCTCAAAAAGAAGCTGAAACGGCAAACAACATTTGTGGACTTCTCACCGCGGATAAGACTACAGTTAGACCATTGATGGAGTGTTTGATTAACACAGGGATAAGAAGTCACATAATACACGGCAACAATGCACTTGACATATGGAAACAGTCAGTTGTCGCATTCAGCATCAGCAGAACAATACATCTGTACGGGAGAAAAAAGACGGGTAAAAAGTACACGGATTTAGCTTGCTGGAAATGATCTTGATCTTTAAGACATTAAATAAATGTTTCCATTGTTCTACATAATGTTGAGGGGAAAAGGCACGGAGGTGATTTGTCATAATTATGCAAATGCGCTTCCACAGATTTGTCTATCACCACAAAAAAGCAGATATCACGCTAAATAGAAAAAGAAAGAAATATATAAATGCAAATCTTTCCATGTACACGCGTAACAGAGCACTCCTTCACTGAAGCATATTTTGGTAGTCAGCTGCAAGTAAACAAGTCCAGAGGCCATTTAGAAGTGTTTTAATTAGATGTGCTTCCAGGGGCAGTTGCTAAGAATCATAAGAGGGAGTCCTGTATTACCAGCAGATGGGAGGAGAGGATCTGCTCTACTGCAGAATATTGACAGTACTAGACTGTGTCCAGAGGTAGACCTTAGGACTGCATTCTCCCAAGCTATAGCTCATTACCAGATTCAGACAGATGGCAATCAGTTAAAGAGAGCTTTTAAAGCATTTGCCTTTTTTGTTCTTGTGTACAGTTACTGTCTAGGCAGTTACTGTCACAAACCATGTTTCAATGAAATGTCATTGAAAGGGAATTGTAATATTATATTGTAATGAAGATATTTAATAAATTGTTATGAGAATGTAAAGTTGATTTAGAAGGGAACCCACAGCCAATAAGAAAATCCATTCCAGCTTTCTATGTGTTGTGACCAGCTAGCGGGTCTTGGCTTCTCCATCGCTGCAGTACTGATTGGAGCATCAGTTCTGATACAAGTTCTGATACTGATTACCTGCTGTTGCAAACTTGTGCAAACCTACTGTGTCTTCCTGAAAGACGCCAGTGCACTCATCCACACATCACGGATGACCATACTGAACCCTGCTAAAAGGGATTTTTTCCCCAGAATTGCTTAACACATGTCTTTATACAGGTAGACATTCAAAAAGGCCAATGATGTTTACTAATAAGACGTCATTCTTGAAGCCCTTTAAAGGAAATCAACATTAACGTCCTTTATAATTATGTGCAAAGTCCTTCCTATTCCATTTCACAACCATCCACCCCAAATCAAGATCAGACAATGAACTCATGGAGCTATTGTCATCATGGAGCTATTGTCTCACCATGGTGATGCTTGTGGTGCCTGTTGTCCGACTGAGGAATGAGAGTGATCCTGCTGTTATTAGCCTGTGGTTAGCTTTGCTTTTATTCTTTTGGTCTGATAAGTTATGTCTTTTTTCATTCTCTTTATTTATCACTAGAATCAGACCTGACTCAGCCAGCCTTCTCTAATGAGATGGTTTTATGTATGCTCAGCTAATTAATTTGTGATTTCCTCGCATGAAGCATGATATGCTATCTTTAGCCAATATTATTTCCTATTAGAGTGCCTTAATCCAGAGTGAGAAATTTAGTGAGAGATATTTTCTACATCTAGTCAGACAGAATTAAACGCCTTTGAGGTTTTACTGTTCCGTTAAGAAAAAAAATACTTTCCGCAAGGTATTACTGTACTGAATGCTGTTCTGTTTACTAGGGTTATATTGACACATGTTCATTTTTATAGACTGGATTCACATTGGCAAAGCGAAAAGTAAATAACTGCTTTCGGTTTTCAGCATGGCAATAATAAAGCGTTTAAGAAGCTTGATCGAAACTAAAAATCTGATCTGTAGTACATTTACAGCAAAGACATAGACTTATAACATTTAAGGCAGGGCACAAACTAAACAACATAGACATTTAAATCCCTAAGGATATATTATTGCCGTTATTATCGTGCAATCACAAGACTGATGTCTTTTGTCCCCCCAACATAGCCTTTATCAAAACTATGCACTTGCACCTAAACAGTCTGTTTGAGTCTTAGGGAACGAATGATCAAAAGCTAAAGTAGCAAGCCAAGCCTGCAGTGATAATAAAGCATGGGTAGGTCTTTTTTGTACTAGGTTTATACATGATAGGTTTGTAGGTTCAAATTGACCCTAGAAAACATGCACGCAACTCATCTCACCAAAGCCCAAACATATAGTATGAAACCAAAGCTTACACAAACACACAGAAGTGATTTATGAGGTATATCAAAATAAATCTTGTCAGATACATTAAGGGTGGGAGTAGGGGGAGGGGGGGGTACTTTAACCATATATACCCAACCTGATGTAGTCTGAATTAAAAGCAGTATAGTGCAGTATCCATTTTCATTACGCCAGAGGAAACATTGTATGAGCCTCCATTGATCTAAATTGCTCAGGAAAGATTAAAGTCTTCCATGCAAGCGCCATATTTACAGAGTGGTCTGGCATAAAAGCTGGGGCACGTGCTGGCCAGTCCTCTTTGTGAGGCTAGGAGAGAAGATGTTAAATTGTGTGCACTAAGGTGGAATCCAGTTGAAATGGTGTATAAGAACATAATGTTCTTTAAGCCCAGTGCTGATCTGTGAAGAATCTGTGATCTATCCCAGGTCAGTTCCTGCATTGCGCCCTGTGTGCTAGTTAGGCAGGATAGGTTGTAGCCCCCCAGGACCTTGAACTGGGTTAGGCCATTTAGAAGATGAATGAATGAATGAGTTTTGGGCATGCCATTCACCAGTCCGGCCGAATCTATATATACTATCTAAAGACAAAAGTCTGACTTTATAAATGAATAATGAATACTGGGTTGAATGAGACTTGTATCTGGCAGTAGTGGTGAGAGAATTGAAAAAAAAAATTTATTCAAGTAACACTATTACATCAGGGAGAATTTACAGAATCAGACCCAAAACAATTTCTTTGAGGAAGCTGATCAAATGCAGTGGGGAGGTGCATTTGCTTGTTCGTTTCAGTATTAGTTATTTAGTGCACTTATTGATAGATCTTGGGGTTGCAAATTCAACATGGTTTCCAACTACTGGGAGAACTGCACACTGCGAAATGTTCTAGACATAAAGCATGGCGTAACTGACAGCGGGGATGCATGACATGAAATTATTAAGATATGAATATGGCACTCGGGTGTGTCTAATGAAATGGAGCTAACTGAACGCATGATAAAAAGGAGTAAAGCACAAAACATTTGATTTAATACAGCATTTATAAGAAAGTAAAATTAATGCCATTTATTGTTTTGTTCAAGGCTCTGGTAGTCAGCTCTCTCAGTAATATTCATAACCTTTCATTCATCATGCCTAGCCTTGAATACAGGAAAACCATCTAAGTAACGCAAGAAATATTTAATATGTCTTAAGCATATGTTAACTTAATTTTTGTGTGGCAAGAATGTCTGAGAAGGATTCAAAATATAGGAAATAAAATGAAGTCCAATTATTAAAGTCCCTATAATTGTTCCAGTTACTTTTCACCGTCAGCTTTGATCTCAGCACAATACTGTGTAATGAGGAGAATGATCCTGGACTCTTAGTCCTAATACGAATAAATGTCCTTATGACGTCAGTGTTGAATAGTTGCCAAGACTCCATTGGGACATTTGAAAAGGATTTGGTGGAATTTTTTTTTTTTTTCGTAAAGGTCAGGAACAATTTATTCTCCTTTGAATCAAACAGTATGTTATTGTCCTGGGAGAAATGTCTACCTTTTTTGGCATAGAAAGCACTGGTATGTCAGCCTACGTTCTTCCCTTCCAAGGTTGGAATGCTATTACTCAGGACATGTCAGAGCTGATAAATACTCTACACAGTGTCAACAGAGCCTACAGTGAATGAGTAACCTTAAATATTACCCAGTGGATCATTGTCAGGCCCACACACAGCCATCAAACCAAAGGCCTCTTCACAACTAGGAGATGTGTATGTGCAAAGTTTTGCAAAGTTCACTAGGATTGATTCAGTTTCCAGGCTGACCATGTGTACAGTCTGTATACGCTTCAGAATCACGAGCTTATAATGAGAGAACCAAATAAAGCACATTTTTCTACTTTAGGGCAGCTCAGAAATACAGTCTTTTGTGTATTAGCATTGTTCTCCACATCATGCTGTATGCTCAGATGAAAGAGGCCTTTAGCAGAACAACTGGGATGAGGAAGCTGAAAGGGTAAAAGGCCAGAATTGAGAACTATAAGGATAAGGGTTTGCTTAAAGTTGAAAAGTTTAGACAACTAAAGGCTAGTTAGGCAACAAAACAATGTTTTAATCAAAACTCCTGTGTTTCTGTATCTTACCTAGTAAAGTAAGTAGAACAAACTGCTAGCGACCCCAAGGTCGTGGACCTGCTGTCAGGGAGCACACACACTGTCATACTGATAAATATGTAAGGTGCTCTAGATAAGCAAACTGCCAAATGCTGAAAATGTGCTGAAAAATGTAAAACGTCCTGAATCTTTCATTTCCTTGGAACACAACAAATGGTGCGTTCCATACAGAAGCCATGAGTGATTTACCATACTGACTATAGACGACCGCAGTAAGATGTATGAAGGAAACAACTGAAAATGAGTTCTATTAACTGTGCATTAATTAATGAATACCACAAATGCCTAGTGGTTGTTTCTGGTGTGTACATTATGGTTCAGTAATTTGTCCATTTGTTTTCTCTTAGGCATAATGAGATTCACAAATTCAAATAGAAACAGTACTTTGCACTGTCCCATTATGTTTAAAATGAACACTGCATTAGGGATTACTTCATTGTTTTTACTCTTTGCAGTTCTTGTTTGCTGAAGGAATCCAGCCCCGATCTTATTTAACATATGTTGCAACAAGGCAAAAGCCCTGAGAGAGGTATTAGGCAGATGCAGTGTGCGCTGTATGCACTGCACTGAGCCTGCTAAAATAGGATATGACAGATCTGGGTCCTGGGCACAATAAGAAATCCACATTACTTTAGGTCTCCTCTTTTTTTTCCAAGGCCAAATCTGAACTCCTGTAACCTGAAGACTCCTTGTTTAACTTGTAGACCAGGAGGAAATCACTTCTGTTGCATGTAGAGCCTGACAAACAAGGAAAATATAAACCATGCTACTTTGTTTTCAATGGAACAGGACGATATTCCCATTTTTTGACCGTATTCTTGAGATGATTTACTGTGTAACCTACGTCATATGTGCTCTTTCTCACAATCAGTGAGATATGTAGATCCTCTGGTCTGGCTATTGTTCAGTGTTGGCTGAGGAGACACGTCCTATCCCCCCAGGACGCAGTGACGGCTTCATCCTTCCTGCTGGCCATGTCCTTAACTCTCCCTATCCTGTATGCTGTTTTTGTAAATTATTCTTACTTTTCATTTATGATTCCTTTAAGGTTTACAGTGGAGTCTAGGTTGTTCATGTTTTCATCTCTGTTACTCAGCACATTGGATTGCAAATGAATAACTAGAGAATATAAGATTTCACTTTTTTATCCCTACTGGATGATTGACTTATTTATAGTAATCGCTATATGTCCCCAATTTCAATGGACAAAACCAGACTGATATAATTTAAAAAAGCAGTTGTCATGTTTAATATGTGTTTGCACACTTGTCTTCTGTCTAAATCTTTATCCCTGAACCCTACAAGTGTTAGGACAAGCCTTATTGCTTTCTATTTCTGATCTCCTGAGACTAACAGAAGCTTTTCCTTATGGTTCATGGTGCTTATTATTTCCAAAGCCCTCTTAACAGTAAATAACAAAATAAAAGACACGAAAGGTATCCAAGTCACAACCGAAATAATAATTCCAGTAGTTTTTGTGAATAATGAATGGTAGCAGAGATCTTGGTTTAGTCCCTTATTATTTTTAAGGGGGAGCAATGAGAACACAGTTGGTCCAAAGCATGAAACATGACTGAAACCATGAAACACGGCGTAAAGCTGTTTGCTGGAAGGAAGAAAGCAGATGCCACAGTAAACCCTGTAAACATATCTGCTTTGGCCCACCGTCAGCTAACTGTAGTGTCTGCTTCACCTCTCCAGCAAAGAGCTTTACACCAAGCTTCTTGTCTTCTCACTGCATGGTACGTTTTAGTGGGTATGAAAAAAGGTCTTTATGATTATTGTGTTGTTTTACATGAGGGTTGCATGAGAAAAAAAAATCACATATGCTGTAATTGGAGGTAGCTGCCTTCTGAAGAGGATTTCTGGATTATCCAGGCCTCTGCTGGCGACCGTCCAAACCATTTCTGTATTTGTCGAAGTTTATTATATGTTTGTTTGTTAATTTTTTGTTCTTTTTTTTTACGTCTGTCTGCTATGAAGACGGATACAGTCCCCTGCTCTGTAGACGGATACAGTCCCCTGCTCTGTAGACGGATACAGTCCCCTGCTCTGTAGACGGATACAGTCCCCTCCTCTGTAGATGGATACAGTCCCCTGCTCTGTAGATGGATACAGTCCCCTGCTCTGTAGACGGATACAGTCCCCTGCTCTGTAGACGGATACAGTCCCCTGCTCTGTAGCAGCCCCTGGGAAGTTTTTTTGCTGCTGTTTTAATACTTTTAGGAGTTTTAGAAGCCGGTTTTGTTGCTGTTGTTTGTTTGTTTTGCCCCCTGACTTTTCTTTGTTTTTGTTGTCTCTTCATGTCTTTGGGCAATTTCCTGTGAAAAACCAAGAATTTCATGAGTAACAAATGGCACAAAAAGGGAGAGAGTGAGAAAAGAACAGAAGATAAAATATTAAATTCAAGTATTTTTTATTGCTCTGAGACTTATTGCTTTTTCTGATAAACACCTATTATTTGAGTGACAAAGACCGATCTGCTGACAGATCTGGCTAATCTAGTGTAAATTTAGGATTATTTTCAACAGCTTCATTGGCAGGTTCATACTCATATAGCTGTAAGATTCTGATTCTCCCTGCTTGCGCTATTATATACAGCTTTGCTTGACTGGCAGCGTGCAAGTGTGTGACAGCAAGCTGTCAGTCACGAATCTTCACAGGAACACTAGGCCCATAGCCAAGTCTGTCTGAAGCCAAGAAGCCAATTTGATTGATTATAAGCAGTGCTTTTAATAGATTGTTTAATATTTCACTATTCTTTACATTTGTTTTATATTTTACAATGTATTCCCCTTTTTAATCATACATTTTAAGCATATGTTGGGCTGTCCCATTTATCACTTCTGCTAAGGTAGCATGTATGGACATAATAAACTTGGTCATTATATTGATTTGTTTACTAATGTGCCTTGAAACATGATATTGATGTAAACAGTGGTTCAGGAAAGCATGATCTTATGAGGTCAGAGGTCGCGTACAAATTGGTTTGCTGGGCCAAGTGCATGTTCCCGGTTTTTTATTTTATGTGCAAATAAACAAAGAAAAGATGACACAATTACTAAAAGAAAGTATTGTTTGTTGTTCTTTGCTATTGGTGTTTGGTTTAGCAGCCAGGGTTGCAGAAAGTCCGATTAGAGCTTCCACCAAAGCAGGGTGGAAAACTGTCTGTTAACTTTTTATATCAATCCTTATTTGCTATATTGCTATGTTGTTTTTCACTGAAGTCCTCTGCATGCACTGTGGATCATAGAGTTTCTTAATGTTACATTTTAGGCTTTGTTAGTAGGAGAGCTGGGTAGTAGCATTACATAATCACTATACAAAACGTTAAGTTACAGAACAAAATCATTAGAATACTGGGACATATTTTAAATATGCTGATTCTGAGGATGACTACAATTAAAGTTAACAAGGATGACATACTCCTTTTCTTTTCATCTTTTTTATTTTTAATGGTTCTAATCAAGAGAACAGTTCCCATGTTGTAAAGCAACAGAATCAGCAATACATTAAACACTTTGTTTGAAGTTGCTAACATTTAAGAAGAACATTTAAGACTTAGGTTATACCTCACCGTTCTCTGACTGACAATGACCTTTGAAACATGCATGGATTCATTTGAACATGCTACCATTGATGTGAAACAGATGAGAATCAGAATCTTAAGATACAGACTTGAATCCCAAAAACCAGCACATATTTCCATATTTCTCATTTCTCTGTAGTGCATGCAATCTTGTCATGGCCAAAACCATAATGAATCTTGTAATCCCAGAGAGAAATAACATAGTCTTCACTACTCTCATCTCTCTCCTGAACCTTTTTTTATGGCTACATTAATACACAACCCCCACCAAATGGCCCACGGATGCCAAAAGAAGCCCTCCAAGCATCCCAAAAAGCTTCCCAGAGTCTCCAAGTATTCTTTCTCTTCAAGCTTGTCCAATTTGACACCCTGTTTGTGTTGGGGAGGGTGGACACAAACTGTGGATGCATAAACTGTGGATGAATAACAGGATGCAACATTGTGGCAGTTTGTTGCTGCAACATAACCTTCCACCTTGTCACCAGCCTTTATATGTTTTTTGGTGCAAGACTAAAGTGACTCAATACAACCTGAAACACCCATTCTAGCTGCATTCTGGAAACCTAGTAGATAAAACGTAAAATGTCCTCAAGAGGTTGGCACTAGGTTTTCCTCATTCCAAGCACAAACAAGGGTCTTTAGATCTGCTGGGTCCAGGAATCTCTACAAGTCACAGCTGGAAATCTAACCATCGAACAAAGCAATCAAACTCTCTCTCTGCCATTGTCAATAAATTTCTTGTTGCCTTTCACCCCTGTCAGCTGATTCAAGTATCAATTGAAGAGCAGTTCCTTTTGGCTTTACATTCAAAAGGCTGAATGTCCAATCAATATCAAGAGTGGAAATCCTAGATGGATGAGGCTTGGAAACTGGAGTGTAGCCAGTCTCTCTGCAGTCTCTGACTGTTTTGTTCATTTCACCAGGGCTTCACACTCCTCCACAGAGGCTTCAACGTCAGCACCAAAGATGCCTGTTAAATGTTTGTTAGACACAGGACATGGTCACAACTACTACATAACAATTTATGATTATTACTTAGTTTGTCCTCATTGTTTGAAAGAATTTTAAATAAATTATTTATTTTACATTCTTTCAAACAATGAGGACAAACTAAGTTTTGTGATTGCTGTTGATTGGCACTGAATGCAGCAAATAGTTTCAGTATCCCTTATGCTGGTTGCTCCTCAATATGCATGTCTTCAATACAAAGACTATTACCTGAAGTATTTGGCAGTAAAATATTCACCAAACTTTATTTTACATTATAAATGTTATTAGTGAATGTTATCAAGAGTTTGTTTTTGTTCAACATTGGAACACATGATCTATCAACTAGTTTGATCCAGAGTAGAAGACAGACAGCATTACAGTGCTGCCACAGGCCTATCCAATGGAAGGTAATGTTACAGTTTGTGATTCGTCTGTTGTATTTATACATGCAGTGGCCATGAGATTTCTTCAGTTCATGGGTGAAAGTCTCTCATTCAGTTCCATGTCAATATTATTAGAACCAGGAAATCAGTGTGTCTGAACTCACTACTGTGCCTGATCATTCCCGTTTATGGGGCAAAACACAGCATAGAGACTAACACCATGAAGCATGAGTTTCGGGCTCTCAAACTGGTGATTATAAAGAATTTCAGGGAATATTTTAGTGCTGAGTTATTGTGTCATTTACATGAAAAATAATCCATTAAGCCATTATCAAACCATTAAGCTAGAGGCAACGGAGCATAGGTGGCTTATAGCGCTTATGTCCTTTGGTAATACATCACACAGGCAACAGAGATGCCCTGTCTAGAGGTTTTTATCAAATATATTCAAGCTGTTGTAGCTGGGGACTAAATTGCTGCTACCATACACAAGGTGTTTAGTAATTATTGGTTTAATCAGTCCAGTTACACACACTTCCATTTCCAAAAAAGCAGCAATAGTCAAAGCACCTTCTCAGTCTGGTCTGAGCCTATTAAACTACAGCAAATCAAATAACAGGTCAGTCACCCGATTCCCTGTTCTTCTGTGTCTCACCCAGATTTCCTGCTAATGAGAAAATTGCACCTGTGGCAGACTGAACCATTGGATCATATGGTCTGGAAGTCGGGCACACAACTCGGCACACTCTCAGGCCAGCAGAGTGATTTCAGGTTGGGGAGACGTGCAGACATCAGAAACAGTTCAGGACTACTTTCTGGAGCTCAGGAACAAGCAGCTGAAAAGAGTAAACATCTTCACGTTCAAGTCTGAGATGCAGTAATAAAAAGTGACGTAATCTATCTAAAGGAGCATTGGGTGAAGGGTCATATTAAAATTGAAAACATTTGGGCACCCATGTTGTACTACGTTGAGTTTCCTCTGTCTGCTGTCTGCTTGCTGATTGCACACGAGAATGCCTGTGAGTGCATCAAGCTGAGATAAAAGCAGCCGAGCTAACAACTACTCATGCAGTGAACACAATGTCTGAAATTTCACCTGTTGACTTCCAGGATTCAGACTGTAGTGCTGATGAGGGAGATCTTATGCTGGCGCTCAATGGGCCTCAGCCACAGGGGTCCAGTCAGAAGTCAATTCCCAATCAGAGCAGGGGAAAAGCAGGTCAAGGTCCAGAGTCACAGAGCCTTGTGCCCATTAGCTGATCTTGAACAGTTATGGGGAAGTGTTGAGGCGCGCTCTGAAGGTGAGGATTATGGCCCTCATAAGTCCACTAAAGAAACACCTGGGCAGAGTTCAAATTCCCATAATTACTGTTGTCCCCTTCTTTGAACAATCAAAGAAAACCAGTCCTACAGAAGACATGGGTTACATCTTAGTGTGTCTGCTATCAAAAACATCGTACACATATGTGTATGTATATATATATATATATATGCCTTTTTCCCATTGTACATAACATTGTTTGTATCACACCTTGATGCCCAAACTGTGGTGTGAACCAAACCATGACTTCTGTGTACCAGACAGTGTGGATTTAAAACACAGAACCTAAAATGGATCTTTATAAGGTTCTGTAGATGCTCAATAGTGATCAAACTACTATTCCTACCATTAATGAAAAGCTGGGCCATACAGGAGTGGAAATAGCCAGTGTTTAGTGTAATGGGCTTTTGAAAGATTAGAAGTTTACTGACTAAACCCGATAACTAGTTAGAGAAAAGGATCTTCAAGCATTCTATATAATAATAATCTTCCAAAGCCCTATTTGACAAAATCATAAGAGCCTAAAACTAGCTAACAAAGAGCCAACACATCACTCAGCTAATTAGTTAGCCCATCTGAAATGGAAGCCTGAGGTAACTGATTTAGTGTGGACATGGCATTGTGTTGTACAGATATGATCACAATCTGTACTGTACTCTGTAACATAACCAGTTATACTTCATTGTCATCTGCTGTAGAAATTCCTTCAGCTATACCTGTGTGAAAGTCACCATATAACATTCCCATTAGATTTGTTTCTAATAGGCCTTGGAGAAAATGATTCATTTGTGGGCCACTGTTGCATTAACTGTGGTGATTAAGTGTGACATAAGGAATAAACTGGCCAATCACTTCTATGTATATTCCATCCTTGTTTGTGTCCTTTCAGCAGAATGTGGACATGCCTAGTAAGTCAAAGAAAAATCAGTATGTACAATTTAAATGGCATCAAGTCAGTTTGATTGCATTCAAACAGCATTGACAGCATTCAAATATGCAAATATGTGAATTTTCCTTTTATTGCTTGCAAAAGACACACAAATCACTGGAAACATTGATAATAGTGATATTTCAGGCAGACCAATAGCTACTGAACACGAACTTCTCATAACAGATCTCTTTTTTACTGAAGAGCAAGGATTCTGTAAAGCAGCTACCATGTGAAGTGTTACAAGCTATCCAATTCAGATGTTAAATTGTCTTGACCAATGTGCTTAGAAACTAGAAACTAGAAATGACCAATGTGCTTAGAAACTAGAATCACCAGTAGTTTGTGTCGAATATTTCCATTTAGTCTGACTATGAAAACCATCAGTAACACCCAAAGACTTCACTCCCAGAGTGATTTGATCCAACACCCAGATACTGGTTGTCCTCTCAGTTGTTTCTTCATGGGAATCATCCAGGCCCAGAGATTGTGATCTGGTCTCAAGATCCTCACGTCCTTCAACTGCTGAATCACTGTCCTTATCAGGTTGGACAGGTAATACTGGCCCTACACCAAATGACTTTCCAAGCAATTTCCCTGCTGCAGACAAATTTTCAATGTCAGAATAAAATCATGAGGGCTTTGCTAGAGTTGTGGCATTCTCCCATTGTCAGCAACTACTTCTACTGCCACCAGAGGTCCTTCTCCCAGGAGTGCTGAGGTCACCATGGATACTATACTCACCTGCTCCTCATTGCATTAATTGATTGCTTATTTAAACCTGCTATACCCAGCATTCATTGTGAAGTATGGCCACTCTTGTAGTTTGCATACCAAGCCATTACCTACTATTTCTCTCTATTCTCTTGTGTTTGATTCCTGTCTGTGTTTTGTTGACTCTCCCTGTTTCCTTGTCCTTTTGTACCTCTGCTTGGCTTATATCTACCTACCTGGTTTTTACCCTACCTCGTTCCTGTGGATTGCCCTTTTGCCTAACCCTAATTAAACTATTCTTACCTGCACATGGATCCCTCTCATGTCCCTGATTCGAATTTGTTACAGGATACTTAGCCTCCAGTGGATTCAGCAGTCATATATAGCCTTCAGACTGCAATCACGTCTGAAGGAAGGCTACTGGGTGACCACAAACATCCCCTATAACATCTCAGTGTGGCTGTAGAAAATCTCACCTGCACTATCCAAGTATTAACCATACCCCCCAAACCATGGTCTGCCAATGCAATGGCGCCTCCATTTCCTACCCCTGAACCTGGTGTGTCTGCTGCTACTACTGCTATAACTGTCCACCTGGCAAGTCTGGAGAAGTATGATGGTTCACCTGTATTATGTTAATGTTTCGTCCTCTGGTGTTCCCTGTACCTCAGGTTGATGTCCACTGCTTTTCCCTTGGATGCGGCAAAAGTAGACTTCATGATCTTATGAATCATGAGAGATTCTGTAGCTCCTGGGAATTTTATCGATAGGACATTTGCCCAGAATCTGTTGATACCACTTCTTGCAAGTACATTTGCTTTACGGATAAAGGGCATCAATGATGTATTGGTTCTGGAAGGATTTTGGAAATTACTATATTCCTTACACTCATGGTGAGAGCTTTACATAGAGATAATTGAAACCTCTTCCCATCTTTAAGCATCCCTGGTCACACATCTCAGCAGATTTTGTTACTGCCCTGCCTCTTTCACAAGTAAACACTTGTGTCCTGGTAGTAATCGTTTCTCCAAGGGTTGTAGATTAAGAAGACTTCTGGCAATCATCCACAGTTAAATGGACAAGTGAATTGCCTATATCAAGAATTGGGACGGTTTCTCAGGTCTTACTGCAGTACCTCACAGAACGACTGGAGCCACTACCTTCCCTGGGCTGAGTATGCACAGAATGGGCTTGACCATGTTCCAGACTTACTCCTCTTCTTCCCTGTTAGGGACAACCCTCCAATGTTCCCTCTGTCGATGACTGGTTCCGACGCAGTGAACAGACCTGGGAAGAGGTCCATGTACGTTTTCAACATTCCGTTAGGAAACAGAAGATTCAGGTGGATTGGCATTCCAGGGACTGCCCCGAATTCTTACTTGGTCAGATGGTGTGGCTTTCCACAAAAGATCTCCACCTGAGGACATCCTGTCGTAAGCTAAACCTCAGATACATGTCCTACTGATACATACGTATCCTACTGCCTACAGTACCCACTGCAATATTGCATGTCTCCTATCTTTCACATGTCCTTTTGTACCTCTGCTTGATTTATATGTGCCTGCCTGGTTTTGACCTGTGGATGTCCTGTTGATTGCCCTTTTACCAAACCCTCATTAAACTATTCTTAACTGCACATATATCCCTCTCATGTCCCTGAGTTGGATTTGTTACAGCCATCATCTCAAACATTTGGTTTAAGGTGCTCAGGATGTGTCTTAAATCTGTTTAAGGAGCCCCAATGGGGGCCTTATTCCATAGCCGCCAAGGCAATTGTATGCTAGGGCATAGGGAGCAAGGACCCAAGGGAGATGCATGCCCCACAGGAGCAGTAGGGAGCAGCATGCACTCCATAGCCCCACCGGTTAGGGGCATATGCTCCCCAGACAGGGTGCGTCCTGTCTGTTCCATTGTATATGTCTGTCTCACTGTTTATCCACAACCCAGTGTTCCTGTTTGTGCCTTGTGCCTTTGGTGTTTCATGTGCCTGTGTGTGCCTGTGACTGTCCCTGTCCCAGTGTTCGTTGCGTCGTTGTTGGTTCGTTGTGTCGGTACGTGAAACATTTGTCTACTTGGCGCAAAGGCGCTATTTGATAAAAAAAAATGTGTAGCCTGCTCTCGCCTCAGCATCCTGCTTCACCCTTGCCATTACATTTCTGTACACCAGAAGCTTTGAATTTTCTGGTTTGGTTTTGAAACTCTGGAGAGGTGCTATGACTGATGGCCAAAACTATTCTTTCGTGCCTTGCTGGTTGTCACTAGGGCAATGACTTTAGAATTTAGGGTATTCTTGATGATTTTGATGAAGCTTTTTCAAGGAAAATAGAGCAAATGTATCTAGAACCAACACTGTAAACTGATGGTAACCCTAGACAGACTCTATGGCTATACAGTAGTCTCACCTGTCTGGAGTTCCATATAGTGCTTTGGCTACTTTTTTAGGGTTTTATCAAACCTAACCCCTGTTTTATTATATATGTGATCAGGCTGCTCTTTGTCTACACAGAAATGGATGCCCTTTGAGCTGATGTCTGATTTTTTCATGAACACTCTACTTTTAAGCTAAAACTAAAATATATCTCCAGGTGTGTGAGGACAACACAGTGTAGAAGCCACTTAAGAACATTTAGAACAATGTCAGCCCATGTTGCTTTGCTGCCTCTTCTCCTTTTCTTCTGACCAGCATTAAGAGTGTGAAGCAAAAATCTAAGAGCAACTGGGTGTGACATGTTGATGGTAGGAAATATTTATGGAAAATGATTGGATTCTTCTCACTGGTGGAGTGCATCCATCTTCCTCCCAGAACATTAATATTCTGGATATCGCATCCACTTTCTCAGGATTGACAGATTCTCCAGTACCATCAATGATTTGCCCTGGAAATTTCACAGATATCCATATCGGTTTTCTGACTGTGTTTGAGATTATGTCAATGTTGTGTCTGAAACACAACCTCAAACATTTCTAGTGCCTCTTTTTCACTAGAGGTGAATTCCAGCATATCATCCAATTAGTACAGAAGGCTGCTAAAGATCAGATCCCCAAGGATGCTTAGCATAATCCACTTGAATGAAGCTGGACTATTACACAACCCCTGAGGTACTCTGGGCATGCCCAGTGGTGTTGTGAATGCCATCTATTTTTTTTCTTATACATAAGGAGGTTATAGAAGCCAGATATTAAATATCTGATGCTGAAATAAGTGAGACAAGGAGCTCATCTATTGTTAGTGATATCAAATGCAACTTTTTATAATTGTTTGGTTAATGTTTTTGTGTTGTGTCTTAATGAGATGAGATAAATGAGATTTCACTTAATCTTTCAGTTTTAGGATGCACAAATGCAACATTTTGTTGACACTTTGATTTTGTGATGATTTTGTTTTGTAATTTCACTTAATGCATTTGGGTTCTTAATGCCTTTGTATTCCTGCTTAATGCTGCTGTAGCACCGAACAAGACAAGGCAGAACATAAGTGAATAAGTCAGCAGGTTTTATTAGGAGCTTTAACGTAAATCAGGATAAATCTCCATAATCTCAGTGCACATCAAAACCAAAGGGGAAACTTAAGGCAGTCGTACAGAGCCTGGTTGGACCAGGAGCCAGGGTTGGCATGGAAACCACAGAAGGTGTAAGATCTGCAAAGGGAGCAGGAGCCATGGCCCTCATTGTATCAGGGTGCAGGGATGGCGCCTTCCTGGGGGCAGCGCACGGAGATGGAGGGTGAGGCTGCCGATCGCCTGTACGTGGTAAGCAGGATTTTTTTAGCCAGATCAAAGGAGAGAGATGAAGCAACCATATTGGGCTCTGACCAGATACATTTTTAGTAGAGGACAAGACAGAAAAATCGAAAACATGAATGGCATAATTTGTAACACTCAATATAACAGTCAGTAAAAAGATCAAACACCTAGCCGGTAATTATGTAACCATCATATCTCTACATCCCTACATCCTTTGCAATAGTCTTTATTAGGTTTTGCTTAATGTTACTCAGGATTGCATTACACAGTCATTCTAATTTCTGCTTTTACTGACATTTGACATTTATTAATTTTTTATTTGGTAATTATTTCCAACAGAAATTTGTTCAGCTGCTGCCTACATTTCGCTATAACTATCACTGTTTCCGCATATAGTGGTAATACGAGGTGAGGCAGGACACCGAGACAAGTGGTATGTTAAAAAATAAGCAACATTTATTATACATACGGAACACATAAAAATGAGCAGGGACGAAAACAAAGACGGACAAAGAACAAAACACAGACACACACTTAAAAACACAAACATTAAAACAAAACACGTTACATTAACGAGACAAGAGCACTGGATAGGTCCTTCATACAAGGAATACTGGGACACTAATGGCTCAGACAAATCTAGAGTCAACTCTAGATATTTTGTTAGTTCTCTTGTTTATGATCTGGTGATGCAACAATGTAGCCAAGAAGAAAACTGAGCAGCAAGCTGCCAAATTACTTTAGGGCCCCTAAAATAGGAGGACTATGTATAAAATAAACTGTAATCCCTAATTAGTTCAGCCCAGTAGAGCAGAATGTACCATCAAAGCCAATAGTCATCTTATTCATTGTCTCTTTAAAATGAGTAAGTCGTGTGTAGTTCTGAAACATTTGGATTTCAGTTCCATTATTTACAGACTACACTATATTTCTGTATATGCTTATATACTGCATCTTGCTGCTAATTGATTGAGATCAAAGCTACCACTATTTAGAATCAAATCAAAATAAGAAACATCTGCACAACCGATAGAAAATCGCATACATCAGTGTATTTTTACACAGAAAATCATCTGTAGACAGCATACAAATACAGACCTTTAATAGTTCCTCATTGTACATTGCAAATGAAGAACATGATGTGAATTTCAGAGCTAATGGTGGGGTAATCAATGCAGCATTTAAGGATCAGCTGGAAAATGGGTGTCAAGCACAAGCCCAAGACCACTAATGTTCTCTCTGTCATCCTTTAAGGCTGAAAGGCCTCTGTCACATTTAGTATTCAGTACCATTCAGATGTTCCAATTAGATTCAGACCAGCTTCATTTCTTTAATGCTGCTCTCTGGGCATCAATTAGGCTTATTAGATGTAATGTGTTTCAGTCTGCAAGCCACTCATTTCAGAGAAAAATTATAAGGGACAATGGATTAGACTGTAGGACGTGACTGTGGGTGAAGACTACAGCTTTTGACAGAGGATTTCGTTTCACAAGTGACCCTTATGAACAAAATTCATCAAATTGGTATAAGGACTGCTTTGGATGTCCTTAAAATTTAAATAAATACACTTTGGCTCTGTTTCAGTGTCTTTTTGTGGCTCTTTGTGTATGTACAGTATGTGTGGAAAATGGTGAGAAAGAGAGACAGAGAGAGAGAAAGAGAGAATGAGAGAGATAGAAAGAGAGAGAGAGAAAGGTATTTTACTGGGTGACAATTTTACCTTGGGATTTATTAAAATACTCATCTTCATCTATTTATTTCCCATCATGCTGTGACAGATGGCATTTTCTACCAAGAAATATGTATTAATTTAGCATGGTAAGCACACAACAGTAAGCCCAAAATTGTTTAATTTAAAACTGATAAGAATAACTGCACATCAAAATAGCTGCACTTTGACAAGCTTCCAGCCCATGGTATTATGGGTAATTAATTAATTTGTATGAATAGGGTTACTAATTGTTAGTTACATTTATTATCTTAACTTGAGCTCTGATATAAAATTACCTTCATTGATTTGAAGGTTACATCATTGGATATACAGTCAAGGATTTCTAGTCACTCTTAAATTTAAATATCTGTTTAAATTCCATTAAACCCTTGTTTCAGGTTTCAGATCTCACTTTCAGTTCCTCTGTGTTTAATCCAAAGACCCTTAATGATTGTAGAACATACATGATCGGGGATCTCAATATAGCCTGCTCACAAAATTGAGAAAAAGCATATGGACTGTTGCAATGCCTCTATACTGCATGGCCTGGTTAGATTCTGTCAAATTACTGCATACCAACACTGTAACTTATGGCATTACATGTAATTATATGTAATTGGCATTATTGTCATTATTTCAGTTACGTATAATAGACAATCACTGTCAATAATATTCTCATGGGATTCCTTTATACAGTATAGTTTATACAATTTACTAAAGACTCTCAATTTCCATTTTTTTCCAGAACGTATAATTGATTAGTTTTCAGGTTGGTTTGTCCCCATAGCTACCTTCTATTAGCAGTTTAAAGTATCCAAATTATTTTTAAAGACTTGATATGTTGCAATAATAGAAATAAAAGGAAAATGTCTTCTGAAGGCCTTATCCCATGTTCCCCTTTTCCATGCTGACTTTTTCTTCCACTAAAATTCAGTACTACTTATTCATGGATGATATTTTCAAATCAATCCTGTTACATCAAGGATCATCTAATGCATTTTACATTTAGATTACTGGTGTTTCACTTCCACATTTCCATTTTAATTTGCTGGTTTGCTTTGTCCTTTCTTTCAATCAAGAACCTCAGTGTAAAAGCGATTTATGGCAGTTTACTTTTTCAACCTTTAGGAACACCAACTTAGCATAATTGCTTCTTCATTCTCTGACATTTACTGTCACATTGTACCACCACACAGGAGCTGAGGAGAATGGGACAGTGCTACTGTCCTAGTAAATTACATTTCTTATCAGGGTGCAGGGTGGGTTTTTATGTGGGAACAAGGTTTACGGGGTACCTCAAAACCTAAGGAATGATGAAAAAAGAGACTAGCATTGTTAATGATATTTCTGTTTCATGAGTAGGAATCTAGAAGATGAAGAAGGATATAGAAGGATATGGACTCAGAGATTATTGTAAGACAGTTGGGAATGATTTCAAAGCAAAAGGTTTCTTATTTTGCAAGATGGTGAAACAGTATTAAGTTTGCACCAACATCCAGGTATTCCTGGAAAGCACATGTGGTCAGCAGAGAGAATATGTCTCTGTTATCTTTAAAAGGAGAATAATGTCAACGCTAGATAGCATAAAAAGCAAAATAATACAGGCTAAACTTATACAAGGGAAAGACAAAAAGTGTTAATTTATATGCCAAGTGAAGGATTTTATAAGCAAGACATTTTTTAAATGTGATGCAGTTTTGTGTGCTAAAATTCACACACAGGTGTATTGTTTTGTATTGTTCAAAGATAAATCTAATTCCGATCCATGAATTTGTGATTTTGTTGTTTTTTGCAGTGCTTCCTGTAATTTGGACTTCCCAAATTGTTAATGGATTATTGAAGCTTAGCAAAACTTGATTTCTTTCTTCAAAACGATTCGGTCCATGGGTTGTCAGTGCAATTTTTAATTTTTTGTATTGAAAATTAAAATTTGGCTACAGGCACATTGTTAATTATAATTAGTGCTCTGTTTTGACTATGAGGTCATGGTCACCACGGTAACTGTGCCTTTGAACAAAGTCTCAAGGACTGCATGCAGTAAATGGACGCCAAGCAATTATGTGACTCACTGGTTTGTACCTTCTTATCATTTGAAATTAAATCCTCGATGTGCAGTATATCTAAGTGTTGCAGAGTATAATAAGGTATAAAACACTTTAGTGAGAAAGAAAAGCTTTTTAAAAGATTAGCTGAGGTATGAGGACATAAGAGTAGAATTGTTACAATATCAATGACTACTTTGTGGCAGATAAATGCAAATAGTGGTGTAGAATTATACATGAACAAAACAGTATTCCTAATGTGTGTATAAATATATCAATATTTCAGATAAAATAATATATAATCATCTGCATCCCCATTACCATTTAGCTAACTGGAAGTGTCTTCTAATTAAACTTGCAGCATGCTCAGACATGTTGTATTTTAGCTGTTACAACTAGCTAAAGTCAAAAGTTATTAGCATATTGTTGAGTAACAACATTTTTGGGCTTCATGCTCCACATTAGTGACAGTGGTGTGGTAGCAAAGACATGTGAATACCTTATCAACACCAGGTTCATGGTTCAACACCAGGTTCATCTGTTCATGGTAAGAATACAATTTAAGTTCTTTGGTAATCTATGCTATTTTTACCCAACTATGCCTATGTAGCGTTATAATGGAGACCATCCTGTCGCTCCAGGTCCATCGCCCAGCCTAGGCACACACCTCTAGAGCCGAGCTTCCATTTACATGGCGATGGCAGTTTTGATAGCAACCATTCTGATGTCATAAACCTCTCATCTCAGTTCTAGCCCTCTGCAGGTACACTGTCAGAGTGACAGGCAAACTTTCCATCTAAGATAATATGAACATGTTTCTGCAGAATAGCACAAGGCCTGCTTCATTCAAGCATTAATCCTATCCCTCTGCCCAAGGCATATTCTTCATGAGGTTACAGCATATTAGTTTGTATGTAACAACAAATCAATTTTAAGGTATGTTTTATGCAAGTAATGTAATTAGGCTAATTATATTATTATGATATTATTATATTTTAGTCAATTATCTGTTATTGATCAGGTTATGGATGTTTTTTCTTACAGTTCTAAGACCTGCCAATATGTCCAGACTTTCTTCCCTCACTCTTGAACCTGCATAGGCTACATTACATTTTAGTTCCAATGTAACTACTAAATAATTTACAGTACTTATTGAATAATATGCCTTGAGATTAATAACTAAATAATAACCTTGGAGCTTAAGAGATTACTAAAAATGTATAAAGCCTTTGTGGGGTGTGGGTGTGCTCTGCTGTTCTACCCTCTGCCGGGGGAGAATGGGAAGGGAGCTAATGAAGACAACTTCTCCCATTTGACAGATGTCACTTGACCTTTCTGCTCAAACTTGACAGGCGTCTGGCAGTCTTATATGGGGCAGGCCAGAGGACAGCACAGACCAGTCAAACATCCTCACCTGCAACATAAATGTGAATATTTAGCAGGTCATACCATACATACACTTTAACCCAGTTTGGTTAAACACTAGGTCTTAGTGTAAACTGTGACTGTCTTTATTACAGCCTGCATGGAAGCCTGCATGGGTCTACATGTTTTATGTGGTTTAGCTGTTCAAACTAGTTTCAGTACATGACAGTGTTTATAGTTAGTTAATATGCACAGCAATAAAGTGCATTATTCCTGTTTGGAAGAGAGGCAGTGAAGCATGGCCTCCGATTAGAAACCTTTTGCGGAACGTTGGAGGACCCGGACCTATCATCCATAACCGGGGAAGACCAAATGCATTCTCCACAGCATCTTTATGAACTTTGCCTGATGTTCAGAATTTAGGTTCCTGTTGACTAAATTCAAGGGACACATTACAGCAGTAAGCAAAGACTGTAGCTGCAATTAAACACATAGAAGCTTGAGACTATGATCTGCAACACTGCTTCTTTATCTTGTCTTTATCATTACATCGTTAAGCAGACAGGATGAGAATTATTAAAATACTTGTAGCTAATTTGTGCATAACAAACTTGAGCATGAACAGTTGCCGTACACGTCCTGATAGGAGAACAGGAAATACACAACAGATGTTAATGATTTATCTTAGCGTAGAGCCCCTGTGCACTATGTTTATGCCCACAGCAAAACCTCAAAGTCAACATATGAATGTCACAAAACATTAACAGTATGCCTACAATATACATATTTCATGATAGTTTACTATTAAAGTTTGGATGGGGTTGTTTTTCATACTCAACACAGGACAAACATCCATCAGTATGAAATATTACCTGAATATACAATACAGGAAGAACCATTTCAACTGCGGTGAATTTGCAAACTGCAAGAACAGGGAACCAAAAAGATGTTCTGAGCTAGTGCAGCATAATGTTATCCTGCGTGCACATGCTGCTGTTCTGAACAAGGGGAGCAAACCTCTGATGTATCGTGACATTCAGATAACAACCTTTGCTCCATTGGTCCTATTAGAAATCATTACTCTGGACTCACTGTCCTTCATAGTAACCCAATGACCTTAAGCTGCATTTTAGCATAGCACAGTCAGTGAGGCAGCATGTTATTGCTTAAAGTTCTAAAAAAATTGAATTGAAATGTTTTCAGTAGATATGAAATTACACTATCATTACACCATGTAAAACAGCAAAAGGCAAAAATACCACTCTGAGAACCATACCTCAATCAAAGATAACATAAAATCCTTTTTTAATAAGTACTAATAAAGAGATACTCTGTTCAGCTGTCATTAGTTTTGACCTATTTTATGTTGTGACTAATCAGAAAAAATGCTAAGCAAGAAAAATGTTTCTTTTACACATAAAAAGTAACTGAGAGGTAGAAGGAAGCAGATATGTAACTAACGCAAACCACAAAACCCCAGAGAAATGTCAATCATGTGGGAGATTTGGCTACCAAGCCGGATCTGTGCTCTCAGGTGTCTGGTTGTTATGGCAACAGTCGCCGGCTTTACCTCATCAGCACCTACAGGATAGGTCCAGAGCTCGCTGGGAACAGGAGGTATTTGATAGACACGATCTTGTATCGACGATGATGCGATAACAGTGAGAAGTGTCCCCGTTTGTAAAAGTGTGACTGCAACGTGGTGCCTTAGATGGATAGCTCCTTAAAGCAGAACAATTGTTGTCTCAGCGGGCAGGGATTATGTGTAGTGAGTGCAAATTAGTCCTGTGACTAATGCGGTTTAATCTTGCATAAAAGATGAATGAGCAGAGGGAATAAGATAGGGACAGCTGTCATGTGGTCTAGCATGCATTTAACAGTGAAAGGAAAAATTAATATTAAATATCTACAATGTCTGTGTCAATGAAGATGAGCCAGCCTGTCAGGGTGTAGAAAGTGGGCAAAGGTTTATAATACCTTCTGCCAGTGACATTGACTTACCATTGTATGTTATCTTATTACACATTCAAGCCATACTGTGAGAAATGCTGTGTCTGCATAACCCTATGTGTTCACTTTGGAGTCATTCTAGATAAACCGTAAAGACATTCTGCTACCATCTGACCACTTGGGGCTTAATATCTATAATGACAAATTTTTACTCGAAACTCCTTCAAGCTGCAACGTATGTGCCAACATCCCCATTGGAATTTATTCATAATCCTCTTAATAAGTAGTGCATTCTTTAAAATCACTGCTAACAACACACTTTCATTTAATGCCGTCGACATTTGCTGCGAATACCAGACATGCAATCAAAGAGCCCAGTGCACATGCGTGTATGTTGTTATGTGTGTGAAAACTACATTCATTGCATGTCTGCATTAAAACATTTGTTAGGAACTAGGATGCTGAAAATATCTAGAGAATTTATCAGTGCCCTTGTTGTCTCACTGTGACTGAATTATCATGAGCATGAAAAGCTCTCAGGTAATAAAGGGACCATCACCTAAATACCAATATAAATGCGAACTGGTTCCATATTTTAATTTTAATATTAATTTTTATAAATTAAAAAAGATTGCCTTTTAAAATTGCCTCATGCCATGGCCAAAGATATGTTATTTATATGAAAAATCTACAAAAACGGAATGCACTACCAGCAGGTCTTTAGTCAGACAAAGCTTGAACCCTAGCTACGACTTCATATCCGGTATACACTTGAATTCCTTTTGTATAAATGTGGTCTTTTGTATTTCAGTGCCGTGGCCGTGCCTCTCTCAGCTGTCTGTGCCATAGAACGTAGTCTTTTCTGCTGACTTGTCTTGTGCAAAGCGTGTTTTTTTTTTTTCTTGACTAGCGTCCACAACAGAATGCACAATGGGAGGAAAGCTAGATTCCTCTTACTGCGCTTCCAGATAATGCTAGCTCTCGGATAATTACCACCACCTTGCTGGGTAACAAGGCTCTAATGTTCCAGTTGTGTGTTTTTTATGTCCTCGGTGTTCGCACAGGGGCATTTGATAAGTCTTAGCTCTTATTTACGGAAAACTGAATATGAGTTCATTGCCAAAGACGAAGAGGTTCTTGGCCATGTGTTTTGATAAGATAAAGCGTTTTACATGCTTGCAGTTCAGAGCTGTGACATATAGCATATAACAGCCCTATGTTAGAACTGGCCTGAAGAATGACCAAGGATACACACAGACACAGCAGGGCCAATAATTTATCTGTGATAAATGTTTAGGTAGCACAAGTGAGGTCTAGTTAGCACCTCTTTGAGCCTTGAGAATATCCAGCAAACTTTTAGTCTGTCAGCGGCAAGCAAGCATCCGAAAACTTCAGAACAACCAAGCCATTAAGAGACACAGTAGATGAGGTTGGAACGCCAAGGACCGTAATGCTGCACTGATGGAAAATTTCAGTGGGAGAAACACATTTATTACTGAAAAATGTGTAAATAAGAGACCAAAGTTGTCCTTTATGGATGCTTTGATTACTAAAAAACCTAATCCAAAAAGTCTCCCTTTGTCTCTGTCTGTGAGGAGGACAGGCGGAGGAACAGTGAATGCTCTGTCTCCCTCCCAGTGTCAGTCTGTCTGTCTCGGTAATGATGGGTTGCAGGAGAACCGTAGCACCTGGGTCATTCAGGCATGTTGTTCTTTAGCCTGTGGATCTCTCACTGTTTGTCTGTGCGGAATAACTCACATAGTTTTACCTAAAATGCCCCCTTTCTCTTAGCCAGAAGCCTGGTCTTTTATTTAGAGGAAGAAGTGGAGTGTGTTTGTGTGTGAGTGTGCATTTTGTCTGTGTGTTTTTTTGTGTGTGCGCACTGTTACTTTATCTAACTGATGATTATGAAGTATAAAATGTAAGCATTTTGACCTCAGAAAATAATGTCAGCCTTTGCCGGCTGACAGTCTCAGTTTTACTGCTGTTATTCCCTCAGTTCCTTGAGTTTGATCAACCTCTGACTCACAGCGCAACTTTTTCACTATCTGGGAGTCTCTCCTAGATAAACAGATTTGCACTTTCAGTTAACAGGAAGAGGTTTTGATTCCAAACACCATTTGAGTTTGAAAATGAGCATTCATTTGTTTTGGTACCAGGATATGAACCGGCCAAATGCTGTAGTGATAAACGTCTCTGTGTGCTGCTCATTCCATCACACTGACAGATCAGCTTTACGTGCAAATCTTTTCAAAGAAACTAGTGGAATGATTGTTTGCATATGACATATACTCCAAAAATCTTCTCAGCCTGTACCAAACACAGTAACTCAAAGAAAGCTGCTGTATGCATTCTTTTATGCCGAAATGCATCAGCTATTCAAATTGCTGCATTTTAATTCTTAGAATGCTACACATTCCTGGGGCTATGCATGCTGAGATCTGAAACACAAGTATGTAAAGCAGCAAAGGCACTTTGAAACTGCATCACTGAACATTAGAAACTTGGATGGAACAGGTATTTGAACAGTGTAATAGCAATGTTGTTTTAAAACCAACTCTCTCAAACTGTTTTGCAGAGATCAAAATATTTATTCCATACATGTTTCACTTTATGATTCCAACTGGAATGGAATTTTTTCCTCTGACTAATTTATAATACAAACATATCCCCAAACTTCAATGAAAATATATGACTTTCAAAACATTTTACTGACTATAAAAATAATTAGTAAAATATAGTTTATATTGCTATTTTGCTATAACAAATGACAGAACAACTGATGGGAAATAGTGTTGAAACAAAAAGGTTAATGCTAAGGATGTATGAACCTAAGTAAAGGACAATGGATGAGGTATGTTGGACGTTAGGTTAGCTTAGTAATATATGATATAGGTTATGAATAGGGACTTGAGGTTTGCATTTAAAGGTTACAGGAAACTCAAGTATGTAAACATACCACCCAGTGATTCAAACAGTACACTGCGACAACAAATCCACTGAAATACCTCAGCTTCTTTGTCCTTGAGGTATCTATGGTGACATCAGGTAGCTATGGCAACTTTAAACCACAAGGCTAAATCATTCATTCAATTCAAATCTCTTTCTGCCGTTATTTTCAATCTTTACTAGAATGCCCGATGTCAGAGGTTAAACTGAATTTAAACTAGTAAAAGTTAAGAGGCAGAGAGAGAGGGATCTCTTTTTCTCTCTCTCTCTGTTTAGTGTTTGCTTTCCAGTGCATTTCACCTCGACATCTGGCTTCTCTCTCTCTCTTGCTCTCTCTTTCTTTCCCTCTCTCTCTCTTTCTTTCTCTCTCTCTCTCTCTCTCTCTCTCTCTCTGTTTAGAGTGTTTGCTTTCCAGTGCATTTCACCTCGACACCTGGCTTCTCTCTCACTCCGAAGAACCTGTAGATCACACAGAGCTGCTGTCTGTGAGGGTTTGCCATTAGGAGAGAGTGAAAAAGAGCGCTCATACTACAGTAGATAAATATAAATGCTGTCTCCATCCATCTATTTTGTTTTTAATCATTCTTCTCGGCCAAATGATCACTTGTATAAGGTGCTAATGAGTTGACATATAGGGCATGGGAAGGTGTTTAAAACACACATAACAGACTAAATGGAATAATGATAGAGTTGCTTCCTGTAATGTTTAATGTCTAAAGTTTTGATAAAGTGTGTCTATTTTGGGTGTCTGTAATTTGCTGTTGGAGTTGGATGAATTAGCAGCCAAACTGTTCACTCTCTGCACTCTCTACACAGCTCCAATTTGTTTGACAGCATTGTTTATCTATCACAGTCTGCACTTAAACACATATTTACATATATTTAATAAATAATAAATAAATGCATATTTAAATACATTGTCAAAGAAATCTAAAATTAACAAGGAAGATGCTATTTCATTTCTGTGTGTTTGTGTGTGTGCGTGTGTGTGTGTGAGAGGGAGATAGAAAGAGAGGGTAGGTAGGGAGGTGTTGTTGAATGTTTTTGCTGTTTATCCCCTTTGTTTTATTGAGAGAAGAGATGCAGCCAATCTCTGTACAAGAATTACTTCCCAGATCTTTGAGCCTGCAGTCCACTGCACTAATGAGTCAGCCAAAGTTTTGGCCTACCAGAGTTAAGGCCTTGCAGGTCTCAGAGAGACACACCTTGGCTGCTGACAAAAACAGCTGACTACCCAGATTTGCTCTATTACAAAAATATTTTCCATCTTATACATCACATCTTAAACTTCTGTGTCTCCATGGGATCTGACTCATCGAGGAGAACTTTGAGAGTCCTCCAGCTAAACCAGACTCGAGCCGATCGAGAGGAAAGCCACAACCTGCAAGTCTCTTTAATCTGTTTTTCATTTCACTCCAACCTCCCATCATGCTCACCCGATCTCTGATTCTGCTGTACCTCCATTTTTAGATTCAAGCTTATTTTTGCATAATTATTTTATTAATATTACTTACCACCAAATTTAGCACACTCCAGTTCCCAGATTCAGGACTTCAGCAGTTCAACAATTCAATCTCCCCTCTGGGAATAAAGTCAATAAATAGCAAATTGTGTACATCCTGTTTTATCAACCATGATGTAAGATGTAAGACACAAGTCTTTTTATGGGCAGTGTTATCCGTTCTTTGTTGTTCTAAACAAAGCATTTCTCAGCCTTGCTTCCTTTTAAGATCTTAGATGTGATCGGTCACTCAAGGTAACTTTCAAGCCAAAGTGATATGTAAGTTCACCAAAAGGGGAACAATACCCGAGTACTCTCAGGATGAGGGAAATAAATTAATTATGCAAATTAACTACTGTGGCCCCGTTTGACAGCATGTGCTCAGTTCTAACAGGGTAATTAGTTAGGGGGCCGCATTGCACAAGAGTGCTTCCTAGCAATATGGGATGACAGAGATTCAAAGGAACACCTAGCGAAAACCAATCGGCTAATTATGACCTTAGGTAAAAAGGTTTTGTTTCGACCTGATAGCATTAACCTCCAGGCTGATGTTTGCGTAGGCCTACAGTTCGCCAGATTAAAGTGGGAGTTGCAGAGAACACCTTCTGATTTTGCCAAGACATCCTTGTCCTAAGGTCAGCAACTTCGGAGAAGGCCTATGGCTATTTAAAAACACTCAAAATCTCTCAATAGATATGACTCTGCTGCAAGTGTCCAAGGTTTCTTTCCCGAGACACACTGGATGAGTGCTGAGCTGACCTGCAAGATTTTTTTTGTATACACAATTTTATAAGATGGACTCCCCACTTTCCTTATACTGAAATTGTTGTTTGCATTAGCTATTTGTAGATAGATTTACTGCTACATCACCACATTGCCCCGATTGCAAACAGGAATGTTAGCCAAGTACAAGCTAGTTAGCACAGTATCGGCTTTGTTTGCTGATTCTGTGACAATAAGGAGAAAGCAATGCTAGCTGAGGGACGATCCACATTAATTATCCATTTTTTTCAAAACAGCTTTTGCTCAGTTTTGCTCAGCTCAGCTCTTACAGCAGAGCAGCTCTGTTTGCCTCTGTTTTCAGTAATCAACCCTTGTTCCCCTACACCCTCAGGTCCTCTAATCATGTCACGGCGGCGACGTCCGCCAAGGGAGCCGCGAGCCTGCCCGCGCATAACTGTCTGCGGCGGGTTTACGCGGCGAAAGGCGCCTCCGCCCCCTGCCCTCATCACTTCACTCCGTTCTTTTAAACACATCGATCCTGAAATCAATTAGAGCACGCCACTGCACATGCTTTGCCTTGGCCACCTGCAGTCTTAATCTCGCCATCCCAGAGACAACCACACGGACTGCAGGATCGCTGCAGTTCCAGCCTATCTCGGCCTTGCAGGCCTGACTAACTGCAGCCGCTGGAAAATAGTATTGTATGTTCAGGCATTCACCTAATTTATAAGTGCAGGAGCTCTGCACATTCGTCCAATGGCAGACTGTTCAATTTACATCCTATCATATTTTTTTTTCACAGGTAATGGAGAATTTTTTTGCTGTGCTGGCAGAGGCATATTGCCATTAAATGCACAATACTGTCTTGAGAAGAAACCTATATCACGCTAATGGGAGGTGTCATCAGCCTCCTCCTTTAGTTTGGTGGATTTGCATAGATATAGCATATTGCAGCATTAATGTCATCAAAATAAAGCCCGTAGTATGAGCTCATTAATTTTTTTTTAATAAATGCACTTCCATTTAGCATCCTATACTGTGATGACAGAACTCTTTTCTGTTATTTGTGGCATTAAGATATTAAGCCAAACCTACCTTTATTGATATTTATTTCTTTTTGTAAATATGCAAATAGTGTAACAATCTTACAGGCACAAAATAATTCCTTATCCATTCTGAATGAACTGCATTATAGTGCTTGCATGATACGAATGTATTGCACATCACTGACAAAGGCTAATCTGCCACTTTCTTGCACGGATTTCAGCTATCATCCTTTCACTACACATCATAACTATTACTAGGTAATCAAAGCAGGCTTCTATCACACCAGACAAGACTCAAGATGTAGACTGTGCAAAGGAGCCTCAGAGGCAAACCAGCTTCTTGTAGCAGGATGCAAGATGCTGACAGGGGAAACATACACTGGGAGACACAGCTGGGCAGGGACCACATACAGGAACATATGCAAGGCGCAGGTGGACACCCCCGAGTTCAAATGTAAAGAGGTACAGAGAGCATTGGTGAGCAAAAGAACTAAGATCCTGGGGAACTTAGATGCAGTGGGATAAGATGCAGTGATAGTAAAGCTGAATGCTCTAATAGTTGTAGCACTCACAAGTTATAGAAGTATCCAAAGGGAGGAATATAAAAATCCGGAAAAATAGCAGGCACTGAAAGCAGAAACAGAGACAATGTGGAAGGGTAATGGTAAGATTGTCCCAGGGATGACAGTCACACTTGGTGATGTGACCCCTTATATTATTTTATATTATATTACATTATATTATATTATATTATATTAGATTAGATTAGATTAGATTAGATTAGATTAGATTAGAATAGAATAGATTAGATTAGATCAAATAAACAAACTGACCATCCACTTAATTATAAACACAATACGAACATTGGATAAGGGTCAGAATAGCCTCCATTCTTCACAGTGTGAATTCTGCAAGATGTAGGAAACATTCCTTTTAGATTTTGGGCCATGTTGTCTTTATGACATGATTGCTGCAGATTTGTTATCTGTACATTCATGCAGCGACATCACATTCTTGCACATCCCTAAGGTGCTCTAATGAATTCAGATCTGGCGACTGGAGAGGCCATTGAAGTTCACTGAGCTCATTGCCATGGTCATAGAAACAGCTTGAGATGACTTGTACTTTGTGACATGATGCATAATAATGGTAGAAGTAGCCATTATACAACGGAGCAATTGTAGCCGTAAAGCGGTGCTCATGGTCAGCAATAGGACTAGATATGTGCCATTCCAACAGTGCCGACTAGAATTAAGGGGGTCCAGTGTGTGACAAAAACATTCCACACATCATTAAGCCACCACTACCAGCTTGAACTGTTGACACAAAGCAGGTTGGGTCCGTGGATTCATGCTGTCCATGCCAAAGTTTCATCCTACCATCTGCACACCGAAGCAGAAAATAAACATTAATCAGACCAGGTAACAATGTTCAACAGTGCAGTTTTAGCAGGCCTGTGCCTATTGTAGTTTTGGGTTCCTGTTCCTGGCTGATAAAAGTGGAACTAGTCTCCTGTTGTTGAAGTCATCCGTCTCAAAGCTGCTGTATGATCTGAAATGTTTTTCTTCTCACCACAGTTGTAAAGAGCAGTTGTTTGAGTTACAAAGCATTCCTGTCAGCTCCAAACATTCTGGCCATTCTCCTCTGACTTCTCTCATCAACATGCCATTTCCTTTTGCGGAACTGCAAATCAATAAATATATTTGTTTTTGGAACAACACTGTGTAAATCCTAGAGACTGTTGTGTGTGAAAATCCCAAAAGATCTGCACCTTCTTAAATACTAAATTAGCCGGTTTACCACTAAAACCAATAGTTGAAGTCATTTATATCACATCTTTCCCATTCTGTCACAGCTATTCATCCATGTCTGCATGATCTTGATCCATTTCTATATTGTGCTGCAGACAAAAGTGAATTAAAGATGGGTGTATGAACTGAATTCGCTGTTCATACAGTGTCGATATAATTGCAACCTGGAAATTCACATTCATATTCAGTTAAATCAAACCTGGTGTACATGCCATGTTTTTACCCTCAAATATGAATGGTTATACATAATAGTATGTATAAAATTAGCAGTTCTCATTTGAGTCCCCATATTACTTTACTACTTATCTTCATAGCCCACTATTTTTTATTATTTAATAAAAAATAGTTTTCCTCAAATCCAATTTTATATTCTCTGGGGGCACAGAGATGCACACACAGTCCTTTAAAAAGGTGAAGTGCTACTATATATTTAAACAGGTGTGTCGGGGTTGTCTTGGATTATCATTCACCTGATGTGGGGAGTTTTCTCAGGTTCTCCAACAGCACATTTGTATTGCTCTTCCAATGCAGAGAGCCTCCAGGAACTCCCACTGGCTTGATTCATCTTCCTTGGCCAAGGAGGATCAGTTCTTTCATTCCTCTCCCTGATATAAATGCAGTGAGACATTTCACATGGTGGGGGAGAAGTCTCACAGGTGAATGCAGATGATATGCGGGACCTGGGAGAGGCAGAGAGTGGAGGAGGCGTGGGCTAATCTTTTAAACCCATCTCCCTCTTTTTGTTTCCAAAGGTTCTGAGGTTCTCCGCCCGCATTTTGCCTCTTTCCAGCATCGCTATTCTACACGGACTGTCCGTGGCATAAAGGCAGAACCAGCTGTTCTTTTTCCTTGGGAAGCTCATATCCAGGGTGAATTTTGGATACTGTGGGTTTCTGGCTTGTGGTTGTGCTTTTGCAAGGAAAAAGAGAAAAAAAAGTGCCACAAAAAAGGTGTTTTTGGTTATGGGAGACATGTGTGTGTCGTTTTTGTTTACGCATGCGATTAAAATGATATCGCTTTGACTGTCTGAAATTTTACTTGTAGGCCTAAACAGATGTCTCTCTTAAAATCCTAGAGGAATAATTATTTTTTTCCGAATAGAGAAGTATCAGTTAATGAGAGCAAGTATCACCTTGCTTCTAAAAAAAAACATTTTGTTCAACATATGACACTAAAAGCAAATGTGTTATAAAAATGTTTTACCATATAGTAATTACAGTAACACACCCCACGAGCTAACAGTGATCTACGAAGGATCCCACAATATCGTCTAGCATTATTATTTGAGAATCATTTTCAAGCCACTAGGTTGGTGTTCGCTGAAATACTAGTTGTAGAATAAAAGTTATTAGACTGTCTCTGGTGAGGATGTAGCTAAATAAAGACAGATGATGGGGAGGGGGTGGGAGGCTGGGTTTCTGTGCCACCTCATTACTCTGATGGCTTTCACATTATTCCAGTGTCACATTCATACTAGAAAAAAAAACTTACCTTGGAGTTTTGAATCAGGGCCATCAGTCACTGAAGACTCTCAAGGGGACAACATGTTCACACAGGCATACATACATAATGCTTTTATCTGCAGCATGCAAACTAGAATACACACACACACACACACTAAAATCAACCAATTTGGATTGAAAAGGGCCAATGGCAAAAGCAGCATGGCCAATCACCGATGAATTGATATTATGTGCATTTTGGATTGTACTATTTTACAAGTAAAGATAGTGTACCGCTAAAGTAATGAAACCTTACACATTCTGCAGTTTGACAATAAAACATTGAACATTAACCATTCAGTTTACATGGTGCACTTCTAGTGGCATTGTCAAGCAAGACACTAGAAAGGAAAAGGAACCAAGATGTAAAATATTCCTGCAAAGCACTACCTTTCTGTCCTTCTGTGTGAAGGTATAAAGGTTTTAAGTACAAGATTACTCATGTAATGCTTATGTAAATACTGCAAAGTTTTACTCGATATAGACAATAACAGTATTGGCACCATGGTACAAATGCCTGTTCAAAAACATCAAACATCTTATCCAGTTGTAAATCTTAAATGTTTTGTAATTCACTACCAAATACTGTCAAATTTGCTGGGCCCCTTGCAATTCACACATGTTAGAATTTCATCTACACCACAGAGATCTTGCACAGAAATGTCATTCAGTGAGTAAACAGTAGACAGGACAGTGACTTTCACAGCTTGACTTTGAGTCTCACACACTCCCTTTAGATTTGACTGACTCACCACACAAAACCTTAATGACTGTGTGTGTGTGTGTGTGTGTGTGTGTGTGCGCGTGCGTGTAATCATGCATAGATTGGTGTAACATTTCATTGCTGCCACCGTGCCTGCAGGCAAACTCTTGTTGGACCACATTTATTCTGTGTTGGTATCAAATGTGGAAATCAGTAGCTTAAATGAATTCTTGAAGCAGAACAGAGATTCACAAGGTCGATTTCAGGGATGCCATGATGCATCCTGGGATCAAATGAAATTACATGGGGAGATTTTGGGCCAAAGGCATTGCTGCATTCTGAACCACTGCACATATCCTATCTAAGCTGATATCATATAAAAGCAAATGCATCTCACCTCACCCCAAAAGCAAGCATTACATTACATGATTAGATGATTTGATTAGATGCAGAGTCAGTTGAACCACTATTTCCATCTGTACACCCACCTATGCTATAGGATATCAGGATAACAGACACTTTCATAATCTCTTTGGACTTTTGTTACGAACCCAAGTACAATACAAAAGCTCACCTTATATGCCAAATTGTGAGAAAACACCCATGTATGTTAATTGTTGTAATGTTTGCAATGTTTAATAACAATTTTCAAATTTAGAAAGTGATCCTCTGCCATTTTGAAAGGTCGATGATATCAAGACTGTCAGCAGGGGTTCCTAAATACAGGACGTTCACCAGAGTCAGAGGCCTCTAGGGCCCCAATTATCCCAAATATTGTGATTTGCTGCATACATTTGGACCCTTGCTACTGTGAGGGCGCAGGAAACCGCCATGCATGACGTGCAGCGGCAATGGGATGTTGTCGATATTATGCAGACTCATGCTGAGTTTGTGAATTATTTAATTCCACCTCAGAGACTAGGAAATGTAGGGGAACTAAACATGCAATTAGAGGCCCTGGGCCAGTTTCAGGGTCGGCAGGCTAGTCCTTGCACTGTCGGCTCCTCAAATTTAAAATTAGGTTAACAAGTTTAAAAACCAGCAGTGCACCGGCTGAATTACACTGGTGGAAGCTAAAAGAAGTGCGCAGTATAATAATTGTAATATTACTACATACTGAGCCTGTTAAGTTGCTGAGAAACTCAGTATGAATTAATGGCCTACGCAGAACATACAGTGAAGCTTTGAGCTGATCAGAATATCACTTATTGGTCACTAATTGGTCACTGGACTGGTTTTGAGACTGTACCTGGAAACAAATGTAAATATTGAAATATTTTCTCACATGGAAATTTAGCATCATAAATAAAAGACAAAAATACCCTTCTCTAAAATCAGTGTAATTCATCACTTCCCCCCACTAACAGGAAGTCATCACTCAAACAGCAGCACTTGCACTGGGCAGTTAAAATATTAAAGAAGCCATGTTCCACACAATTCCATGTGTGGCTTTAAAGACAGAATGAGATGTATCACAAAAGCGTTCTTAAACTCCGCAGTATCCCTATGAAGCATCGGCTCAACTGTAATCGCATTATGCTGAAGACCTTGTCATTTATTTATCTTCGTGTGACCATTTCCACTTTGTGTATTCTTTTCATCAAATAATATAAGCTAAAATTACTTTTAAAAATAAAAAAAAATGTTTTTGTTCATAATTTCTGATATATAGAATATTTCATATATGAAATGAAAAGAAACTCCTATGTGTTATTGTTTTTCTATAATAATGAGAAAATAATAAAGGAAACTTTCCAAATTTGTATTTGTATTTGTGACGGGCAGGGTGTGCGAACTAAAAGGAAGCGATCACGCCAAGTCTCAGAGGAAAAGAGGGGTTTAATAAATAAAGTGCGCTAACCAAAATCCCGTGCACTGATCCAAATTAAGGATACAATAACCAGCAGTCAACTGGTACACAGACAAGGCATATATAGACAAACAAACTACCATCAGGTGAGGGAGCTAATAAGCCCCACCCACCTGAGGGAAGCACACAACGCAACAACAACAGGACAACTGCCGCTGTACCATAGGCGACCGGTAGGGGAGCCTCCCTCACCGTGACAGATCCCCCCACCAAGCCGCACTACGGCCCGATGTGCGGTTCACAGCGGCAGAACACAAGACGCCAGACGAAGGGGCAGGAAGGCGGGGACAAGGCAGGGAAACGCCTCCTGCGGTCCCGGAAAACATAGAACAGACATTAGCTCCCGCCTCCCTGGGCGGGACCCTGGACCGCTGGGCCGTCAACAGTAGACAAACCACGCCCCAGTCGGTCACAGAGCCCTCGCGCCCCCCAAGGCCCCACAAAGTGTGCGTGTGTGCAGGTTACCTCCCTACTACATAGTTGAACGTCTCCTGACCAACCTCTCGGCTCGGGAAAACCCCTATATGGGGCCGAGAGTTCCCCTGGGCATCCCTAGAACGGCCGGGAGGCCGGCCCCTACTGGGGGGGGTCATGGCAGGTTGGCCTCCTCCACTCTGCCGGAGGTTCCAGGGGGAAGTACTCCTTCCCCATTGTGGGCCGACTACTCCCCAGGGCGAACCTTCTCGTCATCCCGAGCACGAGGGGGGGGGACCTCTGTCTTCAGCAGGAGCTCTTCAGGCCGGAGCCCTCTGGTCACCCACACACAGGGAGCCCTCCCCTCCAGGGAGGCTACTTACGACCAGGGCTCCGGTCACCCCATCACATAAGGGGGCTCCTGCCTACTTTGGAGGTCCCACATGGTCCAGGGACTCCACTGTCAACCGTGGGAGGAACCTGCACACAGTACATAGCACACACACACACACACAGACACAACACAGACGCACACTTACCCTGACTAGGGCCTCCCATAGGAGCTGCGCCCTCCGTGCCACAGGCCGTGGCACGGGACCCTCCATAGCCCCTCCCCCAAACGCCCCCTTGGAGGAGGAGCGTACAGGGAATTACATACAACAATTCACAAGCACGCTAGGACAAACACAAACACTAGGGGGCGTGTGTGCAGGCTACCTACCTACCATATAGTTGAACGCCTCCTGACCTACCTCTCGGCTCGGGGAAAACCCCTGCACAGGGCCTGGAGTCGCCCTGGGCAACCCTAACCGGCCGGGGAGACCGCCCCTCATGGGGAGGTGCATAGCAGGGTGGACTCCTCCACTCTGCCGGAGGTTCCAGGGGGGAAGCACTCCTTCCCCACTGGTGACCGGTCACACCCCAGGACCAACCTCCTAGCCACCCCGAGCACGAGGGGGGGACCTCTGTCTTCAGCAGGAGCTCTTCAGGCCGGAGCCCTCTGGTCCCCACACATCTGGGAAGCCCCTTTTTCCCCCTTCAGGGAGGCCACTTACGACCAAGGCTCCGGGAAGCACATACCCTTCTCACCGGCGGGCCTCCTTCCAGAGCTGCGCACTTCTGTGCCCTAATGGGTAGCACAGGACCCTCCATTGCTCCCCTCCCCCCAAAACACCATTTAAACAAACAAAAGGGGAGGGAGCACACGGGGAATTACATTTAACATAAACATATACACAAAGACACGACCCAGCACGCAAGACAAACGGCAGACGCCCCTTTCACTCACTAGCTCAAGCCCGCAGTCTCACACACGCATCACACACATCTCACACATGCACATGCACAAACACAGACTGCGGGCGAGCACTTTTAGCGAGAAGGCGCCGCCCCTTGGAGGAGAGCGCTATCGGGTCTCTCGCTTCAGTCACCGCCGTGCCACACAACGTGCTATACAAACACACAAACAAACAAGCACGTGGGCACGACGGGACGAGCGGTTTGCCACCCAGCTCTCCTCCACATACATTCAAACAACAGAATCTCACGTAGACAAACACTTACCACGAGACATGACCACAAACGAAGGAGAAAGTAAAGGAGACTGGCAGCTTCCGAAAGGTGGCTGGTTATTCTGTGACGGGCAGGGTGTGCGAACTAAAAGGAAGCGATCACGCCAAGTCTCAGAGGAAAAGAGGGGTTTAATAAATAAAGTGCGCTAACCAAAATCCCGCACTGATCCAAATTAAGGATACAATAACCAGCAGTCAACTGGTACACAGACAAGGCATATATAGACAAACAAACTACCATCAGGTGAGGGAGCTAATAAGCCCCACCCACCTGAGGGAAGCACACAACGCAACAACAACAGGACAACTGCCGCTGTACCATAGGCGACCGGTAGGGGGAGCCTCCCTCACCGTGACAGTATTGGATTAAAATGCCCCAGCACTTTCATTAAAACAACTTTCACACTTTTCCACCATTGCCCGTCTCCCTCATGTGTCATGTATTATACATCTAACCTCTGTTGTTTACTTCACATTCTCCATTTGCGTGGGAAAAATGTGTGGGCTGTTGTCTTTGCAGTAGAAATCTTGTAATGACTATGACCACATAGTGTGAAATAAATGTTTTTAACCAGACAGCTGTGTTAATAATACCACTGAAATAGGTCATGGAAATCCATTCTTGCCTTCCTGTTCTTCTGAATGTGTCTGACACAAAGGGGTCTCTGACAACACCTAGGAATCAAGTGCATGGTTTAATAAATCTTAAATGTTCTGTGAAGTACATGCATCACCAAACACTGACGGAACATGAAATTCACCTGCATTCTCGTTCTTATCAGAATCATGGGGTCAGTACTTGGAAAGTCAGTCCACACAGGTGACCGAAACAGGATGCGATGAACACGAACGATGTAAACAGGCAGAAATTACACAAAACCGTATGATAAACAAGCAGAACCACAATCTGTGAAGCAAAGACAACGATGAGAAAAACAGAAGCAATAGTCAGAATCAGGCAGAGATATTAAGAAACATTCAAAATTGCTATATTGAAGCATCCAAGACATTGCACAAGGACCTATCCTCGTGGGGTTTAAATACTCTAAGTAGGGTAAGTAATGGATAACAGGTGTGCATTAATTAATTCGGATTTTGGAGATAACAACCTCTTCTGGCAAGAGTAGGAAACATCATCAGTAGACATGACCCCAGCAGAGTGTTCCCTCCCCTCAGAGTGTCTGAGATCAGTACCTACAAAATGTCCACAAAATCTATTCTGTGCCATTTTATGCATTGGTTTGAGTTACCATTTCAGGATCTGGAGCCTTTCACACAATTTCATTTTCCTTTATTTGTTCTCTGAGTGACATCTCTATGTTTAAAGCCTGCTTACATAATGCCAATGGTATAGAAACATTTGTTCTTGATGACAATTCAGTTGTCTTGGAAGCTTACAGTAATTTTTTTTTGCTCTGGTATGAGCCAATACTTGGATTTATAGTCTATAGTTTTACAGTGAAAGTATGAAAGGTATACTGTGATGTTAGCATGTCCTAAGCAAGAAGGTATTCAAATATTTATTTGGGTCTGATTATGAATGATTATGAGGTGGAATATCACTGTAAATGTATGCTTTAACATAATATTAAATCAAGCAACCAGAGTAGTATACATTTATCCTAAAATGACAGAGTTCCATAAACCTGATAGCATACTGTATCAAACAATAAACACCAAGTGTAATGTGCTAAAATTAATCACACTAAAATGCCTTAAGGTTTTTCTTTTCTCTAGCACTGCACTTTGGATATGCACATACTACACTTTATTTAGCTGATCGAAAATAACTTAAACTTCAATTACAGTTGTATTCACTTATCATATGATATATCTGTAATAAATTGTGAGTCAGTCAGACGATTTGTGCACTGCTTGCTGCTTACCTTTATTTTATTCGACCACTCTTTGGTGTTCAGCATTTATCTAAGTAGCCCAAACATTATCCTCTTGGGGATAGGCCTTAAACATAATGCTGATCAGCAGTAACACAACAGTAACAGCTTGACTGCACCAAATGATAAATGACAGATTTCCTGCTCAAGTAAATTAGGCATCTTAGATTTAGGGTTAAATGAAAGAAAAATGCAGTTTCTGCTGGAACTTTTTAAACCTTAGATCAGATTGACAATACTTTAAAAGTCCTTTAAAACTTCCTACATCTAGAAAAGTATTAAGTCAGAGAGAGAGAGAGAGAGAGATAGCGGTTTGATTCAGTCAACATAACTATCTTTTGCCCCACTAATTGTTGCCTCACTTAAAGACAGATTATACACATTCTGCCTCCTTTTTTGGTCCTTTTGGTCCTTTTTAAACAATGTGGTTTTGATATCTTATTGCTGAAAGAATCAGATTTCCACAGATGGACTTATCTAAAAGGAAAGCTGTGAGGAGCTGGAAGAGTCAGGCGGCTGCCTCCTGCTGTGACCACTAACGTGGAGGTTTGGTGATAAGCGAAACCCACAGCTGATTCCAAAGCGACGGCATTAAACAGGAAGATGCCTGAGAGGAAATTGTGTTTACAAAGGTAGCCGAGGAACATTAGGATTTGCAGTGTGTTGCCTCGGGATGCTGGAAAGCAGTCTGATGTTGATGACTTCCATGTCATTATCAAACAGGGCTTCTTTTTATTAGTTAAGCACTTGCAATTTATTTGAATTTATTTGCAATGAGAAAATGGGAAGCTATCAGTATCAGTGACACTTTTCTAATAGAAACAAAACCTTCACTTCACTTTTGTGTTTTTCATGATATACATGTTTTACATGTGCTTACATGTTTGCCATATATATGGAAACAGAACGATTTAGTATAGTTTTGGCAGGTCATGAAAAGACCTGTCACCTGTTAGTGAGTGAACAGTTACACACATTTTGTTGATTTGGTTTTGTGCTCATTGTAATAAAACAACATCTTTGAGATTACCGTACAGAATGTTTGGTATTTAAATGTATGCTATATATATCTACAGGGTGAATGATGTAGAAATTGCATCCCTTTTTAATAAATAGACCTCAGCGACAACCTCCCATTTTAGGGAAAAATCATGTCATCATTTCTTGCAGTTGATGACCAGCTGAAGTCTGCAGCTCAGAGATATCGCCAGATGCTGGTTATCTCTGATGATATTCTGTGGGACCAAAAAGGCAGCCATGTTCATTTCCTGTTTATTTCTGGAAAGGTGTAAGATCTCAAATTTAGCTGGTGAAATGCTCACTAAGTTTGAGATCAGATGACTGGCTTCACAGGTCAAAAATATTAAATGTTTTGACCCTGAAAAACCCTTGTAGCCGAAGTACTACTATGGCTGGAGGTATTTAATGGCATGTCTCTATGCCCACTCCACTATGTTTGAGGTTGCATCATGCAAAGCCCTTGTTATAATTTTCCTCATTGCATCATTCATGAAAATATTAATCATTTATTTCTTTGAGAATGTGTATTTATTTTAGTGAACCATAACCTGTCCTTTCTGTTCAGTGGTTGCTTTTGTTTGGTAAACTCCCTTAAGTCACCTAATTTGTCTAATTGATTTATTTAGATTTTCCAGGCTTGTGAGGGCTCGCAGCACTGGCACGTCATCACTCTCAGTGGCAACCACTTAGTAAAGAAGCCAGAAAAATGACTCTTGATTCCTCCCAAGTGTAAATGCCTTCTCATGGTCCACCTAAAACAAATACGAATATCATCATGTTACAGCGCACATTTTTTCACTTTAGTCTTATACTGGTTCAAACCGAATGTGCTGGGTCATAGTTCAGTTATTAATGAAGATTGCTGTAGCATATCCTAACAAAGTGGTACAATGCGAAGAGAATTTGTTCATAGACATGACCTTGATATGTGGCCATGTGGTCTGCTTCATCAAGCCCCACCTTCCACACCATTTATAATCAACCCTTAAATCAAGCCTAAAAGCCGTATAAGAGTATTTTTGCATTTTCCGATGGCTGCAGTGGTGTGGCCCACCAATATGCAGTGGCACATGATTCTTTGATGCTCCCAATGTCTCAAGGAAGAACACAGCAACTGAGATGATTAATATTTCAGGATGTGTTGTCCTCTCCCCCTCATCTGCCTTCACCATTTGATTAATTGCCCTTTCTAAAACAGTAACAGTACCCATCTCCCGAGACAATACGCGCTACCCCAACTCACTGCTAAGCTGTTTGGTAAATACAGGGCAGGATCACTGAACTGGAGAAGCACAGACTTCAGTGACTCCCTCAGTGCCCGTGTGAGCTTGGCTTCTTCACTACACGGTGTGAGATTGTCTGTCAGATCCCAGAGGGCTTTATTTGTTTGCATGAGGAGAGACGATTGAATAGGAGGTACAGAGGTATACATATGTTTTGTAGAGCACAGCAAGCGTGCTCAGGGGAAATAAATGCTATAGGTTGTTGCTACCTCTGAGATGACAGCATTTACAGCAAGCTTCTACCAACAGGCATGGTCTGTGATGTGAGGCCCAGAGGTTTGCCCATCCCTGTTCTCAAGAGGTGAGGGAGATAATCAAAAGTTGAGCATTTCCTATTAAGACTTAGTGGGACCAGATATCCCAGAACTCTTCTGCAGCCTCACTTTGGTTCAGAGCTAGGTGACACATTTCCAGATAATAAAGGAGAGAAAGCCATCTTGAGGGAAAAGCGATCAAAACAGTTTTGTTTTACAGGCTTCCACATCAAAAATGGTCAGTTTCATCTTCACTTTTTGGAGATGATTGTCCTCGCACAGCATGAAGAGAGCAAGGTAAACTCACCTCTCTTTTTGTTTGCATTTATTCAGTTACCAAACTAAACCACATGTTGTGTATTATAGGGAGTGGATAATGCATACAATACAGCCAAAAAGTGTACTTGTGTTAATGTATATGCTGACTAATTCTTGTTTCTGACGATGATGTATCCCAGTGATAATGGCACAGTATGTTTTGTGGTATTTTTCTGTTGTGGGGACATTTAGACATCACAAGAAATTTTATATATTAATTAAGGTTTAGGTTAGGCTTACATTTAGGTATAGAAATACAATTGTTTAGATACAGATACTGGTCATTAAGTGTGTGCGTGTGTGTGTTCTCTAACATGGCAATATTCAATGATATTCTGTCCAGCAGTTATGTAAGCTACGAGGCCTGATTTTTCTATCAAAGTAAACAAAACTGCCACAGGAGAGGATTCAAGGAAGCACTGAATTTTCCACCAACAGTGCAAACAGACTCTCCCACTCTCTTCTTGTTTTTCATTATCTCTGAAATATGCCAACTCCATGATGCATTTCTTGAGTGCCTGAGATTGAATTTTAATTTTTCCACTCAGTTATCTGGGTTGTCTTATACTGGCAGTTAACTATATGGAATGCATACATAACCTTTATTAAAATCTGTTATATTAAATATATGACACGACACATATTAGCACTGGAAAATAAACTTCTTTTCTTACCCTTTTTATTCTTATTTCTTATTAGCATTTAAATGCATTACATAATTTTCAAAGGAAAAATTGAGGGCTGGTAGTCTTCCAGCAACCTGAACTGGTTTGAGAAGCAATCATGCTTGTGAAACCTTCACTTTTGGACCAGATAGCTTCATCACAGGATCCCGTCCAATAAAACCCCTGGGTCTGGAAGAGTTAGACATTTTTGAGGTGTGCCAAGGTTTTGGTTCATGATCTGGTTGTTCCAGCAATAGATACTGACAGGGTCTGACAGAAGGCCATCTCTCGACCTGTCAACTTTCCTCATTTAGCATCAACAAGGCCTCCTTTGCTCCATGTTCACTCCTAAATGATGCTGACAGTCTAATTTCTTTCCTGTCTCAGTGGGTGAAAATGGAACCTACTGTTGCTGTGTTTGTTGCTGGCTATGTGGGCTGCCTATGGAGTGCGAAATATTGACTGATTTCATCATTGTCTGGCACAGGTCTCATTATCCTCAAGCTCTAACGTTCAGACTTCAGAGGCACACTCCATACTGGCAAGTATACACTGCAAGAGAATCTTTAAAACTGCAAATGGCCCCGTCAATGATGTATTATCACATTTTGTTGAGTTTGAATAAATAGGACCATGTAGGCCAAAACCTGCTCAGTGAAGACTTGTTCTCCTGTGCAGTCTCTCACCGAGATGAGGCTGATCAAATCACAATGGCTATTTTGCTCTGCCCCTCCACAAATGTTATTCAGGACTGTAAATGAATGCTACCAGTCCTACAGTAGCAGTTTACGTAGCTGTGATACATGATGCTTGCCCTATGGTGGGGGACGATGCTAGTATGTGGTTAGTTTTGTTTTGTGATTGGTGGACAAATTGCTCTTAGTGAAGAACTTGAGGAGAGTTCGCTTAGCAGAAACTTTTTTTGGGGGGGGGATTATAAATCAAATCAATAGTTGATGGGACAGCCCTCTGTCTTCAAAACAGCATCACTTCTAGGTACACTTGCACAAGGAATTTTGTAGGACTATAGTCAAGTGTATTAACAAGCAATTATACCAAACAGGTGATAATGTTCATCATCTCCATATGTAGTCTGTAAGTGGAAGAGAAACAGCTGTGTAGGAGGCTTAAAACTGGGCAAGGAACAGCAAAACTCTGCCAAGTAATGAGTCAAAATTTCCAACATTTGGCTGGAAGAGAAGGCAGTTTGTTTGCCAGAAGGCTGGAGAGTGGTACAATAAAGAGATTCTGCAGTGAAGCATGGTGGAGGTTCCTTGCAAGTTTGGAGCTGCATTTCAGATAATGGAGATGGAATTTTTCATCAGGAGTAATGGTGCCCTCAGTGTTGAGAAATACAGGCAAGATACCATCCTGCAATACCATCAGGGTGTCTGATTGGCCAATTTTTTTTCTGCAGCAGGGCAATGACCCCAAACATACAGCCAAAATCACTGAGACCTATCTTCAGCAAAAAGAAGAGCAAGGAGTCCTAGAAGTGATGTTATGGACCCCATAGACATCATCAAGTATATCTGGGACTACATGAAGAGACAAAAGGATTAAACCAAGATCCGTGGTTACCTATCAACACGTCAAAATGTTCCCTGGAAACCTTGTGTACTACTCAGCAATTTTGACCAACCCTACATCTCTTTTTGTACAGCATTCTGCCACATATATATTAATATATGTGTATAATATATATATATATACAGTATATATTATATAATGTATGACATACATACATTGTCATAGGCAAAGGGCACAATCTGAGTGATGTGCAGAAAGGCATGATGATAGGGTGCCAGGTGAAGGGTGGTAGCATCTCAGAAACCGCTAAACTCTCTGGGCTGTTCTAGAGACACCACAGTGAACATGTATCAGAAATGGACATCTCATACACTGAGTGCCTCTCAACAGCATAAAAGTGGCGCCCCACAAGCCATTGATGCCAGAGGGGAATGATGAACCCGGTGAGTGGTGCAGAGCAATCGTCATGCCACAGTGGACCAGTTAACCTCTGTAATAAACACAGGAGCAGCAAGAAAGGTGTCAGGGATCACCACTGAGCAAACACTGTTACGACTGGGCCGGCAAAGCAGAAGCTAAAGTACCAATGTTAACCAAGGTCCACTGTCAATGTTGCCTTCCGTTTGCAGGGAGTACCATAATTGTACACCGGAGGATTGGAAAAATGTTGCCTTCTCAGACAAATCCAGGTTTGTGCTGCATAAAGTGGACAGATGGCAGTGAATACGCAACAAAACACACGAGAATCGCCTGTAAGAGTCAAAACGCATGGTGGTGTGGGCAGTGCACATGTCTGGGGGATGTTCTCCTGACATGATCTTGAACCACTAATACCACCGCACGAGTCTCTGCATGCCACAGCGTACTTGACAATCCTAGCAGATCATGTGCAACTGTACATGTTGACATTCTTTGTTGAGGGTAATGGTACCTATAAATAGAATAACGCCCCACCTAATCACACAAGGGTGGTGCAGGAGAGATATCAGGAGCACAACAGTGTATCTGGCCTGATAACTCTCCCGATCTCAGTCCAGTGGAGCATATCTGGGAACAATTGGATCGGCATGTTCACTGCACTGACACACAGCCACACAATCTGAGAGACATCAGTGCTCTGCTGCAGTCAGAATAAGCGTGCTTCCGTACACCTTCCGTCACCTAATACTTTCCATGCCATGACATCTTGCTAGTGTCAACCATGCCAAGGGTGGTTATTGCTACTTTTAGGTAGGTGGTCATAATATTCTGATATGGCAGTGTGTGTGTGTGTGGGGGGGTGTGTGTGTGTGTGTGTGTGTGATCATTGGTCAAGCCCCTGTCACCTGTTCTTTATTTATCTGCCTTATTTAAACCCAGCACTTTTCTCATCTAGCTGTGAAGTCTCATTGGATCGCCTCCCATCAAGTACTGAGTCACTTACACTGTAATAGGTCTGCGCTGCTTGGTTGAGTCTTACACTGAACACTCTCTCTCATATAAGATTATCTTAACACTACGATGATTGTGTGGAACAGGATCCAGTTCTTTCTATTTTTCCAATCTTAATTGCTGCACTAGCAACAACTGGCCATGACAACAGATATTTCATTAATGTGATGTCCGTTGCTTTTAAAATACCTTGCCACCAGAAACTGTGGTGACAAAACCTTAATTATGATTGTGCAAAGGTGTTCAACAAAACGATTATTTACATCATTATCTACATCAACATCCAGGTAGTAGTTTCATCCTACATTTCTGCTATGTTTAGCATGATTACTGACTCATATTACAGAAATGAACCTTGTTTCCTCATGTAAAGCTCAGAATATTTACATTTTGTAAAGGCCCAATTACGTAACCAAAATGAAGAACGATCTATGCTTTTATAGATTGCTTTATAAAAGTGGTTATGCACATTCTCAGAATTTTTGCCATGCTATGCAATAAAGTGTGACCAGCATCATTTATAATTATAATTTGGAATAAGATACATTTGTTAAGTTTTACATGCACTAAACCTTCTGGTGGGCGGCATGGTGGTGTGGTGGTTAGCACTTTTCTGGGTTCGACATTTGCATGTTCTCCTGTGCCTGCGTGGGTTTTCTCCGGGTACTCCGGTACAGTCCAAAAACATGCATCCTAGGTTGATTGGTCTGATTGCCCGTATGTGAGTGTGTGTGTGCGTGTTGGCTTTGGACTGAAGCCCATGGTGTATTGTTTTGGCTCCAGCCCAGCACTAGCGGGAATAAGCGGTACAGATAATGAATGAATGAATGAATGAATAAACCTTCTGCATCTTTATGAAGAATTGTTTGCTAAGCAGAGTGGGTATAAATGAGTGCTAGTTTTCAGGTATTTCTATCCTCAGTGCTGTAGTATTTTGTGTTCTATTTCAGTTTGTTTGACGTTATTAAACTTGCTCAAATTCCACAGAGTACCCTGTCATTAATTCAAATGCTATCCGAAATTGGGCTATTACATGAAATCTGATATCTTGGGTGAGAAATAGAGGACCCCTGTAATGTTTAACAGCTTGCAAATTAGAGACAGAGTAATCCAGAAATCATATGGTCTCCATTAACTCTTCCCATGAAATATGACTACAGTGTTGAAGATCTCTCAGTCAGAATTGAAATGAAGAGCTGAATAAAAGAACAGCCCAACATTATTCCTTGTCTTTTTGTGGCTGATGCCAGTCACCGTCTTCGTGTCCTTAGCCAATCAGAGCTATTGTTAGCTTTTCACTCACTCAGGATTTAAATGTGATGGTGGCCAACGAGCTAATTGAACAAATACCACTTTAATAAATCGTGGATTTATTAGGGATCTCATATAATGAGGCTATTGTTCTTTGTGCTGAGTGGACAAAAATAGATCTTATGAAGTGATGGATCATTAGAAGCTTATCTCTGTAGCAGTGGAAGCCACTCTCCAATGGCTGGAATAATTCAAAATAATCAATAATCATTGATCATTTCTGTAATAACAAAATAATGCATGAAAATCATGCAATAAATATAATAATTGAAATTGTCTATTGTATTGATTCCCTTTACACAGAAACTCCCTGAATTTGACTGTTTCTATCGATGTTATTCATTAATGTCATCAATATCATGGTCCAATAACAAGTGATAGGAATGAGGAAAGAAACATCTAAATCTATATTTAAACCATAAAAGCATAGTGTTCTGTAAACTATAGCTTAAGTAGCTTTATCTTAAGTCACTTGAAAAGAAATGGAAAGAAAATCTTGAGTCATATTTTTCTTACAGAGGCAGGAGAAAAGAGGTGCAGTTATGCATTATAATACAAATACCGTCAAAGGGCTTGTATCATCTAGTTTTCTTTTCTTTAATATTTTTATATTACATAGCTTATGTTCACACATGATTAATATAGATAATATATTCCTATATTTATTTGTTCAATAAGTTATGAATTATTCATGAACACATTTTGACTCTTCACTCAACACAGCTATTTGTGGACCATAATGCCTCATGAACACTATATGAGGACAGAAATTATACTGTTCTCACAAGCTTCTATTTTTATATTTGTGTTCAAGTTTAGATGCTCTATTGACAATTTGCCAACAATGCATACATATAATACTTTTTGTCATAGGTTTAGGTAACCCTCTGACACATTATGTACAGAAGCAAAGGCTTTACATGCCAGTCATACAGGGCCTGCTCCATTTTTACACACTTTCTCATATCTACTCTGTACTGCGTCTTTGTGTCACAGAAGGACTCTCTTTTGCCCCTCCGGCAGCAGGGCAGAATGAAAGGAGCAGAGAGGGAGAGAGTTAGATTAATCACAGTTTATTCAGAGAAGACCATTCCCTCTGGTACCTTCAAAGTACTTCTGAACACCTAACTCACGACTGTCATCTACTTCCCTTGAGATTTGCACCAATAGTTTAAATATATATATATATATATATATATATATATATATATATATATATATATATATCCACTTTGAGGGCCAACTTTCCTAATCAGCCAAACTAAGGGCAGAGACAGACGCGGGAATGGGCATGGCAATAGACAGGGACGTGATATTGGGGGACTGGATATAACACTGGGCTAAAGAGCACTGGGTTGAAATGGGTGTTTCAGGAACAGGGGATTCAGGACCGGGAACAGGTGGAGACATGGGGACAGAGCCAGAGAGGACAGAACCTGGACTAGGTGGGATGAGGAGATGACTGAGGTGAGTATGTGCAGTACAACAGACATGTGAACAGGAACAAAAACAACAACTCCAGACACAGACAGGCATGGGTACATGAACAACAACGGTATCACGAATGGAAACAGGGAACAAAACAAAACCAGGTACAGAGTAGGGCAAAAATGGGAATACAGGCACAAACAAGGAATCACAAACAGGGGACAGTCTCTGTATCAGGCCCACAGGCTGACAGCACAGTTTCTGTAGGCCACAGGTGGGCCTCAGGAACATGGGAGGCCCAGGCGGGCCTCAAGTACATGGGCATCCCCAGACAGGCCTCAGGAACATGAGCAGCCCTAGACAGGCCTCAGGAACATGGGCAGCCCCAGACGGGCCTCAGGGACATGGGCAGCCCCAGACGGGCCTCAGGAACATGGGCAGGCCCCAGGCGGGCCTCAAGAACATGGGCAGGCTCCAGGCGTGCCTCAAGAACGGGAGGTGACCCCTTCTAGGCTGCAGGAACAGGAGGTGATCCCTTCCAGGTGGCGGGAACAGGAGGTGACCCCTTCCAGGTGGCGGGAACAGGAGGTGACCCCGTGGTTGTAGGCTGCGGGACTGGAGGCACCTGCAGCTGTAACTCCTGCCCTCAGGCCCCACACCCTCCCCACATGTCTGATGGGGTTAGCCAGGTGGGCCTTGAGGGTCCGATGCTCTTCCCCATAGCCCACCTCCCTCCCCACCCCACCCCCCCTTCCTTGGGCGGATCCTTAGTGGTGCAAAAAGCAGTGACGTCCTTGTCCTTTGTAGCTGTCATATACAGTCATACATAGAACTTAACTATGTAAGAAGATTGTTCTGGAATCATATTTTCAGTAAACTTAGTCAACATAAGGTCAGTAGAGGGAAAAGAGCAAAAAGAGAAAATGTAGCAGTGATGATTGTGCCATATTTAGCATGTTAATCATCCCCTGTAATTGAGATTAAATTGAGTTGAGTGGAAACAATAGCAATGAGGGGAAAGCAAACATTTGCAGCCATCTAGTGTGTTTATTCTTTTGCTTAATTGGTCTGAAGATGGATTTAATTTTCAAGGGCTTTTTCTCTGAAGCATGAACTATTAAGCCTAATCTCCTTTCTGTACTACCCACTGAAATAAAAGTTACCATGTTTGCCTTCATCCCTTTTCCACTGTTTTAATGGAAATGAACAAAGTCCTGCATTACTGTAATACAGCACTGGGTAGCTTAGACTCCAGAAGGTCGTCACACTGGGCTTGTTCAGAGCGTTTTTGTGGATCAGTGGGCTGAATTATTACATTATGATGATAATATAAAGTATGAAAAGCAAAGATGCCTGTATGGACAAATATAGTGTACCTTTTTAAAAGTATTTAATTAATTTGAAGACATTTGGGAAACATATCATTTTAGAATCGTGTTGTGATTATCTTCTTTGAGTATTAAACTTTTCTATTGTCCCATGACAATTTGAATATGACTTTTGTCCCATGACAATTCATCTGATCAGCTATGGTCTGACATGGTATTACACATGGTTACAAAAGGTCTATAGTAGGAACAGGTTATATGTTCTCTCTTTACTCATGTAGCAGGGGTGACCAGTGTATGTCAGCGCATCTAAGATTTCTTGTGGGAACATACCTAAGAATCAGTTCTCTCAATGGGGTGAGGCGGTGAAAGTGTCCTAAAGTAAATTCTAAGGATACAGGTTAGTGCAGCTATTAGAAAAACAGGTGAAATATGATTCTTTCTCATGCATGTCAAAATTCTTGCTGCAGTATTTTGCACTCTCTGCAAGCCAGAAATAGACATCTTTGTTAGACCAGAAAAGTCTTACAGTAGTTCAGACAAGTTGACACAAAAGCAGGTATAGGTTTTTCACTGTCAGCTGTTGAGAGGATGTCAAGAACCTTGAATATACTTCTTAGCTGCTAGAATGCTGTTTTGGAAACATTACTTTTCTTAAACCTAAGGTCACTATTGAAAGTAACACCTAGAATATAACAAAGTTCATAACCTTCACAGCTAGGGACATTAAATACGGCAGAGTAACATTTCTCAGTTCACCATTCCCAATAACAACAAGGAATTCAGGTTTGTCTTTGTTTAAGTACAGAAAATTCAGACACATCCATGATTTAATGTTCACTAGACAATTTAACAGGTAGCAAATAAACTTTCAACGGTCAGTAGCTATAGACAAAAAAACACTGCATGGCATGAACATGCTGATTGAAATGTTATATTCATTAATTATCCTGGTTATCATATTTATAAAATAGTGTTGGTCCAAGGATCAAACAAGACAAAACTGTTGTTTAAAATACAGCCAGCTGCTACAGTATGTTTTTTTTACTTGGTGAAGTGACTAACAGTGAATGAACGTGAGAGCAAACAAAATATCTTTTTGAAGTAAATCTTTAGGTAGAGTGTGGCAGGACTATTGGTTGGGGCCAGGGAGGAAGGATGCGGGAGGTAGGAATAGCAGCTTTATGATAGATGATGCCCAGCCATGCCCCCACTGCCACATACCCCAACCTTCTCAGGCCAGGGAACCATCTGGCCTGTAGCCAATCCCCCTTCTTATCAAGACAGGGAATCAGCCACCACCATCTGTGCCTCTGGCCTGTGAACCACCTCAAATGTAAATGGCTGAAGTACCAAATACCAATGAGTGATCCAACCATTCCAAGTGATCCAACCAAGTCAGTGGAGCAGGGCACAGTCCAAACAGAGGGGAAAAGGATGCAATACATCTTTCTGCAAGATAAAAGAGAGAGTAAAGGTTTAATGAATGCAACAGTGGACCCAAATGATGGACTGCTGTAACCTGGTTTAGAGCCTGTTGACATTGCTCCATCCACTGGAATGGTTGTGGTGCTTCTTTTTTATGAAATCAGTCAGCTGGTTGGTGTCATCAGAGCACGTGACACCAAATTTACATTTACATTTACATTTACGGCATTTAGCAGACGCCCTTATCCAGAGCGACTTACAAAAAGTGCTTCATTGTTTTACTCAGAACAAAATCTCTAGCTAGTTAGTTTAGGCTAAAATCAGGAAGAAACTTTAAGCAAAGATATTATTAGATACAGTCAGTATGGACGCCTAGATATACTCAAATATATACTGAAAAAACCCTACTTAAAAGATAAAAGCAAGAAAAGTCATTACAGTCACAAATATTTAATAAATGCTAGTGTAGTAAAATTTAATTTAAGTGCTCTTGAAACAGATGTGTCTTCAGTCTTTGCTTAAAAACAGCAAGAGACTCTGCCATTCGCACACTCAGGGGAAGTTCGTTCCACCACTGAGGTGCCAGAACTGAAAAAAGTCTGGTTGCATGTTTTCCGCGTGTTCTGAGAGATGGTGGGTCAAGCCGAGCTGTGCTTGAAGCTCGAAGACCTCTGGGTACAGATCGGGATTTGACCATTGCCACCATGTATGGAGGTGTTGGTCCATTCTTAGCCTTGTAAGCCAGCATCAGGGTTTTATATCTGATGCGGGCAGCTACAGGAAGCCAGTGAAGAGAGCGCAGCAGAGGAGTAACATGGCTGAACTTAGGAACATTGAAGACAAGTCGAGCCGCCGAGTTCTGGATCAGTTGCAAGGGCCTGATGGTACGCATAGGAAGACCAGCCAGGAGTGAGTAGCAGTAGTCAAGTCTTGAAATGACAAGAGACTGAACAAGCACTTGAGTAGCCTCGCTAGACAGAAAAGGTCGAATTCTCCGAATGTTGTAAAGGAGAAATCTGCATGACCGAGTCAGGTTTGCAACATGGGTTGAGAACGATAAATTGCAGCAATAATCAGCACCAACAACCTCCTTTATTTGGTCTTAAGTCTTAGATAGGCTGTAATTTGGGGACCTGCCTGCCTTTGACCCAAGTGGAAGCCCAGATACCATTACCCATCTGGACACTAGTCCAGTGGTACACTTCTTCAGTTCACAATGGGACTGACTTGTCTCAACTACTTCAGAACAGCACTTGAATGGAAGTGTGACCCATTGGTGTAAACCAAACAAAGTAGGATGGTTTTGCATAGGATGCAGGAATCAGTGCAGGAATCAAGGGAATCTGTCCAATGTCCCAAATCCAGTGTTGAGTAAAAGCAAATAGAGTCAACTGATCAAGTAGCTTATCAACATGCAGCAATGGATAGATGGAGAATTTAGACACCTCACTTAGCACAGAAAAAGGTTTGGGGGCAAGAATGTGGCTGCCTGGGGACAAGCATGTGTCTGTTCAAGTTACTGTATGAGTGCATCACCCCTATCTGTTCATCTCACATCATAGTTGACCTCCTCTACTCATTGAATGACCACAAAGGGCCCTCCTATGTGTAACGTATAGGTCAATGTTCGGAGCAAAATGGAGCACTTCGTCTCCTGGTCCAAACTTATTGCAGCAAGGTGCCAGTGTCGTATGTGTAGGCTTGGCATTATGAGTTTAGTGGCTCGGGAGTTTTGCTCTCATGTGAAGATGGTATGAATTTCATTCTTGCTATTTGAATTTCCCTCCTCCCAATTTTCTCAGGTGACACATAGGGCTCCCCAAGGCTTTCATCCATACAATAATTCAATCAAGGAGAATCTTGTGAAAGCTTGCAGAACCTCTCTTATGTCAAGCAGTAGTACTAGCAGTCACTTCTCAAAACCTTGCATCTTCAAGTTTGAAATTCCAAGTAATTTTTATGGTCTGGTTTTCTGGTCTGATTCTTGACAAGGTCATCTGTTTGAGGATGGTATGCACTGTTGCAAATCAACTTAATCCATAATAATTCGGGCAGTTCACACAGTGTGTATGACATGAATGCTGTTCCTTGATCAGTCAAAATCTCTTTCGGGATTCTGACTTTGGAGATAATATAATAACAATGACTCAGCAATACTGCACACTGAAATGCTGTGGAGTCGCACTGCCTCTGTGGAGCGTTTTCGTTGTTATGTGCACTTAACCCCAACGCTATTTATCTACAACCAACAATGGAATATCATAATGAACACATATGGATGGTACAAAGCAAATTCTATTGCATACATAGTGGAAGACATGAGGGCATAACCAGCTTTATAAAGTTCCCTAATGCTTAAAACAGCTTGCTTTGTTTGTTTTTTTGCTTTGTTCCATTCAGCCTAATTTATGATGTAAGGTAATAAATGTGCACAGCTGATTGGATACTTTACAAAGAATTGGCGGTGGCAATCTACAAACCTTTAGCTGATTCCTCACTCTAGTTATGCTAGTTAGTGAGTAGTATGTAATACTATAAAGAGCTGAGGGTCACATGAATTCCATATCAGAGGACTTAGTATAAAATAAATCAATCAGTTATGCATTACAATTGATTAGATATTGTAATTGAATAATGCAAATCATACCTATAAATAACAGAACTCTAGCATAGAAAAGACTATGTGAATGTTACATAATAGATGTGTGTGGGTGGGTGGGGGGGGTTGCACAGAGAATGTGTAATTCCAAGGGAGAGATTTCCAGACCTAACTGAGTCCAACAGCTCTGTCTCCATTACGCTCTCAGCACCACTTCAACTCTACTCCAAAAATCCCCTCCCTCCAGGCCCAGACTTTCTTCAGTCTTCTCTCGACCAAGAAAAGATTTTACTACCGCTGACCAATCAAAACGAATCACTTAGTGGTATCATAAGGGCAGCAGGTATAAATGGGATAGTGGGGCTATCTTTCATCAGAATAATTCATCAATTTTTTTTCTTATTTGCTGTTAAGAAATACCTGAAGCTGATTATTTTGAAGTACTTTTGACGTAAGAACAATAGCACCACCTAAAGGTTATTAGGAAAATATGATGTGGCTAAGATGTGCTGATTTGATGTAGTCCCTGTTTGATCTAGTGAGTACCTTTTAAACCTTTGTTCAAAAAATGCACTGAACTTTACGTGAACATTCCACTGCATTAAAAATCGTATCCATTTTTTCCTTGTCTGAAAAGCACTTTGTGCCAATAGACCTTTCTACTAATAATAATTCTAATAGCCATGTAGGCTAGCATACATAAATTTGACTCAATGTTCGTAATGTATTGACTAATACAACTTAACTGGAGGTAGGAAGGTTAAATTAACAGACCTCTGTAATAGATCCATTGGCCCCGACATATGCACCACATAGACCAAATGGTCTTGAACCACCACTGGGTATCACGATAGGACAACAGTGACACAAAATGACATCTGGTACGACATTGATTTGCAATTCTGAATAACAACTGCTTTTGCTGGACCATGCTTATCTCTGTAAAACCACAGACAGGCACAGCAGCGGGGGCAGATGAGGCTTCTTATACCAGTCTGCCAGAACTCAAACTAATGAGTGTCCCTGTGTATTCTGTTCTAATGGTTCAACGAAGTGCATATCTGTTCTTTTGATGGAGGCCTGAGTTAAGTGTGCTCTTAGGATGGCCAGGGGGTTAACCGCCTTATATCGCCAGCATTATGAACCTCACCTGTAAATGTCTTCTTGAATACTTGGCCAATAAAAACAGGCCAATTGGCAGTGTTTTATATGTCCTACGTTGAATTATGAGCATGAAAATCATTTCCATATGGCGACAACTGGCTAGCTTGCTCCTTTATAGGGCTTCAAAGCAAATGAGCTGTTCCTATTAGTTCAAAAAGAGCCGGGTGTTACAGGCTTTGCAGGCCAGACAGAGTCCTGATAATCTCTTCAAATGTGAATTACTCCAACATACATGACTTAGTTGCTGCTAGAACTTCAGAATTATTAGCAAAAATAAATACGTTCAGGCATGTATTCATTGTATGATTACAATTCTCCTTGCTTGCATCATTAAACATTATATAATATAATATTTGGAGTAGCAGCCTGCAAGTGTGTGACAGTATGCTGTCAATCAAGAATGCTCACTGGAGCATTAGGACCATCATTTCCTGAATGTATAATCTAACATTCTAGTTTAGTTGATGTCCACCACCACTTTCTGAAATGGTTGATTTTGTCTTTTGAAAGTGTAGTCAGAAAATATTTTATAGCTTGCTGCAAAAACCTGTCCAAGTAGTCTATGAAACCGGCATCAAGATCATGCAGAAAAGTGTATTTGGTCACAGCCCATGCCTCTAGTATGACATGTGATCAATGTCTGCCATTGCATGTGAGCTCCGTGAAACAGCCCAGAACAGCTGCTGCAGAAATTGTGTGACGTTTCCGTGGAAATTCACATTCCCTCAGCCTCCCACGGTGAAAAGAGACAAGGCCTTGTGCAGTGGTAATGGAGGTATTACATAAACTGCGGTTTTACCCTTGACCAGAGGTGAGTTGTGTGCTTACAGTAATAAAGACAGGTTCACACAAATATATAGTAGTTATTTAGTGCAAAGTGAACTACGTTATGAATCTGAATTTGAAAACAACTTGATTAAGTGTTTTAGATATTGAGTTTTCAAGAGCAGTTACCTCATTAAGAAACTTTATAGTGACAACACATAAACATAAACAAATGCTTCATGTGATTAGCCTGTTTTGTAACTCTCTAACACATTTTTTTCTGTGTTGAGTAATATTTGAGATATCTGACAACACAATAAACATAAACAAATGTATTTCTTCATGAATTTGATTAGCCTGTTTTACACCCAACAACTAAAAACCATCTTTTTTTTTTCTTTTTTTTCTTTTTAACTTCTGACATTTTTTTTTCTGTGTTAAAGTCAGCTCTTTCAACTGTGCCACGATGGATTCAGCAAACGCTGGTAAGTTGTTAAAATTAACAACGCCATTTGTACAAGAGTGCACGTTCATCGCAACTGCGGATTAACATATTTGACAGATCAAAATTGCCTTATAAGGTTACATTTACATTTACGGCATTTGGCAGACGCCCTTGTCCAGAGAGGCATGCAGAAATGCTTTGTAATCTCTTTCCCAAACATATACTCATGCTTGCATTAACTGGTCAGTACCATCAGGCTACAGCCCTGTTATAGGAGAGTAAGCACAAGGGAAAGTAAGGGTTTATTGTTGTTATTATTATGATAATTTTATTTAGCCATTGCATATTACATGTGTTCAGTGAGGAGGTGAGTCTTCATTCTCCATTTGAGGACAGCCACGTTCATTCCACCACCTGTGTGCAAGGACGAGTCTTGATGCACGTCTTCCTTGATGGCGGGAGGTTGGAGTCGGGCTGTACCAGAGGCTCAAAGGAAACACGGTGCAGAGTAAAGTTAGATACGTGCCCTAACGGAGGTGGGAGCTGCCGCGTTTTTGGTCTTGTAGGCGAGTGACGGTGTTTCGAGTCTGACACGAGCTGCTACCGAGAGCCAGTGGAGGAGGTGCAGCAAAGGCAGTGACATGGGAGAACATTGGGAGGTAGGAAACACGGACAAGGACCCTGCACGATTTGTCCCGAAGTGTTATTTATAAAAACGCAGTCTATAGGTAAAAAGCGTTTTCTCGCTTTTAGACATCAGTATTCAAGGGCCATATTATTCTGACCACATCAGAAGTGGAATGAAGAGGACAGCTGAGGTCTGGAAATGGAAAAACAAAAGTCCCTTACGTTGGTACTCGTGGTGACACAGGATCCGTGACACATAAATAATGACTGTGGTTTTATTTAAAGCGTCTAGCCAAGCAGCAGCACTTCTCAACTAAAATGGGAGGAGGTCAAGGGGAAGACGTTGGTGAGGAAGGGTGTTATGGTAGGTAATAGTTCAGTGCACATCAGGCATTATAATATTTAATGTTCTTCTGGACAGCAATTGCTGATATGTATCATAAATAGGGGTCAATGGGGTAAATGAATTTTTGTTGAAGGCTAATTTGTCAGTGAAACTAAAATCAATGGGCAGCATGGTCATTTGCAACATCATAGTGTGTCCGGCCTTTACGGGTCAGATTACAGTAACAGCCATTGCTCCAATTTAGATTGTCATGAGGGAAAAGCTGAGCAAATAGTCATATGCTACTGTTGAGTATAATCACGTTTATCAACCTTTATATCAACTTTACATCAAATTCTATATTCAAACTCAAATTTTCCTTCCATCTTAGGAAATATTGCACCAATTAAGTATTGCATGTTTAAATGAGTAGTCCTTGCATGAGGCCCATTATGTTGAAAAAGAAATAATGCTAGAGCCATCCCTGGCCAACAGGCAAGTATGCATAGCTGTGGGCTTGCTGTGTGGGTGTGTTGACTGGCCCCGCACAGCAGAAACCCAAACCAGCAAACAGGAACACAGAGATGTTGGCTAGAGAAGCCTATGCAAACCATCCCTGATCAACTCTGAACTCATTAATTATGTGCATGATGCAATGTTGCATGAATGATGAATGTCTGCCAGGGCTGGAAACAGGGCTACAGCTGTCACTTCCTGTTTCATGCTCGAGACTGCAGGAGTCAGCCTGAAAGCTTAGTCATCAGGCTTTCACTTCTCATCTCTGGTTGAGGGTAAAAACGTCCTTTGGCATCCATGTATCATTCTGCTATCAGACTACGATGCATCATACAATCCTCTTTCCCTACTGACAGTACGCACTGTGCATACTGCACCAGCCTACAACTGAAGGGCTTTCTCTTTTTTTTCCACTAGCCTTTGTAGCACATTGCAAAAAAAAAAAAAAAAAAAAAAAAGATTCCTCCTGCCGATGTTGTATGTCTTAACACCTGAAGGCAGACAGGGAATATACAGTTAGCTTTTATTTTCCTCATACCCACCAGCGTCTGTTTCTGTGAGCTTAGGCCTACTCCTTTAATGTTCCATTTTATTTATACTTAAAATAACACCATAAAATACCTTTCTTTTTTTCTCTCTTTGAGACTGCTAATGCAAGCTCCTATAGAAAAGCCTGGTAAGTTTAGACTCTTGGTCTTAAGACTCTCTGGCTTATAGATGAAGGCCACAGCATCGGTGCAGTGAACCGATGGCTCACAAGCAGCGGACTGGCCGCACCGTCCACCGGAGCAGGTGATTCATGTCGGCTGTCAATAGAACAGATGCCACGGCTGCGTTCGCAGAGCATCCGTCTCCATGGCAACGCGGAGGCGTGCGGACAGGCCGTGAAAGGCAATGACAATTAAATCTATCACACATGACTGCACAAGGAGCAAAACATCCCAATAAGCCATGAGTCATCCTGCCCCGTGCTCCAGAGCCTCCCGAACACAAGCCCTGCAGGTAGAGCCAGGGACGCATGCTAATGGCGCAAATGGTCAAACCCTAGATTAGCAAACAGTGAAGTATTACTTTAAAGACCAAGGACATTTTGTATATGAAGACGTCATGCAATTAAAGGCAAGAGGAATAACCACAGACACAATTCTGCAGTGATTTTACAGTAACTTACATTTATTTCATTTAATTTTTTACATATGTTGAGTTGAATATGTTGAATATGATAAATTCCTGCTAAAGTCAAGCAAAACCTTCAAAAATGGCACTAAACCAGAACAGGAAGAGCCATAAAAAAGTGACACATATGTTTAATGGTTCATAAATTACTACCATCAGAGTGTTTTCAAAGTCCAATCAGCCACTATGTATGAGAGAATGTAAATCACTTGGTTTCACTGGCGTTTTAATTAACGACAGAGTGATTTTATGCTTGTTTTGAATAAGCCCAGGGAAATGGCACCGGCAGCAGGAGTGCCCAGGTGTTGTGACTGTGCCACACGCCAAAGCCAGCGACACAGCACTGCTAACAAACACAGCTCTGGCCAGTTCAGTGGGACTAAACCCAGCAAATCCGAATGAGTAAATGAAGCCCAGCCTGGTCAGCCTGGCAGGGACAGAAAACAGAAGGTGGATGGGTCTTTGGAGGAGGACTCAGAGGGTCTTCTTTGCCAGCAGCTAATCTCGATAGATAGATAGATAGATAGATAGATAGATAGATAGATAGATAGATAGATAGATAGATAGATAGATAGATAGATAGATAGATAGATAGATAGATAGATAGATAGATAGATAGATAGATAGATAGATCTGAAGGCTCTTCCATGGCTCCTGAACTGTCTGCCTGTCGAGCCCTATTTGAGGTCTCGCCCCTCTCCTCCCGCTATGCACTCCCCTAAGCACTGTTTTTGTTTCTCGTTAATGACTCCTAATGAAATAATGAGGAAGTGAAAATTAGACCAAAAGTCTCATCTTTGTTTTTGAAGCCCTTTATCACAGATTAAAACACGAATATGAAAAAAAGGAGTCTTTTTAGCAATGTGCTCATCTTCAAAGAGCAGTCGGACTACCCTGCCAAGGCTTTGATTTTCATCACTCTCATGCTTGATGACTATGTCCCTTTCTTCAGAAGACCGTTTAAAGATCCGTGTCTCGCTGATGTTACCTTATCCCTTGCCAGCTCCTCCCAGCTGCAAACCCAGATCTGATGGCACTCTTTCCCTGCAAGATAGACTCTCTGGAGCAGTTGCCGAGATGAGCAATAATATCAACCAAGAATATCATCCGTCTCCTAACCATGATCAATAAGTGCAATAGGAGGCCACACACCCCCGCGCTTACAGTCAGAGCAGCAGGCGTACGCCACGCAACAACGTGTTTACAACTCTCTCTGCACTGCGATTGCAATCTATTAAGCGTCAAATGTACTGTCAGCACTCGAGCGTGTCCCACCGGACACCACTGTAAACAGCGGATCACAGAGTTTCACAGTCCTCTCTCTCTCTTTTCTAACAACCAAACAGCAAGATATCGCATAAGGCACACTGCTATCCCGGGCCCATTTCCCAAAAGCTCCGCGCATACACCAGTGATTACCACACTACGGGCCTTCTGGGAAAAGGGTTGCCATCTGCTAATTGGACGTCGTTGAGTTCTGCACGCTCGTCATGCTGCCGCTCTTGAACGTGCTCTGAGGAGAGTCTCTTCTCTCAGAACTGACCTTCTTCCCGACGCGATTCTGTGATCTGTGCTCATGATGGATGAGAGACTGGGGCAGATTGCGCTGTCTGCATTTTCTCTATGGGCCTTCTCCTCCCTCTCGCTGATAACGACGCATTTGAGCCGTGCGGGTGCGAAAATGTTTTGTCCTCTTCAGGGAGTTGCGGGCAGCTCGCCCCTCTCTCCGTGGCAGAAGTGGCCCCGCCGCAAACCGCGCTGGCGTATGACCTCAATTTATCAAGTTCCCCAGCAAGTGCTACGGCAACATTCGGCCAGCTTTTCAGGAAAATTCAGCAGAGCTCAGCCAATGGCGAGCGTCTCCTCATTCGTGTGCTCGCGCTCTGCCTGCACTATATGGGCATGTGTGTGCAATGGGCGCGAGAGTCAGCTCCCTAATGCGACACAAGTCTATATGAAGCTCGGGAAGAGGTCGTGCGCATGACTGTGCGCCGCCCTCATTCTTCCCTTGAGCTCGGAGCTGACCTGATTGGATAAGCTAGGTTACACTGACCCACTGGCAAAAGATCTCACTGAATGAGGGAGATTTCCAAATAAACCACATTGGTCACTCTGGGTCAGCAGGGGGAGCCTCAGGGCGGATGAAACACATTTACCACGTTCGACTTTATGCATGTCCAAGCAGTGGAGAGAGGGAATCAAAAAGGCCTTGCTGAACAGTATGTCACAGTGACTGAACCTTGCCAAGGGGAGGAGTATTTTTTTTTCATATACAGCAGCTAAAATATGAGCCAACAGCATATATAGCCTACTGGATTTTAAGAGCCACAGGGCTAAACTTATAATTTGTAATAACAACATAATACTCTTATTGTAATCTTATAATAAACTTATTACCTTCATATTTTTATTAATAACATATTAACAGTTAACAATATGTTTGAATGTGTTGAATTAATTTTTAACAGCAGTAATCAGTATCCTCGTTTCTGGACAGTCACTTCCTTTTAGTCTATCATTTGTATGTATATATATGCAAATATATTTGCATATTTGCATATATGTATATATATAGTGTGTATGTGTGTGTGTGTGTATGTGTGTATATATATATATACATATATATATATAGCCATTTTGTATATGTATATACCGTTGAATCTACATGTGACATTTCTATCCAGAATCTAATGGGGCCGTCTATCAGCGAGACAACTAGGCCATCGTGGTGCTGAAAAATCATCAGAATAAATCATCAGAGAGATCCCCCAAACACTGCTTGTGTAAAAAATCAACTGTTTGGTACATTACCAAGAAGCAATAATGCACTGGTGAACTTGCTGCATGACTAAAAAGAGTTTTAAGAAAAAAAGAAAATGGAAATGATTAATAATGATGTGATTGAAGATCATGAAGTACATCAAGAACACTGTCCTGGAGTGCTGGTCAGCTTCAACAGCAGAAAGGCCAGATTTCAATTTGTTTCTGTATCCAGCCAAATGCCAAAGATAAGTAAACACTTTCTGGTTCATGCAAAGATTAATTGTACTTGGCTAATTTTTTAAAAAATGTGGCTGTGTTTGCTCAGTGTGTGTGAGTGCAAGATTTATTGAGGGGGGGAGGAGTATGCCACCTAGTCAAATGTAGACTACACTGCTGAACATGAATGAAGACGCCAGAGAAAATGCCTGCTGATAAAACCTCTGCCAAACACTTTGCTGACACCTTCACATTATTCATGCTGCTGAGAGAAGAACAAGAAAGACACCTTTTTCTGCCTCCACACTAAATCAGTCTGATCCTCTCTTCATCCCTGGCCCCCATGATGGAAAATCTCTGTTAGCCTTGATGACTGTGAGTGAATGATGCAGCTCAAAGTCATGCACGGCTACCCCTCCACTTCAGTGAGTCCCCATTAAAACAAGCAGAACTCCCTGCAGCTGTGGCTAAAGGGTCACCATGACATAGGGTTGCATTTGTTCCGACCACATATCCAAAGGCAGGGAAATCAGGATGTCCAGAAAGGGGGAGAAAGACAGAGAGAGAGAGAGAGAGAGAGAGAGAGAGAGAGAGCTGAACCCTATGGACATTTAAAACAGAGAGAAGCCCACCTAAGAAATGCATCAACCCACAATGTACCCTGTTCCACCGAGACCAGTATTAATCTGAATTAGTTGAAGCCTCCAGGACACATTTCCACTTTCCTTGTCTCCCACCCACCCGGATGATACCTCCTCATCACTGCGCAGTTCAACACTGTGCTTAGAATAATGTGTCCAGGCATTGCAGGAGTCTGACTAACTATTCCAAGGTTCAAAGATCCAGGCCCTGAATGCTATTTTCATGCCGTGTGGAAGGTTTTAAAAAGTTAGGTTTCCTTAAAGTTTTAAAGTCATGACATAGCTATATATAGCTTTCAACATTGAAAGTCATTGAAACATTGAAATTAGCTGACACACTAACTCTTATACCTCTGAATCCAAATTCGTATTCCAGCCACAGTAAACGATAAAAAATCTTCATCTTAATCTCCTCCTATATTGTAATGTAAAGATTACTTTGTGTGATTACTGTATCAAATCTCAGCAATTGGTTTTCCTGCTTGAAAAATGCTTAATCATATTTCAGGTAGAACTTCACTCTCCTCCTTTCCAATTGCAGTTATAGGAAGGACAGATAAACAATAGAACTAAGCAACTGCTTCATTCTGGTAAAACTACAGTCTATGTGTTTATGATGACTATGTTGACTTGGCACTATGGTATGGAGTGAGATTTACCATAGTTAATTTTGTTGTTGTATATGTATATGTATATTTTTAATTTGTAAATATATTTTTGGGTGTGATTTCTATGGGCATGTTTTTGCTTGTGGCAAACTGTGGAAAGAATTTCCTCTTTCAATCAATTGATCAATCAATCAATCAAGCAATCAGTCAATCGGCTTCAATACAAGAGCAACGCATAAAAAGGTAATAAGGAGTTAAAGGAGAGTTAAGAAGAATCAGAACATCTACTCACGTCTGGCATGTTCTTCCTGAAAACCCATGAGGACAAGAGGAAAATGTCCACCCCTACTCCAGCTGTGAAAAGAAGGGCTAATGGAGGCCCAGGTGCCTACTTTGTGTTCAGGCACATGGCCTCCTATCACTTTCATTAAGAAATTGATGAATAGTACAGTGTCACAATGTCCAAACTGTGAACAGCTATAGACCAACTTTTGGCTTAATAACACTGTAACTTTAAGAACTGATTTTACCTGGGAAAGTAAGTAAAGGAACGAGAGAGCAGAGGTCAGTCAAAGCAAGATTGTGTCCACATGTGCAGCCATTACTGGTGTGCCCGCCTACATTTTCTGAGAAGCCATCAAATGTAATTGTTTATTCCCTCAACGCATAGTGAATGTCAATGACATTTCAAGCATATTCTACTTTGTGTAAAACTCCAAAGTGTACAGTTACAACAGAGGTCTTCTTAAGAAAATCTCCACTGAAAAGTCCTTGTAAAGTTTGAATTGTTGTTTAGGTGGGGACACACGCATGGGAAATCCATTGTGTAAGCTATTCACATCCATTTTCGTGAACAGGAGACCGCTGCAAGCAGATTGGGTTTGACTGAATATGCTGAATAGAGCACAACTAGACTGCAGACATGACTCATCAATAGAAGAGCTACTCTCCCTCTCGCAGCACGCTGAGATATTAATCATGCTAGCATTGTTAGCTTTTTTCTTCTCTTTTATTTCAAATAAAGGTAGGAAAGGTTAGGGGTATATCATGAAAGAGGGAAGAAAAAGAAAAAATACACAATAAGTAGAGAGAATAAAATTAGTTTTAAAAAAAATGAAAATGAAAAAAAATGAAGCTTTGCATTTCACATGTTTGACTGAACATGTAATCCTCTAATATGAATTCAGAAGCACAACCTTCTAGCTATGGAGGAAAAAGCGCTATCGATTTTGTTTTCGTGGTTCCTCAAAGACTGTCATAGTTGACTGAGTCTGAGGAAAGAATTACCGTGCTGTGGTGAGTTTGTATTTCATCTCCTTCTTTGACTTTTTCTTGTTTTTTTTTTCTTTACGCATCTACATTTGGCAGGTACACAGAGGTTTAATAATGCCATTCTCTCAACTTCTTTATCTCAGACTCCTTTACCTCAGACTCCTTTACCTCAGACTCCTTCAGAGGCCTAGATCACAAAGGTCAATGAATCTGATCCAATTACCCTTTTTGACAGCTGATGTCGCTTCTGTTCCTTAACAAAACAGTACGCAGGAGAAACCACATGACATCAAAATTATTGCTAAACCACCTATCAGGCAGAATTAGTGTTTATAGAACAAGATGGTGAATTAAGCAATTCCCCGTATAAAAGCCTAAATTATATATAATCTTAAAGGCAGGGGGAGGCAGGGCCTGCAGAGAGAAAGTGAGATCTGCATTCTTCAACTCATTATGTTAGTACCCCGCTACTGCTCCCCACAAACACACACGAACGTACACAAAATCTGTCGAGATTCTATTCCTCTCCCTATAGCATCTCACCCTTTCTCTCACCAAGCTAACCCAAGCCATCTGGATGAACAGTCCTCCACTTCCTCATAGCCAAGTGTTGTCTTTATCTCTAAACTCTCATTGTCTCTGTCATTATAAGGTTGTCCAGGATCCTTGGCAGTAACCCCCGCCGCTTCATATCGGTCACTATTCTCTCCATGCTCCGCGGTTTTTGTTTCTTTGTAAGTGCTTCTCTCTTCTCCTCCCTTTACTGCACATAGAGTTCTGCTTCACCCCGTGCGAGTTCTGCTTCACCCGGCGCACCTCCCAACAAATAACACATGGCCTCTGTGGAGACGGGATCACCCCACTCAATTTCATGGGAGATTAATCTGGAAGCTTTATACGTAACCCTGAGCAATGAGAAGAGACTACGAAGGGAAACACAAATTGGGCCACCCACGAGCTCTCATCAAAATGCATCTCTCAGAAGGCCAGGAGCAACATTCCGGTCACTCCACTAATGTGCCATTTGGACTGAAAAATGAAGACTGATGTTTGTCAGCCGCTTGAATATTGAATGGCTCCGTATGGCCATTGCCTTTGAAAGTGTGCAGTGGTGGGTGTTGCTTCCTGCTGGATACAGACCCTTTGTGTAGTTATTCATATATTCACCCAAGCTGTTCGTTTCAGGTAACCTAATGTAGTGAGGGTCCTTTAAGGTAAGATAGTATGGTAAAAGAGCTTAAGTTAAAAATCTGTGGGGTGCCGGCTGAAATCTGCTTAAATAAATTTCACATTTGCCAGGCCTAACACACTCGTATCATAAAAATAGTGACAATGATTTATGGTGTGTTTGAGGGCATTTTATTAATATATGAGATCAGGAAGTTCAGAATCTCTCGCAGTAAATCACTCGCGACTTCCGAGTGTCGTCTTCTCTCACCTCCTCTGCGGTGGGCTTTCCGGCCTCTGCGGACACACCCCTACAGGACACTGTGCAAACTGCACGCTCCTCCCATCCTCTCCTGTGCCATCGGGTTCAAGGGAAGGGAAAAACAAGAAGGAGGCAGCACGCACGCGAACACCACTGCTACGGCCCCAGCGTTTCATTGCTCTTCCGCTGCCTGAAGCGAATCTTCTTTGTTCTATTGCGGTCGTGAAAGCTCGCGCTGAGCCACTGTGTCCAACCTCGTCGCCGTACTCCTTCTTCCCATCCCTCCATGGTTCTTCATCTGGAACTAAACCACGGACTCTTCTACTGCATGAAAAACAGATAACACAAAGCTTTGGGAAAAGCTGTTTTTTTCCTGCGCCCTCTCGCTTTGTCCCAGTGCTAGCACAGTCCCTCGCTAAAGCTGATTCTCTGCCTACTCCTGCGTGTCTTTCATTTACTATGTCATAAAAGTTCCCATTAATTCAGACATCCTTGTTCCAGAAAGCTGCCTTTGATTTCAATATTTATCTTTTCACTCAATTTTGTAGGCAGCATTGTGAATTGTATGAGTGATTAACATAATAACCAGCCTAATTTTCACCTGAACTATACTTCAAATTAATGTAAAATGATTAAATACTTATGACTGACAGCAACTATTAAACCACAATATCCTTTACTCTGTGATACACCTTTAATATAAGTGAGGGTAATTGTCACCATACAGAGCCTTTTATGAACATATCACTTTTTTAGATCAATTCCAGGCTGTCAGGTTGAACAGAGAACAGGCAAAGGAAGCAGAAGTATACATATTTATAACACTAACATGAATATTATAATACTATGTAATATTATAATACTAATAACTTTAATTTCATTTTCATGAATCAGTTATGAATGGAAACATTCTCACATGGTTTCATATTCAAATTGCCCAAAAGTGTTGGAATGTCCTCTTACAGTTTGGTTCCTTTTTCTGCAGTGTAATTCGAATGACTTTGCTGAATATTTTGCTGAACCTTTGGGCCAAACTCATTAAAGTGGTTTGTGTCTCCTTATGATGAATCACATGCATCATCAGATTGCGAATGATCACTGGTGATGGCTCTCTGTTGGAATCAGATCAGCCTTCGCGTTGTTGGTTTTGTACATTTTGGTTTCAGCTCACGGTTTCAGGTTTATTATTTTGAAAATAATGAGAAAGTGCTCAGTTTGCCCTGGTCCATATTGATAAGAGTGAGGAAGGCAGCTGGAAAAAGCCTACAACCCTTCACTCTGAATTGGTATTCACCTCTGTCCACCAGCCCTCAATCACAACCCACTGGCTCATTAGATCTCCAAATGCTGGGATAGGTCAGCTATGGACAGAGGCGCTGACCGAGTCAGTTCTGATTGAGCTGGAATCAAGGAGAAAGGTCAAGTGTCAAAATATGCCTCAGCCTATGCCTTTGGTTGTTGTGTCAATGTCAGGGTTTTAAACTTGTCTGTGGAATTGGAGTCACTGGCTGGGACTGGTTCAGCACCAAGGACAGCTCCATGGCTGTCCATCAGTAGAAGCACCACACAGTACCACACAGTACCACACAGAAAATCTTCAATAACACGTAATTAGAATATTTTTTTATATTAATCCTATCAAAATGTAGAATGATTGAGAAAGCATGTTAAATGAGCCGTTAATATTTGATTTCTTCTAGTCTATTTGTTCTCATTAAACCTCTGGGCAACTGATAACAATGAATTGCCTCAGGCCAGAAGATTCAATATAAATGTGTGAAGTTGTGGATACCAGCTTCAGCACTGTTGTACTGCTAGAGCATTACCACAAGACCAAGCAGCTATTAAGATAGATACATATATTAACATTTGTAGTGAAGTACACAAAATCAACTACACTTTCACTACACATTACTACTAATATATCTAATATCTAATAGACTATATGTATCTTAACTAAATAAGCAGTTACTTACCTTGAATATCCTTCAGGTTTTTATAGATAGATAGATAGATAGATAGATAGATAGATAGATAGATAGATAGATAGATAGATAGATAGATAGATAGATAGATAGATAGATAGATAGATAGATAGATAGATCTGTTTAAAGCCAGTTTTAAACTATATGATAGATCTTGTTTCATTCATCTCACACAGTGAGGCAGGGTCGGCTCCACTCTCCCCTCCATGGCAAATAAATGCAAAGGGACATTTCCCACAGTGGGGGAGACTCAAGGCCTCTCTGGTAAATAAGTGCTTAAGACACAGAGTAGCGCTAACATGCCCCTAATGGAAAGAGAGAAAGGGGGAGGGGCCAGGGAGAATCTGAAAGATTCTACTTCATCCTTTAATACAGTGGGATTCTTTCCTGGTGGGAGGCCCATTAAGAAATCAGTTCTTGCTGTAAATTGGTTAGATGGGGGAATAAGTGAATGACAGAGTAACACACACAGAGAAGCTGCATTATGTGGGCTGTCTTACACATTCTAGCCTGTTTCAAAGTGCACTTTGTTCTCTCAGCCTGAAACATGACAATCCATGAGATGAGGTCAGGTGCAGGTTCACATTTTAAGACTGCATAAACGGAATATGCCTGTTTTGAAGCTATTGTGACGCATTAGGCATTATTGCTGTTTATAACCAATGGGAAATCTTTATAATGCCGGCTAATGATGGGCGAAGGAGGTTTTGACTAGAAACATCTGTAAAGAACATGTATTTAAGAATAAATGTGTATACACCAAACCAAATGATTATAAAATGACAAATGCAAGTGGTTTTCTAAAATAAATAAAATGATGATGGTGTACAGAAAATAGAGGATTATCTCATAATAAAATTCTACTATAATCCATGAAATATTTCAATGTAATAAAATACTATAATTTCTGCCTTTTGAAGATATACCTAATATACTGTATGTACATGTGAAGAAAAAACACAGATAAGGGAGGCATGGCTGTTAGTGTTTGTTCATTACAGCAGGTGATTGTCACACTGAAAGTCCTCAGTCTTGGAGTCACAGAGCTGACCACAGCGGGAATATGTAGGGTGTCGAACCTGCTTCTCGAGAATCAGCGGAAGCCCATGTGGCCACTGACCACAGGGTGTTCAGAAAGCACCGCCGAGCAGTTGCTCAGAAACGAGGTTTCCCCAGCGCACGTCTGAAAGCTCTGGCAGCATCAAACCATCACTCTTCATATCAGCGATGCCAGACGATAGGTATGAGTCCTCAGGATGCCAAGTCAATGGGGTCTGAACTTCAAAGATGCCATGAGTTATTCCATGAGATGGCGGGGAGAGCTGTGATGCGGATGGCACAGATTATACAGTGATGCACGGATTATACAGTGATGCACGGATTATACAGTGATGCACGGATTATACAGTGCGCCGGAGAAGCATTTTTTTTGTTATTTACAGCGGCCCTTTGCTCCATCAGGAGGATTAAGCAGTCGATGTCCTTTCATGTCAGTGAATGACTTAAATTCAATTATATTTAGTGATTAGTGCAAGTTTTTATTTCGTTTGCTCAGGTCTCACTTCTTCCACATTATAAAGGTGAGCTACACCAGTGAGACCCATACCGGAAGCCCAGAAGAGCCCATCTTGGCTGGGAGCACACAGGCATGGTGTTATGTCAGGATTCGTTTTTCATCAGCAGTCCCTGGGACATATGTGCCCATCTGGACATCATCATTAAAAAAAAGCAGTGTTTGTTTGAAATTTGCAAAAATGGCTTGTAGACCATTTGACAAAGACAATGAAATCATAAAGACGTAAATCTTTTTGAACAGAAGTGACAGGATATATAATCAATACAGATTATGATTTCTTTGAGAAGAGTGTGGCTTGCATGGGCTAATCCAATCAGATTTTTGCTCACGTTAACAAACAAGACTGCGATGCAGAGTGCTTTGCATTTTGAAAGCATGTGTTGTGAAAGCAGTGATGAAAAATTTCCATTGGGTTTGCTTGACTCCAAACATTGGCTCTGCAAGTCTTTTTGCTTTAACAGTGCTCTATATATTTGCATTGTTTTAACAACCCATAGTTCAAACATTAATGTGTTAAATTAAACATCTGGTCTAGTGAATTCAATAGTGTCTCATTCCAATTTTTCAGTGTAGTTTCCTAGTGTGTAAATTTGCACGAGATGTTCTTTTAGCAGGCAAAATGTTGAAGGCAGCTGGATGGTATTCTCCAGCGTGTTCTGATGAGCGGACTATTTTATTATGCATTCTCTGTGTCCACATCCTCCTCTATTATTCAGTCAACATGGAAACCATCATGCCCTGTGCATCATGTCCTGCTGGGTGCATCACTCTTAGTGCAGGCCTACTGAAATGCAGTGGGAGGTAAACTGTGTAAGTGGCACCCACATGACTGGTGGAACACAAAGGCTAATTCACATGCCTTTCAGCGTTCTGGCTACATTCCTAATCACCTCACACCGTGACAGCTCAGATGGAGCTTTTGACACACAGCTATTTCACCCATTGCTTATATACAAAATGTGGTGTATTTACCAAATCTGAAATGCCCTGTACAGCTGTGGATATTTTTTTTTTTTTTAGAAAATGTATATCATTAAATACATATCAAGATCAGACCTCAGATTATTGCATGTCCATTGGAATGGCAAGACTAAAGAATAAACAATGGAGGGACCAAGGAGATATGCATTGGTTGGCGAAGATGATCATTTTTGTGTTCCACGTTTATTTGATTATTCTATTATTTACTTATTCTCACACTTTATATATGTGAATATAAGCCTCCTGTCATCTGTGGAGCAGAGCAGAATGTGATTTTCATTGCTATTTTATGGTCATTGCTAACAATATGACTTTGTAGTGCTGTATTACTGCATTGCTTACCTGTCCCAGACAGGGACACTTTTGTTTGGGTATAGACTTGACAGGCTGCATTTACTATGTGTGAAACATTCACAGTTCAGACATCATGTGTGAAATGAAGAGAAATCAGAGAGGATTTTCTCTCCGGGATCAATGATGCTCTTGTTCCACCTGCAAATCTGACCTCATTTTGACACAGCTTCTCTGAGCTTCTTATTATCTGTTGTTTATCACCATCAAATTTGTGATCTGACTGCTGATGGACATCAGTCTCGGTTTCATACTGTGAAACGCTCTGTCTGCACCTCAGATTCATTGAACATGCTTAAATCAAGATGGGCTCAGACCCTCTTCTAGTATTTTGATTCATACTCGCTGAACAGGCTATCAATAATCACTTCTTCAAGCAACAATGAAGGTAACCAGCACAAGAAATGGTCAATTTCATTTGATTGTGTTCCAAATTGTAATTGTAGCTCATTTAAAACTGAAGGAGTTGGGGAGATGAGTTGATAATTGGATTAAATGTTTTCATTGTGCTGGCACCAGCCATTAATCCAATGAAAAAATTGCCTTAAAGGAAATATTCAATTCACTCTATAATAAAATCAATTATGTACTATAGTATTAACAGAAAGATAAAAGTCATAGGAGCGCAAAGGTCATAAATCTATTGCCAATTGCTCTTTTCTCTTCTGTGGTCTAGTGGTCATAATGTACTGAATGACGCTAAAATAACTTTGAGCATGGCCCTTCCTTATGGAGATTCTTCTATAGAAAAGCTGAAAGCTGCACTCTTGCTCATTGTCTGCCTGCCACAATAGCAGGGCTATTGTACAGAAAAGGGCCTCGACTGGGAGCTATGGCAGAAATTCTTTCAGGCACTCTTGCCCTAGAGAAAGGAATGTCATTACTGCCGCTTATTACAAACTAGTACATTTGCAGGGATTAAAGTTTCTGTTCAAAGTGCAAAGTCTTTTAATGACAACTAAACCTTAAGCTCGGAGGATATGGACTTCTAGAGAGAGAGAGAAGTGAGTTCAGTGAGTAACATGATCACGTTCAGACTGCCTGGTATTAATGCTTTAAAGTCTCCTCACTTCTGCACTGCAAATCTTGGGCAAAGAGAGAAGCATGACGAACACGGATTGCTCTTATTTTGGTCACTGTTTCACAGATCAAAACCCCCATACAGACCGAGTAGGTTACAAACATGCAGAAATACAGGTCACCGCAAAATCACAGCCTATTCTATGCTATACTATATTATACTATACTATAATATACCATACTATACTATACTGGTCAACACAATTTTAATTTGTTTGTTTCACAAACTAAAATAGGTGGTCCTGGGATTTTATGCTGAATTAACATTTGTGTTTATAATTGCTCAGTCACATGTTTTTTGAAGTGACTGGGCAATTAGATTTTAAATGAATTATGTATTACTTATTCATATATTAGGCTTGAAATATGTACCATATATGATTTTGGCCTATTTGTGACCTCAGAAACATCCCTTTTCAGCATCCAGCAGTAGTGCCAACACAGAGGGGCTCCACTTTCCTTGGTACTGCTCTTCCAAACATAATGACATTCGCGTATACTAGAACAAAAATCCTATGGGTGATAGAAAACTTCTAAAACATATTAGGGTTCAGTGTGCAAAAAATACATAATAACTAGATATTTCTTTGCAGGAAGCAAATTCATTGTTGACCAGTGGTTTGCACTTAACTTGTCTCAGCGAGCACCTCCGGGGCCAGATAGACCACTCCATTGTGGAGGGGGAGGGGGTCTAGACAGATGGGGCCCAGTTCTAATCCCAGCGGTGGCCGCTGTTAGGGACACTCTGAGTGAGTGAGAACGATGGCAGACTTCCTCATTTTCCTTTGACATGAGGAATATGCCAATGAGTCGGGCTACCTGCAGGGCACGTTAGCAGAATCAGGTTGTTAGTGAGTGGCCCAATTTTGCAACAGGAAGTGGGTCAAAGTAGCCCACGTATCTATTTATTTCAAGCCTAAATCAGCGCCTTAAAGTTACTCCTGACTACTGAATATGTAACAGAGCCGGGACAAATCTGCATATATTTTGGAAGCGCCTGTGGTTCAGCAGCTCTGATGTTCAGGGGCTTTCTCTGGGCCCCCTTCCCATGGCGTGACAATATTCAGAAATAATTACATCAACTATATATGAAAAAGAATATAGCCTTACTGTTCGCTCTAATATCATTTGAACAAAACATTACTTAACAATCATTACTAAACAGTCTTGATGTTTTTTTTTGCAGGAACAAAATGAACATCAATGCTTTGGAAACATAGCAAATAAAAAGTAATAGATTTTTCTGACAAACTGATATTCTTTGTGACAATACAAGAATCAGGCCTCGTGACCGTGTGCTCATAGCTGACGGCTCATCATGTGACAGCACAAGTTCCCAGGAAGGACATTATTCCTGTGCCCCAGTGCACTAGCATCATCTTTCCAAGAGAGCAGCAGAATTTGGTTAACCCCCGAGGGCTTTTACAGGTAGTCTTAAGTGGAAGTCTTAAAACATGTTCCAGATAACCTTCACAAAGATTAAGGACCTGTATTGCTGTATTTTGTTTCTTTCTGTCTTTCTTTCTTAACTTTCCACTTCTGACTCTCTGTTGTTCATGTCGGTGCAACATTTTTCTATTCTTTTCTATCAGCAGCAGTTAGTTGATTCGAGTGAAGTTACAGGTCGCACCATTTGTGCATCAGTGGGCATACAGGAGGCAGAAGACCTTTAACCGAGACACCTCAACCCTTCTGATTGTGCCATTTTCTTTATTGTAGTTGGCGACCAGAATACCACAAACTACATGCATGCTGAACACATACCACAGATTACAGATTACAGGGAGCATGCAGCAAAACCTTGAAAACATGGCGCATTATCATGAGCCAGCATAAAGTCCAAGCCGTGCGCCATGGGACATGGGCAGTGGGGCGGTCAATGCCAGGATTGCGCGATAATCTGGATTGCCTCACTTCTGCCGAGCGCGGGACTCGGGGCCGCATCTGGAGCGAGCGCAGAGCATGTCCTCACGTCGCGCACCACAACTCTCATCTCGCGCTCTGTTGTTTTAATGTCACAGCAGCCACATGAGAAATGTCACAGCTGTGTCTTCATCGCCGGCCTAATGGATGCCAAAGGCGGTGGCGTGCACCACCATCTCACGGCGTTTGGCCTTGTGCCGCAGCCAACACACATCTGGCTGCTCTGTCTGGAGCGTCTCGGAATCAGCTCATTTTATACATAAAGGCTTTTAGTTTCTTATACTGTTCTAGCCGTCAGTCAAATTCAACAAACTCAACAATTCAACAACAGAACATTCTTTCATTACATTTTCCCTTGTCATATAACCAATTGCAGTGACCAATGCAACATTTTCTTTAAAAAAAAAAAAAAACAGACAACCAAATAAATGCCCATGTGCTTTTAGAGACCTCTGTGTGATGCATATTTATGCCAGTCTAATGCAGATTTATTCATATGCATGCAGAGCCTTATGTGATTAGCATGAATTAGCATGTCGTTTAGCATTTCGAGCTGAAATGCCACTGTGTTGTGTAATCCGATTGTTGTGTTATGGTTATGAGTGTCTAATGGTGGTCTTGGTCACTGCGGCAAACTGCAAAATTTTCAAGCTGCATAAGTTCTATGGAGAAGGCAACACTGATTCAGTCTGTGACTGATTACTTGTCTAGAAAACAATGCTATGCTTAATGTTACATGCAGGAATTTGTAAAGCAAATTTAATATCCAGTGCATACAGTATATATCCCTTGTTCTTTGCAAGGTCTTATTGTCCAAGAACAGCTAACAGCTAGTCTGACACTGTTTCCTGAGAGCAAAAAATAACATTAAAGACCTGAAGAGCAACCTTCGTCTACTGCATCTGTAGCACATGGCCAGTTTCCAATTACCACAGACAATAAGTTCAACGTGTTTCAATGGAAAAACTGTTGACTTGAAACATACTTAAAAACAAATCCTTTGTGACAATATAATACGAAAGTCTTAGGAATAGACATGAAAGAATAACGATGATGTTCTTGTTTATATATATGTAACGTTGAAACGCTTGCACAAGAGTAACAAATAAGTTACTGTCTAGTTACCATCTATAAGGTTTTGTCATATCAATGTGCTATCTTATACGGAATCAATGCTGACTAAAGATTCTTCTTCCTGGAAAAGTAGTCCCATCTCTGATAGAATGGATTACATATAATTTATGAGGAAATTCTACAGAGTATGTGCTCACACAAACATTTATTGACAGCATTCAGAACTGCTTAAAGTTTCCATCACAAAGTTTCTGTCACGGTGAGAAGGCGGGTTCGCCACCAGAGGGCACCCACGAGAGCACCTGACACACGTCACACCCTTACCTGGCATAGGCGCACACCCACACCTCGCACGTCACTCCCCCCTTCTCATTCTCCCGAATACTAAACACCTGTGCACGGTATTTGGGATGCCTTCTTAAGCCCACAGGTCCTGTCGTTCAGTGCTGCGCATTGGCCTTCCTTGGACGGATCTCACTACGCTATTCCAGGACAAAGACTCCTGAACGACGCCTCTGGGAACTCTTCTTTATTTTCTGTTCGATGCATTATTAGGCACGCTTGCCTTTATTTCTGTTCTTCCCTAAATTGAGTATGGATAATAAACCAAATGGAAGCTCGCTACCCTCGCCTCCTGCTGTCTGTCAAAATACGTCACAGTTTCCTTCACAAAGTTTCCATCACAAGTGTATTTCAAGTCATTGTGCTATACTTCACAACACGCAATTAGTTAGAAAATGCAAAAATGAATGTCTTGTGATGTTCAGCCACACACTACAGATGGGTAGACAGAGAATAGCTTGAGAAACACTGGAATATTCATTTGAAATGTTATATTCTTTGCGTCATTGGTGGTTGCGTTTTTCATTTATAATACTACTTGTGAATGTTAATCAGGACACAGCCCCCCGAACCCACTCAACCCACTTCTGTTTACGCAGCAGGGTCCCCAGTAATTTTGCCACAGGACATCTTTAAAGCCAATCTCATGTACAGAGCCTGCTCTACAGGGTGCTCCCCTGCTCGCCTCTTCACAGCTGCTGAAGTGAATGGAGCAACGGAGGCAGCAAAGGCTTCTGTGCTTCATTTAGCGCCAGACTCACCCATGATTTAAAAGCTATCGGTTCATGTCAAATCTGAGAGTCTTTCACCAGCAAAAGGATTTAGGCTACGGCTCAGACAGCAGGCAAGACAGAGAGAGAGAGTGAAGAAAGAGACAGAGAGAGAAATAAATAGATGGAGAGAGAGAGAGAGAGAGAGATTTGAACTACTTTTTCCAGATTGTCTGGTCTTTAAATGACACAGTGAAAGACTACTGAAATATTGAAAACAGCAGGACAAAACTGAGCATTTTATCAGCTCATCATTGTAATGGACATTTGTGTCTATCATAAATCACAGACTGACATTAGGAAGGCAATGATGAATACAGCATGTGTTTATTATAATTAGTAATTGTCATGCTTTCACCCTCCAACCAGACTACATTACAATTCCCATGTCCATTTCCCAGATTAGTTTTGATACCCATGTCTCTGTCTATAAACACCTCTCTGCTCCCGTTTGTCTTTGTGAAGTCTCTTTAACCCTGTCTAAGTCATTTTCCCACTGTACTTACCCTTTTACATTCGTGTTCTGACCCAAGTTGTTGCCTTTTGCCCCTAGTCTGGGTTGTTTGCACATTCTGTTGTGTGTTCTGTCATGTTCACCTGGCTTCTGATGTTTAGTTTGTACTGCCCTTTGTACTTATATATTACATATTATAAAGGTCTGACAGTAATGATATATAGTTTTCAATCAAAATTTAATTCATAATGTGACAAAACTGTCATTCAATCCAAAGGAAAAAAGCTAGTAATGTGTAACATAGATAAAGAGCTTTCACCGGTGAGAGGAATCTTCAGCTGCATGCACCTTTTCTGTGATTTGCATCTATATTGGAATTTGCTGCATAGTATCTGCATCTTTATAATTAATATCTGCTTCTGAGGTTCTTGGAGATGAAACCAGCTAATTCTTTCGTGTGTGTGTACATATATATATATATATATATATATATATATATATATATATATATATATATATATATATATACTGTATACACAGTGGCAGAGGCCTGGAAGCTTCCTAGGACTGCAGTAGTATTCTAGTCTGGGATCTCGGATGTCCTGGGATTTGTGTTCCTGGTCAGTGCCTCTAGTTAGTGTTCTGATCTCCATGGGAGCCTTCACCATCCACATCTTTTCTAGCTCTTCTCCCAGCCCTTGATATTTCTTGAGCTTCTCATGTTCCTTGTTCCTGATGTTGTCCAATCCCTATCACTTGGGATTGCCATACAGTCTTACTGTACTGTACTGGAGACCCTTGTATTGTATCCTGCTTAGGAGTGAAGTGTGGATCATCTGCCAAAAATGACCAAAAGAAATCATAACAGAACCAAAATTGATTCCATATGATTATTCTGACACTCCAAGTAAATTAGACTTTGTGTGATTCCCCTGGATTCCTCTTATCTTCCTCTTTTGTGCATTGTGGTTAGATGCTTGTCCCGGCCTTGTCATTTTAGTGTATCAGCAGACAGAGACATGGTCAGTGTTCCATGACACGTCCTAAATGCTTCTACCCAAAGCCACCAGCTGTCACCTCTATGAGAGAACAGATATAAAAACTTTGGATGCCTCCCAGCAGAGTGAGGCCTGCCATACCAGCCCTGAGTCTGTTCCTCTAGGTGATCAGACAGCAGCACTACATCACTCAAAAAGGGCCGATCTCAGTGGGACAGCCAAGAATATACGTGTGCGTTTCTGGAAAAGAGTTAAACTGAGATTCAGAGGAGGAAAATGCAGAAATGTCAGCCACTGAAATATACATTAGTACAACTCTGTTTCTGGTAATGCACAGCAGACTTTTAAACTCTTGGGGAAAAAAGTGTTACTGAAAGGTGACATCATTCCTGAACCTGAGTACCCCAGTTCTGTCCTCAGGATCAACAGAAGGCCACCAACAAGAGTCACATGGGTACCCCTTAAGAACGGCCCATCCGTGCCTTCTTCTTCCGTTAGTTCTCTGCAACAATGCACAAAGTCCTTTTTGCTGTACTTTTAACTGAATGCATGAGTCAGTAATGTAAGTTCAGCAGGACATTGTCTCCATCTCTCACATTCAGAGTGGCGCACATGCTAATCTGCCCCAGGCTGGGAGAGCGAAGACCCAGCCCAGACCTCGCAGACCTCGTGCTACTGGACTCTGGGGAGACCAGAGAGGGGCTTCAAACACAGATGGAGCTGACACAAGGTTCTTTGAGGATTATCGTAGCTCTTGACACCCTCTGAGCTCGAGATGGAAAGACAGAGAAAGAGAGAGAGAGAGAGAGAGAGAGAGAGAGAGTTTGAATATGTATGGGAACTAATTCCTTTGAAGAAAAATGTTGGCAAGAATCAAAAGCCCAGTGTATCTGCTGCTGTTGACTGAGGTTAACTCAGCTGTCAGAATGATTCTTCCAATCTGCATTCAGTTAAAGCAATCTGAAGGCATTGCACATTATGTTTATCCTCTACTCTTTTTTTTTTGGAGGGTGGAACGGGGGTCCCACAGCAGTCTTACTTCAGTCTGGTCTCCAGAGAAAAACATGTAAATTATGTGACATTGTGAATTGCAAAAAAATGAGTTGATGTTACCTCCGTCTACTATACAAGCAGGCTCTCTGAATACAATGAGGCCCTTGCCTTTGCCTTTGTGCGGAGAATATTAAACTGCATCCGCTATTAGCATAGCTGGAGCAGTCTGACAGCTGCAGATAGATGTATAGTAGCAGTGGGACGGGTGCACTGTGGACCAATAAATCCATCCTGATACTGAAGGAAGTTACGGCATTTCAAAAATATGTCACACAAGCAACACTGTGAGAATAATGATAAACATCAATGTTATTCTACATTCTTACATAGTTTATGCAACAAGACTTCATGGTAATTCACAGTGGTGCAATTGAGATGCATCCTTTCTCTAGGCCTGTCTGTATGTACTCATTTTAAACATACACGTTCATGCAACATTGAAAATGCACCCCCTAGTGGCATTATTTAAAAAACAAATTGACAAAGTACGACGTGGTATAGCACGGTACATTCAGGGCATTGTTTTAAGTGAACTACAGGGATTGGCATTTAAATGAATCAGCATAAAGTATTCACAGGCAATTAAAATTCAGGGGCATGACAAGGACACCAAAGAGCCAAGCAAGGTCAGCGCGTGTGTTCGCGTAAAGTCTTAACGCAAACTTCAAACATGAAAACTTGGTCTCGGTAGGAGAGCGAGAGCTGCCTTGCTCAGGGTCATTTGTACCCTGTTCGTCTGTGGACGTCTGGCATTTATTAGCGCTTAGGACAAAACAACGGGGACAGAGTGCAGTGATCCCAGGTACCACCCTGCAGTGCCCCGTAGGCGAGCAGGAGCAGATTAGAGGGAGAAGCAGTTCGGGCCCTCCTGCCCTGAGGAGGTGCTAAGAAGCCAGCAGGGGAAATAATAGTGTCCCCAGCCTCCTAAAGAGAGCATGTCGCAGTACCACACACATGGTGTTGGCTGCTCTGGACGGACGCGATCTAGAGGAAAACCACCTTACAGTTTTGCACAGTATTTGGGTTATCTGTCAGACTGTGGCAATATCAGTCAGACTGTGGAGACAATATTTGGGCAGCAAACCTTATTTCGTTTAATATGCTCCCCAAATGACAACCTACCTCAGCGCAACCTTTCTGTGTCCTATCATCCTGAGCCAGGACTCTTTGTGTGCCTTTCAGTAAGCAGAGTCTGCTTACTGAACCCTAAACGCCCATGTTTTATATTCAGAATTATAGGACAATGGCCGCCCACAAAACCATGCGTCATTGGTCTTGATGTGCAAGTGCACGTATCACTTGGACTCAGCACCAAAATGGACACCAGTCTCCCATATTATGGGAGATGAGTCATATATAAAGGTGTCACATGAAGACCCATATAACCGTATCTCTGTGAAAGGACACTGCAGTGTGATGCCCTCCTGTAGCACAAACATTTTGTTCTGTTTAAGACCTCACCGTAGCCAGTCCCATTTCATTTTAGGCTACTCCAGAGGCTAATTACACTGGGTTGTAACTGTGAAGCCCATAAAGGCTTGGCTAAACACACTAGTCGCTGGCAGATGGAGGGAAAGGACAGAAACAGCAGATAACTAAGGCAGTGTTTCTACAGATACCCAACACAGATACCCAACACCACCCAACACAAGTACCCAACACAGATACCCAACACAGACCCAACATTCTCCATGTTGAAAAAATTCTGGTATGGTGCCACTTCCTTTTCTTGCATTAGACAGTCACAAACCCAACAGTAATAACTGGGAATAAATGTAAATGCCCTAACATTTAAACCTGGACTGTATAAAATGATTAAACAATAAAATAAAATAAAAATCCAGTTTGCTCAGTGTAGGCTGTATTGTGCGTATAAAGTTTTGGACAACAAAGTCCGTCTGAAGGTTCACCTTCTCCTGCACAGCTTCCACGATCAGCTGCTTCGCTGGAATCCTGCGTCTCTCTTTGTGGATATTTACTGATTTAGATGAGCAAACACAGCAGGGAACAGTAAGCTGTTGTAATGGAATCCAATCAATTCCACCATCTATAACTCCACACAAATTGCGCAATGGGGCTTGTGGTTGTTTTTCTATTTAGCATGGATCCATGGATAATAGACAAACTCGTTGCTGCTTTACGCAGTAACCCACATTTATAGGGAGCAGCCACAGCTGTGAGGTGAGATTCGCGCAAGCGACAAGCACGTGTGATGCGTTGGCTTTAAGAGCCATAGCTATGAGCAGATGGGGTAAAAGAGACAGTGGGAGGGAAACGGAGGAGCCCAGAATGGGGTAGAAGGGTGAAGATAAGAGGGGAGTAATTGGCTAAACTGGGGATGAAGGAGAGAGCGTTGTTGTTAGTGTCGGCTTTAATGAAGACAGAGAGTTAGATTAATGAGAGTGTACCCGAGCATCAGACAGTCCTTCCCAAACAGACAGATTAAATTAATAAATAACCCTGACAACATTGACCTAACGAATACAAACCACGCATGACAATGAGAAGGAGGGGCTTAAGTGAATCAAACTCCCTCCCAAAAGAGACCTAACAAAAACACTTAAACAAACAAGCAGACAAGGAAATGAATGAGACTTTAAAAAATGTCTCCACTCTGCTTGTGGCAGAAAAGCAACACCACAACACCACAACACCACAACGAGCTTTGGGCTCCTTCCTGAAGCCTGAGCTCAGACAAGTACGGCTGGATTTGAGGAGAGATGCAGGGAGCAAACATTTCTACAGGAAAAAAAGACAAAACCATCCCCCTTTTGATTTCATTTGCAATAAGATATCACTTCAGATGTCTATTTTCCGTATTTTAACGATTTCTCTAAGCACGTTCTTTAAACCAAAATACAAATGAAACCAGTTTGAATTTAATCAGCAGGGGGCGATAGGTAGACAGGAATATTCGGTTGAATACGTGCACCTGTCCCCTGTTTAATCACAGTTTCACTTTTACTGTTGAAGAACCAGTCATAAATTGCAAGAATGAAGCATTATCATTACCAAGAACTATCCCTGATGACAGCTACTGCAACTGCTCCTCCTCAGAGATTTTCTGATTCTTCCAGTCTCCACATGAGCTGTAGGAGAATAGTTTCCATTTCATGGAGAATAATATTTAAATTAACCTAACAGGGGATGGACAAATAAACAGTGAAGGAGAACATGGGTGGGAAGGTGAGGGCAGAAGGACACGATCATCCTGGGTGTTTACCAGGACTCTCCAGCGGACCAAAACCAAAGTTGTGCCATGTGGCATCAGTGACCTCAGCCTTTCGTTCCTGTACAAGGCACGGAATTGCAAGGAGATTTGCACAATGAGCAGGGTCAACTCCATCTCGTTTCGTTTAATTTGATTTCAGTGCAGGCGTCAAGCTGAAATTCATCTCTTAACACACACCGACTGACACAAACTGATTTCATTCAGATCAGTTGACATGGTGAGGAAAGTTAATGAAACAAAATCCACTTTATTCATTATTGGAATTAGACGGGCATGGACATGACTCGAGTAGATTATACGGGGAGTAATACATATGATAGGCAATAACCAACCTTTGAACCCGCTGGACGTGTAGTGGCATAGTTAGTGATCATGTACTAAAGTGCCCAAACTGGATGATGCATTAAGCAGCCAAAAACATTACAGAAAATATTAGTTTTAAGTATGTAAGTAAAAGCTTTACGTATATAAGTATAAGTTTTATGTATAAAAGTATAGGTTTTAAGTATAAACTTTAAGTATATAAGTATAAGCTTTAAGTATATAAGTATGAGCTTTAAGTATATAAGTATAAGCTTTAAGTATATAAGTATAAGTTTTAAGTATATAGGTTTAAGCTTTAAATTAGTTCCCAAAAGGAGAAGGAAACAGCAGCTCTGTGTAGTTTGTTTCACAGTTACTTTCACCATATCTCGAGCATCGTGTGTAGGGTCAAGGTGACCTCACTTTTAAAGGAGATCTATAGCCCTGTGCTTCTCAATTCTCCACTGCTGTACCATAAATCATGGTCCTAATGGGCTATCTTCTGAATGGGGTTTAACTGCATGACCCTGTATAAACCAGCCTACAGCTCACGCTGATGGAAAAAGGATTAACATCTGCCACAAGGAGCCACCATACACACCGGCCTCACGCTACACGTGGGTGGGTAATTTAGCTGAAATATTACAAATTACTCCTTCATACTCAGCCAGCAGGGCTGTGATACGTCATGCATGGTGAACCCTTAAAAAAAAATTAATATGTCCACATTTACATTGCTTCCCGAGCGCTGATGTATGCCTACGTCTCGGAGCAAAGCTGTTTATCATAGTGTTTGCTGTCCTGCATCCAGCGAGTCAGGTTCCGCACTGTGGTGATGATCGTAAGTCAAAGCCCCTGGTGATAAAAGGTGAGATATGAGAGAGGAGATGAGATGATTGACTCCCTAGACATTAGAATTCAGAGGTAATAGAAAAGATGAAAAGGCCTTGGCCCCTTGGACACAGGGATTTACTGCAATGGGTATTCAGTGGACTCGGACAGTAAAATAGAAGATGCCTATCAGTCAGTGGTGGAAGGAGTGCATAAAGGCTTAACTTTGGCAGATGTATAAATAGGCCTGTAGTGTTGCTCTGTTACATGTGAAATTGCAGCCTCCAAAAATTCACTTTAGCTAAATTATTGAACATGCTAAAATGTACTGAAGCATTAAATGTAAATAGTTTATCAATATCTTCTAGCACATGAATGGAAATGTTTTTGTTTGAGGATGAATGTTGCAGGAATGTGAATGGGTTTGCCTAGGGTTCCGTGTTGAAATTAGTATTTTCCTTTCCAAAATAATCCAAAACTTGGACACTATGATAAACTATGTCGTTGTTGTACTAAGAAATGTCTCAAGGGTTGGAGCATTTACATTAAGAATTCAAACACAAAAAGACACAATGATTTTTTAAGAAAACCATACAAAAAAAAAATAGTACCAGGGTTTTCCAACGGCGGCTCCTACACTTTACAGTTTTAGTAACCCATTTGTTTCATTTTCCAAATAGTTATGTTAATATGAACTTATGAGCTTAAATAAAGTCATATGTGAAGTTGTACATGAAGTTAAGGCATCCTCATGTGACTGGCAACCAACATAGTGCCAGCGTAGCCCAGCGTGTATATTGTGGTTACATATAGGGAAAAGGGCTAGAAAGGGTAGTGGTACTGAGTCCTGAGGAAGACAGCAGTTCACTAATGTAGATCAATAAGAAGACTGTAGGACATTTATGCTTTCATCCTCTACATAAAGTGGAAGGACATCCTAGGTCCTGTTATTGAGTCTTTAAATCTCTTTGGCAAAGCTAGTGCTGAGTAGGAAGAGTTTAAGAGTGAGGTCATTCAGAAGCTAAGTGAGCAAAAAGTCCAGACGCAGGAAATGGCTCTTCCGCGCTCTTTATAATCACGCAGGGCTCCCCAACGATTATGAATCTGTCGGAGAGGTGAAGAAACATGACGAGAAGGTGTCTTATGATTGCTTCTGGTTTACTGCATGAGACCACAGAAACACCAGAGGAGAACGTGAACTGCTTAACTGCATTCGATCGTATTAAACATAATTATTCGGGTAATTGGTTCTTTATGTGTTCTGACGGTGATGATGCGGTACACTGTAGTTGCACCTTCATACACAACTCTGAGTGCAACATAAACCTGGAATGAATGTTTAACCAAACAATACACATGAGGAAAGTATCTTCTCAAAAGAAGATGCTGAAGAGTTGTTTACCCGGCAGATTCATTAAACACCTCATCATGTTGATCCACGAGTTTTACACTCTTAGCCTCTATAGTTTAGGAACTTTTTAAGGTTAAAAGCTTTTTTAAGGTTTAGGTTTAAAATGAACCTTAAAAAACAAGGGCAATCCAAACAAATAACAAAAATAAACGTTATGTACTTAGCTGAAACAGTTTTTCTCAAATCAAATCTGTAATATATTACCTTCACATTAAAGATCACTAACTTTTGTAAAAACTTTATAAATTGCATGAATGTTGGATCAACTATCAAACTTTATTTATGCGCTAGATGTGCTAAAACAAAGTAAAGGCCGGAGCCAAATGTATCTACAGTTCATGTTCTGCACTTCTCAGGCCAGCAAGGGGCAGTGTTTTTCTTAAGGGGACTTTAATGAGCCTGTGCAGTGTCAAAATACATCTGCCTGCAGATGTCCCCATGGGAAGAGAAGTCATCCCTTCATGAGCAGAAATCCATTTTCTGATTCACTGAAGTCCTGCTAACATGGGACTCTGAACATTTTCATCTTATCACAGCATAAACACTTAAAAACTCCATCAAATGCAATAAACTCAGTAAGGATACAGAAAACCAAAGTCTTGGTAACCAAAACCATACCTACTTGCTTATTATGCACACATTGCCTGTTTGAATTCCTTCTGTATTTTTATGTTGGTTGATTGCTGGTTGGTCTGTTGTTTGTTTGTTTGTTTGTTTGTCCGGTAGGTACATGAGAATGGGGTGGGTGAGACCGCCTCCTCCCATCGCTGAGCATATATCACAGATTATCATTTCATCTCATCTGCACTCAGATGTTGGGGGTGGGGGTTCCTCCAGAAAGCCATGTCTCTTTTTTAAGATCACACCCACCACTATACAGCCTCCAGTCATCCACCATATGACTGGAGAGAGGAAGGACTTGTTGACTGAGGTTGCATGCTGCAGGCTGCCTCCAGATGAAGCATTCTCTCCAATTCACATCAACCCCGCAAATACAGTAGGCTTGGATAACCGCAAGGCGCTTTCGCAGGGTAAGGCAACACCTTTGAATTCTCTTTCATTTTCGAAATACGATTTGAGTCTTATTTGAATGATTTGAGTCTCATTTGAAGTTGTAAGGTTTCTTTGCCCATGTGCTGCAGACCCATGGCTGCTGACCCCTCGCGAGGCTTCGTGGAGCGAGGCTCCTACCCGCGGCGTTTAGCGTTCGGCTTGTCTTTGGGCTACCAGCGTGCCCTGTTTGAGGAAGCCCTGAGCCTCCCTCTCCACTTCAAGCAGCCTTATCTGGAGCCAGCCTGCGGCCACAGTTACGGCAGGCACCTGCGCTGCCTGCCTTTCCCCGGACACCCGGCCGCGTACGGCTGTTCCTTCGAGCCGGCGTTCATCCGCAAGCGCAACGAACGAGAGAGGCAGAGGGTCCGGTGCGTGAACGAGGGCTACACGAGACTCCGGGAACACCTGCCCCAGGGCTTCGAGGACAAGAGACTCAGCAAGGTGGAGACGCTGCGTGCAGCCATCAGCTACATCAAACACCTGCAGGACCTGCTGGAGTTCCGGCTGCCGGACCCCGTGGCATCCACGTCACCGGGGAGGGATGGAAGGAGCGAAGACGGCACACGGCTCTCCGAGTGCAACAGCGATGGGGAGTCCAAACACAGCCTGAGCGACAATGGGGATCCATGCTACTGAGCAGACTTCGTCACACAGAGGATGCATGCAAGGGTGTACCTGCAGGGTAATTTATGCAGTCCGTAATGATTCAGAGTATTTTATTAATGATTATTACAGCGGGTGTCAGCTGAACCCTGAACTGGGATCGGACCAAAAGCTTTCTTTATGGAAATGCATTCTTTTCCAGGGTTGGATAAAGTTCATTGTGTAATTGCAAAATCAATCTTTATGGTTTCAACAAAGGATATGCAAGAAAAAAAAATATGTTGCATCACCTTTACAACAGTAACGTGTGGGTACAATTCTAGAAGACTGGATAGCAAAATAAAATGGAATCGTTTGACACGCGTTATGTTATATGATTATGGGTCACTAAAATAACTGATCATCTTTTTATAAACACATACCTGAGGAATGCATAATAGACCAGAATTCATTCAAAGATGCATTGCGGTTTAAGTTAGGCCTGCTACCACCTCATGGTAAACCAAAATAGCAAGCTAAGCTACCCATAACAGTACACTTCCATGACCCAAATGGTCAAACAGAACTTGGATAAGATTTTACCTACACTGCTTGGCAAGAGCCCTGACAGTTATCCTGGTGTCTTCCCTTTCTTGAGAAATTCATGGCTGATGAAACATTGTAAGATTAGCCTGATCCTGGAAATGAGAGGGTCGTTGGTCTTTACGCCTTGAACTCAGTGAGCGCTTAACCGAAGCTCTTTTCAAACAAGATTAAATTACTGTGACCCATAGTAATCATTACTGACATCTGTAGTTATTACTGACACTGACATTCCAATCACATATTATTTTCTACTGCATACTTAGTATTTGCAGAGGATGTTTGAGAAATGTAGGGAGATTTCTACAGTAGTTATTAGAAGATTTGGTTATTTGGTATAAATCATGTGGAAAAAAATCAGTACATTTTACAGTTTTCACTGCTGCTATAATTATAGGTGAGGTCACATTCTGTCACTAAACTGGAAGTCACATCTTCTGTGTGAACGCATCATTCAGGTGAGTGCACTGGAGACATCTTTCCAGCGAATAAGACCAGCAACTAAAGACAAGCCTATGAGAACACTGGGAATCAATACTGCTGTTTTTTTTTTCAAATAATGCACATAAATGTGAGGCATGATGCCATCAGGCAAATCTCTCTGGGAAAACAGAGCTATGGAAATGTGGCAGCATCACTGCCAGGACATCGTGGGTATTTAGAACTGTTCGATTCCCTCAGTGAGATGGTAGCGGTCACAGAGCACAATGATCCTTTCTGCTCTGAAGTCAGAAACAGCCTCTGAAATCCACACTCCTCACCTAGTTCATGTATTAGGGAACAGAACTATGCTCTGATTCTTTCTGTGCGACAATATCAGCGCACGCTTACTGATATGCACCAATTAAAAGACATTTTATTTTTCTCTGTATGTGGTTCCCTGGGAAATATTATTTGATCTCAAGAATAGGCTGCTACATTCTTGGAAGCAGATCTTGTGATCTGTGATCTAGTGCATTTTAATCAACTTGATCTAATGTAAACGTAGACGGTGGGTCTTAACGGTCATACAATCGTGTTTGAGTGTGGAATATTCAAATCAAGTACATGAGTTTTCTAAATTAAGGAAAATAAAGTAAAATGTACATTTACAAATTATTTCAAATTGACTGATTTTATATAATACATTTCAAAGTTTAAAAGTTTAAAGTGTCACAGTAAGTGTTCATTTAAAGGGAGGCAAACATGAGTATACATGTGCAACCAGTTTGAAAGACTCCTGCTTGGTAAGGTGAAGTATTCTCTCAAAGCGAAGTCAGTCAAGAGAGCAAAAGAGTAAAACATTATAGTAACAATCACAGATTACCCTACCAGCAGAGAACAACATAAAACCCACCCTTGGATATTGTTATCCTAAAATATCAGTGTGGTATAAGGGCAACCATCAGTGTGTTTCTAAGTGCAAAATCTTGATAAAAAGAAAGTTTGGCAGCGTAAGATGAAAAACTTATCACGTTGTCCATCTCATGTTTGGTTCCCCAAAAGTGCTCTTCAAAGAATATCTACGACCTTTTTAATGGCTTATTATTAAGCTGGCATCTCTCCTGTTGACAGGAAGTAGGAGAATAGCCTAAACCAAGCAACAAAAATGCCCCCCCTCACCTCCTCAGCCCAAAATCCAATCCCTGCTTATCCTTCACGCTTTGGCAGACCTGCATGGAAGTGGTTTGCATTTCCTATTGCCAATCTAACACCCAATCCGCTAAACACCCCAGCGGACCGGGGGTTCATCGGAGGGGAGGGGGCAAGCCAGCAGAGCGCAGACTCAGTGAACCGTTGAAGGACGGAAGAATGATTTTCACTGTCACGGAGGCCTGACAGGCCCAACAAAAGGTGTTTACCGCGTGGATGTGAATAAGAGGCAGCAATTAACGCACTTGCTGGTACCCTGGCCTTGATGCTTCAGTGCATGCTGCAGGAGAGGGCTGCTGGGAGCCGAACGCATTAAAGCTTGCATTAACGGCCATGCGCTGCCCTCCAAGATCTTTATCGGCTCCTGAATTCCTCGGCAGCAGATCTATAACTGCGGTTTCTTTTACTGCCACGTACGTCCGTGAGAGAGCGTGCGTGCACGAGCGCTACAAGGTGAAACGTGTTTCGGATAAAGACATCAACAAGTAATCATCGCTATCTGCCGTGTGATCTCTGCGTCGGAAATTCATTCAAGCGGTGAAAGGTAATAAGCAGAAGCCAATGTCAGTGCAATCATACAAATCAAATGTCTGACAAAAAGCAACGAGTAAGCAGCAATTGTGTAAACCACTGGAGTCAAGGCGGGAAAAAAAATAAAAACAGCAAATGAAAATGTCGTCAGTGGCTAAATTAAATCAAGTCTAATTTGCAAATTCAAAATATGATTATATGAAATAATTGTGTCTCATTTGTAATCAGACGGGTTGTAATCATTTATGCAAATATCTGCAGTATATCACTAAACAATGAGCTTGTGCTTAGTAAAACAATTCCAACACCCCAGTTCTGCAGCTACACCAAACCTCCTCACAGTCCTGCTCGAAGTCGAGGGTTGTTCACATATCAAAGCTGCTTACTTTCAGTCATCAATTCTACACCTCACAAGATACTACACATACATATATCAGGAGTGAAATATCATTTTATAATAAAGTGCTTGTTAAATGGCTTGACCTCAGTCCACATTTAAAAAACCTTTGCTTGTTAAAGAACTTGAGAACTTGACCTTGGCCCTCAGTTAAAACCTACTTAAATCACAACACCTCCGTGGTTGCCCAAAATCTGGTGTGGATGCTCTTTCTTGAGGGGACTTTCAAAGTGGGAAAGAAGATGTCACACCTCCAGAACAAACCTTCCTGTTACCACCTCCATCCCACCAAAACCAGAACGAACCCCCTTCTCATCTACTTGTACTTTGCTTCTACTGGACGGGAAATGGAAAGGTGGTTGATGCCCCTTGAATAATGCACCTCCTACCAAAGTGAGACATAACTGGCCACCTTGACTGTCGCAGCAGAGCTGACAGGCTTCAGCCCGTAGTCTCCCATGTCCTGGCCGCCGCCGCGAGCATCTTCTCCCCCGAACATGTGACTCACGCAGCTTGTAACCACACGCTGCAGCGTGAAGTCATGTTTAGTCTTAGTGCCTTTGCAAGAATGGCAGTGTCACAGGCCTTCACTTCTCTAAATGTGTTTACACTTCTGATAGGGGGAAGTGTCTGCACTAGATGTGAAGATAGTTATCAACAGCACTGAGATCAATGAGGGACCACCAGAGTTGAAACTGTAACATGTTGTGACGTGCTCTTCACCCTGTTTGCAAGCCTTAGGCAATCCAGGAGCAGTCTAGAGCACTACTGCCACTATCACAGTGGAGCCAGGGCATGCTCACAGACCTACAGTCCCCATAAAAACCCCATACACATTTCTGCATTTTCCCTGTTCACTCTCTCTCCCTCTCTCCCTCTCTCTCTCTCTCTCTCTCTCTCTCTCTCTCTCTCTCTCTCTCTCTCTCTCTCTTTCTCGCCCTTCAGCTCATGAAGGTGTTGGCAATAATCTGGTTAGTTGAAGCAGATGCATCAGACTAGCGACATCACAGACACGTGAGACTTTACATTTTAAACTGAGGGAGGACATGAGTGTATGTTTTAAGTGGGCTCCTACACTGAAAGGAAATTTAATTCAGAAAATTAAATGTAAACAGAAACCATACAAGATAGTCCAAGCCATGTCTAACACTTGTTAGTTAATCTTTCGTCCTGCTAATTGTAAGCGTTGCCACATAAATGGTAATTACTCACTAAATCAGTGATTCATTTTGGACAAATATTTTTTTCTGTATAATTTTAGACAAAGTTAATTGGCATGTTAATTGTAGAAAAATATATATCTTCGGTATCACTATGTAACCTTTTCTACATTGCGAAGACGTATTTATCGTCTTAATGTTATACTATACTGTCCTCTAGTGGTGAGCTGAATTGTTACAGAGAAGATGTTTTAAGTGAACTTGACTTGTTGTGTTGTGTTGAACTTGTTGTGTATGTCTGTTATTCTATAACAGTTCAGTTTCATTCATTGATACAAATTACAGAGACATGACACTATAGCCATTATGAACAGACACAACAATAGTAAATTAGATTTTCTTTTAATGTAGCAAGGACAAAGTTTACCACAAAATCTCACATTCACGTTGAGATGACACTCTCTAACCATATTAGCACCGACATAGTATATTATATCATAAACACCTCTTATGTACAGTTTTTCAAAGACATTTACAGTAAATCTTGCAACTGTGGATATATGTGTGGTGGGGGTCCTTAGTCAGAAGTAATACATGCCATCTCGTTGTCGAATGAGAATGTCATTCTCAAGCTCCAGCACAGAAATCTGTCGATTCTTTTGACTCACCTCCTGTATGTAAAAACCACATCATCATCGTTACAGGCCATCATTAAACGACCTAAGTGCTGTATTCACACATTGTGAAGGCTTGGCATGGCTGCAGTTCTGCAGCCGAATGCTGATCTCTTCCTTGAAACTTTATTTAAACAACACTATGTAAGTTTATTTGTATTTCAGCTTTCATGATTTCATACATAAGATTCAATGTGCTTTACATAAGCATATAGATTAATTGAAGGAAGAAGTATTAAACAATAAAGCCTATATATATATTAAAATGATTCATTAAAATAATTACAGTACATAAATAGATAATATATATAAATCTGAAGAAGATTCCATGCATGTAACTGCAGCTCTTAGATATGTAGAGATAAAAAAAAGTATATATATATATATATATATATAATAGTGAACAGGTCACTTTTTTCAGTTGGAATGGCTGGAATGGTCCTTAGATGGTTCATATGATAAAAAAAAGAAATATATATATATATATATATATATATATACCATTCCAGCCATTCCAACTGAAAAAAGTGACCTGTTCACTATTTGCTATAAATGAGTTTTTGCAGTCAAAAGCAACCAACGGACTTTATGGATTTTATGGTGTCTGCGGTCTGGATGGCCTCTGATATTTTGGAGTTCATCACTAAAGAATGCTGCAAATTTATTACATTGTTTAACAGATAACAGAGTTCAAGGTCTATATGCACTGGTAGGTTTCTTGCTGATTATGTCAGAAAAAATCATTAGGATTACACACTTCTAAATGTCAGTTATTGAGTCTCTTTTTAGAGATGTTATCATAAATTTGAACTTTAGTCCTCTGTGTACACTCAGCCTTCCTGCATTCACTTCTCTTCCAAGGTTTCAAACTCAGATTTTCTGTCGTCCTTTTGGAGGAGACCCAATTATGGTGGACACGCAGCACATCCAGGGTGGAGTGCAAGCCCCACATCCGACTCAGCCAAAACCCAGTCAGCACCTGCACACCCTGGGCGGCGTGGGCCGCGGTGACCTCTCACCTTGGCGAGGGAGGCGTTGCTCCAGCGCAGCTCCCAGTCTGTGGCGTCTCTCTCGTGGGGGGCGATGGTGCTCCACACACAGCCGTCCACCAGCAGCCGGCCCAGACTGCCGTTCAGGCGCTGCATGCGAGATCCCAGCATACACGGCCAGGCGTCCTGCACACACACACACACACACACGCGCGCGCGCGCGGTCTGACTCTGGCTTCAGCCACCCGACCTCCGCGTCTATAATGGGCAAGGTCGAGTATGCTTCATCTGCACACATGCAGTAAAAGCAACAACGCCAGTGCTGTTACTTGGCATCGCAACACAAAGTCAGGCGCATTCCATGGGGTGTGTTCGCTAACAAGTTCTGCAGTACCACAATTACTTACAGGAGGCCTTGCATGAAACCATACTCTTGTTTGTACTAGATTTTCATCTTTAAGGACTGTCCGAACACAATTAATACATGTTGAATATACATCAAGCATTGCCTGTCACGTACTGCCAATCTCACGAATGCTCTTACATAGAAGTTCTCAATGTAATTTTATGTAACCTCTTAACCCTGTGGCCTCCAGAGTGATTACAATCCGAGGCCTATAACTGCACACCCACCTCGGGCTGGCAGTCCGTCAGGCCGATGCCGGCCTGTCTCTGTGGGATGTGGTCCAGCCGCTGCTGGTACCAGAGCCGGGCCTCGTCCAGGTCCTGCAGGCCCATGCACAGACTGTCTCTCTCCCGCTCCAAGGCCTGTAGCCTCTTCAGCTGGCAAACATGCAGCCATAACCAAAAGTTCAGGCCAAGTTATGTCGAGTGGAGTGGTTCCAGGTCAAGGCTCCAAGCCCAGATGAAGGGGTTGCAGAGAAGTGGGCTTGGGTTCAGATGGGAGTGTACCTCTAGTTCAGCTGGAGGTCGAATAACTTCGTTCTGCTGTAGATTATCTACAGAATGCCACGGACACTAAGCTCATCTACGGCAGCCGACGCGTACAGATTAAAATACAATAAAGAACATTTGAACTGAGGGAATTCAAAGCTCTTTCTAAAAGCGCTGGATTCAGCTTTGTACATTTATTAACGTCTCTGCAAACATTAAGTCTTTTTAAGTATTTCTTTCTCATACGCGCACAGACAGGAAAAGAAGCAGCTCACCCAGTGGAAGTAGTGCAGGGCATCCAAGCTGTACAGGCTGGTTGGCAGCGGGACGATCACCACGGTGTAGGAGCCGTCCTGCGCCATGCGGAGACACACGCAGGACACGCGTCAGCGGCCCGGGAAGCCCGGGAGAGCGCGGCAGGCAGCAGGAACGAGCAGGGAAAGAGCTCTAGAGCAGGAAGTCCAATTCGCAGCGCATTTTTCCAGCAGAGGAGGAGACCGACAGAGCCCAGGAGTGGAACAGGCATGAACCCCCCGCGGCGAAGCTCGGAGATTTCCACGCATTAGCACGACGGCTGCTGAGGTGGGTGTGAAAGAGTAAGGCTGGCGGAGGCTAGGGGTGGAGTGGGTGGAGGGGGTGTGGGAGCTGAGCTGGGTTTTTGGGGGACAGATGGGATGGGAGGGGATATCGCACAGGTGATGAAACACCTGCGTTCACTGTTAAAAGTCAATAATGTGCCTCTGAGCTGCAGGTGATTTAGGCAAAATGAAATATAGTAGTAGCATTCTAACATTCTTTCTCTCTCTCTCTCTCTCTCTCTCTCTCACACACACACACAAGCACTCTGCTTCTTTATGTTCCAACTTGTTATGGAATGTGACCAAACCTGGACTGAAAAAATACTGCAGTAGCTGCTGTTAGCAGTCTGTTGTTTTGCTAGGTGTGGTCACACACTGCTGAACAAACATGTTACTGGCTGGCCATACACAATGGGGCTGCCCTGTGGCTGCTGGTAATCCTGACAGCAGTCTGGACGTGAAATTACTCTCAGTCTTCCGGAATAGGATGCATATCCTGACTGGTCAAATCATTAAACGACCGTGTTCTCTTGGAGAAAGTATAATCTTGTTTAAACACACTAATCCAGTCAATTATAACTTATTAACATGACAGAAAAATAAAGATGTGTGAGAAGTAAAACAACCTGGAAAAAAATTATTCCACAGTATCAATTTGCGTGTGGTGTTTCCTCACCTAGGCAACGGTTGCCCTGCTCTTGCATAAAATTATTAAAATGATGTTAGATTTGCTCTATGGTCTTTCTCTATAGTCTTTCTTCCAAAATAAAGCGTGCATGATTTAAAAGGTCAGTGCTGTGAAGACCTAACACTGGTGTAGAAATGAGGCATTAAGTTGAACAACAAGCTTCTTTATTTAAAGCTAAAAACCTATGCAGGGTCACGTTCTCACGTCAAACCTCAGTTTGCCATGAATGCTGGCAAAGGTCACGCAGCCGAATAAGTAAACGTGGACAGCCATAATAGCAAAACTGACTGACTAACCACCAGAGGCCAGTAAAGGTCTTTGAAATGAATTGCCCTCATGTACAAATTGATTATCTCCTTTTAAATTGTAATGGTGATGATTACAAGACAAAAAAAAAAGCATTAGAACATAACCAGCATTCAAGATCTTCAATACTACTAGCAAGTTGTAGGTTCAGTACAATTCAATTTTATTTACAAAGCAGGTTTTCTAACTGATATTGTCAAAAAGCACCTTTATAGAAATCTGTCACTAGGCCTTAATTATCAAGCCAAAATGACAAAGACAGGGAAAGACTGTGTGAGCTGGCATAAGGAACCTTGAGAGGACTCAAAAGGCAAATTTATCCTGCTTTGGACAAACAACACTGGAATTTGAATATGTAAACAACATCTTCAGACTCCTCCCCTTCATTAAATCCATCAATCTTCTGACTCTTCCTGTTGTTCATAATAATAATTGGGTCTTAGGCGAAATAAATCAACAAGTAGGAAAATTTGTATTAGAATCAAAATGTTATGAAAAGAATAGCATTATACCATCTACCAAACAACACCATAATTTATGGCTCCTCTCTTTCTGAGCCCTCTTTACGGTCCTCCTTTCACACAGCAGATAAAATCACAGACACGTTGAGCTTGGCTAGCCTCCTCACTGTGTTCTATCTGTCGATCTCTCGCTCTTATAGCACACTGAAACCGAAGCACCTCCGAACTGAGACTTGTAGAGGGCCCCAACTTCCTGCGCTGCTCTCACAAACACAGACATTTCCTAAAAAAGTTGTATTCATACTAGAACTAGTTCCCCTCACTGACTCGCTTGAGTCTCCTGTCAAACCCTACTGCAGATGTTAGGAAGCGCCCCGTCTTTTCCCGGTGAGTACGCAGAGCCCTAGGTTAGCGCGAAAGGCTCCGGCCCATTTCAGGATGAAGACTAACTGGAAGAATCAAGCTCCGTGTAGGCCCCCGGACCCCCAGCACCCCCTGCAGCTGGGTCCGGCTTCATCTGGATAACCTCCTCAGCCCTCTTCTGTGGCAACAACACCGCAGTACCAGCCTTGCCTTTCAGCACTGGTGTACGGACACTCTAGCGTGCATGTGTGCACGAACACACACACACACACACAGCTTTTGTCACTTAGCATACAGCCACACGTATGGCAAATAGTTCCCACATGCGCATATCCATCCAAGGATGAATTCCAGGTCAATATGGACAGTCACCTTTCCAGAATTGTTCCAACATTACGAATGTTCCACATCTACGAATGTGCCGCATTTATAATTCTGAAAGAAAATGTGACTCAAGTTATTATTTCAATTCAATTCAAATGAGTTTTAAAAATATGAAAATCTTATGTGAAAATACATAAATGGACACAAGTGAGCCGTTTGTATGTTATTCAGGTTCCTGGGGCTGCCTGTATACACTCATGCTGATGCAGCAGGATCCACACATAAGCACTATGACAAAAACAAAAGATCAGTTTACACTCTTTGCCAAACCTCCACACCCCCTGCATATGCGACCTTTCTTCCTCTTTCTTCCTCTCTCTCCCCCTCTCTCTCTCTCTTTCTCAGAAATGAAAGACTGAAGGAGAAAAACATTCCCCTCAACACCCCCCCCCCCTTGGCCTTCACTAAGACAAACACTTACACGCTTCTATCCTTCAGCGCACGCTACCTCCTCTTCATCCCTCAGGTTCATTTCATTTAAAGCCATTTGTACTTGGGTTCTTACTCACTCTTCACCCTGCTGACAATACCCAGCTGCTCCAGCCCCTCTCTTGTAATCAGACCCGCCAAATTCCCCCACCTGTGCCTCTGCCAGTGGAGGAATTTGTTTTGCTCCTGCTGGAGGCCCTCCTCCTTCTGCTCTCCATGTCAGAGCTCTCCTCTCAGAGGGGGCCGGCTTTCCCCCAGGGCCCTGAGGATCTGCGTGGTTGCCATTACACCAGGCCTTTCATGGAAGCTCTAGTCATTAGTGTAGTTTGTGTGTCATCTGTAGTATGGCTTAACATGGCTCTTTTTGTTTATTTAACAAAGCCACAGGGCAATATAATCCTTACTGCAATATGAAAAAGCATCTAATAAGGGAAATATTCAGAAACATGTCGTGCGTGTGTCTGCACCTGGCAGTTAAATCTTCCTCTCTTTGACGCCAACATCACTTCCCTTCTGCACAAGCAAAGAACACAAGTCTGTCACCCACTTCCTGCAACAGCACCAAACCCACTCTCCTGCGGTCAGGCCTGTGAATCTCTTTCAAAAATGTGAGAAAAGTGGTCCTAACATCACCACATAATGGCCTACAATCGACACAAAAGTAAGTAAAATAACACCACAAGGAAATTTTAGATTTCAGTTACTACTGTGTTCTTAATTTTACTTCCTTCTATGCAGAGATCTTTATCTTCCCAAGGCGATGTTTGCCGTTGATCAACTTCATAATAAACAGTTCAGCATACTCAAGAGATACAGTGTTGGCTTGAAACGAATGTGTGTGTAAGAAGCCAAAAAGTTTAAAAGCAAAGGATTCTACAGACTACTACACATATCACATTTTATGTAATGCTTTAAACCAAAGAGTTTACATGTCAAAAATCAAGGGCTGGAAGGGTTTTAGACAGAAGATCGTTACCTGATCAATTGTCCCAGTGGTACAGCTCCCAAACACACACAAATTGAGACAGGTGCCTTACCTGGTCTTACCAGGTCCATAAGCAAGATGAAACACATGTAAGCACATGGGCGAACTCTGCCTCTCTCACATTCTGTGTCATCCTACATACTTTTCCATCCAAAAATGATATTCAACACTAAATAGTGTTCAATGCATCAAGGTGAATTGTTCTGGAATGCATAAAGACGTAAATACAATCTCATAAGACTCCTCGGTTGTGTACTATCTCTCTTTATGACCATGAGACAATACGAAAGAGAACACACAACTAAATACATATAAATAATATATATGTGAAAATATATAAGTGACTGAACAAAAGATAATGCAATGGGTCCTGTGTAAGTGGGGCCCTCGGGTGTTTTTAAATAATCTTGATTTAAAACCTTTACAAATGCCACAAGCGCATGAATGAAATGGCAAAACACAGATGCATACACCTGCACACAGCTGTTACGATGTTTCGCTCGCAACAGTTGAAGCACAAAACGTGGTAGTCAGACATGTACACAGCCCTTTATTCCTTGTGGACTGATAAGCAGCTTTTTGCTCTGATGACATCAGCCTCCCTGAGATAGGGTAATTTGTAGAAAGAGCACACATGCATGCAGTCAAAATCAGACACTGCGCCTTATCTGTGGATACAAGCCTGGAAGATTCTGATCGACGGCACTATCAACCACACTGAATGATGCAGTCTATCTAGTAACTGCAGTTTTATCAGCCAGCAATAACAATGCTATTCCATCCAGGAGTTACTTCAGTCAGCAACGGCAATGCACATTGACAGAGGAGGAGAACACACACTGAAAGACAGAGGAGGAAACCTCCAAAGTCCAGAAAGCCTGTACACACAAAACCTGTACTCTCAGCATCTGTGTGATTCTGTGCTCACCCAGAGGGGAGCAGTCTAATCCAGTATGGTTCAGAGGAAAGATAAAGCCCTTTGCTTCAATACACAATAAAATTTGCTTCAAAGAAACAACTAGGGATCGTGTCCACTAAAGCATGTATGTGCGGAACATGAGAGTTGAATCAGGTGTGCAAAGCTGGAAAAGGGGCAGCTACATAGGACACTGGCTCCCCATCTCTGCTGAACACTGCTGCAGGTCTTAGGCAAAAATGACCATGCTGCGCCCTTCTTGGAATATATTTATAAAAACACAATCATAGGCAAAGTGTAGTTATAAATTAATGACAGCATTCAGTCTGTAATTTCAAAATTTTAGAATTTATAAAAGTCAACTATTTTGCAGGGGTTGGATAATGGGATATTTTAATAAGTGCAGTTGTTACATATAAAACTTGTAAGTGATCAAATATTCATTTTAAATCTTTAAATCTGAGGTCTCCTCATCTGGCTCCTCATAACTTTATATTTTATACCAGTGGCAAACTCTGACTCAAATCTCAACTCTTACTGAATTATCAACTTTTACTCAAATCTCAAATAATGTGTACACATTCAAGGGATGCAGGAGACATTTTTGATGAAGCCCAAATAATAAAAAATGCGCTATAGACAGAAATATATAATTATTTAAATATATAAATATATTAAATGTGTTAAATATTAAATATATAAATAAACTCTATTCCGATGGGTGAAAATGTAACTTATTTAGCCGTACACTCAGCATAATATTTAAAATGTATATGGGTCTAGCTATTGTTCCAGGTTAAATGAAAAACAACAATCCTGGAAATTGCGGGAAAAGCAGAGGGCAAAATGGAGTTTGAGGCCCCTCCAGGTCACGTTGCACGTCAACGTGACTTGGACGGCTGGACTACCGTTCCAAAGCAAGACGTGACGCAAGCAAAACACGAAAATGTGTCACGCGGAGGGGAAAGGAGGCACGGCAGCCCAGCTTGCCAAAGTATTTGACCTACTTATTGTGGCGCGTATAAAGAAAAACTTGAAGAAAGAAAAAATAGTATTAAAGTTGAGAAGCAAAGAAGGCATGTATGGAAATTTGCTTTAATCTTGTAAAATGTATTCGTGTGCACCACCCCCCCCCCCACCATACCAATATTTGAGATACTTTTTAAAGATGTTACCATGGTTAAGTATTTTTATGTTGCTGATGCAAGTGACCCCAAACAATGTTTTACCCAATATAAGTACAGTCAAAGGTTTTTGGCGTAAGGCACCAAGCCTGGACGAGACGTGTTGTTGTGAACGTAGTCACGTGACTGACTTTTACTGTGGGACGTCCCTAACCCACTAAGATCCATAACAAACAAGTCACAGATGAGGAGTCCGAAGGCGACGTGAGTGTAGTTAGCATCTTTCGGTTTTCATGGTGACAGCTACAGGTTGGTTAACGTCGGATAGCCAGCCCTAGTTGGCATCTTTTCTGAACTCACAAAAAACTCTCTATTACTTCACCATTTGGGATTTTCTTCTGTGGGGTACGTTCAGGCAGCAGTTTCGAGTGAGGTGGTAAGTACCTCTATTGTGTTTGTACTAAAACGTTTTTCTTTTTGTCATCACTGAGTTTCATTCACGCTTCTTGTGAACGTACAGTAACAGTACAGGACGATTGCAGAGTCTTTCATATAAGGTCGTTATCGTCATTTGTATGTCATCGATGCTCGTCGGTCGTTTAGGCTTCTATGCAGGTCAATTTGAAATGCGTCATCCGAGCAATCGGCGTTGGGGAGCGCGCGTTCTTGGGACCAGACTGTCCTGCGCTACAGAAATGTACGCTATGTCAAGTTTTTAGTGTGGGGGGCACGCATTACTTTTGTTTGTTTTTGACTTGGGGTTGTTTCTTTCTTCCGCGGAGGTAGGACGGGGCGCTCTCAAGTGTAAAAGTAGGCTACGGTGTTTACGAGGGTGTGTAAGCGCTCCGCTTGTCGTAGTAATTTGATATGCATGCCGCGCCCACTTTTCGACGCAAACAACTTTCTCTCGAGTGCATTCTTCTGCCTTGCTAACGGCATGTCAAGCGGAAAGTGATATGCTGGCCTTTTTATCGACCTGGGACGCAGTTAATATAATTCCTGCACATAAAATATGATTAATTTAAAAAATCTTACAGGTTATTTCGTGTGAGATCCGTTCTGCTTCGAATTTAGAGCTGAAAATTTCTATAGCAGTGGCTCTTTTCAAATACACAGATTGTTGCCTAAACCTGTCTGCTGTACGCAGAGGTGTCTTGTCCTAGGGCTGCTGTATCACGCTTCAGTTAACAAGTGCAAGCTGCTTCCTGGCAGCGTGCGTGCAGCATGCGTGCACTACCCTTTTCCTCCCTTTTAAACTGCCACAGGTTTAGGGGCGGTTTCTTACTTAACTGATAAGCATTTTACAGTTGATCTGGCGGCAATAATGCATCACAAGGAGGTAAACGCGTGTAGAGCATTCTCGCTCTCATCTAGGAAGTCTGCAAAGGCAACAGCAGACCTGTTTGGTATTTTAGGAAATTTTTTAGTTCCCGGATTTTCTGAAGGCAACGTTACTTACTCAACATATAAAATGTGTTCTGGGCCGATAGACCATTTACTATGGTGGCAAATCAACCATACTAGTGAACAATAAAGTATATAAAATCATTTGTGTTGAGGTAGCAGCCGCGAGGAAACGGTGCGTAGCAGGGCACGAGCGTCCCTGTGGGTTTAAATAAGAGGAAACGAAACGTCAAACGAGGGACAGGTGAAGGCAATCAATTATCAAGGTATTGGGAAAGGGGCGTGGGCGTGTTCCTTGGGCTGGGTGCCTGAGCACCGTTACATGAAAGACCTTGTAGATTTCGCCAGATACATGTACAAATGGATTTATGCTATAGCCTAAATTACATTTACAAATGTTATTTACAAACATTTACGAATGGAACTGTTAGTATAACGAAGATTGACATTATGTGTCAACTTTACCTTTACTAAAAACCTTTCACTTCAGTGGTAGCTGCTGCATAGTTCGCAAAATGAGGAAAGAGCGGGAGTTTGTACAGACCTCACCATCTCTCTTCCTCTGTGCAGGAAGATGGCTGTAACCTCGTCACAGTGTGACCACGCAGAACTGGAGGGGGCAGAGGAGGACGGCAAGCCGCCGGCCGCAGCCGTGCGGCGCTGTCTGTTCGGCTCCGTGGACCACCTGCAGCTCCGCCAGGACTTTCACAAGCTGCTGGGTAAGAGCGTGGAGGTGGCCAAGCAGCGCTGGAACTTTGACTTCCAGAGGGACCGCCCGGTCCCCGGCCCCATGGAGTGGGAGGAACTGCCGTGCCAGGATGTGCCGGCGTTCTACCGCAGCTGTGTGGTGAGGGCGGGCGCGGCCGAGCGCAGGCCGGAGCCGGCGGGGGACGCCGGCGGGTCCTCGGGCTGCTCCTCGGCGTCCGTGGACGGGGAGGAATACCTGGAGGTCAGGGCCAGAGGAGTGTACAGAGGAGCCAGGCTGGAAAAGAGAGGGCCATCTCCACTGGGGCTTAAACGCCGGCAGGCCACCATCCCAGGTGAGGGAGCAGGCACGCTTAACAGGTGTACGCGTCTGCACGCAGGAGAATCTAAACGAATGAGGTCGAGCAGTGGTGGTTTCACCAGGCCTAACACTGACTCTCGCACAGTTACTCCTGTGTTTTGATGCTCTCTGATTATTCACCTCAGAGGCTCTCGCTCCAGGCCTTGGGGTACCCCAGCCAGTCCACAGTTTTTCTTTCTCTCTTCCAACTCCAAACACTTCAGCCCGGTAATATCGAGCTGTAGAATGTTTCTGGCTCGGTTTCAGATGTGTCGTGCACTAAGACGGCACAAAGATGTGGACTGTCTTGGGGCCTGCGGTCCTGACTGAGAATGTCAGTTGTAACATACATTTTTTTTCATTTTCTTGTTTTTAGATTTCTTCACTGTGAAGAAGAGGAAGTTTCTTCATCAGAAAGGATCAAGGCAGTAAAAGGATCGAGGCAGTAAGGACAGAGGCAGTAAACTGAGATCAGTGCCTTATGCCGTTGACGAGACTCTCACGTCCTCACTGTGTATATAAATGTACATACAGTACCTGCAATTGTAGCTTTTCCGAAAGATCATGAAAATTAGGCCAATCTCAAAATTCTAAGCACAAAAACAGTTAAACTAAGCTTAAACATTCACAAACTATATTCTTTATTAAAAAAAACATCTAGCAACATACTGTGAAGGTACAAAAATGCACTCCAAAAACACGTTTTCACTGAAAACTAGTTTTTCTCACCCATGGTTCAAACCTCATGTCTTCTCCACCTGCTAGCAGACTGGGTCTGGATCTTTTCTACAGAGTCTCATGTCTCTCGTTTTAAAATTCTCTGTATAAAAAATAGCAGGGATCAAACTACCCCCCCCCCATTTTAGATGGTGAAGGCTGACCTCCAGTATTCACAATTCAAAGGTATATGTGCTTTAGTGATGTGGCGAAACGAACCTTTAAATTTAATAAGGGTGTAGAGCCTTAAAGATTATATTCTATAAACAAATACTATTATTTCATGCTAATTTCTACTACTCTATTTTTTTGTTAGAGAACATTACTTAGAGCACAGGAGAAAAATTTATTAAAAGGTACACTCGGTGCACTAGAATACCTGAGCCATAACCATATTTCATTCACTTCACAAAAAATTGGTCGCAAAAAATGATTTATGAATGAGTTATGAACGAGTCTTCTTACCTCAACACCAAGACTGTGACATTCTACTCTGAGAAATCCTGCACTTTCTGCCCTCTGGAAAACCCCTCAAGTAGCAAAATTCGTTCAGCAACACAAGTTGATAAGAGACAAGCTATGTATCACTAGCCAAGTCTGTGAGGTACCTTGGTACCAGTGCCAAATCCAAAAACAAAGCGGCTGTACCAATTTTCTTTACCAATTACCAATTAGAATCGCATTGGTTAAATGCTATCCAGGCTATTTTTAATGCCTTCACTATCAGACCAAGACCGTAAGGCAACGAGAAATTTATTAAGTCTTTTGTTCCTCGTAGTGTTAAAGGCTTTACCAGCACTGCCATAGTTCACAGTGTAGGAAACTCAGACATCCATTTTCAAAGTCATTAGAATTGGACCAGTAACTTACATTTTAAGACTGTTCTCATTTCTGTGTATCTCTTGGTCATGCCAAAAGATCAAAATTGAAGTTGTATAGAAGTTGTATCCAAGTTATTTTGTGTTAGCAGTAGTATCACTTTAAAACATGCTACCTTAGATATACTGTATTACCTGATTACCTGATACTGGTAATTATATGCGTTTGTTTGGCCGTTTTAATTATGTAGCATTTTTTTTTCTCATGTCCAGTATAGTGGCTTTTTTTATTTTGAACATGACACTTTTCTATATGAAGGGAATGTAGCATTTTAAATGAATTTAATTGTGTAGAACAACCGAACAGAGAATTGTTTATAACATACCTATAACGTCATGCTCAGCATGTAGAAGGCAGGGAAATATCTGCTATCCTTTTTGTTTTTTCCATTGCTGTACCGTTTGTTTGCGGTGTGCTCGTGTCGTACGTGTGGTTGTCCGTGTCATTGTGTTTTTTATCCTCGACAAATCGTACAATTGTAAAGGCAGCTGAAGAAATTGACCAAAGAATTGCTCTACGATTTGTCTAAAGCCATCAGCGACCGATCGCGCCGTTCGAACTGGTGACGGGGAGCGGGACAAAGCCACTCGTTAAGCAGCTTGTACAGCTCACACTACACGTCAGGTCTCGTAGAGCAGTGGCCGTTTCCTTCCATTTTACATTAAAACACATTTGTCTGTAAGCAGCATATAAGGTAACCTACAGCAGATCAGATGGGATTTTTTTTTTTCTTTAGTAAACATTTTTGAATGATTAGCCATTCGGTCCATCTACCTCACAAAAACAATGTCAGAATCGACAAGGCTGACTTCCTTATTAGGAAGAAAGGCAAACCAGCCCATAGATGCAGAGTCGGTGGAGTAGTTTGTAGGGTTAAAACAGCTAACCCACACACCTCTTAAAGGCCTCTTGGAATATTTCACAAATCAGAGGAAGCCGAAGTCTTTTGGGAATTGGAGTCTTTGTCATCTTGCTCTCTCTCTCTCTCTCTTTTCCCAGAAATAAGCAGAACAGTGGGGGGAAGGGTCTATATTAATAGAGTGTGCAGAGGGTCAAAGTCTTGTGGACTGAATCCAAGCAGTTGTGATCAGATGAATGCACTGTGTTCAGAACCTCCCTCTGTCTGAGTCTACATGACTCAGAATCACTTTCCACCATCTCTGTATCCAGGCACTGTGGAGTTAGTTAGTTTTCTGCCAAGTTTTTGAAACAAGTAAACAGAAATACACTGCAGGTTTACATAAACCTCATGTCACCTCACTTCTTTGAAATGACTTGCAAGGTTATTAGGATTTTTGAGTTTGTGTATGCACATTTCTGTTTGCATTTTCATTGCACCTGTTTTATTGTGTTCAAAACAACATTTAAAAATTATATTTTTAACTTATTGTAATATCATTCTGTTTTTAGGGTTAATTACCCCTCGATATTACTAACTGTACTAGCTTTGCACTATTACAAATATTATAATGTATTACAGTTCCTAGTGGGGTGGGAGAGCTGCATTACAAGGTGAGAACTTTCACTCTTTGTAATGACAGATTTTTATGTTCAATTTCAAGTAACTGTGTATGACCAACCAATCTGCCTTTGGCCTGCCAAAAGAAAAAAATTAAATGGAAAAAAAGACAAATGGCTTAATAAACGCTGTATGCAGTTTGAGAGGAAACCAGGTCACAAACCACACTTGGTAACTTCTAAACACCACTTCCTTACCGATCACAGGTATTTCAAGATAGTAGTGTAATGCTTTATATGCATTAGTGAAAGGTAGCCTTGTATGCCTTTTAAAAACAGTAATTTAATTGTGCTTTGTTATATGGGAGTGCTTGTGTTTGTTTTTTCTTGTTCTTACTATCAATTCTTCCATGTAATTCTACCAGTTCCTCGGTGCACTGTTATTTCTAACATGAATATGTTGCTATTTTAAAATCAGAAGTGATAATAAAAGATATTCATGGGTATCAAGATATCTGATGATTATTTTTAATATACATTTTCAAATAAAAGTTCGTCTCTGCTGTCTTACAAATAAACATAAATCGTATAAGAAAAATCTCATGCTTTGAACTGGCAACAGTAAGATGTTACGATATTGGCGCAACGGCACCCTCTTGTGTTCAGAATGTAAATTGCGCCACATATCTGCCATGTTTTAAAAGGGGAAAACGTGACGGTATAATGTTAAATTAAAAGGACGTCAGTATATTGTCTTTTAATACAACTGTGAATATTTTCCTCCAGAAAACAGAGGCATGATATATAAGTATTCTATTTGTAAAAGAAGACACACTGAATTACATTGAAGTAACAGATAAATCCAATTTAATGAGTAAAAAAATCACTTACAAAATCACTTACAGTTGTCCTGGTAAATTATACGAGAAGTAATATAAGTTTGAGATAAACGCCTTTCCTTCTAAAGTGCCTGTGTGAATCATTCACATAAATTGTGAGCTTCCACATAAAAAATACACCACAGAAAATGGGAACATTCCCTTAATATTACTTGAAATCAAGGACATTAAAACCAGCTAAGCAGCCTTGTGTCACATTAACCAGAAAAGAACCTGAGCTTGATTTCAACATTATACTTTTGCAATCAAGTTCAATATAAATTTTCCTTCTTAATTACAAGACTAAATGTTTGTATTATATAATAGTGTTTTCTTTAGCAAAGAAAGGTTTAGTGTGCATTAGTTAACTGTTCATACCATCATCCAACATTCAGTCCAGGATCTTTAAATGTAAACATGTGAACAAATTTAAAAGCATGAGTGTTAGTCTAGATCTGGTTTGACAATTGTCAGTTATAAGATGGTACACGTACACACACACACACACAAGTAATATATGTGTTTGTGTGTACAGATACACAGCTTGCAAAGCTGATTAAGGACCTACATCCAAAACTTCCTGTTTCCCTGGAAACTGTGATTCACTACAATTTTGAATATGTCTATATATTTTACTACAGTACAATGCAGTACTTAGAATCTTCTTCGCACAGACATACTGTACATACATACAAGCGATTTTGGAAGATTCTGGTGTAGTACAGTTTCCTGGGGAACAGAACACTTATGATGGAAGTACATTTATGATGAGGGCCTCTTTTAATAATGCCACTTCATTTATGAAGGCAATATACACTTCCAAATCCTTAACAAAACATCATACATTTTTAACACTACAATGCTTAAAAAAAACATTAAAAATGAATTAATTCCCGTTTTGAACAGCTCCCAAAAGCACCACAGAAAGTTCCAGTTCCTGTTTTCTACTCATCCGCAGACATAGCTACCCCAGCAAAAACACGGAATGACCGACAGCGCATCTCAATATGCACATACCAACCACATTCCTGAGGGTCCTGCCCCTCACAGCAGCCAGTAAATTCGAATTTGGTATTTAAAAAAAATCATAAATATCAAACTTAAAAAGCATGAATAAACAACCAATTTTCTACTTCATTTATTTATCTCTACATGTATTTTTTTTTTAAATATTAGGGCAGCCTTGCGCTGAATGGAGTTAATGAAAGGATTTAAATATGGTTGGCTAATTGTCTTTTTGGAGAAAGGCCAAAACGCTAGTCACTCTAGGATCAAAACACGGGCCTCAATAAAGGCACTGACAGCAATACATAAGGCAGAGATCTTTCCCAAATGCGTTTAATCCAAAGAATTGTGCCTGTTTGTAAAGAAGAGTTTTCCTTTTCTGCACATCTGCTGGGGGATTGCAGGCCTTCTCCGCTGCGTAAAAGTGAGCACTAGAACCCGTGGGATACAAAAGCAAAAGAGCAATGCCACTGATGCAGTTTGATTTATACAGCCTGATCCATTGAGCCAATTGGGAGGTGGGAAACAAGATGTCCTCCTATACAGGTAACGGGACTGCTGACTGATTCAGGACACCTAGTCCTAAAGGACATCAGTACCTGTGGGATTAACCTTGTTGATTCGCTGCTGAACTGCTGTTGCTTCAAACACATATGCATGCATTAAACAAACTTGATCTTACATGAAACTTGGGTTTCTCTTAACCGAAGAGTGTGAAAATATTAAACGCACATCTCCAATGGCGATAGATTGGTTGAGCTGATTGTCAATGCCAATTTGTTAAGACCACAAATGACATTAACCTGTGGCCATCTGCTGCTATTAAGATAACATCAACTTCTAACTACTCAAACAATTTTAACTTAATGAATTTTAAAAACCTAAAAAGTAACTAGCAGAGAAGCTGAACCAAGAGTGTCAAATGGGGCCAAGTCCATCTTCTCCGTTACTAACCCGAAGGTTGAGAGGCCAAGGTCTCAGAGCTGGTGTGTCCTGGCTTGTCTGTCTCTGCACATGGAGCGCAGCTCACTAATGATGAGAGGAATGATGAATGTTATGCTGAGTCCTGTCTGTGGAGACAAAACGCAAGTAAAACATCAGCAGCTCCCTCGACCGCCAGGCTGAACATTAGCTGGGCAGGTGGGTTGATGACTCCAAATAGAACCTTACCATGAGTATGAAGAAATAGAAGACCCACATCCATCCCAATTTACTCTCAATGAGAGAAACCAGGTACTGCAAAGGGGGAAAAGGCAGACAGACATTTAGTAGGTTTAATATTTGCTCAATCTCAGCTTTGCTGTTTGGGTGACGTCTGCATGCTGAATCCATCACATCGTCACTGTTAATGAGGCTAATCATGCCCTGTAGTGCCTTCTTTGGTATTCGGAAATACACCCAGCACTATGTCTTTGCAAGCTTACTAACAACATGTCATAGATAACACTTAACAATAACACTTCTACTATAATCTCCATGTCTTTTCTTACCCAGTCCAGGTACAGTAGCTTGCTAGCTTGCTAGCTTGCTACGGTGAGTCTTTTTGGGGCCATTTTCCTAGCTCCAGATTAAGACTGAAAGACTAATCCTAGACTGAAAGGAATTTCCACAGTGACTGGACTGCGATACCACTGGAACTACAATTTAGCCCAAGACTAGGATCACTCCAAGTCCAGGGAACCGGCCGTCTGTTCCTGAGTCCCACCTGTCCGCCAGCAGCTCCGATGCTGCCCGTTCCATCCACTATACCAGTAACCGTGGCCAAGGCCTCCTGACTCATCTGTAGAGCTTCCTGCCTGCCCAGGTCAGCCGAGATTGCCGAGCTTATCATATTAGACGGACCGCCAATGAGGAAACCTGAGGTGAAGAGACAACATACTATAATATAAAGGGGAACACAGAAGGGTTTTAAATGCTTCGGGTCTACACACCTAAATCATATTGCCATTCACACAGCGTAATACACACGTGATTTCTTTTTCTCTCTACTGCTCTTCTAAGGCTGTGGTTATACTCCATGCTCTCCATGAGTCATTCACATTCACTTAGTCATTTACATTAATTAGATTTAGTTCCGGCTGTCGCCTAATCAGTACCTCATCAAGTAGAATAAGTCCCTGTGTTGGAAATCAACAGACACTAGAAATGAACACCAGCTATATATGTAGAGATTACATTTTGTAGAGGTCTCCTAAATTCTTTCCAGAGCCACAGGTTATAAGTATATGTATAAGTATATTTGCATAAATATAGATATATATTTAGTTTTACTTGCTTTTACAGGATAATGCTTAAAGTAAACCGCTGGCTAAAATAACCTTCCCTAGGACCCTGTTGTATTGTGAGGTACAGCTTCTGTTCAATCTGGAACAGTGGGAAAGGCCAATCAATTGAAAGAGTCAGATGTATCTCACCAGTAACTGCTAGAAGTACTCCATTCACCACTTGGTCTTTTGAAGAGTCTTGAGAAGGACAGAAGCACAGAGAACATGCATGAAGTCTACGAATATGTACACTTTAACGCACGGCTAAGACGCTAAGACACCTTTTTACGACTTTCATCTTATACTCACGGCTGTATCCCACCAAAGCTCCCATTGCTAGCAGCAGACTGACGCACAGCACAGGAGCTCTCTTCCCCAGGAAGTCAGAGATCAACCCCTGCACTGTTCCCCCTGAGAGAGGGCAGAGACAGAGAGGGACAGAGGGACAGAGAAAGACTGCATCAAACTGCAGATTATAATCTCATCCCAAAGTCCAACCAACAGGGCAGAAAGAATGCTATGCAGCTGCTCTCACCATATTTTTGAGACTGAATTCTCATTAACAAATGGCGCAACTGCTTCATATTCAGCTATAGCCAAAGGCTTTCCTGGGCCTGGCAGGGAATATGGAGCGTCACTCACCAACGATCCCTCCCACGTCGTACCACACGGACAGCCGGTCCGCCTCAGCCTCCTTCCAGTCAAAGTTGTTGCTTAGGTAGAAGGGCAGCCAGAAGAAGAAGGAGTAGTTCACCAGTTTCAGGCAAGCGTACGCCAGGGAGTACTGGCCATGCAGGGACAGAGCGGACCGATTACCACCAGCGCCGGCGAATCACAAAGTAGTATGTCCCAGGATGCCTTAGGATATGCTCTGAGTTTTTGCGGTGGCAACTCACAGGAATGACTCCAGGCAGGCAGAAGGCCTGGCAGAAGCCGACGGCTTTGGCGTGGGGCTCGGGTTCTTCATCCTGCTGTTGTATGGAGTAGTATCCCCCGTCACACACCACGTCTTCACTGTCCTCCTCCTCGTCGCTCATGAGCGGTCGGTGGCTGTCGGTGTCCTTTTCCACTGATCTCAGACCTGTTGCAGAGCCTTCACACAGACCTGAGAAGGACACACAGACAAAAGCACTTTTAAATCTAATACATGCAGAACATTATTAACTCAAATATAAGATATAAGGTCATTCATATACAGTGGAGAAATAAATCACTAACTACATAAAAGTTGCCCTTTACGGAATAGGATGTAAGAAAACCAGCACCCAAGTGTAAGTGTGACTGGTTAAAATAACAGTGAAAGTCTCAGCATTGGTAAAATATTGTTAATGGAGTTATAAAAAAAAAAAGAAAGGTGTATGCTCCTAATCAAATCCAATCCAAGCGCAGATTAACAGCCATCATAATCCACATAATCCCTGCACGTAAGTGTGGTGCATGAAATGAACAGAGGCGGTTTCAAAGTGGACAGAAACTGAAAAGGGTACAGGCGTCTTTTTGCTACTCACCCACTTCCTTTGGGGATGTGAGCAGGCCAAAAAACACAACCACCCCACCAGCAAACTGCACCACTGACGTCACCAGGAAAGCATACTGAAAACACACACACACACACCCTGTAGCATCCATAACCATTCTTCTGCATGAAGCATCAAATTTCCATTCTTTTTCCACAAGCGATTTCCTCCGACATTAGCATCGCGAACAGGAACCGAGCTAACAGTGGTTGGTGACGCTGCCGGAGAGAAGACACCTGCCTCGCCAACAAATAACGAATAACTGAGACCAAGAGCGTTAGCCGAAGCCAGCCGGGCGAGAAAGGACAGAGCCCCGGGGGGTTGGCGAGTACTTCCAGTCCTCCACTCACCTCGTAGCCGTACTTCAGGACACTGGAGGCCAGGAAAGCACCCAGAATATTGCCCACCGAAGCGCAGGCGCTCCACAGACCGAACACAAAGCCTCGGCTAACACAAAGCACAGAGTTACTCGAACAGAACGAGGCACAATGCCGACTGCTCTACGCGAGACGGGACATGAACAAAAAACATACTGCTAGTTTGTAATAGAAAAACTACTTTTAAATACAATTTCTCTATGTATTTATACTTCTAATATCAAGACGTGCAAGTCTGTTTAACTGTAATTTGTAACAATGTGCCAAAAACCCCACACAGAAACCCTGGCAGTTGTGTTGACGCTACAGCAAAACAATGTAAACCTCAAACTGACACACACCCAGATTTACCAAACCAGTTGCCCATGACAGCGACCACACAGGGCCATACCGCAGACTGCAGCAGACCATTCAACACCCACAGAGAGCAGTAGAAGTACACATTATACAAGTGTAGCCATTCTGTCAGCGTGCCAAACACAAACTCCTACAGAGTGAAAGAGACACACAGAGAAACACTCTTACGTAAGCATGTCATTTGGTCACATGTAGTTTAATCATTTCCCTGCCCACGGTCGTGTATTACAGTTTGGTTAATGATTTACGTGTCTAAAAAAAAAAAAAAAAAAAAAAGAACAGAAAGGTCACAAAAGCCGTACTGATGAACATACCGTAACAGCAGAGCCACACAGGCCAAAGGAGAGCACATAACGGAGGTCCAGGCGGTCTCCGATCACCCCACTGATGTACAAGCCCTTGGGGGGGGTGTAAGGGGAAAGCTCTGATACACAAGTACATTCTCAATGGCTAAACACAAGAAAAACACATGCGGGACTGCAGCGGCTCTGCTGTAGGCTGGTTAGTTTACCGTTCAGTAGAGACGGTGCATTTGCAAATGTCACATGAGAGAGTTACAGCAGTGGCCGCATCTCCCGCATTACTTGTCTTTGTTTGTGTATGAAATAAGGTAATAAATGATCTGGGATAAAGGTCATGTTTGTTTATGACTGGCAGAAGGTGGCCTGAGGGGTAATGTGAGGTTAATATCCATGTATTCAAGGAAAGAAGGGGCTTGTACTTTTTAATAACTTGTTAGCTACAGTATTGGTTACACTTATTTTTCAGCAGCTGACAGCTAGCACTCGTTCCACTTTCTTGGTTAAACTTTGACATTTGCACAAATCCCGTGGCTGTGGAATACAAGGCCTTCTAGCCATGCTCAGTTAACCACCATCGCCCTGACAACAAACCCCTGCAGTCTCCTTCCTGTGAGCACCAGGTCGCACTCAGCATTACGTACCACGGCATAGGAGAAGAGGAAAATGGTGTCCAGAGCACCCAGGAACAGCGTGGCTTCCCCAGCGTCAGCAAACAACTTGTTCTCTTCCCACAGCTGTCACACCGCAGACCAGGAGAGAGAGAAAAAAAAACATCATGCATGACTGAGCCTGCACTGTGTCCATACTGTGTCCCCTTGTTATATGCAATGATTAGACTTGCAAGTACTATGTTCTCTAAAAATGGCTCCACAGCAAACACGATTTTGGTCGTAGCTGCTGTAGTTCTTAGCGACTCCGTGCACAGGCATAGAGAGGCACTGTGTGTGCATACCTCTCTGGGGGAAAAGGCAGGCAGGCTGCCATTCTGAACTGAAGGGGTCCACTGTGCCGAGATGCTCACTTTCACATTACTGAACGTCTTACGCGAAGCGTGCAGTAAGACGTAGCTGTGTGCGGGCACAGCCGATGACGGGGTAGCCCCAAAGAGAAGAATGTACAGATTAGAGATGCAAACATTCCCTTTTTAAATGAACTCACCGTGCTTTACATCATAATAGGCCGCAATAAAAGATACTGTGTGGGGAGCAGGTCAGACACCCATACATTAGTAGCTTTCTGAGGTGCTTCAAGCCAAAGCATTGCTAATCTACCCGAAACACTTGCTTACTGAGTATGACTCTGGTTAAAAAAAAAAATCTACTGAAAGGCAGAAAAGCAGAAAAACAGATGGCTAAGACGTTTCTTTCAGATTGGGGTTTTTACATGCAACACCTGAAAACGTTATGTTTAGTAAACATGCATTAAACCTTATTAAGTGACTTATAAACCACTTAAAAACTGCTTTCAAGTAAGAATTATGGTAAATATTGTTAATAAAGCCTTCATTTTGAACCAGCATTGATTACTGGGTTTACCTTAAGACACACCCCCTACAACTAAAGTGTCCTGGCAGCGTCCACAAAACAACCTGCGTTTAGCCTACCTAAAGAAGGTCAGGAGGAAGGCGACCAGGTGATGATGGGTGTACTGAGACAGGAAGGCACAGCAGGGGGGCCACATCACTGGGCTCTTATAAGGATGAACAGAGGGAGGAGGAGGAGGAGGTCTAGGAGAGGGAGAGGGGATGGCGAACTCTACTGCAACATCTGGGGTTACGGGAAGAAATGAAAGAGTTAATTCCGTATGGCCACAACAGCAGTGGGAAAACAACATGAAGTAAACATGCTCAGAGGTGCACGGCTGAGAAGGTTTTAGATAGCAGTGATTGCACAAGCGACAACGTCCGATTAAGCAAATAGCTAGATTTTGTATGAATATATTTTCAATTTCAACTTCAATTCAATTTTCATCTCCAGCTAACCAGCGAGTTAATGTAAGCAGTATAGCAACGCAAGCTAGCTAGAGTCATTGATATGGTGAATGATACAATTTTAATTGTCAAGTCATCTGTTATAATGCAGGAGCTACCAGCCAATTCGCTATTTGCTAGCTGAGTTTGAGACCTGGGAAGGCTTCAAAGAGGACAGTGACACGACAGTTAACTAGCAAGCTAGCAAACAAGCAAGGTTGTCACACTTTCTGTATATGTATGTGCGTTTTAATCAACGACCCACGCGGTCATTAACTTCAATGCTCACGTTAATAAATATATAACTTACGGAGACACGACCCCCTTCACGAACCCGTCTCTCCTTGCAGAATTCGTTGATGTTAGTGACCAAAAAAAAAGCCAGGAAGTGACGTCAGAAACCCAGCCTCAACGACGACACAGAAGTGTTCTGTCAGGTATAGTAAAGCACAATACTGGACGTATTACTGACAATAAAAGCAAAGGGAATAAGATTTCATTATTTAGTTACAAATATAATCTAATTGCATGGTTTTATCAGGTCAGATCATAAAACCAGTAATTATTTCAAAATTAAACTCATTATCAACATTTTTGTTTCCTCACTGGTATCTTATACTTGCATCATCCCACAAAGTCATGACTTAAGCTATGAACCTCAAAGTTGTGTTTCATCATTCTTGCTGACGCAAGTTACTGGAATGGCAAGATAGGAACTCCCTGGGGCAAATTATTTGCATTCTCAACTAATGAAAACCCACAATATGAAATTAGGTCACACCCATTTAAAAAGGAACTGGTTGCTCAGATTCTTACATCTTTAATTCTTCATCAGTTACAGTTGTTCAACATACATTTACAAATCCAATTTTGTTAGTATGACATTACACCAAGCATAATTTCTTCATCTATGAGTATAACCTCAAACAGCCCCTCACTAAGCTCAGGAGAACCACAGGGGAGCATCTTAGTTATACAGTATTTTGGTATATATATAACACATATAAACAGGCCATTCTGAACACCAGGCAGTTTTAAACATCCATGCTAAGGTAACCATTGCAATAAATGTAAGTAAATGAATTTAATTAATTTAATGAATTCAGTCAATATGTTTAACAGTGTTAATGGCAAACTATTCAAGAGTGATAACTGGCAACAAAATCAGCAACTAAAAGATTGTGATAAACAAACACAAACAAACAAACAAAGTAAAAAAAAAAAAAAACTACCAGTAAGAAGGAACTTTCCTTTCAGTACGAAAGGATCTCAGAAGATTTTCATTGGTGCTTTTTGGGCGTTAAATAAGCATCACCTTGCTGCCCGCTGTGGCTTCGCATGTGTCTCCTCAAGTGGGTGCGGCGTAAAAAACTCTTTGGGCACGAGGAACATGTGAACGGTTTTATGCCGGAGTGCTTGTACAAGTGTTCGTTCCAGCAACTTTTCCTCATGAAAGTCTTGCCACAGATGTCGCAGGTGTAGGGCCGGAGGCCTGTGTGCGCCCTCATGTGAGCCGAGCGGTGGCTCGACACGGTGAAGCATTTGCCGCACACCGTGCACTGGTACGGCTTTTCTCCGGTATGGCAGCGGCGGTGCACCTGCAGGCAACCGGCCGACTTGAAGGCCTTCCCGCAGTCGGCGCAGACGTACGGCTTCTCTCCGGTGTGCATGCGCACGTGGATGTTGAGGTTGCCGGCGGAGAGGAAGCACTTGCCGCAGTAGGAGCAGCAGAACGGCCGCTCCTTCGTATGCAGCTTCGTGTGCGACTTGAGCTTCGACTGGGTGAAGAACCTCTTGCCACAGCTCCCGCAAACGTAGGGCTTGTCGCCCGTGTGGTTGGAGATGTGGGCCAGTAGGCCATTCAGCGTGGCCAAACACTTACCGCAGTGGTCGCACTGGTGAGGCCGGAACTCCGGATGGGTCTTCAGGTGGCTTCGCAGCTCAATTTCGGAAAACGTCTGGCCGCAGAAGCGGCACTCCCCCGGTGGACGCTTGGCCGGAGGTGCCAGCTCGGCCGGATCCGCCGTCTGGGCTGGATCGGCGCAGGCACCCTGGCTACGGTCCTCGTGCATCTTCATGTGGTCGGTGAAACTAGTCCTCTCGGAGAACGTGTTACCACACACAGCACACCTGTACATCTGACACGGCAATTCCCCAGACACCAGGTGGTTGTGGAGCTTAGAGTGGATCAGCAAAGACGTCATGCTTGAGCATTCCGTCCCGCAGTCAGTACACCGATAAAACGTTTTCTCCTGGTGTTCTCTGCGATGTCTTGACCACGCTCTCATTGACTTAAACGTCTTGTCACAGCTAGGGCAAGAGTAGTTCACCTCAGTGTGCCGCTGGCGCTGGTGCACAGGGGCCTGGGAATGTGTTTTAATGTTCATTTTACAGGGCAGACATTTGTAAGAGCCCCTGGCAGTGTGAATTTGCGTGTGTGCCATCAGCTCTCCTGGAAACCTGAAGGACATCCCACACTGAGAACATCCATGCAGCCTGCTCTCCAGTGCTGTTTGTGTTCCATCTTCGCAACCATTTCCTATAATAGACAGAAGAACAAGAGCAAATCCAGAAGGTAAATCCAGAGTCCAACAATTTATGTTTGTATTCTTTTTATGTATTTTTTTTAATCTACCTGAAGCACTTGAATTGATGATGGAGTTTGAGCTTAAATCGTCTGGAACAGTTCTATCAAAAAACACAATTACTGCAATCATATAATGCACAATATATTCATCATAATCATATATATATATATATATATATATATATATATATATATATATATATATATATATATATATATATATATATATATATATATATATTCGTAGACTTACGTCAGCGGTATAGGTTCATTGCTTGTGCAGCGTGTGAGCAAGACTGAAGGCAGGCGGATCTGTTTAACTATTGGTAGAAGTTCCCTGGGTACCACCACTTTAAGCAGTTCTCCAGTGACAGCCACAGGTGCACTGGTCACTTCACCAGATGCTTCATCACCTCTTTTGCCAACAGTCTTTGAACCTAAATTTGAGATCAACTCCATGCTTGGGCTGAGTCTTTCTTCACACCTATCTGTTGACGTTTCACCCTCACTTTCACGCATCATCTCTCCGCTGGTTTCACAGGCATTGCTTTCTTTAGCTCCTCTCTCATTTAAATTCCGTTCTTCATGTGTGCTGCATTTCGGCAGATCAGGCCCTTCAACCTCCACAGTCTTACTACAGGCCTCTGCTTGACTCATGGTAAAGCTCTGGAGGGGTTGAGAAGTGCCCTCACTCTCCTGGGTTTCATCCTGGTTCCTCAGGCATGCTCTCCCAGTGCAGAGGGAAGGTGTGGATAGGTCATCAGCCTTACTCTCTTTCAGAAAGACTAGGTTGGTCAAAGGAGCAAGAGACAAGCAAGAGCTGATTCTGTCCTTGACTATGGATGGGAGGCCTGTTAACAAAATAGATTCAACAGTGTCAGTTTTCCAAAATCCATTTCTGCTGCACATGTAACTGTGTATCTGGCTTATTCTTATGGCTTACCATTTCCATCCAAGGATCCTTGATGGTCACTTTGGAACAAGGGCGTCGAATAGCTATGATCCCAATTAGACTGGAGCATATCTTCCCAATCAACGGATTCAGTACTTAGCAAAATGGAAGCCTTTAAAACAAGCAAAAAAGGTCCCATTACAGGTAGGAAATATTATCCTCTCAATCTGCATTTCTTCTTAAGAAACCCATTTCGTGAATCTAACTAAAACAATGCAGTAATTGCAGTTTAGAGCATCTTTTTCAGCAATTATGGACAAAGCTTTCCAAAGCTGTGTATTACTAAAATATAGACTAGTCGATCTTGGTATAAGAAACCACGAAAGCAAGCTAATCTGTAAATCAACCAGAGAGTATTAATTTCTCTAAAAGAGAAATATTAGTCCAGTAAACAGAAAAGTATGTGTTATACAGACATGGTGTAGACATACAAGTAAACTAAAATACCTGTTTGAAGTTTGGTACCGGCAGCAGCTGTTCCAGTCTGGAGAGGAAGTGACCAACCAAAGCTTGTAGAGCTTTGTCAAAGTCAGGACCATACTCACGTGGGAATACCTCCTTGGGGAAATGTGCACAGTGTGACAGAAGAGAACAAAATAACCATGCTTTGAGATACTGAAGTCAGAATTCATCTGGAGCCATTTCCATTTCTTGTACACTTTCTAACAACCTCTTTCTCAGTCATCAAAATAAACATTTGATTTAAATCGAGAAATTTGCACCATGCAGATCTTATCCATTTTTTCTGCCATAGGAAACTTGATTATATTGAGTAATGTTGTATTGTTGTTGACAGGTGACTGCCTTCCTCTATAGTGAAGCACCAGCTAGTGACTCTTGGTCATTTGCAGGACAGGCCAACTTTCAACTCTTTATTAAATTAAAAACAAAAAGAACTGGAATATATAGGTAATATAGGTTTTCAATTTCTGATTAACAAAAGCACACTCCATCTCCCCCTTCAATTCATCAGCCATTATCACTACATATTTTAGGCCTGCATTAAAACAATACATTAACAAACCAAGTGTCTTGGTGTGGCTGTAGTGATGCTTTTATGTCACTGAACGATGAATGCAGCAACATTTGTTGTTCTACCTTTTCTACTGTATACATTATTAATTGTAAAGTATAAATCAGGCTTCAGAAACAGATAGCACAATACAGATCTGAAATAAGCATCCTAACATCTAGTAAGGTCTTACCTGAAAGTAGTGTCTTTTTGTGATGGGATCCTCAAGAAGGCTTTTGATTAGCTTCAGCAATTTGCCCTGTAAAATGTCCATCTCTGAACCAATAGTCTGAATAAAAAATTAGCCAATTAGCCAGTAAACACATGTAAATGTTTACAACTGTCATGCTACAGTCAGACATCCAAGCCAATGTGTATCACATTGCAAAAATAATGTGTCAAGTGGATGTACATGACGAAGGCGTCTGACAAAAATAAAAACATAAGAAAGGATTCTCACCCTGTTGGAGTCAGCTGTATGCAGACGCGTCACAACAGCATTCAAGTCGGTTAACTCCTCGCGTCTGCACATTTCAAGTATCACCTGTAACAATAGTGAAAGTGCTCATAAAGAAATAATGTGTGCACACTGGGCATTTATTTACACAATAGCTTTTCATTAAAAAATAATTCAATCATTTAAGATAATTAGATGCCTGAATCTCACCTTTTCTCTCAGACCCATGATTAGTGTTGTCTTTTGTTTGTTGGTCAGAATCTCTGGAACCATCTTTGTTACGAGTTCAATATACTCTTCCAGTTTTTTAAAATGCTCTAATTTATGTTGCTGAACAACTCTCCACATGAAGGCAGACATCAGACGGATTGGAGGTACCACCAGGCGCAAGGAAGACATCGGAAGCGCGGAACCTGAACCACATAGGATACTTTACTCGTCAGTCAGACATTATACAATGGTAGCTAAACTTAAAAGCCTTAGTAATGCTTTTCAGGATGTACTAGGGTGTTTTATTAGGATATTAAGCTGCTACATCAAGAGGAAAACCTGCACAAGAGGATGCTGTCAGAACGCCCTCACGTCGTTAACAGAAGTATCAGTACCATCAAATGTAATGTTACTTTACAACAATCTGCATTAGCATTTACCATTTGAAAAATACACAAATTACCATTTGGAAAATACACAAACATAACTGCTGAGCTCATATGCTACTTAGGGTAGTTCGTTGTTAGCTAATTTAGCTATCTACTTTATTCAATTTTAGATGCACGGGAAGCACATGGAAATAATAACAGCATAGTTATCACTTTAATGTTTAATGAGCATACCCATGTTCGTTCCGTATGTATTTCTGAAAAGTTTATCCTAGCTAGCTAATGATATGTGAAAGCTCGGGCAGCTACAATGAGAGACTGGCTACAATAACCACCTAAACTCGTTTCTACTAAACCAGCTTACTAAGCATTACTGCCATCTAGTGAGCTGGAGCAGTGCTTCTCATTCCTCGATTCCTTCCAACTGTTATGGTGCTGTGTATACCTGGTGGTATTTTTACCATTTGGAAGCACAGTAAAAGGTGGTAAAGCACAGCAAAAGGTGGTACAATGGATAAAGCAGTCAAAACAATGGCAGAAATACCAAAGAAGGTATGCTGCAAAGAGACTGCGTATATTTCCGATTCCTGAATCTAGCTGGAATACATGTTTTCAGTACTCTGCTCTCTCACGGTGCATTTTGTGCATGTCACATCCAAGAAATATATTGTCTTGGTAAAAGAGGATATAGAACACCTTCAAAACCTTGTAACTACTTTGAGGAAGTTTCAATATTTTTTACTGTTGTTTCCAAGACTCACCCACATGTTGACATACAACATATTCACCACACACACAATCACAATGTTCAGATAAAATATAAGGCCAGCATTTATTGCTCAATCATATAACCATTTGCATTTGGTCAACACCACATATGAGCAATGTCCTTAATTGAAGTATGTACTTCTGTTCACGAGGCCAGCTGCTCCTGCACCTCGTACTCCCGCAGACACCGCTAGTGGCCGGTGTCGTGACTCTGCATGTGTCTGCTCAGGTGTGTGCGGCGCGTGTAGCTCTTCTGACACAGAGTGCAGGGGAACGGCTTCATCCCCGAGTGCGTGTACATGTGCTTGCTCCAGTCGTACCTCCGCGCGAAGGTCTTCCCGCACTGGGGACACGGGAACGGCCGCTCGCCCGTGTGGACGCGTCTGTGCGCCGTCAGGTGGCTCGAGACCACAAACCTCTTTTCGCAGATGCTGCAGTGGTACGGCTTCTCGCCCGTGTGGCTGCGCCGGTGCACCTGCAGGTCGCCGGCCGAGATGAAGCCCTTGCCGCACTGGCGGCAGACGTAGGGCTTCTCCCCCGTGTGGATCCGCACGTGGATGTTGAGGTTGCCCAGCAGCGAGAAGCACTTGCCGCAGTGCGGGCACATGTGCGGCCGCTCCCCCGTGTGGCAGCGCATGTGCGACTTCAGCTGCACCTTCCCGAAGAAGCGCTTGCCGCACTGCGTGCAGAGCAGCGGCTTCTCGCCCGTGTGGTTGGCCAGGTGTGCCAGCAGGCTGCTCCGCAGCACGAAGCACTTGCCGCACTGGTCGCACTGGTGCGGCCGGTACTCCGGGTGCGTTTTCAGGTGCGCCCTGAGGTCACTGAGCAGGGTGAAGGTCACGGCGCAGAAGCGGCATTCGCCCGGCACGCGCTCCTGCTGCACCGGCCGCGGCGGGGGCGGCGGTTTCGTCTCGTGCTTCCTCTGGTGCATCACCCTGGCGCGGTACGAGCCGAAGGTCAGGTTGCATTTGTCGCAGGGGTAGGCGCCGTTCACCAAGGGAGCGGCGTGCTCACGTCTGTGAGCGACCAGGCCCGCGAGACTCTGGAACGGCTTCCCGCACTCGGGGCATTTGTACATGCACAACACCTTGTGGGTCCTCTGGTGGGAGTACCAGTTGGAGAGCGACTTAAACGCTGCTCCACACTTGATGCACTTGTAAGTCCTCATCCTGCAGCTCTTCTGCCGGTGGACAGCCAGGAGCTTGGACTCCTTGAACACCTGTCCACACTCACAGCATTTGGGTGTGGCCACGCTGCTGTGACTCTGCTGGTGTTTGAGAAGCTCAGAGCGGTACACGAAAGGCTTGTCACACTCATGACACTTATACAAGGCCCTGCCAGGGATGTAAGAAGTTTTTGCAGAGGAGTCAAGTGACAAGTATTTACTGGCACACTGGGGAGATCCACATGGCTCAGACGTCATATCTGTAAGAAGAAAGAAAAAAAATTGTGAGAACATTTATTTTAAAACATTTATAAATACATAAAAAAAACAAGACCAAACGTTGCCTTTTCTCCTGCTAATCAACAATTCCAATCTTATTGTTTCAAACAAACAATGATTTGTCATTTATGATTTCCTGAGCCAGTAAATATATGTGAAGGGATAGAAACTAAAGAGGAAGCCCTATTGTTAACCAAGATCCAGGGAAACCTTGAAACCGGGGGCTTGCCCAAAACAAGTGAATGAATTTACGACATTTACAATCATCAATCCTTCCATCAATCCATTAAGCAATGAATCAAAAAATAAATAAAATACCCACTTTTCTGAATATCCTTGGTTGAAGAGGAAAAGCTTGACGGAAGTGCAACATTCCTGATAGACACGACAAAGATTACATTAGCTAGATCTTTTCTTTCAACATTACACACATAGCTGATACCAGGGATAAGGCTTTTAATAGACTTACTGCTGTGGTTCGCTTGGGTTTCTGCATCCCTCTTGCTTGTTATCTTTGGTTGCCGCAGAGCGTGAAAGTTCCAGTGGTAAGGTGATCTTGGTAAGCGGAGCTCTGGGAATCAGCACTTGGGGTTTTTGAACTGTAGTTTCCACTACTGCAGAAGCAGAGTCAGAACCGCCACTTCCTGCTTCGCCAGGTGTCTTGACTCCTCCCACCTTGCTGCTTGGCAAGGATGGAGCTCTCTGAGCTGACAGTTCACTCTCCTTTTCTAAATGTTTAATAGCCTCTTTGATCTCTCTCTCAAACCTCTGCCTCTCTGCATCTTCCTCTGTTGCTCCATGATTGGCTGATGGAGTCTGGTGATCCTTTGGAAATTTTGTCACTGCAGTTCCAGCAAAATGTAATCCTACATCCTGTTCACGCTCATGGTCTGCATGCTGAGTCCTATGCAAGGGGCTCAGAGAACTCAGGGAAGGTTGTGATTGGTCAATACTTTGGCTGGATGTAACCACATTAGTTAGAGGAGGGAGGGAAAGTGAGGAGATGATTCTGTCTTCTACAATTGATGGGAGAGCTTACATGTAAACACACACACACACACACACACACAAACAGAAACAAATGATCCAATGCAATTAAAGCATTAAACACTGAAAATGTCGCTTTTAGGAATATAATCTTGGTAAATACACCTTACCATTGTCTCCCAATGTCCCACAAAAGCCAGTTTGCATCAAGGGTAGCAAACTCTCTGTTCTACAAACAGACTCCACACAATCACTCCACTCCCAATAACAGGAACTAAGTAAAGATGAAGTCTGAAAGTAAATTACAAATCACATTTCACTTCCTGAGGAGATTATTATTATTGTTATTATTATTATTATTATTGAGCAGGTGTGCATGATAATACCTGTTTGAAGTTTGGTATGGGTAATAGCTGTTCCAGTCTGGAGAGGAAATGGCCAACCAAGACTTGTAGTGCTTTGTCAAAGTCAGGACCATACTCACGTGGGTACACTTCCTGGATCACAAAAATATCATGTTCATTTCAGAATAAAGTGATTTCATGGTAACATTGCTCACTCCGTGTTGTATAGCCATACTATCACTGTGATGTACTGAAAATATGTGAACATGGTCATGCAATTTAATAGACAAATGTATGCACCCAACCCAGTATTAGCTATTTGTAGTTACGTTCTGGTATTTTCGTACTGGATGTGTCTAAACTTCGATCATAATGGACTGGCCTGACTCCTGGATTATATTAAACAACATACTAATAGGCTGCATGTGTGCAACACACACTGACCTGAAAGAAGTGCTCTTTGTTGACAGGGTCCTCCAGTAGACCCAACACAAGTTTCAGCAAGCTTGCCTGCAAGTTCTCCACTTCTGAATCACTGGCCTGAGGAGCATAAGTAGCTGTTTACTTTCAAATTAGTGGAATAAGGGTCCACAGTACTGTCCTACAAAATTCACATCAGTCTTGTCACAATCTAACACATCCCCAAAGACCTTAACAACGTTTTGTGCTTCATCTTCATATGTACATCCAGACATTTTGAATTAGCATTATCACCTTTGATGAATGAGAGGACTGGATCCTGTGTACGTGTGACTTCACTGTTTGGTGGTCTGCAGGTAGTTCACCCCGGCACATCTCAAGAATCATCTATGGGATGACAGCACACAATTACACTACACCTTTGATTGGGTTTTGTTGTTTTCATACAATGCAGCATCTCACAGAGTAAATGATGCTTCTACTCTCTCCCTTCTCGTACAGCCACATAATTATTTCTCTTCTTCCCTCACCTTTGCTCTCAGACCCATTACCAGTGTAGCCTTCTGTCTGCTGGTCAAGACATCTGGGACCAACTTTGTCACCAAGGAAACAAATTCTTCCAGTTTTCCATAATGCTCCAGATTTTGATGTTGGGCAACTTGCCACATGAATGCAGACATTAGACGTAGAGGAGGTACCAACAAGCGCAAAGAAGAAATCGGAGGGACAGAACCTGTGGTAGGCGGAAGACGTGTAGAACAGATAAATAATTTGTATAAGTAACAGAAGTAACATGAAATCTCTGAAGGTTCCTAAACAACGCTTTAAAAATCTGAAAATGTGGCCTGATTGAACTGATACATTTTAAGCTTCAGTACTACGAGAATATGACTCAAGCACCCATGTCTGTTGTTAAATCCATGCCGACATGCATGCAGAAATCCGCAAACTACTTTGGACTAACGAGTTAGCACCTTCCATAAAAGCGTGTCCACCTAGGATACTTAGATAAACATTAGCCTACCAGCTAGCTAGCTAACTGTTGAACCAACTATTAATTTGTTAATTTCATAAAACGCCGGCTTATAAATATTCAATATATAAAACACGTATCTATTCGATAAAGTAAACAACTTTATACCCATCATGTTCTTCCAGAATTTCGTATGGGTTTCTACCATACAGTCTACAGCTTCTACAATAAGTCTTGTGCTGTCTGAGCTGTTCATAGGTTGTAGTCCAGTGCGCATGCGCTCTCTAGGGACCACAAAAACGGAAATATTGAAAGTCTGAATTTTCAAGATAGAAAATATCTGTTGAGTGATTAAACTCGTAGATGTCAAATACTATAAAGTTAACCGAGAATGCGAAAGCACTAGAAACGTATTCTACACTGAGGCTAAACCACGTTACACGTTTTTAGGGTTTTGCACTGAGCAGGAAACATGCAACATCTAAGGATGGCACTCACTATATTATTTACAGATTATAATAAATGGATGAATGATTTAATGATTACTAGCATTTTAGATTTTTGTTTGTGTTTATCTTATATTAATTCCCAGAGCCCGATTTCCCATTTTGCGCCAGAACTGCAGGTGGCGACATGATCTTACAACTAGTTTTAAAAAACCGTCAACTGGAAGACGACGAAATGCGGGAAAGGAGGCGAATCGCATACAACACATTAATGAATAATGAGTTATGAATTCTATATATTTTACATAATTTTGGGCAGGTTTTAAGTCTCGAGTCAGATTTAATCAGCAAAGACCACAACATGCAAGCTCCAGAAGATGGTAAAAAGTCTTGTTTTAATCATCTAGCTACCTCGCTCGATAACTCTCCAGAGCTGTGTGGACGTTTCAGTAATTAGCTAATTAACACAACATTGCATCTTTAGACATCTCTTATCTACCCCTTTTCTATATGATTATCATTTATAGCAATATTGTTCCTCAAACAGTGGTTACAGAGCGAAGGCTGCATCCAGTTCATTATGTAGCCAGCTGTTACGTTGTCTGTTCAAAACTGTTCAACTTTTTTTAGGTGCTGCGATGGTTTTGCATTGCTTGGTTCCGCCCATGAGACTGCTTTCAGCAACGATATGGAAGCTGATCCAACAGGAAGATGTAACTAACTACGGGATTTTGGAGGAGTTTGTGTCCTGGATCACCGATAATGTTCCAGATATACTAAACTACCGACAGAGGACTCAGCTGACCATGGGTCTCAGAGCGAGGGTAAACGAAGTTGTTAAAAAAAAAAGGCAAACGAGGCTGACTTCTGTTGGACTTCTTGTTAAAGACGTTAGTTGAGCTGGAGAGATAATTGGCAACATTACCACCTTGTTGTGTATGATTGTAGATTATTTTTCTCCGTCTCTCATTTCAGCTTGTCCTAGAGTTGTGTGGCATGGAGAAGCCAGCTGCTCCAGAGATAGTGCAGCTCCATCTGAAGCGAATCCAGACCCTCCTTGCACTTCATAAGGAGCTGGAGGTCAGTCAAGCAACCATGCAGCCAGCCATAAACAGGGTTACATTTATCTTCATATCTACATGTATTCTTAAAAGCAGTTGCCAGTTCATAAAGCAGGAGACACTTTAGTAGTGTAGGCTTACTTTAATAACGAAAAGAAAGCATGAATAATACAAAAGAAAGGTTGTCCTGCAGTTAAGAAACAGCGGTTCTGTTTTGTGATTTGCCAATGAACTGAAACACGCATTTGAGCGGGTTTGTTTTTCTAAATTTTGCATGCTATAGTCAGGTGATGCCCAAGTGGAAGAATCTGGAACAACCTTTGTAGCACTGGTGCAAATCTTAATGAAAGACCCAGCTGAAAAAAGGATCTTCTTTAAGGTTAGAGCTACATTACATTTGAGCATTTGTAAGAGATGATCGTTCTCCTTTAGAGACTGACGTTATTTGCCGAACAAATGAATTCAATTACATTTCTGTCCCTTCCAAAGGATGTATTTCCCCTGCAGTATGGCATAAAGTTCAATAATGCACTGAAGAAACTGATGTGGCAGTTCCTTTCTCGACTTGAAAACGCTGTCCCACAGCCTACATTGGAAGAGGTATGAACACTGAGTAGCGATTTTATTACTATTTTGTTTTGTTTGTCCCTTTGCATGCAAGCAGTCTCCTTTTTTATTCTGCATGGATAATTGGGTGAAGGTCAAATTGAAGGTTATTATGTGTTGGTGTATTATGGTATTACAGGAGAAGTCCGATGATGAATTTTAGTGAAGCACAGTGTGTTCCAGAAGTAATGAGAGTACTCTCAGGCCTGCTCTTAACCTATGTGCTACCACTTATTTAAAAAATCTTAATTCAATAGCAATCACTAAAACGGTATCAGTCAAGACAGGGGGTAATGTAAAATCGAAGCACTTCAAAACAGCTGTACAAAACCATTTGTCTACATGTCATCTTACCTCATCGCCAAAGGTCAACTAAAGGAGTAATGTAAGTTACAATGAGGGCATGTGATATTTTCATTGAGGAGACAATGAGATGTGATAACTGATTGAGACTGAGTACAAAGTCACTCATTCCTGAACTGCACTAAACTGATATGAGGTTGACATGCTGTAACAACTATTTAAAAGCACCATGACCCATTTTCCAAAGATTCTTCTTCACATTGTGAGTCATTATATTGACACCTGGTTACCTGATTGTTTCAGAGGTTATGTACTAAATCTTTTCTTAAACTTGAATTATATGAATTATAAACTGGTCATAAAGGCTAACAAAAGCCTTATCTAACTATTAAGCTTATCTAACTATTACTCATATTGAAGCTTTGTACCATGTCGGTCATGCATATTTGATTCAGAAATGTTGACTTTAAAGGTAAACAATAACTAGGAAGTTAGTGTGATCTGTAAGCTAAAGTTCAAGGGTTCATACATTTACATCAGATGATGTTCAATCATATTTCTGTTTGTTTTTTTTAATTCCCCTCAGACTGCCCACATGCTCAGCACTGCCCCTACAGTAATGGAGGAATGTGTTCAATCTCTCTCTCAGCCACAACAGCTGAAAAATGTATTTAAATACCAAAGAGAAGCCAATGTAGAAATTAAAGGTTAACTTACCATTTCCTTCATGAGCTTAATGTATTTTTAACTATTGAAATGCATCATGTAGTCCTGAAATTAAAACTATTTAAAATATTAAATATTAATATATAAAATATTCATATTAAATATTAAAACTTTTTCCTTTCCAGAAAAAATACAGTTGTGGTCCATCACACCAGATGACTGCATACTCTCTTGTCTTGGAAGTTCTGGATTAGCGCAAGAAGTAGCAGAAGAACAGACACGTACAGATTCCCCGTCAGTGGTTGACTACCCCCCCTCATATTGCCAAGAGGTTCAGGTAGAGTCTGTGGTCATTGCTCAGTACATTGACAACAACCTGGAGACAGGCATATGTGATGGAAATGCTGATGGCGTCCGAAGTTTTGATACTGAGGAGAATAAACGGTATGATCTGCAAAGCCCCGATCATGCCGACAGTGAGACTTCGACTGAAGTCGTTTATGAGGACGTAGAATCCTTGGATTTGAGGGCTGTGGATTTTGTATTGGAAGAGAGGGCTGAAAAGCAAGATCCTCTCAAGCGTGATGTGACTGTTGAGTGGACTACAGAAGATCCCTCTGCCACTGAGGAAGACCATGGAATGGCCGTAGATCAGCCAACAGAGGACAAGCCTGACTGCCTGAAAATGGAGTTGACGGAGGAAAACATTAGCAATGTGTCCGTGTTCGTCTCGGGTTCAGCAAGAGTGGATGGAAAGTCAGTCAGTGCGCAACAGGGAGGAGACCTGTCTAGCTTGGTTACCACATACATGATTAAACAACCATGTGTTAAGATAGACAGGCTTAACATTACTGGTACACGGTTTCTTCAGCCTTTAAACCCCGCACCACGCAAAAAAGGTCGAGGTCGACCAAGGAAGGATGATGAAAATAACAAATTGTCATGCGACGAAAAGCAGCAGGAGAGAACTGCGACAGTCCCCTGTGAATCGATGGATGAGTGAGTCTTTAAGTTTAGTTGACATTTCAGCATTGTGCCACTCGATGACCACTTCATGACACTGATTGTCTGTTGTTTTTAGGCATTCAGAACACCAAAATGTTGTGTGCACCATCATCCAGAAGTTAAAGAAGACATGTAAGAATCAATTTTCTGGGCTAAAATTTTGTATGTTAAGTTTCTGTATCATGTCAGTCTAACTGTTACTGAGGGTCCTATCAGTCATCATCCATAGAAACATCTACCTTTCCCCTACATTCATTGCCACATTATGACCTCTTACCAGTACAGTTGCATACAGTAGCTCATCTGTTGTTGTGGGTATTGCGAACAACAGTGTTTGTGGAGATTTTACATGTTACTGCTAGATTGAGTGTATTGCCACTCCAAAAAAGAGTTGCAGGTGCCTGACACAAGCTGGACATGACAATGGGCATGCCGTAGTTTATCTGAACATCTAAAAGGTGTTTATAATGTTGTTGTAGTAAAGTGAGTGCATGTATTTGGTCCATTTTAAAACCACTTTGCTGTGTTTCCTCTTAGATGCTGAGGTGAAGGAGCCCTCTGTGATGTATGCCTGCTCCCTGTGTGGGTTCCAGGACCGGGAGGAGATTCAGCTCCATCATCACCTCATTGTCCATCACCCAGAAGAGTACAAACGACTCTGCGAGGCTGGGGAAGAGAAGGAAAGCTCCCAGTCAGACATCAGTAGCTCTCACTGTTCTGGAAACCATGACAAGCCCCCGTCTAAAATGAGATCATACCGAGGAGTACCTGTCTGCAGAACGTGTCCCGTATGTGAAAAGACCTTCACTCGAAGTGCAGATATGAGGAGGCATCAGGCCTCGCATACGACGGACCGTCCCTTCGCATGCCTGTACTGTGGGAAGACCTTCAGGTACACCTTTGACCTGAGAAGACATCAGCAACATGCATGTGCGAACCAGGAATATGTCGTGCTGGACCACAGAAGCACAGATGAAGTCTTGGAGGATGCTTGTGAAACTAGCCCCACCTCAAGTCATGAAAACGCACTTCCACCATCTCCTGTTAAGTGTCCTCCTAAGCAGCCTGTTCTAGGTAAACAAGACATTGTGTTTTGTCATGTGTGTAAAATGACACTGTCAAGTTCCAGCAGCCTGAAGAGTCACATGGAGACTCACTTGAAAAGAGTGCCCCACACCTGCCCCTGTGGTAAGACCTATAAGTATTTAGACAGTATGAGGACGCACCAGCTTGTGTGTCCAGAGTCGGATCCAAATAAGCACGAACAAAAAAAGTGTGACGAACAGGACATGGTCAAAGACGACGAGGAAGTGATGTGTGATGACTCGGCAGCCGTGTCCCAGAATCTAACATGCCATGTCAAATCCGCAGATGAGCCCGACATCGAGAAACCAGAGGCTGCGAGTCCTTCGACCTCTGTCTCAGATTCAGGAGACATACCTTACGTTCCACCCAACCTTGCAGGATCCTCGGTTTGGCCCAACATTCATAAGCCAGAACCCACACACTGTTCAGGTTCTGTTCCAGTTGTCTTGAACACAAGGAGGCACCTGAGATCCCCTTCAGGTGATCACCCTCACAAATGCCCTCAATGTGGAGACAGTTTCAGGTACTCCTACAACCTGAAGAAACACGAGGACGTTTGTGAGGGGAGGAGAGGCCGCAGAGACGCAGAGACGTGGCTTCATTCAAAAGAGCACAGCAGACCTTCTTCTGGACCATCAAACGACAAACCGGCTGTCGGTGACCTCCCAGGTCTGTCCCTCCACGACACACCTTCTGCTGATAATGCGGAGAGCTCTGATGGAGCGGAGCAGCCGGACGGCATTACGGAGGCTGCCTCTCCCGTGCTGCACCTCGTCTGCGATGGGTGTGGCAAGAAATCTAAAGACCCTTCCTCGCTGAAAAAGCACAAGAGAACTTGTGGCAGGAACGAGCGACGCTACCAGTGCGTCAAATGCGGTTCGTTATTCAGGACGTTGCTTGATGTCCGCAAACATGTGCACATGCACTGGGGAGAAGACCCCCTTCAGTGTTCCCAGTGCGGCAAGTACTTCCAGAGCCCCAGTGAGCTAGAAAAGCACAAGGTGGCGCATGACCGAGAGCGTAAATATCCCTGTACTATGTGCCCTGAGATCTGTGAGCGCCTCGAGTCCTTAAAACATCACTACCTCGAGGTGCATGAGTTCAAGGGACCATACCAGTGCTCCCATTGCGATAAGACACACGCAGACTTGAACGCTATATTTGCTCACATAAGGACGCATAGTGACGAGCGGCCTTACCAGTGCTCCCACTGCGCCAAGAGGTTCAAACAGCGCAGTGGACTGAACGTGCACGAGAAGCTGCATTCGGGGGATAGGCCGTTCCTTTGCGAGGAGTGTGGGAAGTGTTTCGGCAGCAACATACAGTTGCAGAGACACTCGATATCCCACAGCACCGAGAGGCCGCATGCGTGCCCTCAGTGCAAGAAGCGCTTCAAATCGCGGCACGCCCTGCGCGGGCATATACTGAAGCATTCGAAGCCGGCGAACATTCCTTGCGAGGTCTGCGGCAAGGTGTTTTCCCAGGCCTCGGCGCTGGACCGACACCATCGCACCCACACGGGGGAGAGGCCGTACAGTTGCCCCAAATGTGGCAAGACGTTCTTGAGCAGCGGCGAAGTGGGGAAGCACTTGCGATACCACACCGGAGAGAGGCCTTTCCAATGCGCCCTCTGCTCCAAGAGCTTCACGCAGGCGTGCTACCTGAGCGCCCACATGCGGATACACACGGGGGAGCGGCCGTACGTGTGCGGCGATTGCGGCAAGGCCTTCGTGTGCAATACGCACTTGAAAAGGCACATGTTTGTGCACACAAAGGAGAAGCCGTTCAAATGTGACTGTGGGAAAGCCTTTAATCGAACAAATCTTTTAAAGGTGCATCAGAAAACTCAGTGTCTCTTACAAAAGAAATAAGATTGTATTTTGTCTTTAAAATGGATTTCATAGACACTAGAATGCTATAAAGCTTCATTTATCTATTTATGTATCACAAATTGTGATTCAAGTTCAATGATTTTTAGAATGTTTATATATGATTTATTGCATATTAGCATATTTAGATTTTGATACCTTAAGGATTATTTCTGGGACAAACGTGCTAAGTTTGAGTCTACTCTTTTGAAACAAAGTGTAAACATGTTGAAAAACATTTCAACACTGAATTTGGAGTTATTTTCTGAATCCGCAATAAGATCAATCCCTACTTTTAGCTTGATTGCAAATCAAGTGTTCAAGCTAGTACCACAAATAATTCTATGTAAATACTTTGAATTGTTTAGCAGGATGGATAAGTGTAGTAAATTACACAAAGCCACTCAACACCCATTGAAATCAGTTTTCAAATTTCATTTCTTTAAAATAAAATACAGACATTGTAATTGTGAATAAAATATTTATTTTGTTTGTTTTTCCATTCTTAACTTATTTCTGGCATAAATTATTTGCCAGAATAGTACTCTTTTGTCTACCATTCAATATAATTAGTTGCTTAATTATATGTTGAGATTATATATATATATATATATATATTATATATATATATATATATATATATATATATATATTCGCTACATATTAGTTCATTTCGTTTTTCTAAAATGTTGAGTGTTTTTCAATTAATTGCAGTAAATTTATTTTGTACGTGGTCATGTTAGACTTTTATTTTGGCAGAATGAAATGTTGGGGGGAACCCGGAGGTAGGTCGTTGCTATGGACAAATGGACCTCCTCCCAAAGCATCTAGCTTTTGCTACCTATGTTGTATTATTTGTGTTGTGGAAGACACAGAGCACCTAGAAACGATGAAAATATACAATATTTATATATATCTACAACAATACATTGCATGAGCAAGATTAAAAATTTACTAGATAAAAATGACATGTTTAATCCAACGGATTTAGCTAAGATCTTTAAACACTGCTTGAATCTAGCTATCTGCGGCTACTGTGCTGACTAGCCGACGGGATAGCATGTTGCCCCTGGCCTTGGCTGGTCTATGTCCTAAGTGAGTAGCTACCGTTGCAGAGCAAGATCAGAGCTGACCGGTAGAATCGGTTTTGTGAGAGTTGCACTTGATCGCGACTTGACAGCGTGGTCGTCGGTCGCAGCAGAGTGCTTTTCCTTTACTTTGACATGAGTAGTTGTGACATTCGACCCGAGAGAAGTGATGGCTGCTAAAGTGAAGTGGGTGACCGACATAGAGAAATCAGTGCTCGTCAATAATTTTGAGAAGAGAGGATGGATACAAGTGACGGACAGCGAGGACTGGAACTTTTATTGGTGAGACACCGGTTATTTACATACTTGTGTTTTATATATATACACGTATGACTATGGTGATCACTTGAGCTGCTCTGCGATGTTTCTGTGTCAAACTCACCCATGTGTACATGTGAAGAGTTTCAGCGCATCCTTCTTTGCAGGATGAGCATTCAGACCATTCGGAACGTTTTTAGTGTGGACACAGGCTACCGCTTGTCTGATGATCAGATGGTTAACCACTTCCCAAACCACTATGAGCTGACAAGGAAAGATCTGATGATCAAGAACATAAAACGCTACAGGAAGGAGCTGGAGAAGGAGGGGAGCCCCCTCGCGGAGAAAGATGAAAGCGGAAAATACATTTACCTGGGTACCGTCACTCTCATCATCCCGTCAGTCTTTTTTTGACCAATAGCGTCAAAAGAATTATATTTTTTATCATCAAGGCATGTTTTCTCATTTGCGATCCCTTAACTTCTCCTCTGTCTGATCTGTCTTTAATTCGACTTCTCATTTTCATCTGCTGTGAACAGATTTCGTGCCGGTGACGTTCATGCTGCCAGGCGACTATAACCTGTTTGTGGAGGAATTCCGCAAGAGCCCATCCAGCACGTGGATCATGAAGCCCTGTGGGAAGGCTCAGGGCAAAGGCATTTTCCTCATCAACAAACTCTCCCAGATCAAAAAATGGTCCCGGGACAGCCGCACTTCCACGTACGCTCCACTAGGGGAAGAAATGTAACATGGTAGCATTGTATGTAGACCTGTATGGTGTCATATCCGTGTCAAAACTCGCGAGCGCGGAAAATCACTTCGCGCGAGCAAAAATGCTGTCACGCGCGAGCAAAATCGCTCTCGCGCGCGAGGAGAGAGTTGCTTGCATGAAGAAAATTTGTCACACCCTTTCTGCTTGCTCTTAAGTTCCTGCTCGCGCAGCAGATCATTTCATTTTTGACAGTCGTGGGAGGGACCCAGACAGCATTGGCTGCAGATGTTTTCGGGATGTGAATTGTGATTGGCTGTCAGTAGGGTCTGTTTCATGTTTATTTTTTCACAATATCAACGCATTTGGCAAGCTGGGCGCCCAATACTATGAACTATGGTAAAATAAATAACCAGCTAGCTAGCTAACCTAGCTAGCTAGTTATTTATAAGTCAGACGTTTGCATTGAATACATGGTTAGTTAGCTAGCTAGCTAAGTAGGCTTGCTAGCTACATGCCAAGTGCATTGCAAAGGCAGTTTTATTTTGTGTACTAGCAATAGCCTACTTAGCTAGCTAGCTAACTAACCATGTATTCAATGCAAACGTCTGACTTATAAATAACTAGCTAGCTAGGTTAGCTAGCTAGCTGGTTATTTATTTTACCATAGTTCATAGTATTGGGCGCTTCCAGCTTGCCAAATGCGTTGATATTGTGAAAAAATAAACATGAAACAGACCCTACTGACAGCCAATCACACACATCCGGATAACATCTGCAGCCAATCCTGTCTGGGTCCCTCACACAACTGTCAAAAAATGAAATGATTGCTGCGCCGAGCAGGAACTTAAAAGCAAGCAGAAAGGGTGTGACAAATTTTCTTTCACAAGAAGCAACTCTCTCTCTCTTTCAAGTAGTTTTGCTCGCGCGATGAAGCTCTCTCCGCGCGTGAGAGCGTTTTTGCTCGCGCGAGCAGCTCTCTCCTTGCACGCAAGAGCGATTTTGCTCGCGCGTGACAGCATTTTTGCTCGCGCGAAGTGATTTTCCGCGCTCGCGATTTTTGACACGGATATGACTCCATAGACCTGTACCATGTTAGATGCGCGTGTGTTTTTGTGTGTGCTCATCAGAGGTTATGAAATATTGTGCTCGGATGAACACACACTGATGACACTGTTATATGTATCCTCATATAGCACCTGCTTTTAACATTTTTATGGTACTATTATAATAATTTTATAAGGTATATAGAATTCGTTTGTAATATGATTTTATTCACTTTTAAACAGTTAAACTGAATCATGACTTTAGGCTTAGCATAAAGTCTACAGCACTCGCTAATCAAAGTTTCCTTTTAGGTTTATGGCAGCTAACAGTGGGAAGGAAGCTTATGTGATCTCACTATATATTGATAACCCACTCTTGATTGGTGGGAAGAAGTTTGATTTGCGTCTGTATGTTTTAGTTACGACCTACCGGCCTCTAAAATGTTACATGTGAGTACGAAACAGGAGCTCAGTACTTATCCAAACTCATTTTTTATAGAAACAAAATATTTACATTGAACACTTTTGTTTTTAAGAGAGAATTGTTATTCTTTGTTGCTTTTGCAGGTATAAACTTGGATTTTGTCGATTTTGCACAGTAAAATACACCCCTAGCACTAGCGAACTGGACAATATGTTTGTTCATCTTACAAATGTCGCAATCCAAAAACATGGGGTAAGTGGAGATTTGTGTGCACGTGACTATTAAAAAGTGTTTGTGTGCACGTATGTGTGCACATACCCATATGTAAGATCTGTGTGTGTGTGTGTGCGCGGTCTGCAGGATGATTACAATCATGTGCATGGCGGGAAATGGACAGTCAGCAACCTGAGACTGTATCTAGAAAGCACCAGAGGAAAGGAGGTGACCAACCATCTCTTCGACCAGATCTACTGGATCGTGGTGCAGTCACTCAAAGCTGTGGCTGTAAGTGAACTCACTTTCACAAACATCCCGCCTTTCCCTGATCTTAACAAAATAATATAACGTTGGATTGTACAGTATAGTTGGGCAGTGACCATTTGTTGGTATATTGGCACAAGTGAATATAACAACATTTAGCAGCTCATGTGTTCCTCAGTCAGGTCAGAGGATGCTTTGCTAAAAGTCTAGAGAGGTTCAAGTATAACAGGTTTGTGATTCTGTATCATGAAATGCACCCTTAATGTAAACACCCTTAAATTAAGTACAGATTCTTTTATTTCAAGAACAATGTATACAGAGCTAAACCAAAGCCAAAGAGTCAGTGTATAAGCACTTACAGACTGCACAATATATCATAAACAACAAGACTGATTTCACTCAATATGCACAATGATACTGTTCTCTTTTTGCTTTAGATATTTTCCTTTCATTACCTTCAGTTCCTTATTTAAACCTTAAAATTCACAATAACATTTGAAGTATTAATCACAAGCACCAACACCCACCCAAACCCTTCCTTCCTGCTTTCTCACCCACATTCCTCCCACAGCCTGTCATGAACAATGACAAACACTGTTTCGAATGCTATGGCTATGACATCATCATTGATGACAAACTCAAGCCGTGGCTTATTGAGGTAAGTGTTCCGTCTCTCACACTCAGACACACTCAGGCACACTTGTCAATGAGGAAGTGTGCCGCACCCAGTTATAAGAGTGGCCTTAGAACCCATTACTGACATTAATGCTGTGTGTAGACAGGACTATTATCTCAGTAAATGTTCTTGGGTTTGAGAGAGTCCAAAAGAGCATTGCCTTCTATTGTATCCATCTGATGGTATTGTATCCATCAGTGGAATTGTATTTGTATAATTTAGAATGTTAGTAAAATGTTAGTAAATGTCATTGATGTTGCATTCGTGTAGGATTATAATGTTGGCATATTGCATATTGTATATTGCATATTGTATTTACTTAGGTTGGTAGAACTTTTTCCATTATCATTATTGGTAATAATTGCAGAGGATTTCACATTTGAATCATTTTAAATCTGTTGTAGAAACAGATCTCTGTTTAATTCATAAATGCTATTCTGTTTACTGAAGAAGGGTGCAGTGACTTAGGAGAGACTCTGTGTTTGTTCAAGAATATAACAGCATAAAGACTAGACACACTCTCAGTATCTGCAGAATAGTAAAAGTGTACTATATCCCCTGTAGATTAAAAGAACCTCTACAAGGAGCAGGATTGAGAGACTTCTTTATACAACCGTGTGTGTGTCTGTCTGTCAGGTGAATGCATCTCCTTCCCTCACGTCGAGCACGGCTAATGACCGCATTCTGAAGTACAACCTGATTAACGACACGCTCAACATCGTTGCGCCCAGTGGCGAGATCCCAGACTGCCGCTGGAGCCGCAGCCCACCTAAGGAGGCTCTGGGGAACTATCAAGTGCTGTGAGTGACGACCTCATTCACCAATAGGGTTGTACGGATTTACATACAGCTCACAAAAGAATCTGACAAGTGACAACATTCTGAGACTTTTGGTGGTCACATTAAACAAAAGCAGAATCAATACAATAGTGTAATTGTCCAAATTATTTTGCAGCTCTCTGCACACTTACTAGCCCAGTTAAAATACAGGGTCAAAATATACAAAGTATAACATTGTCTAACATACTTTACATTGTTCTTGTTTATTACTGAAAAAGAAGTTAAAGGTGTTTGCATTGTGGCCTGTATATTAGAAACATGAGTCACTGGCTGTGGCCCCAAGGGGAGCTCTGAAAAATGCTCCTTCGAGCCGGATTCGAACCAGCGACCTAAGGATGTCTGATATAGCCTCTACAGTCCTCCGCTCTACCAACTGAGCTATCGAAGGGACAGGAGTCAGGGTGTAATAAAAGCCTAGTTCGGTATACCAAACCTGAAATCCCAAATGTGTCAAATAAAGAAAGACACAGAACTATAATTATTTGTGCATATGAATGTAGACTGAGTAATCGTTTATAAGGTACTATTGCTATATGTGATTGAACTGTTCTCCATCTCTCTCAGCTATGATGAAGAACAGACACTGAGTGAAAATACTGACAGAGAGTTCCGGAACCGCTCTGGTCAGTCAGTGGGATCAAAAAGCACAAGGTCAAGCAGTGTACGCCCGGTAACAGCCACCTGGAAGTGACTTCATGATCCTGACAACTGACCACGCCTCCACTGCCACTGATGTGGTGCAGACAAAGATTCTGAGAACATGAACATATTTGCACTTTGACTGTTGACCAGAATCTTCCTGGCCCTCCAAATCATACAGAAGAATGTGCACACGTCCCTGCATGACATTTAAAAAGCTGCAGAGTGAGGTAACTCCCCTTTGTTGCATGACTCTTACAAAAGCTCCAAATCTATTAATACATTTCCAAATTTTGCAATGTTCTTAGTGAAGACTGAAAGGCAAAATGAGTCACCAAAGGGATAAAATGTTGAAAATTTCCCGTTACTTGTGGACATCGTTCACATTTAGTGCTCAGTTAAACTACAGTGATCAGTGTTTGGTTTTGTTTGTTTTTTTATAACAGTTTTTTATGCGTCTCATTTATTGTTGATGCGAGGTGCGCAAATATAGGCTGATGTTTATGGAAAGCAGTCAGTCTGCATATTAAATGTAAGGTGTTTGGTACCGTGCAGTGGTATTTTATCATTGCCACAAAGTTCCTTCTTGTAATATTACCTGGAGGAGAGGAAAAACACAGTAGGAAGTTACGTATTCTCTAAATATGGATTGTGCAGCCTGAAGTTAATTGTAGTGAGGCCATGGATTCGGAAGCGTCCAATAAACTGTCGAAACCACCTGTCTCTGGTCTCTAATTCACTTTTATTGAGAAGGGATGATGCCGATGTCACATTTGAGATGGCGGTGTATTGAAAATGTCAACCTTTGCAGACTGAGAACAATTTATTGAGTTCCACACTTACTCTGGACAAAGAGCTGGACAATTTTAACATTTAAGAAGCTAATTTAATAATGGCTAAAACTGTTTACAGTACTTACTCTGGATAATTATCACTATTACCATAACTCCTGGGAACGCACTAAAAATAAGTAGCCTACTTCAAATTATGTCTTTAAATATATCTGAAGAATGTCCTTACATTTTCCGTAAACATGATTTTACATTCACTCACACTTCATTCCACCACAGACAAAACATGCTTTTGTTTTTCTTTTTGAAAGCTTCATTAGATTAAATATTTATTGAGGACAGCCTTTGATGTAAGTCCTGTAGCCTGACCCAACCCAGAGGCATGATGCTGAGGTAGAATGAATGATGCATTGCTTACTGTAACCAGTGTTTGTTTGTTTGTTTTTTCTGCAGATTTTCCAGATTTCCTTTGTTATACGTTTTGATAAGTGCATGAATGCCCTCCTGCAGTTTTTTGCATTTATTTATGTAGTGTGTAATGACTGCTGTGTAGTGTTTATGCATTTATCTGGCTTTGTGTATTATCTGATGACAGTGATTTTGAGTAAAGATAAAATAGTTTTGAATCAATTGTTTGATTTGGAAGTCAAGTCAAATGTTTTGAGAGTGCAGCTTGATTTTGAAGGGTTGTGTTTATTGTTTTGATACAAGGAGAGGACATTTCAGGAAACGTGTGAATTATGAAAAACTATAAGGAGTTTAGACTTTCCCAAACAGCATTATCAAGATGTGACGATGATAAAATTGACCAGTAGGTGTCACCGTAGAGCTGGGTGTCGGGTGTGTTTCAACAACACTTTTCACTTTTCAACTTTTCAGTGTTTCGTAAAGTCTCGCATTGCCCATGTTTTACAAGCATTACTATTAATAGGAGAGCATAACCAAAATAGCAAATTCAAGCACTACTGTTTTCAAACATGCTCCGTCTTTCTTGTAGTGTTCCGATTAACTTCACCAAAAGGTTTCAAAATACACCTCCATATATAATAAAATATATACAGCCTTGTAGATGCATTTTGAAGGGAACACCTACAAACAAAATTCAATGGAGTAAAGCTCGACTGACTTTGCTAGTTAGTCATCTCTTACTCTTATTCATTTAAAAGCGAACATTAATTGCAAACTCCCAACAAACATTCATATTCAAAACAGGACACGCTTCATTTAACATACAACACTGATCAAGTCCAAGTGTGTCACTTACCTTGACGGGTGTCTTAACTTCCAGAGCTTTCTCCAGAACTCTCTGGGACGTGGGGGTGTGACGTCAGAGCCGCGCGCCTCCGCGAGGAGGACAGTTCTGCTCTCCCTCAGTGTGGAGTGTCCGAAAAAAAATAAGGCAAACGGAAAGATATCTGGCTAAACAACGAAGAGCTCTTGTTTCTGCGCGATTCGTTGGATCTAACTCAACTACCTAAGGTAAAGAGGACCTCTAACTCTGGTTTTCTGGTTTTATTTTGTTACTTTTTACTTTTCTAAGTGTTGTTCTCCAATAGCAAGTTAGTTGCTGGCTAATGCAGCTAAGATAACCTAGCTAGGCTTGCTATGTTACTAAATACATCTCTAGTTAGCTACCAGATCTGTCAGAGACGACTAGCTTTCTCTAATCATTGAGTTGGCTGGTGGAGTTCGTTTAAACGTTTTCATTATATGCCTCCACACTAGAGAGCTATAACCCCTATAACAGTACATCTTAACTTGTCAAAACGTCTTAACTAACGTAACTAGCTAATTAAACTGGCTGCCTAGTTAGCTATAGCTGATCAACACAAGTGTTCTGTTATGTATGTAGTGTTATGTGGATTACACTAAATGCGGAGAAAACGGTAACGGTTAGCTTCCTTAATAGCTATTGGCTAACTACTTACAATTTGGGAGTCGACATGTTTAGACACAACTTCATAGAATATTCATCAGCATAGTTCTCTGTTATACTAGCCGGCAGTTTGGGCACTTCTCGGACAGTATTCCCAGGGTAAAGTTAGTAACAGTGCTTCGTTTTGAACTTTGAACAGAGATATGTTAACCTTACAGCAAACGCATTAGGTTGGCTGGCTGGCTAGCTGACTTATACCAATGTTTGTAATTATCCTCTAAGAATATAGTCCGAATTTGTATTAATCTCGTGTTAAAGTTTCAGCAGCGTAATGTGGTCTAATCTCATCTGTTACTGGACCGCAGTGCTGAGACTATAGTTAGCGAGTTGGTATGCTATAGTTAGCAAAGTCAGTGTTGGAAGGGCGGGGCAGGACCTAAGCTAGCTAGTTATACCGTGCTTAAAAAGAAGCCTAGCAGCAACGTTTCATGTATGTCCTGTCTTAGCTGGCTATCTACTTGTTATTTAAACCTTCACCTCGCTGTAAACGTTAGCTGACTGTATAGCTAGCATAAAAGTAGCCGTCTGACATGTAATCTGGCGACTTCTACCGTCCAGTTTAGTCTGTTCCTGAAGCCTGTCCATTTACACTGCTTTAGTAAGCTAAGTTACGGTAGCTGTTCTGGGAAGCTCATGTGACTAGCTAGCTGATCTGAAATCGACATTCTTAACGTAGCTTAGTTGTTTAACTAACTAGCTACACAGTAAAGGTTTACAAAAGTTGCACCTAAAAACAGTTGAATAATTGAAAGAGAATCCAAACATTTAGCTGTACATTCTCAGATCCGGGTCAATCCCCTTTGTGGCCCCAGGCTATGGAAAAGTGGAGCCCTCTTAAATGAACATATTCTATATGCAGTTTGAAAACAAGGATAGCACAATATATTAGCCATTATAAATAACTAAATAGCACTTCTACACTAATTCTGATTCAACCTAAATAAATAAATCACGTATATAATGGAAATGTCCCAAATAGACATGAAGTCTGAGCAAAAATGTGGCATAGCAAACGGTTGCTAAAATAACAGTTGCTTGACCGTTATTATTCTAACTATATGATCTGATCAGTTTTGAGTTTTCTCTTGTTGCAGTTTTCATTTGCAGGCCCCACTTTCAAATATCCTTGGGCGAAGTAAATGCCAAAAAGTTATTCAGACTTGTTTGTTTTTTTAACCCATTGATGCAAGACCCACTGTGACTTATTGCAAGACCCTGACTATGGACTTAAATGAAGAACTTTCAATAACATTGTCTATTTTTAAAGCCTTTTTTTATCTGCGATAATAAAAAAAAGTTCTACATCTCATTGGTATTGTGGTGTGTGTGATGGGTGGGGTTAAAGAGAAGTGAAAGAACCCTTGTGCCTTAGAGGTTTCTGCTTTTGTTGACCATAAAAGCAGCAGCCTTAGGTGCTTTTGGGCACCAGAGGAAACGCACTGGAAAAGCCTTCAGTAGTGATGTGAAACGTTTTTCCATATTCATTTTACACCGAGTTTCCACCCATTGTGATGCTTCATTCTCTCCGCTGGTAGTAGTGTGTTAAAGAGATGAAGGCGAGTCATTGTTTGGCCTAGCCTGCCATTGGAGCACTCGCAGGCATTCAGTTCCATAGAGCTCCCATAACAGGTAGGACATTGTCTGGAATTTTAATATCATCGCATTGTGTACACAAACATAGTTCGTAGATGAAGTCATCTCCAACCGGTAATCCTAAACACATAGTTTATGGGATTGAGACATCTTGCAGTGGAACATTCCAAAAATTACCTAAAAATTTGCCCCCGTCTGTAGAGGATCAGAATGTTTTATGGAGATTGCTGCGGGTAACGGCTTGTGTCATTGTAAAGAAAATAACCAGTAGAGTCATTAACTGTGGGTTTAGACTGCTGCCACAGCTGCTCTGGCTATGGTGTTTGAAATCCGATGGCATATTTGTACACTGAGCTCCGTATAGTGAATGTACAAAAATGTTCTCACGAATGGCATTTGAAAGAATATGACTCTGCACAGCTGCACTGTGAACTCTCAGAAACCGGAGCTGGATTGCTTGAGGGATTGATGAGGTCATGGAGGGTCAGGGAACTTTGGTTGCTATGGTTATGTATCTCCACAGGAATCAAAGGGGAATTTCTCCATAAGGCCAAAAGTTAGACATCGCCTCATGAGATCCTGAGTTCCTGTTGTCACTTTACTGTTCACTTCAGAATTACATCATTTTTGTGATTTGTTTATTTGTGAGTAGTGACAGCCATTTGAGATCTGTTTTTCATATATCCAGATACATGGGATTAAATTGCAGATGTGAATCACATATGAGAAATGTGGTGTGGTAAGATAAGAATTTCATGTAGATATGATTTTTCTAATGTATACCATATCATGAAAATCTGTTGTAAATCATGCCAGTCTTTCTTGCTGATTTATTGCTCTATTCATTTGCATGCTTTAAATTATTATTTTTTTTTGTGGTAGTGAAGTTTAGCAGGGGAATGAGCGTACCTGAGACTGGGCTGCTTCTTAAAGCTGATCACAGAGGTTTCAGGGTGCGTTTACATGTTGATTTCCCTGGGGATTTGTACTGGGGATGGAGTGCTGAGAGGTAAGCAGTGATAACCTCAGTTCACTTCAGCTGACACAGGTGATATGTTTACAGGTTTCATAATTTGTTTATTTTACGTTGCCAACATTGCCTGCTAGCCAGAGGCCAGAATGCTCTTCTGCCATTCCCATTATGCCCCATCCATCTTTCATCATCTCATCTTTCTCCTGATGCCTCTCTTCTGTTCATATCTCATTCCCATCCTCATATTGCTTGCCTGCTAGGGTATTTACATTAAGCAGCAACTTGTGTTCAGATGACAATTGCACACTCGCATTGGGGCAAGCCAAAAAAGTTAGGCAAGGTATGGAAACTATTCAATGTAGGACAGAGGGCACATTTTCTTATGAGGTGGTTGAAGCTTCACGCACGAATGAGCCTGGTGTAGATGTCATAACTTTTACATATATATATATATATATATATGTGTGTGTGTGTGTGTATTTTGTTCTAATGTGTAAAGCAAATCCAGAATGTGGACTATCTTGATCACCACTGATAGTCTCAGTGTGAGTTTGTTTGAGCTTGATCACACGCTGCACTAATCATGCTTTTCCATGACTTTGCCCCTTATCAGAATGCCTTTGCCCTCAGGACTTTTAAGCAGTGCACACTATGATTGAGTGCTCTTTACGGGATGAATAGCAGTTTGCAGGATTTTTCTTTCTCTGACAGAGTCGTGTAGCAAGTTGAGCACTTCAGGCTTTTTCACGGGTGGGCTTTTCTGTTGCGTGTGTGTGTGTGTGTGTGTGTGTGTGTGTTGCACAGTAAAGTACAGATGTTGATGTTAACTAGGCTATTTGTTGTGCAAGAGATTGTGGCCTTAAAACGAGAAGCTGTTTTTGACATGGTGATTGTCAAATGCTCAGATTTTTTTCCCTCTTTAGTCTTCAGTGGGTTCACTTCGCTAAGGGGACTGTGTGCTTTGAGCTTAGAGTCAAATAATATGTATTTAACTTCTTCTTTTCAGCGTAGCGATCTTAAGTGAAACCTTTTCGTGGGTGAGAAAGGTGCATGTCATATGTCCCGTTGAGTACATTTTCTGTTCTTCTTGTAGGTTTTATAACTATTTTATTTCCTATTTTCTATGCAGCGCTGTTCTACATTGTCTTTTAAACTCCAGAACAAGCTAAACTTGATGTGGCTTTATCTGTAAAATGGTGGCTTTGCCCACCTGCCAGTGAGATGGCTAGACCACTAAGCTTCAACCACTCTGCCTGGCCCAGGCCACCCAGGTTAAACCATCCCACATGGCTTATCTTTTTTAAACCTGTAAGCTATGAGTTACTTAAAAATACATGCCACATTCTCCGATCTGAAGGGGGTCGAGCAGGTGTGGTGATGATGAGTGGCAGAAGCTCAGGATGATGGCTTCAGACGGAGGGGGGGATCCGAGGGAAGAGAGGAAACACTGTGAGTGAGGGATGAGCATGACAGAGGGGTCTCTGTGAGCAGCGTCTCACCGCAGGCCAGCCGCAGCGGAAGAGCGGGTGTGCATAGAGTTATAAAGCCTGTGTGTGTGTGTGTGTGTGTGGGGGGGGGTGGTTTAAAGTAAAACTCTGGCTGAGTTGGTCCATTAGTCATGAGTTTCATTAGGTTATACAGAGCTCTTGTGCGTCTTTTTAGAAAAGAGCACGCATGCACATACGAAGTGCTTTATGAATGACCCTGACCACATATTTGTGCGGTGTTGAAATGTTGCCTCGGAGATGACTGATATTGTGTGTGTGTGAACACCTTTGCTTTCGCTTGGTTTCAAAAGAATCTCTAGTCCAGATGAGGTGTGTGAGAGTGAGGTGGATGTGTGCCTGCGTGTGTTTGTGATGAGCGTGCTCTTATGTTTCCGTGTGTGTTCACGTATGTGTGTGTGTGTGTGTGTGTTTTCCATATTTCTGCCTTGTTTCCTTCCTCTGAATAAAGCTGACAGTGTGTGTTTGTGTATGTGGCCGTAGGCAAGGAGATGGGCTGAACTGTGCAAGGGTTACTTCTTTCCTGCTTTGTTTAGTGTCCGTTTGAGTCATCTGTCCTGAAGCAACAAGGCACTAGTTTGGTTAGGTGTGTGTCTGCGGGCGTGTGTGTCGGCGTGCGTGCGTGTGTGTGTGTCTGCGTGCGTGCGTGTCTGTGTGTCACTAAGTCATGCCTCTGAATCATGCTGTGGTGACTGTTGCTAAGTCTGCCAACACTGAACCAACTATATTATGGCTGTAGAGAAATCCCCCCCCCGATCAGCCTGTCCTACCTGGCTTTGTGTAACACTGCTTGAGTACTAAAATCATGGAAACTATGAGTTTCCCCACTGCTTGTCCGATAAGGTCCTGGGGAACAGTTGGCTCGCACCATGAACTCCGAGCTCTTGTTGTGCGGTGTTGTGGGTACATGTTGTGATGGTGCACTAGGGCCAATCAGCTTTGTAGAGGCAGGCTGGGTGGGGGGGGGGGGGGGGGGGGGGATTTTCATCACTTCCCATGGAAAAAATGTGGAAGAAAAACACCCAATGGAAGGAGATGGAGGGTTAACTAGTGCTGACGTTCAGACGACAGCTTGAATAAACGGGACAAGCAGAATTCTTCTTGTTCTTCATTCGTGTTTGTATTGCTGCTGAGATGCTTAATAACCCAGCGAAAATTGTAAAAAGCTACCCGAAGCGGGACGCTAGCTTAGCCGGCGGGAAGGGTGTAGAGGACTCTGCTCCTGTATGCGCTGCTAGCATGCAGGAGCCCAGGTACGGGTTAGCGCACTCGCACGTGTGGGCAGAACAGTAAAACGACCCTTCACATGGGCATGTTCTCGAGGTGTCCTGCAAACAGTTCTGCAGTCCCACCGTTCAGCCTGGATGGAAGTGAACCGGAACCATGAGAGCAAATGCTTCCTTTCTGTTTCAGGACACTGGGTTACTGGAGCTAGCAGCCATGTCCGGCACCTACAATGACTCTTTGACCGACGTCTCCAGTGACAGCTTCTGGGAGGTAGCGTAGGCACACACACACACACACACCTCAGTCCATCTTCTGTAAGAGCAACATCCAGATGACCGTCATCCCCCACTCGTGTGGCCCAGATCGGGAACTACAAGCGCAGCGTGAAGCGCGTGGATGATGGGAACAGGCTGTGCAATGACCTGATGAACTGCATCCACGAGCGTGCGCGCATCGAGAAGGCGTACGCTCAGCAGCTGACTGAATGGGCCAAGCGCTGGAGACAGCTCATGGATAAAGGTATGACCCGCGCATCAGGCACCGCCCATTACCTGTTGCCGTGGTTGTTTCCTGCTTTCGCAGGCGCTGTTCCAGACTGCTCAGCCATGTGATCCGTCTTTCTGTGCCGGTGACGTTGACCTCTGCATCGGCTGCATTGTTCCCGTGCTGCACAGTCCACAGTGAATGTTGCTGGATCAGACTTCTCTTGAATTTTCTTGTTTACATCTTTGCAGAGATAAGGAAGGGTGGGTGGGTGGGAGGGGGTAGATTTTTGGCAGCATAGCTGTGTTTTCCCTTCAGGCTTCCCTGGGTCGTCGTGCTGGGAAGAAGAGAACGGGGTCCCGCTGATGCGAGTGACGTAGCGCCACGCTGTGCTGTGCTGCAGGGCCCCAGTACGGGACATTGGAGCGGGCATGGTGCGCGCTGATGACCGAGGCCGAGAGGGTGAGTGACCTCCACATGGAGGTCAAGGCTGCGCTGATGGGTGAGGACTTCGAGAAGGTGAAGAACTGGCAGAAGGACGCCTACCACAAGCAGATGATCGGTGGCTTCAAGGAGACCAAGGAGGCCGAGGACTCCTTCCGAAAGGCTCAGAAGCCCTGGGCCAAGAAGCTCAAGGAGGTAACGGGCACAACCGGTCCACCTCCCCGCACACGGTCCACCTGTCCTCACACTGTCCACCTCACACGGTCCACAGCTCTGCCAGATAGCCCTTTCAGCTCATGAGCGATTACTGATTTTTGCTTCATCACTGTAGTTTTCAGTACCGAATAGTGGATGCTGCTTTTTTCCTCGCCTGTCTTAACACATGATTTTTAAGTCTGAGATCTGTTTTGACTCAGGAGTTCATTTCCCTTTAAATGAGTATGGCTGACATTGCTGTTTCTTGTTTGTCTAGTCCTTGTCTCCTTCTAGCCAGCTGCAAGGTTAGCCTAGTAAGAAGCTATCCCACACAACTGTGTCAACAAGCTATGTTGTGCAAAGGTCCTTTGACTTTGTCATTAGAGTAGAAAACGTTGTATGGTCTTCTGGCCATAAGAAAGCATTTGATATTGGGTCTTTCTGACCCTTCAAAGCTACACATAAATGAGCACACTCTTGAATTTGTGTTTTGGTGCAGTAATTTGAATTTCCTGTTTACACAAATCTGTTAATAGTACTACTTGTGACTTCCTGATGCCCTAAATCTTATCATGAAAGATATTTTCCCGATACATTATATTTATCTAAACCATGTACACCAAAATACATGCAAAGAGGAGAAACCTATTAATTTATTTAAAAAGGGCAATAATCCAGATATTGATATGGTGGGAAAACACTGTTTGTTTATAGGCTCTCCATCAGTGACGTTAAGACACATGTTCATGACGTCTTCAGAAAAGTGTGTCATGGTGTGAATTGCAGTAACGTTGTCGTATCATCGCCTACCCCTGCTCCCGCCGCTCCATCCCAGGCTGCGATGTGGGAACAGGTGGCTTTTCCGGGAAGCTTTAAAAATAGCGAGAAGCCACACCGGTGGTAATGAGCTCTGGGTTATTTATGGACTGAACGCAGCCTCGTTCTCCTGTTCCTCCAGGTGGACATGATGAAGAAGGCCTACCACGCCGCCTGCAAAGAGGAGAAGCTGGCCACCAGCAGAGAGAACAACAGCAAGATGGAGAACAGTGCCAACTCAGAGGCCCAGAAGAAGCTCCAGGACAAAGTGGAGAAGAGCCAGCAGGACGTGCAGAAGGTGTGTGGCAACGGAGATGTGGTGGAGCTGTTTTGGTGAACAGTCGAGAACGTTTGTGGGCTGTAGTTTATTAGGGTGTGTGTGTGTGTGTGTGTGTCTGACTGGGCATCAGACTAAGGAGCGCTATGAGAAGTCTCTGGAGGATCTGGATAAGGTGACTCCTCAGTACATGGAGAACATGGAGCAGGTGTTTGAGCAGTGGCAGCAGTTTGAGGAGAAGAGGCTGAGCTTCTTCAAAGAGCTCCTGATGGAGGTCAAACAGCACCTCGACCTGTCCACCAATCACAAGTAAGGAGGCCACATCCAGCTTTAGAGCATCACTGCCTAGCACTGGGGGAAACACTGATGGGAATTTGTCTCTCTGTGTTGAAAAGGTTTGCTTATATATACATGCATACACACCTACATGAAGAAGCAGCATGTGGTGTAGTAAGCTCTCGTATGGACTCCATAGGTTCCAGACAGTGTATCAGACACTGGAGGACACGATCCAGGCAGCAGATGCAGAGGAAGATCTGAAGTGGTTCCGCTCTAACCATGGTCCAGGCATGCCCATGAACTGGCCTCAGTTTGAGGTACCACACACATTTCTCCATTCGTGTAGGCTCACTTGTGTTGGGGCACAGACTGACAGAATCTACGCACTACATGTGCTGGATAATGGCTGACGTGAGAGGGAGTGAATGTTATATGTTGAAGTTAAATATACTTACTTTCATACTTTTGTGGAGCAGAAAGTTACACCAGCAGTCTGTAACACAGAGGTTTATTGTTCAGAGAAACTTTATCTTTCTGTATCGAGTGAGTTACTGCAAGAGAACCAGCTTGTCAAGTTTGTGTGTGTGTGTGTGTGTGTGTGTGTGTGTGTGTGTGTGTGTGTGTGTGATATAGACAGACAGACATTCTGAGCTAGAATCTGGTTATAACCGTGTACGCTGAATCTGTTTTTGTATATCATTCATTCCCTTCCTCTCACTCTCATTCACATTCTCTTTCCTTTTCAAGTACACGTTATCTTTTTTCTAATGGAGGAATTGGTCAGGTTAAAGTTATTGAACATGGTCAGTTGGTTGGGCTGCTTGTGTGAAAATTCCACAGCGGCTTCAGTTATAATTGTTAAAGTCCTTTGAACTCTGACTTGAAACCTTTCCCTTCCTGCCTGCAGCGATCAGTTCTTCACTGACCCAAGCAGACCATTAAAGCATTATGGATCTTTCAGAGGAAGCGTGTGCTTCTGTTTTTCGTGTTCCAGTTCAGCTTCTTGTTGGCGAAACGCCTGTGGAGTGGCGGCCATTTCTCTTGTAGTGCTGTTGTGTTGACCAAGTCCTCTGTCTGCCCACTCCCTCTCTGCATCCAGAAGGTGGACTTATCACGGGAAAGCTTCCGTAACAGGAGGTCCATTGTAGTGAGTTCTGCGGTTTGTGTGTGTGCAGTGCCGTGTGGTGTGTGTGTGCAGTTCGGTGTATTGCAGTGCCATGTGGTGTGCGGTTTTGGGTGTTTTGAAATCACTCCAAGGGTGAGGATTCTCAGAATTCAGAATCTGAGTATCAGTCATTCGGGGATTTAGCATGTGAGCTCCAGCTAGATCTTTTACTGTCAGTTTTTATGGTTGGACCGACAGAACATGCTCTTCAGTGAGATCTGTGCTCAGCTCCTGGTTTGGGGGAGGAGTGCCAAGTGGATTTTAGATGTAAAAGTTAAAAATGGCATGCAGGGGCAAGTGGCTCATTCCTGCTCGTTGTTGTGCACATTTTGCAGTGGTGCTGCAAGTTCAAATGCAACACGTTCTTACTATGTGTAGAGTCATGAGCTGCAGCCCCGCCCCCAAACGTGAAGCTCCTCCCTTTCCCACGAGGCTGCCCAAAAATAACCATGCCGTCTTCCATTGTTGCCCTGGTGCCGGTTCCCCACCCTTCGGACTGCCGGCCCGGCCCCTAAAGTTGGGCGGAGCTTGTGAAGCGTGAGGGTGTCCTTGGTGTGAGACCCTCCTGCTCGACCCACCGTCTCCGGCTCCGCTTTTGGTGAATGCGTGGTCCGAGACGCACGTGCCGTGTCGTCTGCGCTTGGGGGAGAAGTTTCTGATGTCGTCATCCGCTTCATGCTGTTGAGAAACTGGGCTTGCACGCGCTTGCCCGGCTTCTTCGAGACGCTTCTGGTTGCCCTAGAAACCAGTTTATGCAGTGTGGAATGTTCTTGCAATGCTTTTTGCTGTCAGCACCTGGGCAGTCATTCTGCTGAGGGGCTGTTCACATCTGTGTCATGCCTCACTCTTCACTGAGCTTTATCTTCACGCAGGCCTTGGTTTGGGGGGTGTGTGTGTGTGTGTGTGTGTGTGTGTGTGTGTGTGTGTGTGTGTGTGTGTGTGTGTGTGTGTGTGTGTGTGTGTGTGTGTGTGTGTGTGTGTGTGTGTGTGTGTGTGTGTGTGTGTGTGTGTGTGTGTGTGTTAGTGGTGGTGGGCCACAGTGCTGATGGAAGCAACGCAGGGCTCTTGCAAAACTCTTTTATTTCATAGGCACAGTGAGATTGTGTGCTAACGCGGCTGTACCAAGAGAGATGTAATCTAGGAAGTAAACATGGGTGGGTGTGTGAGATTGAACTGTTACAACTCCACCCACATATGCCACTGTAGAGTAGAATTACTTCTGCACAGGGCTAGGTGAAGTCAGAGGCAGGGTCAGCTGTTTAATCTGTGTGTGTGTGTGTGTGTGTGTGTGTGTGTGCGCGTGGGTTTTTCTAGGAATGGTCTGTAGACCTAAATCGGACACTGAGCCGGAGAGAGAAAAAGAAGCCAAGCGACGAAGTGACTCTTACAGGCATCAGTCAAACCAGCGAGCGAACGACCAAGACAGGCAACAGGTAACCCCTCCTGCCCCCTCCACGACTACTGCCCCTCCCAGACTGGACCAAAGAACACATACAAACGTAATGAGCTTAATGATCTGTGGTGATCTTTAATTGATAAGGATGACATCAGCCAGAGGAGCAGAGTCCACCAAGAGGTGAAGCTCGTTCCACTCTTATCAGGACGTGGGTGTCCAGTGTAGCCAGAGAAGGAATGTCGATGGTTTCCATCATTCCCGACATTTCAGTGAGGGGCCTCCATAAACGAAGGTGAAACCAGAACAGCTATCCGGAACCACTGGGATTAGTGGTGGGAAATCTTACCTGTGATCACAATGACCAGGTGAAACGGGCTGGTGCCCAGTGGGGGAAAACCCCCTCCCCCCTCTGTCCGCTCCATCATAATTTCCAGTGCCGCCGTTAATCATCGATTTGCAGAGGATTTGAACTCATGTTCAGCATTGTGGTATATTATTTATTTGATTTAAGCCTAATATATCGGTCAAGGGTAACGGCTTCCTCTTCCTCCAAGTACCTGAGTAGTTCGCTGCTGTTTAAATAGACGGCCTGGGCAGACACACCAAGTGACCGCGGTAGCGTGACGCAAGAGCGCTTGGCTAAGCTGGTGGTAGGACGCACGTTGGGTAAAGAAACGTTGAGTGCGTGTGGGGTGTTTTTCTCTGGTCAGCACTGGCTGTGTGCAAAGGGAGTAACCCGCAGGAATCTGGAGCTCGATGCTCCGCTGTATTTGTTCAGCCCGGGGATTACGCTGGGCCGCACCTCACATCAGCGTGAGGAGTGAGGAGTCCACCTTTGACCCAAGCGTTGGGAGTGGTAGGCAGTCTTGTGTGTTGGGGAGTGGTTGGTTGGCAGTGTTCGGAGTGGTAAGCTTGTCTTATCATGTCCCGTCAGCACTGACACTCTTCCACTCCGCTGCCTTCCTCTGTCTTGGCTTCACTGGTCCTTCTGTCTCAATATTAATGTCTTTGGACAGATGTCCACAGTTTCATGACGCTAAAATGTCTCGTTCAGTCATCCTGTCTGTTCTGTAATGCACACGTTATTGGTACCAGGTCTGAGTTATGATGTGTCACGGCTCATGTCGTGGTGTTTGTGATGACGAGATTGGTCACGAGGCGTCTGAGTGACACATTACTGATGCTCACTGATGTCATATTTAATCACTTTCTGTGTGATGTTGAATGATAATCACAATGTTGGAGTTTAAAAATTGTGTTGTCCTGTTTGTGATGCAGTAGCTCCTGTAGAAACAGTTTTATTGTGTGTTCATGTCCCTAATATCCACAGGGCTGTCAACCTGCTGTGTGTGTGTGTATCACAGTGCTGCCTTTTTTCATGTTATTAGCTTGACTGTGCCCACTAGCACAGAGCCAGTGGGCTTAAACCCATTTGATGACGATGGTGATGATGATGAAGAGGAGACTCCAGCAGAGCAGCCCAACAGCAGCCCAGACAATGTGAAAAAAGAGGAAGTTATTTCCAAAATGTTGGTGAACAGAAACCACCTGCTGTTGCCCTGCTGCAGTGCAACCTTCCCTCTCTCTCTCCTTCTCTCTCTCTCTCCCTCTCTCTCTTTCTCTCTCTCTCTCTCTCCCTCTCTCTTTCTCAGTTGGTCCTTTTTCTTTTCCTTTTTCTCCTTTTTGCATTCTTTTACCCCCTTTGGTTCTTTCTTTCAGGCGATTATTATTTCTTTTTCTCTGCATGGTTACATAGCGAGAATATCAGCGCCCCCACACACCCTGTGTCTCTCACATCTCTAAAACTGTTTCGTTCTGCAGAGCCACCCGGTCATGCGTGGAGCCATGTGGCTTCTCAGTCAGACCCCTTTTTAAAAACGGCACACACACAAACCCCCAGTTTATCGCATGCCCACTGAAGGAAGCCCTGCCTTTTGTAGGGCATTTAATTAATGCGCACCAAATTTTGTGGGGCAATTAATGCGCACCAAATTAGTTTTTTTTTTTGTTGTTCTGGCCTAGAAAATGTTTGGCATGAAGTGTCTCGTAACACAAGGTCTGACTGTGTAGCACAGCTTTTCTCTGTAGTTCTCCCGAGCTTGTGTTTCTCTTTGTGCCAAAAGGGGCTGGTGGTAATGCTGCCCCCTGCTGGTCGATTACGTTCACAGCCTGAGCTTTAAATGAAGCGGCCCCGTTCCTCTGTTCATCTTGTGTTTTTTGAGCCTCATCTCTTCAGTGGTGTTGATCTGGCTGCTGTCATCGGTAACGTTTATGCCAGTCCATAAAGCCGCCACGCTGTCATTTATGGAACGAGAGAGGAGACGGTGTTTGGGCTTGTGTGTGTCCCTCTGTGTTTTTACTTTGTCGGCTGCATCTAAGACTTCCCTTTTTCCTGCTTTTTTTTTTTTTTCTCCACCTGGCATGTTGGACGTCCAAATGTCTGTCTTGTACATGATTGTTTGCCACGTTCTGCAGCGCGCCTTGTTTTTGCTGCGCCCTTCACAGTGTGGAGAAGGCCCAGGATTCGTCGGATGAGGAGAGCGGGAACCCCTTCGCCGCGGACACCAACGGAAACGGCAATCCGTTTGGCGATGAGCCTTCGTCTCCTCCTGCGATCTCTGTACCTGTCCGGGCGCTGTATGACTACGAGGGCCAGGAGCAGGATGAGCTGAGCTTCAAAGCAGGTAGAGGAGAAAGGGCGTGGACATGTGGAGGGCACGCTACACCCCACACGCATCCACACACTTCATTACCAGCTACTGTAAATCCAACAAGAGACTGCAAACCCAAAACATGAGCAAAAGTTTCAAATAATAAATTCAAACACTGTACGTGGTGCATATATTAGAATGTCTCTCTCTCTCTATCTATCCATGCCTCTTAAACTCTCCCACTTCTCACTCTCTGGTGTGATCTCTGTCTAAAAGGTGACGAATTTATCAAAATTGGGGAGGAGGATGAGCAAGGATGGTGCAAAGGGCGTCTGAAAGATGGCCACGTGGGCCTCTACCCTGCCAACTACGTAGAGGACATTCAGTGACCAGAAAGATGAGGAAGACAGAAAGCCGGATGGGGAGAAGGAACAAGGGGAGGGACATTTTCAGTTGAGAGGATGCTGCTCACTATCGCACCCTTGTGGTGGAGGCTGGACCGGCCGCTACAGTATAGCGAATGAAGCTCTGCATTTTCACTTGTTTTCTTGTACACGCCACCTTTTTGTGCAAACCCTGGTACAGGTGCCACACCACGACCTTAACCCAAAAGGCTTTTAAAACAAAGACCGCAAATCTCAAGTCCGCACAATAAGGCAGTTTCTGGCTGGTGACTGCACGTTCAAATGTTAAATGCCACAATGAATATCCTCACAAGAATACTTATCTCTTTGTGGATGCCAGCAACACAGGCAGTTTTACTCGGTGTCACACAACACTTATTAAACAGTCAGTATACTTTTAGAGCTCAGTGTGATGACGGACCTCTGAAACATAATTCATGTCAAGTCTGAGAATGAGCCAGAAACATTTAGGGGACCTTGCATTAAAAAAAACAACTGCAATGCATTTTGATGGAGCAACAAAAAAGCCAAAAAGAGACTTTCAGTATCTCTGACTCAAAAGATTTAGGACACTGTTCTAAACAAAACATATGGCATATGTTTTGGAGAAATTCGGTCTTGCTCAAGGCCAAGGGCTCCAGCTTCGCCAATACAAAACATTGCTGGTGAATCTTCTACATGCCATAACGTATGGTTATTATCCTTATTGTAAACCTGTAAACAGGATTAGTATGACAATTAACTTATTGCCAAAACTTCATTTTCACAGTAGTGCATTATTCAGAACATTGGACCTCGTGTGCATGGAGATAAGATGGTGAGATGACCGGAGTTTACCGTCTACTGATACGTAGGAGATCGTCTGGGGGGGGTTATTTTCCAACCAGTCAAATACACAATTTTATTATTTTTACTGTGTGTGTCTGTCTCTGTGTGTATACACATGCTGTGTGGATTGGGGGGGGTGAGTGATTATTTTAGCTGCCACCCCCATTACTGAAATATACAGTACTAGGCCAGTTTCTGGTTATTTGTAGAGGGCCTCCTGCTGGAAGGATTTGTCATGGATTAGCTGAACTGTGGAGTAGTCACAAGTTATTTGCTGTTGTTCGCCTGTTCCTTGTAACAGTTCACTGGGCAGGAGTGTTCTTCACGTCTTTCATGAGGGCAGGTGTATTTCTTTTCCAAGTAGTCACTTGCTTTTGAGTTTGTGAAGTTTCCGTTCAAATGGTTTAATTGTTTGCTTTATTGGGGGACAGAAGGTTTTTCACTTGAAGCTCTCAGCTTTTTTCTAGCCTGCACTGGATGGTTTGCAGTATCCACATGGGAGAAAATTCAATTGTTTTTGTTGAATGACGGCATGGCCAAATGATGTCCTCTCATACACAATGTCTCTCCACAATTAAATTAATGGAAAGATGATATTTTTTTGCATGTACATGGCAATGAACTTGAGGAAAAAGCATTTAATTTAGTGTTTGAATTAGGTGATGGTAATCAAAGATATATTTTTAAATTGAGACTGTTAATTTATAAAATGCCAGACGTGCTTCAGTTCTTTTTGCCCATGGACAAATGCTGTGATTGAGAATCAGAATGTATATTAATTGAGCATTTAAGTGGCGTATGAATGTTATGAGGATATAGTTTTGTTACATTTGTATATATGAATTTTAGTTCAGATGTCATATTGAGTTATATAGGCACACATTTATCAGCATGTATTAGGTTGCACCTTTTATTCCTCTTTACAAAAAACCCTGATTGTAATCTCATCAGGACCTACTCACAAGGGCTGTGGGAATGAGATTACTAGCTTGTAAAGATATATTAACGCCCTCCTCCAAGGGCAAGAACAACAGTGATTGCAGGAGTTTTGCTGTGACTGATGAGAAGTGGCATCTTATCTTGTGGTTTTGTTACATAAATCAGCAGCTGTGCTTAGATGGTGCACTTTGTTAAATTTATCTATTTTTGCCACCGACAAATAAACCATTTTATTTGAAAACGTCTAACTGTAACGTGGTTGATTTCTCAATGTTTGGTAAGGTATCGCATACAACTCCCAGCAAACACTGGCGCACCCCCGCCCCTTCTCGTCCAATGAGGATAATACCAAAATCCCAAATGGTGACGCACAAAATTTGTTATGTTGAATACGGAAGTTAAAAGACCATCGATGGTAAAACTGACGGTTTAGTGCCTTCCCTCCGCTTCTGTTCGGAGAAGCGTCTTCAACAGGTGAAAAAGAAAATGACGGAGCCAACCAGGCAAGATATTTCTGCCATTTTCAAGCGTTTACGTTCAATTCCTACGAACAAGGTAAGTAGAGAAACGCCAGGGTGAGTGGTGGTGGTAGTTTAACATAAGGAAGTGAACAGAATGACACGTCGCACGTTGTTGTGTTTTTTTTTCCTTGCCTCGCTGTTAGAGGAACATATGGCAAGTTTTCCCCGGTCCGTTCTTTCCCTGGACGGCTCGTAGCGGTTCGGAGTTTGACAAAAAAGAAAGGAAATTAAAAGACTTGTTTCATTAATACAAATGTTTTGTACTCTTTTTCTTTACTTTCGCACGTCACACATTGCTCCCGACTATACTTGCATAAGCAAACACTTTTCATCCTTGGCACGCTAAATAGTCAAAAAAAATTTCTGCTTTTTGGGCTAAAAAAGCAGATTATACAAGCCCATCACCATATATAGGCTCACGTTTCTCGTTTTTATGTTTTCTGCGTCATGTATGAGCTACTAAGTCTCAAACTAGGATGTTTTCGTAAAGTTTTTGTTTTTTTCTTAGGTTGTGATCATTCATGCCAACGTTTAAACCGTGCTATAACTAAGATGATACCGGATTGGAAAAAAAGTTCGAGTACACAATGAAACAAAGAAGGAGGCGAGGTTTATTTCTTTATTCTATTTTTTATTTGCCCTCATAGGCGTGTTTTGACTGCTCAGCGAAGAACCCGAGCTGGGCCAGCATCACATATGGCGTGTTCCTATGTATTGACTGCTCGGGTACGCATCGATCACTGGGAGTACACCTCTCCTTTATCAGGTAAAACAAACTAACCTATTTACTTCCCTTGCGTCTTCGTGTTAATCCGTTTTTTTAACGGCGCACTTTTAAAAGCGAATCTGAGAAAAGAAAAATCACTACGACCGATGGACTCTTATTAACTAAAAATCTCCTTCACGTCAGTCGTTATAGAACTGATCTAGAACTTGGCTCTCAGCGTGCCTGTTTTTGTAGGCAGGGGCGTTGGAGACAGGTTTGGACTAAGGATGTAAGAGTTGGGGTATGAAAGAGGACTAACTGAAGGAAGCAAGGACTGTGAATAATGGCAATTAATAAATTACTTGTTGGGCAGATCAACTGAGCTGGACTTCAACTGGTCCTGGTATCAGCTGCGGTGCATGCAGGTCGGCGGCAATGCCAGTGCGGTGAGTCTTCTGCTACACTCAAAAGCTTTGTGTTATACCCTGTGAGCAACCAAGGTATGATTGGCCTTTAGGTTCTTAACTGTGCCAAATTATTATCATTTCAAATTCAAGTTATATACTTTGAAGTGTAAAGAAATTATTCACACTGGTAATTACAGCAGTTCTTCCTTTCCTAATTAGCAAATCCCAGGGAGATCTTTGACTTCCTGGACCTGAGCTGTAAATCTCTGTATACCTGTTACAGTCTTAGATGTTAAAATGTACAGGCATGGAGGGACTGGTGTAATAAATTGCATTTCCCAATTACTGGGGCATGTGGGTTCCTCAGTTTTTTTTAAACACACCAACTGGAGAGCATTATGACGTCAATGTTGAGCTGTCATCATCTTCCCACAGACTGCTTTCTTTAACCAGCACGGTGGTGCCGATGGTGCAGCCAACGTCAAATATAACAGCCGCAAAGCCCAGTTGTACAGGGAGAAGATCAAGAGTCTGGCCACCCACGCCACCAGGCACCATGGCACAGAGGTTGCACACACACACACACACACCTGTGTCACCAAACAGCACAACACGGAGGATACACACACACACACCCACATCACCAAACAGCACGGCACAAAGGTTTCACACTCACATACACCCATGCAGCATGACGTAGTTACATGTGCGCACACACAACACAACTACAGGAACCATCTTCATGCACGCTCAGATAAGCACATGATATAAATATGTACTTTGTGTATGATGTCAGATAAAGAATTTGAATTCTGACAATCTCTCACTCTCTCTGTCCTTAGCTGTGGCTAGACAGCCAGGCTCCTCTCTCACCTACGTCTCCTGGGGACAAGCAGGTAGACTTTTTCAGTCAACATACACAGGTGTGTATACAACCTTCAATTAGAAATATCGTAATTTTTTGCATGTTGTTGCATTGCCCATAATTAGTATTTTTTTTTCATCCTCTGGTGTGCCATTGTGGCTCTTAAAATGTAATGTGTAATGATCGTAAGTGCTCAGCATATTGGTTCCAGAGTCTCCTATGGGCTGGACTTTTCACCCACAAGGCTGTGGAGCAACTGCTTGTGGATCAGAGATTAAAGGAGAAGTAGAGATGGAGAGAGAGGAAGAGAGAGGGGCATAATCTGTGTTAATCCTGTCTATTTACTGTCCAGAATGAAGGAAGCGCTGTGCATCAAACACTTCCATCAGTGGAGGCAAACCTTCAAGACAACAATAACAATGGTATGATGAAACGGAGAGTACGACGAGCAACCTGTTGTGTCTGCGCGCGTGTCTAATAAACTGTCATAATTCTCATCTGCAGATAGAAACGAAGAGGGCCCCTCTGTGGAGCTCCTTAGTGTTTCTCCCAAGGCGGCTTTAGGTGAAGTTCCTTGCGTTGTTTAAATGCACCGTACGAAAGCCGTGTTAAGTGGATGTTTATGGTGCATGTTCATGGTGTATTAATGTCTCCTACAGAACCTTCTCTACTCAAAAAGAAGCCAGCAGCAGCCAAGAAGACTGTGAGTCTGGCGATCGTTGAGTACTGTGTGGAACGGGGTAACGTGGGTGGGGGGACTGAGAAAGGGCTTTGTTTTGCGTGCGTTTTAAGGTTTGTTTTCTGCTGAGCAGCTGGGCTCTAAAAAAGGAGGCCTGGGAGCCCAGAAGGTGAGCAGCCAGAGCTTCTCGGCGCAGGAGAAGCGAGCCCAGGCCGCCGACAAGCTCCTGCAGGAGACCGCCTCCGAGAAGGGCCCCAGGGCCGAGGAGCCGGCGTGAGTACCCACCTCCCTCCTCCGTGCGGGCCGCTCCGCTGCCGCTTTCCCTCCGCTGACCCCTGACCCTTCTCTCGTGTCTCCTCGGTGGGTGACCCGTCAGTGCGGCCTCTCTGCGGCTGGCCTACCAGGACCTGGAGCTGCAGAGGAAGAGGGACGAGGTGCGTCTGCAGAGGCTGGAGGGGCAGAAGAGGCAGCAGGCTGAGAGGCTGGGCATGGGCCTGCCCAGCAGGACGTGGGTGCAGTCTCTCAACACACAGATGCGCGTTTTGCATGTTTTATTTAGATTTTGTACTTGATATGGAAGAGTGTACTGTAAAGTACAGTAGAGTAACAGTCCAAAATGTACCCTGTCCATCAGGCTTGTTTCTTTCTGTTTTTGGAGTGTCTGACTGTACCTTTCCATCTGTCTGCCTGTCCTCCTTCCCGTCCTGCAGTGGAGTGTCCCACTCTGTCCTGGCGGACATGCAGACTATTCAACAGGAGGCACCCACTTTGGCTCAGTCCTCCTCTCGCTCCAGGAAGTACAGCGAGGATGAGGAAGAGGAAGAAGAACGATTTTCCTTCAGGTGAGCTCTTGTTTACTAGTCGGTCTCACGGTGCTGAATTGTTAGGTTGTAGACTAAGACTGGTTTGTATCACGATGGGGCAGATTTCAAAGCTGGGGTGGGATTTTTGAGAGAGCGGAAGCTGCCTATGTGTACTCCATATGAAGCCAAAATACATAAAATTAAACTTAACAGTGCCGTGCATATTTACTATTGTTTTTCTATAAAATGAATTATGCCACAACTTAAAAACAAAATGGACATGATTACTTGGCAATCACAGAAATGTGATTGACATGGAATGAAATCAACAGAGAATCATATTTCAGAAAGGCCTTTCACCCCACTTCAAAATAAAAGCAGAGCCTCTTGCATTTCCCTCTCCCTACACAATAAAATGGATACATTGAATTTCTAAAAGCCTACCTATTAAAGTTTCAAAATAAAATGGCATCGCTGAACAAAGGGGGAAACCCCAATCTTAACCCAGACTTGGCTGTACAATACATGCTGTGGACACATTTGAGATTTGCGTTATAGAGTTTCAAATGCTTTGTGTGCCCTGCCGCACAGAACCTCTTCTAGGCGTGCCGACAATGTGGCCCAGCCATCTGACCAGTTCTTCTCGCAGTGGACAGACGTCAAGAAGAAAGACAGCAAGAAAGCAGAACCTGACTTTTACTTAATCTCCAAGAGCTCTTCATCTGAAGAGAGGTTGGCTCCTTCCTCAGTCTGACCACTGCCGAGTCTGAAACTAACTACAGCGTCTTCAAACTCAGAAACATCCCTCTGTGTTTTGTTCCCATCACAGGAGCACAGCTAGGAGAAAAGCAGACCCGGGTCCTGTATACGTCTCTGATGATGCCCGGAAAAAGTTTGGCGATGCCAAAGCCATCTCTTCTGACATGTTCTTTGGTAAACAGGACAATTCTGAGGTAACTTGCTGTGTTGCTGCTTTGTCTGTGTACGTGAGAACTACAAACGTGTCATTCAAAGTGTCAATCACATTTTATGGCGAACAGTGTAAAAATGTCTACATTTTAGTGTTTACTGTCGTTTTCTACATTAAAAGTGCTATTTGTAAAGTCTGCCCTGAACAATGCGACATTAGAGTGCTGCTCTAGCAGCGTCTGCCTCCTGACCCCCACTTCTCCTGTATTGGGCAGTTTGAAACGAGGGCCCGTCTGGAACGCTTCTCTGGCAACTCCGCCATCAGCTCGGCCGATCTGTTCGAGGAGCAGAAGAAAAGGACGAGTGAGTGGATCTAGAGGGTTGCTTTTGCTTACTCAGGGAGAGTTTGTTGAAAAGGTTTTGTCTATATTGATATCCCCCCCCCTTCATTTTCGAAAAATGTTATGTCTACACTATGGAAGAGACAGGATTTTTAAGTAGTAGTCTTTGCGCTCACATGGTCCCTCGGCATTAGCCCTGAAAGTAAAGAGAATAAAAAGAATCAGCCCCTAGGGAAGAGTTCCTCAATGGTTCTAAAGCTTCTGTTTCCCAGGGAGACAGAATAGCTTTAGACTTGGCTCAAGTTTTCTAGGTTTCCCAAGGACTGCGCTGGGTTGGTTCTGAAGCACGGACCTGCGTGTCAGCTTGACCGCTGGAACGTTTGGGCTCACGGTGGTGTTTTCTCTCTGTTTCTTGCAGGCAGTTCCTACAGCCTGACCAACGTGCTGCCCAGTGCTCCTGACATGGCTCAGCTGAAGATAGGGGTGCGCTCCGTCGCCGGCAAGCTCTCCGTCATGGCCAGTGGAGTGGTGTCCTCCATCCAGGTCTGTTCGCACCAGATCACCCCTCGTCTGCATGTTCCTGTTGGTGGCGCCGGTTAACAAGATTCTCTTGGTGGTTTTGGAAGCTACGTATAGTCTTTAGATCTGGTTCATCTTGCCACTGACTCAGTGTGCGTTTGTGTGTTTCTTTTGCAGGATCGCTACAACACATGAGGGTTTCGAGTGTAGTGAAGGACCAGAGTAGCTTCATAACGCAGCATGAAGAAGAGATACCTAACTTCCCTACCTGCAGGTCACAACAGCATTACAGTGAAATATGATTCATATACAGTATGTAGCTTCATAGATTAGTGATGTAGATGGCCATTTTGTCTTGGAGCTTCATACACATCTCCGCTAGGGAGCTGACTGAAGGACAATCTTTGCTATGTTATTTGAAATCATTCTGTTATTGAGGGCACCTTCTGCTATTCAGCCATGGGGCAGGACTTTTTTGTGTGTGTGTGAAAATATTTTTTATGGATCATCTTTCTTTTCAACCTAATTGAAAGCACAAGGAATCTTGTGGGATTGAATGACTTTACTTTCTTAAGTGCCTTTATTTCTGGGGCGTAAATCTGCAGAGATTTCCATTCCTCTTTTTTTTTTTTTTTTTTTCATTCTTTCGTTGGGTTATATTTCCAGGGATACTGCAAACTTGTATGTGATTTAAATGACCGCTATAACAAATGTTTAAACATTTGATATGCTTTAAATGAATTAGTTAACATGTTATGTTTATATTAATATGTACATACATGTATGTTAGTGTAGTTTTCTTTTCCCTGTCTACAGAATCAAAAGAAAACCCAGTAAAGAGATTTCTTGCTGGCTGTTTATGGCAGAGAAACGCGTGCTTACACGTTTAGGAACAAGTAGGTAAATGATAATTAGGCGGAATAGGTGGCGATGTTAACAGCATTTTTTTTCGCCAGCGTTTACGGGAAGGATCACCTTTCGGCCCAGCGTTAAATGTATTGCGTTGTTGGGTTGTGGGTAGAAGGGTTTTTTGCGTGGACTTAAGTACACGGAAATGGAAGTCATGACGAAAAATGTCAACTGTCCCTTGTAATGTCGCTCTTCAACCAGGGGGACATTTTTTGTTTATATTTGTAGGTTCAGCCATTTGCAAGGGCAGCTTTTGCTTGATCATACTGTATACACTACAAATTGTTTATAGTGTGTTCCATAGTCAGCTGCACATTGTGTAAACTTTATGCTGAGTATATTGATAGAGTTTAAATACAATGAAGACTGTTTAGAAGAATGTTTAACATACCAGTAATTTCTTCTGAGAAGAAAAACTGAAACATCCTAGTTAAAGTCCTATGCTTAATTTTTTAGCATCTGCATATGTCCGATGCGCACTCAAACGTTGGCAAAAGGGAAGGGTCGGGTGGTGGTGAGAATATATTGGTGTAAACCGCGTGAGGTGAACGCTAAGATTAAATAAAGGTTGAATTCGTGTGAAAAGTCTCCGTTTTGTTGTACATTGTGTTGGCCTTGTCAGATGAGGAGGGGGAGGACATTACGTCCACGGGATACGTGGACGGTGGTGTTGAAATGTCTGACCCGTTACCTGTAAAGTTTTTAGGGATATCTATTTTTTTTAATTCAGGAAAATATAAAGGTGCCAGCGAAGTCTTGCCACTTTCAGACGAAAACTGGGCGTCGTAGGTGGTCAAACTAAGAAGGCAGGCCGGACTCGGCAGCTGTGAGAGGTTGCTACGTGGCTGGCGTCTCTACGCGAAAAAAATCCCAGGAAGTAGTAGAACATAAAGCGGATTTGTTGGAATGATCATGACCACCGTAATCCCATTTATCTGACACTGCACGTTTAATTCTGCATGTTAAAAATCTGAAGCCGCAGTTGTCGCAGAGAAGGAAAACAGCTTGAGGTGCTAAAGGATTGCCGCACGCTGCGGAGATTTGCGCAGAGCAAGAGAGAAACTCTTGAGTACGTTACCAACATGCCGAGCAATGAAGTAAAGCAGAGAAAAGGGAAAGCGGGCGTACCACCGAACGGAGACGCGACCACCGACACAAAGCGATGTTTCAGAGATGAAGTCAAGAAAGACGGAGTAAACCCGTCGGAGCAAAATAATTTGGGTACTGGAAAAAGTTGCGTTCGCTCTTCATCTTCGTTAGATCTCAAAACGATAGTGAGCTTTCTGTCTTTGAGTGCATGCTTCGTGCTGGCATGGTAAGTCCCCCGTCCGTCCCCCCAAATATGTTTTTATGCCAAAACAAGTTGCAAACGTGATCTAAGTTTCTGTTTTGCAGGGTTGTTCTTCAGCAGCATGCAAGATTTATCGAGGTTGAAGAAAAATACAAATATTTATACGAAAAGGCGGCCGATCTCCTGGTACTAGAAGAAAAAGTGAGCGCTGTTTCCAAAAAGGTTGGTATCAATGTTCCTGGATTGTGCTTTCACCTGGGTTATGTTTAGTAGAACAGTAAAGGAGTCCACGAGCAAGCTTCTAATGCATAACGTATCCGAAATTTTGAACAATCTTTACAATCCTGTAAAATGTGGTTGACCCTATCAAACTACTACGCTACGGATTTTATTCCAGTCCCAATATATAGTCGATTTTTTCAGAGTCTTATCAATACAAAAGCAGGGTTAGAATATGAGGTTAGAAGTGAACTCCTCAGGACTGTCAAAGTTGGAGGTTGGCCATCTGACCTGGACAGAAATTGGCTATTACAAAAAGAAAAGACAGTAAACTGCCTCTGTTCAAGGACTGAAGACGGTTTCCAAGGTACCCAACTCAGTTGCTGCATACTCGGCTTCGGTTTTTGAAACAAAACAGTAAAATTATATGATGTCAAAAATACACAAGAATATGTAATGTTATTATTCAATACCATAAGGAGTAAGGTTTGGTTCAGATGTGGCGTTTCAGATGCGCTGAGCAGTGTGAATGTGAATATGAGAGAGACAGCAGCACTTCAGCCACAACAGCCTGTCTTCTGTTGTGGATGCAGCTGGAAGCTTCCGAAGACCATCTGAAGGGGGCGCTCTCCACCAGCACTCTGCTTCCAAGACTCGAACACGACGTTGCATCCCTCTACAGCGTCATCACGTCAATACAGGAGGACCAACACGCTTCTTCCCACCAGCTTCGAAGCGCGAACAAACATTTTCTGAACGTGACAGAGACGTGGCAGGGCAGCCTGGCCTCCGTGACCGACGGCCTGGCGGCACTGAGGGCCGAGTCGCGTTCGGCCCACGGGCGCGTGACGGAGAGCGTGAACGAGGCGGAGAGCCGCCTGCGCGCCCTCGCCGAGCGTCTGGAGGAGCTGGAGGACAGCACGAGGAGGAACGCCCGCGCGCTGGAGCGCACCGAGGACGAGGACGCCCGCCGCGTCCAGGAGCAGGTGCACTGGAACACGGGCCGGGTGGCGAGGCTCGGCGAGCAGCTCTCCTTCCTCTCCCGGCACCACGCCGAGCTCCAGGAGAAGCTGGACGAGACAGCGCCGAGGGCCCAGGAGTGCGCCGCCCACCTGCCCGCCGTGGAGGAGGCGGTCAGGTCCATCCTGAGGCTGGGTGCCGACCTGAGCTCCATCCAGGAGAGGATGGAGGAGCTCACGCTACAGGTGCTGGGGACCGAGGACAGCATGCTGAAGGCACTTGGCCAGATCCTGGAGCTCAGACAGACCCTGGATCAGCTGCAGGCGGCAGACCTGAAGGAGGAGCACGGCGAACTCGCGCCCGGCCTGGAGGCAGCGGAAGACTCCGAGACTCCTGGAGACTCGGAAAATAATCATATTGAAGGTCTAGAGGCTGAACGTATTAGGCAATTTTATCATAGTTTAGAGGAGAATGGGTTTCCGGAACCTGACCTGACGCCCTGACCAATGCACTCATTACTAACTTACTTCAAGGGTCCTGCAACATGGTTGTCTCCATTGCCTCATGGTAGGGGCTGTACGCTGTATTTTTTTTGCTAACCATTATTAGCAGTACTGATCTTTTTGCTCATCCCAATCAATCAGATGTTCCAGATGAATGTAAACTGGTTTGGTCAAAGTAATATAGACTAGCCTTTAAGCACGGGTGCTTTGTCATACTGCAAGATCTACTGCAGTTGGTGTGTGTATGCAGCACAATCACAATGTGGTATTTTTGCCTATTTTGTGCAGCCTTACAGCCTTGGAGCGCAAGCATTAGCAGGCCCACTACAGTGAGTGTTTATATTTGTATGGCACTGCAGAACCTCACTGATATACTGTCTATTATGAATGTAGCAGAGAACTGCAGTCTTTAGGTATAAAATAGGCTACAACATTGAACGTGTTTTTTAATATTTAATTTTGGGTACTCGATATCACTTGTTTTCTCATTTATGGAAAAAAAATAAATGATAGGCATTAGGGTATGGTTTTTTGTACGGAATGTTTTTGACTGTATTTTTTGTGTGTGTGGACCTGCAGAATGTGACATGAATCAGCATTTGATGTTCTTGTTATGGGTCTAACAAATTGAGAAATATCCTGTATAGGTCATGGTATGGTCAAAAAAGGATCTCAGTCTAAAATAAGGCAACATTTAAACATTTTATTATAAGTTCAGGTTCAAAATAGAGCATAAAGAAGTAAGGAAAAGTATTAAAGTATTAGTCCACAGTCCAGTATACTGCATTTCCAGTATACTGCCATGCCTGTGGCATATAGGTTATTACTGATCAGGTATAGGTGATGTTTCTGAACAAACTTTGCAAGGCAGGAGAATGTGTAAGTTGTGTGTGAACTGCTTGATGAAACCGTCTTCTTGAAAAGATGTAAAGGAAACTTCATTAAGCCATGATTCCCACTTTGCCTGATGGTGCTTTTGCTTCAGTTGCACAAGCTTTCAAAAATCTACACGATCCAGTTTCCTTGCAACTCAAATAGCTAATTTTAATAAAAATAAGTTTACTCAAGTGTTTGAAAACAATAGATATAATGTCTGCATTATACTTGTATAATACTGTGTGTAGAAATAATCACAAATTTACCTCATATTTCCCATCCATAAAATTTATATTAGTTTTTAGTGCAGTTGACCTCAGTCTGTGCCCTTGGAAGTCAAACACCTCATGTGTCTCCCTGCTCTAGTATAGCTGTTCTATGAAAGTGTTGTACTATTCTAGATAGTCTCAGTGAATAATGTTGCATTGGCAGCTACTGATGTGCGTGTTCCCAAGTTATGGCAGTATATCTACACCAGTGAACATAATGGAAAATGATTGTTTTGAGTTTTGTGGTGTACAATAGAAAGAGCTTCCTATACGGAGCTTAGTTGAGATCTCTGTACTAACAACATACTAAGGAAAACTTACAGCCTTTCATGAGTTAATCCAGACGTGTAGAAAAGAGAAAGACCTTTGACATTGACACTGTGTCTCCAGCAGTGTGATTTGACAGCAGTTTTAATCCGTAAACCACATGCACTTATGTCAGAGATGAATGTCCAAAATGGCTGCCGGAATTGGCCGAGCCTACAAAGCGAAACGCTCGCTCACTCTGTCTACGTGTCTCCTCCCTCGGCTGTAGTGTGAGGACGCCCAGGTGGTGCTTGGGAACCAGGAAGTGCGCTCGTCCCCGTCTCGTCTGAGCGGCCTGGAGCAGGAGGTGGCCCGGCTGAGGGAGTGGACGTCCGGCGCCTCCGAGAGACGGCGGCAGCAGCAGGAGAGGCTCTCCGACCTGACGCGTGCCGTGGAACGCATCGAGAACCGCACCGCCTCCATCTCCGCCGACGTGGCGTCGAAGGTGGCCGCGGTCCGGACGGACGTGAGGCGCATGGCGGGGTTGGAGGACGAGGTGGGCGGCCTCCTCGCGCAGGCAGCCGCGCTGGAGGAGAAGCTGGCGCAGGCCGAGCGGCTTATGGTGAAGCGCGTGGCCGAGCTCCTGGCCTCCAGCATCGACCGCATCTCCAGTCTGAAGAGCTCCGCGGAGAAGAACGCGCGGGACCTGGAACGGCTGCGAGGACGCGTGCCGGAGCTGGCCGCCGCGGACAAGGACCTCTTCAACCGCATCCTGGCCGTGGAGAGCGGCCGGGCCAAGCTGGTACGGACGGTGACGTTTGCGAGTGACCTCCGACCCAAAGTGTTCACACTCAGGCGGGACTTTGGCATGCTGGAGCCTCAGCTGGCCGACCTGACCCTGAGGATCGGCCAGCTGGCGGAGGAGGTCACGAAAAGGGAGGAAGACGTAGTGCAGATGAAGGAGAGTTTGGCTAACTTCATGGGTCTGCGGGCAAACCTTAAGCAGACTGAGGAGGAGCTGACGGTGAAACCAGCGTCTAGTGATACACCAGAATGATCCCAGTCAAACCCTCACTCAGACAGATTAGGGCAGGATTTTTTTTAATTATTTTAAATTATAATTTAAACATTTTTTACATTGATATATTTAAGATGTTTAAGAATAAGAAAATAGAAATGTGTTTTTAACAGCAGCCTGTTGTAGAGGTTTAACAGGAATGATAATGTTCTTAAATATGTCCCCTAGTTAAAAATGTGAAGCTTTACATAATTGTAAGCAGACGTAAGGATATACAGATGTGAAATTAACCATGATGCTTACCGCCAACATTCTCAGTCAAGACAAATGTCTTGTGTGTGTTGCCTTGTTCAAAACCGTGACTTCCATTAACTCTTAACTGTATAATAAATTGAGTCTTACAAAAGGAAATTGTTGGAGGAGAGGGGGTGTTGCGTCTGGAGGTCTGCTGTGTATTGGCGCTCATCAGCCAATCAAAAGGCAACATCGTATATATGTGAAGCTTTGATCCATTGAGAAGTGACTTAACCTTCTAGTTGTCTGTCATCACTTTGAAATGTCACACATTTTTCTGTGACACTTTGAAAGCTGTCCATAAATGGTTGGTTAAACTGGTTCTTTAAGATTTTATTGAAACTGCAAAACGCTCAAATCAAATGCGATTTTCAGGCTTCTTACTCTGCCAATATAGTATTTTATATGGTGTCCATTGAAAAATTAAAAATATGAATACAAGTTTAATTCTGTTTGTCTCAACATTGTTTCTATACATAACAGTGTGGGTTTCGGGTTGCATAAGACATTCACAATATATTAATGTTTTAAATATTTTATTGGAAAGAACAGCAATCATGACACATTCAAAACGTGGGTCGGGTTTGTAGGACAACCTGGATTAATAAAGTAAACGCAGGTGAAAAAACGAAAAAAAGTGCAGGCAGCGTATCTCTCAAATTCACAGACTCTCAGTCCACCTGTCTCTGCTTTAAAACATCTTACCTCATCCTTTGCAGGATGACAATACACAAGCCTTGAATTACTGCCTCTCCTCTCCCTCAAGTGCCTCGACCTCAGCTGTCTCCTCCTCTATTACTGCCTCGTCCTCAACGGCCTCCTCTGTTGGCAACTCTTCCTCTGCCTCTTCTTCCTGTATTGTCTCCTCATTCTCGACGGCATTCTCCTCCTCTGCGGTGTTCTCCGCTTCCTCCTGCAACTCCGGCTCTGCTTCCGGGACAGCCAGCCTCTGCTCGATGGCTTCCAGCCTGCCGTTAGTGTCCTCCAGAGTGGCCACGCTGGCCTGAAGCTCCACCAGGCTACTCCTCAGACCCTCCAGCTCCTCCTTCAGCGCCTGTTTCGCCTTCTCAGCGGCCTGACCATGGGCAGCGAGGGCGCTCTCGTGAGAGTCATGTTTGGAGAGCAGGGCCTCGAGTCTGCTTGCCTGTTCTGCAGCAGAGGACACCTGGTCTTTTGTGTCATCCTCTAAAGCCCTGAGCCTGACCTCAATGTCGTCTCCCCTCTTCTCAGCCTTGGACAGCTCTCCTCTCAGCTCCACCTGTAAGCTCTGGAGGTTCTCGCTGGCCTGAACATGCCCATCCTGGAGGCTCTGGACCCGGTCAGACATGGCCTGCACGCTGACTTGGGCTGCAGATACCTCCTGTCTCAACTGCTGAGCAGTGCTCTGGACCAGAGATCTCACTTCCTCTATCTCTTCAGACAAGGACGCCACCTCCTTGTTCCTGGTCTGCAGCTCCGTGCTCACCGATGTGATCTGCTCCCTGAGCACACCGATGTTGCCCTCTGCCACCTCACTGGCGGTGTGGAGGTCAGCCACCGCCGTGGTGATGGATACGAGTTCGTGTTTAAGGAGACCGGGTTCGCTGTGCTCCTCCATCTTGGCTCGGAGTTCGCCCAGCTGGGCCTGCGCCTCGCCCTGCGCCTCGGCGAACTCCGCCACGCTATCGCCGATGGAGCGGCTCAGCTCCGCCAGGCGCTCCTCCAGGGTCTGCTCCAGCGAGGAGAAATCGTGCTCCCGCGCCTCCTTCACTTCACGGATGCCCTCCGAGAGGTCGCGGAGGATTTCATTTTGGAGCTTCTGGAGCACCTCTTCGACGCGACGCGTCTCCACCTCCCCCTTCCGCAAAGCCCGGTTGGTATCTTCCAGGTCGGCCTGGGCACGGACCATCGCAGCCTCCAGTCTCCCCACGTTAGAGCTCATATCTTTCACCTGGACCAGGGAGGAGGCCGTTAGACAGTCTTCATCTTCTCTACATCACTGAAACAATGTGTCAACACAGCATGCATACCTGTGCTGCATAGCCAACTGGGGCAAGCATACAGAAACTGGTCTAATTAATTTCCTGTTTATGTTTTTGGTAACCAATTTGATGAATGTTTATAGCGACATATTATTATATAATATTGAGATGCTACTGAACAGCAGTGCCAATGGGTGGAGGTTCAAATCTCTAATCCAGTGTAAACTGGCTTGAGACATATCCATGGACCAGAGTAAGTTGAACTGCGAATGACCATAGCCATATAATGTCTTAAGTCCCTTAAAAATCGCAGTTATAAAAATACATGTGTACCTTATTCAACAATGTACCATGTACCTGGACATAACATGACTGCCAACTCGCCACGGACCGAAGGTGTTTTCTCACTGCAAGTTTCTTCTGTTTAATGTTCATTCTTTCATATGCATGGTGTATAACCCAAGTAAATGTAACTAAATGATTCAGACTAGTTAAAGGAGTATCCTACCTGTTGAAGTGCACGTTCCACTTTCTGGAGCACTTCGGCGTTCTTCTGTATCGATTCTTCATTTCGTAAACTGATTTGGTTGACCTCTTTTAGCACGCGCTGGACATAAAAAGATGCGAAACCCGCTCCAGCGATTAAACCTAAATAACAAAATGCGGATAGAAACTTAGAAAACTTCCCTGATCCGGACCTAGAGCTCGAAACTGTTGTGTTGTCCGGTTTGCTGACTTTGGGGCTCTTCTTTGCCACGTCATCTTGATGGTTTGGAAGGGTTTTCTCGCTCGAGTTAGTATTCTTATTCCTATTTTTCGTAGGCATGTCTGTACCGATTCCTCGCAAACACAGCAGTGTTACGGGCTTTGTTAAAACCAGACTTGTTTGAAGATGCGGCAGAAATTCAGCGTATCACGGAGCGTGTCGTGTCCGCTAGCGGACTCGTGTCATGGTATGTAAAGAAGGGGCGTCCCTATGAACCTCTAAACCACGGGGAAGCAAGAATGATGGCTCAGATTAACTGCGGCAAGCACAATTAATAAATACACTATTTCCTGCTTTAACATATGACACGTCTACTGTAGGCTGAACCCAACCACTAGTTAAATATGAGGAAGATCTCATTTCAGAGTGAAGTCTTCCTCCAAGTTAAAGATTAAGTGGATTTGCATCATAGGTTAAGTTGGTCCTAAAGATGCCGCACAGACGTGAGCTGTAACCAGGATAATTCTATTCTCATAAACACGTAGGTTATTCATTTGTTTTTAGTCGAGAAACTGCCACATATTTCAAATACATAAACATAGATGAATTAAGATGCCTTATATTTTTATTCTGCTATAATGTATTGGTTTTTACGTTCATGTTTTGTTTCTTGGTTTCTGACTGCACATTTGTGTGACGCTTGCACGCCTCCATTTCACTACGCGTTATAATTGATCTAATTACATGAACCTCACAAAAAGACGAAAAATTACTCAGTTAGGCTCACAGTCTTCAGTGAAATCTCGCCTGATTAACGCTGCCACGTACTACAAATTACACGAAACGCATTTTTTTTGTAACCTCATATTGGGGAAAAAAACTTTTTGTGTGTCGGTTTCTCGGTTAAATAGGCTACGTTTCCTCGTGCGCCCCACCCGTCCGACGTGGCAAATCAAAGCGCACCCACATTGCCGGAGGAAGTGTTCTGTTGGAATGTTTACATGACGTTTACAGGGCATAAGTTGTGCTTAAAAAATAAATTGGAGGTTTTGTAGTGAAAACAACACCGTTTACATTTACAGTCCTTTAGGACTCTTTATTAAATACTACTGAATTCTGCCTTATTTAAAATTAACTGTATTCCTTTTTATATGCACTTTTATGAAAGCCATGAATACTTAAATAAAACACACATTCCCAAGTGAAGTATAGATACTTTCATATATACAGATAGTCATACACAGAGCAATGGAAATCATGTCATATACATATGAAATAGTTGTATGTGTATTAAGTGCATGAACATTTATAAAAGACACATCAATGCATCGCTGAAACATTTCAAAAGGCCTATATAGAAAAAAAGTATATACTATATAGATGTACGTTGGTTGATAAGACATTGGACACAACTGGACTGCCCTGTGTGTGTGTGTGTGTGTGTGTGTGTCTCCATACCGTGACAATCACGAATAAGATCAGACAAGCAGTGACAGGAGCAATATCTTAATGTGGACTCTCAAAAATACGAGTGTATGGATCTGAAATTGGAGTGTGCATAGCAAATTGCTGTATATATTGCTGCAAGAAGCTGAAGGAAAATGTCTCAAAGGTCAAGATTAATTTGTGAAAAAAAGTTTAAACCTGTGGCTGTCTCCTTCACTGGAGGTGGAGACTCAGGATGATGCTGTGACCTTGGTGCTTCAAGAAAGCTAAGATGGTTCATGTAAAGAGGAATGTAAAGATGCAAACAACCTCTTCAAACAGACTGGTCTGCAACCACACACCCAATACTGGACTGTGAAGGATAGAGGGGATGCTAACAATTGTTCAGTGGTCAATGCACATTTGAACGCGTATTTATTTTAGCAGACTCTTTATTCCAAAGCAACTTACAGAAGTGTTGGAGTGATATTTGTTTTCCAGTGGAAGTGTCTTGACCTTAAACAAACCTTTACTTCTCTTATGAACATTACATATGATATTCAGCTCTTCAGTTACCAGGTCACTTTATCAAGAAAAAAGTTGCCCTTTTTACAGTGAAGTTATGGACTTTCAACCACAAATTTGACCATTTGATGTACTGTTTTATTATTGCAGGGACAATGATAAATAATGAACTCGTTGAGAATAATGAGTTGCGCAACAGATGACAACAGATTTGTGTGTACAGCAGAGATGGGCACTCACTCGAGTAGAAGTCGCACTTACGTCGCCTAGAAAAATGGCAAAGCTGTTAAGACCATTTGAATACACATACCACCCACACATGCAAACGAATATTCTCCCAGCTGTTTCAATATAAATTATATAAATAATAATAATATAACATAAATTATTATTAGTTTTCAAGCAGGTTTTATTTGTTTTCTCATCTTTTTGTTTGTTACAAAACTACTAATAACACAAACATTCCGCCAGATGGCAGAATGCGCGTATGTCTTTTGTTTTGCAACTCACGCTGAACGTAAAGAAGAAGAAGGTTTCCCGCCAGTTGGAAATTACGAAGTATTTCGAATATGGCGTTGTCTAGAAATGGCAGCACAAAACATTTAGGCGACGAGCAGATGTTTAATAGGTGGGTTTTTGACTTGTATGTCTGTCAAGCTTTAGATGCCTTCCGAAATGAAGATTACGACAGCTTCGTTCAGTTCAGGAACGTTATCGAAGGTACGTAAGATGATTAACTACATTGCTCTGGCTAGTTCGCTGACTACACGGCTAAGTAACCTTGGGTACCTTGTTTGGGTAAACAGCCTCACGGCGGTAGATGGCTGTGTGAAGTTAGTGTGACTGGTATACAATCCCGGCTAGTTACCCAACGCTACCTTACGAATGTTTGGGACTTTCCGTCTTTGTAACAAATTAGGTATTTAGCAAGTTAACTTATTTAGCAAGTTAAGCTAACCTGGGTAAGTTAGATAACTAACCTAGCATACTTAACAAAAAACATTAGTTAGCTAAATAGTTAGTTAAGACTAGCTAGCTACAAATGTTCTGGATTTCCACTCCCTAGACTACGATTGGTTTTATATCAAAGTAATTACTAAATAGCCGTAGAGTTAGCGGTAACCTAAAGTAGTAAAACACTTGGGGTCTGTCAAACGTTGTTATAGTGGATGGCCTCTGTTGTTATTTTTTAGTCTAACGTCAGCATCACTGACGCGCATTAAGTTCCCTGCTTTATGTTTCAGCGCTGGTGGACAGGCCAATCGATGGGCACAGAGAAGTGACTATAAAACTACGTTTCATGCAGTTTCTATCCCGGATAAACGATGGGGACAAACTTTGTGAGTTAATGAAGTTCGGATGATGATTGGAGCACGTTTTTATTTTAGTCAAAGGAAGTACAGATTGGTCATTGCTTGATATGTTTTGTTTGCAGACAGTACGTTTCAGGAGCCTTTAACACCCCTAGAATCAGCTCTAACCATACTAGAATATATATGTGTAGAAGTCAGTGTTTCTCAAAAAGACATGGAGAAAATAAAGACTTCTGTCAAAGAAATGGTGAGTTTGTTTCTTCATCACTTGTCACTGGGTGTGTTGCTATTAGGAAATATTTGCCTGATCACAGAGTTTGAGGTGACCCTGATCTGTAGTTTTTACATTTGTTCCTATGTGTACATATGCTGGGCTGAAACAAATGTCACTCAGGCCTGGTTTTCACTAGTGTAGAATGGAGCTGTTTTTTTTTTTTATTTTTGATATTGCATAAAAAAAAGTAACATGGCTGTTTGTATTGCAGCTTATTACTGTTTGCATCAAGAATAATAAGAGTGACAAGGCCAAAGAGATGCTACATAAGTACTTTCCAAAAGAAAATGATTCAACGGGCAAGGTACTATGTAATCTGTGATCTACTATTATATTCTGGGCAGACTAAGTGTAACAATCCCTGTGCTAAATACGACTATATTGTAAACAAACTTAAAATACAAGGATATACAATCCTGTATAGAAATAGATATTGCGAGCCTTTTTTTCTCTTTCTTTTTTTTTAATGCAAGTTTGCTAGCTTTAATTTTAAAAAAGTTGGACAAGTCTTGCTTTGTTGATTACTGATCGATTTTCTTGTTTAGAACATGTATTTTAAAATAATCTGATGGTAGATGGTGTACAGATGTTCATTTCGTTCAGTACAGCTAAGTTAGCATGGAATATGTCTTCTAACATGGGGGTCAGCACATGGGACATTTGTCATACAAACAGTTGGCTGTGATATGAATTTGATGTATTTTGTTTACCTGTTCAGTGAGGTGCAGTTTCATCTTTCATATATAATGGCTAGTCATCTAATTTGGACTTTTCTTCTTCCTGTTCCCTAGAATAAACTGTTTGTGAGTCTCCTTGAGCAGAGCTGCCGCTGCCAGGCCATGGGGAGCACACGGCCTCCACTGAGATCTTACGCTGACTTCAAACAGGAGATGATGGACTTTATCGACAGAACCTGCCGTTTTCCAGAGCCTTTCCTAATCAAGGTCTGACTTCACAAGAACCAGTACCCCGCCGTATAGTGGTTGACGGCGCCGGGTTACGGGACCACTGAATAATCCCGCATAGTTCTAGCGTTTAACATGCCTGGTTGATTTTGGCTGTGTTTTGTTAAAGATGGTGAGGCTCTCAAAACAACGGCGGCCTATTGACGACGGGACTGTCCCAAGCCCTCGTCCCGCCAGGGCTTCAGCAGGGCGGTCATCTGTGCAGGACGGAGGCGTCCGAGACCCTGGACCGTCCAGTACGCAGACAGCCGCAGAACATTTATGTCCTTTGAACTCGGGAAAGGACACGCCAGCCATAAATCGGTCAGTTCGCGCCCTGTATTCATAGTGGTGTTTGGTGTTTACATATCAGGTGATGGCTACTATTAGTGTTAAGTAAAAGTGTTGCATGTTGTGGTTTTGTTTTTTGTTTTTTTTTTTATCCTTAAGACTTAATCCTAAAGCCTGGCTTAAAATGCAGCGGATTATTAAACCAACTGTTGAGCCTATAATTTCAGTTCCTGGTGTCAGTACACACTCACTGGCACTGCTATAAGGAACACCTGTTTTGCACCTTTGTGCGCACGTGTACACTTTTGCTACCTTGCACTCCTGACCATGGCTGCGAATCAGAACTGTTCTGTTGCACCGTTCCGAGTGAGGCGGTTGGTTTGACCCGTGCAGTGGCGTAGCGTCGCAGTCCCTGGCCAGCGCACTTTGAACCGTTAGCGCCTCGCCTCGGTCGGATCTCGATCGTCCCCCGCGCTCTGATTGGTTTGTTCTCCCTTGTGCCCCTCCCCCCTGCAGGCCCGTCCTCTCCTCCACGTATCTACTCTCTGTACAGATGAGCCAGCTGGAGGACGTCTACCCGGCGCTCGCTGCGCAGCACAACGTCTCCGTCCCCTTCTCTCAGCTGGTGGAGGAGGTGGAGAGGGAGGCGCAGCGTTTCAGCGGGGCGGTGCCCGACCCGGAGGAGTTTTTTCTCTGGCTCTCCGAGACCCCCATGGAGCGGGATTTAGACGAGGAAGAGACACCTGTCGCAGACACGGAGACCTGGCTAAGAAGTGCTGAGCAGGCCGATGGGGCACCGTCCTGCGCTGACCCGCAGACCCACGAGTCCGTCCCGCAAAAACACACCGCCGAGCGACCCGTCGAGCCGGAGCGGAGAACCCCGGCAGACGTCGCCGCGATGGATGACGGTTCTCCGGAGGCAGCCCTGTCTCACGCCGGCTCCATATTGGGGGAGGTGAACGCTGCCACCCCAGAAAGGAAACGTAACCGTCCACCTGCTGCGTCCTCGGTGGAGAGCAGCAGAACTCCAGGCAAAGCCGCGTCTGCCGTCACGGTAGCACAGCTGGTGACGGAGGAGGACAGCCAGCTAAGTGACCAGGAAGACTGCACCAGGGAGCGGGTGGGACCCAACAGGGAGGATCCACTGAGCTCTCTGCCCACCTGCTCCACACCACCTGTCAGGAAACGCCGTAGTCCTGCCAGCAGGTACGCCGTTTTGCCATATTGCTACAGCTGAGGACGGTGAAATTTAGCCTGGCTGTTCGTGTTGCGTAAGTGGACCTCAGCCAATGTTACCTGGTGTAACGATGATATGACTTGGTCTGACATTTGATATAAAGTGTCTCGCCAAAGCAAGCTGGTGGGCTAAATGATTAAAATGAGAATTTCTAATAATTGTAACGTCGTCCTAGATGGTACTCTGATTATCTATCAAATTCAGAATAAAGTGGGTCTTGCACGGGACCCATAGTCTCTTCTGTCCCTGTGTGAGTCTTTGTCCTCATTTCGATTGCTCTAATGGAAATGTTGGTGTTTCACAGGAAGAGCCTTCCCAGTGAGCCAGAGCCTGCATCGCCCCAGCAGCCCAGCGAACCCCAGACCTCCACGCCCCCCAGCAGAGAGGGCTCCCCCAGCACCTCCACCCCCGACTGCACACCGGGCAAGGAGCTCCACAAACCGATGAAGAGCAGGTGAGCTCCGCTTTGACCGTTTCAGATCTCCGTCTGCATTCTGTCGACGCGTCCAAAATTCATTTGGGCCAGAGTTTTCCGATCCTCTGCCTGTTTGAAACCGTTAGATGTCTGAGGTTGTGTTGTGATCGACAGCCATCAGACGTCTGAGGTCTGGTGTGATTGGTATCTGGATGTGTGTTCCAGGCACCGCAGGGAGAGCGGAGGCGGAAGTGGAGGCAGCACGACGATAGACTCTCCTCCACCCAGCAAACATCCTGCCCCCACCCATAAATGGTCTGCACCCGCCTCACCCATGACCCTGCTCCACAACGGCAGGTCTCTCTATGAAGACGACATAGCAGAGTTTGATTCCTGGCCCACCGTATTTATGACTTGTGATGCCTTCGAGAAGACGGACCTTGCAGTAACCCTAAGATTGGCTTAGTTTGTAAAAATACATTTTTAACGCGCATCAAAATGGCCGCTGAGCGCTCAGTTATAGTCAATGCTGAACAACTGAGTGATGAAAACAGCAGCAGTTTATATCAAATCAGATGAGGCTGGCTGTGGCTGATGATGCGGGTTTCTTCTAACAGACACATGGGCGTGGCTAGCAGACTGGAAGATTCTAATCCTGCCCACTGAGCGTGAGCACAGCCACTAAATGTTGTCGGGTTTCTCTGAGAATCAGCCTCAGGCCTCAGACGTAGCACGCTGACAGTTTTACATTTCCAGAAACTTCAATTCTTAAATCTAGTGGATGTGTATGCATAAGTGAAAATTAGTCCTGACTAATAAGACACTGTTTGTCTGTCTAGGAAAAAGTGGCTGGATATGTCCGGGGTTCAAGAAGAGTGGAGTGATGAGGAATCCTTATTTGCAGTCTCTTCTAGATCTAGCCAGGGTACAAAAAATCTCTTAATGTGTTGAAGAAGAAATTATTTTTCATTTTAATATATAGTACGCAATGATTTTTGACGATCTTTATGGAGAATAAAAGATTAAGGAGGCCTTAGGATATTATAATGTAATTCTATTATTATAATGTAACAGAGGAGTGATGTAAATGTGCTATTTTGCTGGAATGGACCACAATAACAAACCATACCAAACCCTTCTTCAAGCATTGTCAAGCAGTGATGGCCAATCCAGAAGGAAGGTGAGATTTGCCATTTCCCTCTAGACACTAAAGGGTGTCTTAAAGTCTCTGTGAGGACACTCCAAGACGCTTGTTTGAACTGTTGACTGCGTGTGTCCGATTCAGAAGTGGACCGAGGAAGAGTCCAACTGGGTGAAGCAAGGAGTGGTTCGTTATGGAGAAGGCCGATGGGAGAAGATCAAGAGCGCCTTCCCTTTCAAAGGCCGTACGGCAGGGAATATCAAGGACCGCTGGCGCACCATGAAAAGACTGAACAAAAGATTGTAAATAAAGACTAGCAGATAATGTATTATGACTATGCCACTGGTGGCACTACTACTTTTGACACTTTTCCTTTAGTTAAGTTCATAAGTAATTTTCCAGCTCCTGATGCCATGTGACCAGCAAGTCCATGTCACATATGTTGATTTAAAACCTCAACCAATATTAAAATAGTCTTTTTTTATTTTTTGCACATTGTGTTACATTTCTCTTAATCACTTCAGAACAAATACCCAGATCCAAAGTTTAGAATCCATAATCATCAGCTTCATGAATTACAGGAAGATCAGTGTAGTGGTATGTCCTAGTCACAAAACCAGTCACTCAAAACCAGTCAGTCAGTGAACTCTTGATACAACAGTTTGCAATTACTGCTTCTAAAAGACATTAAAGGAGTTGGATTGTTCACTGTGTTTGAGGTTATTTCATTGACATCCAGAAGCCTATTGCTAGTGCTTCCGCCACACTGAATATGGTGGAAATCTAAGTATATGACATTGTGATGTATTCTGACTCAATTATGAAATTTGTCATTTAGTCATTTTTTAAACATAGGCTGCACCAGTGCTTGAGATTGAGTTTTCATGAATTCGCCTCTGCTACAGAAGTCTGTTGATATTTAGCAAATATTCAAATTCCACTTCCCCATTGAAGGAAAAAAAAAAACCAACCACTTGTCATCCCACCCCCACCCCCAAAAAACGCCCCATAAAATACAGTTTGGCTAATCCTGTGGCGTTGCAGACGCTCCTGAATTCCAAGCCGTCTTCTGGCATGTCAACACTCGCACGACTTTTTCTCAGCCACGAGTGTGGGGCTGTTCACAGGCCTGGAGTTGGACCGCAGTAGGAGGCGCGGGTTGTACTCGTCCTCTCTCACCGTCAGTCCGTTCTGAGACAGCAGCTCGCGTGCCATCAACTCGAAGGCCTTGTCCACGTTGTGGGCTTCCTTCGCGGACGTTTCCATCGCCACCAGGATTTCTTTATCCTTTGCTAGTGAACATGCCTCCTCAAACTGAACCTGCCTCTCAGACTCCAGGTCACATTTGTTACCTGCAGAAGAGAAATGGAGAGTGAAATAAGGAAACAGCAGGCCCACTAATGCAACTTCTGTGTTGGTTTAGCGAGACGACAGGTCTCTAAAGATAACTGCTACTCCCGAGAGAGGCTTCCACGGTCTGGCCAGTTCCATTTTAAGACGACAAACCTAATAGTTGCGCTAGAGCACTCTGCTAGGACTGGGTATGGCAGAAGGAGAAATCTCAGGAGAGCAAGCATCGGGCTCTGAGCTCACAGCTGTTTTACGTAGACGGCCGTGTTTACTGTGATTGCTGTGTTTACCTATCAGGGCGAGGAGCACGTTGGTGGCGCCGTACTTCTCCACCTCTTGGATCCATTGCGGTATGGAGTCGAAGGTGGCTTTGCGGGTGATGTCGTAAGCGATCATGGCTCCGTGAGCGCTGCGGTAGTAGCTCTGGGTGATGGTGCGGAATCGCTCCTGCCCTGCTGTGTCCCACACCTGCATCTGTGGCCAAGCACACGCGATTAGGCTTTTCCAAGAGAACACCCTCTATAGCCTTTAATGAAACGAGAGAGAATTTACATCTGAAAGCATAGACCAGGTTTAAGTACTTCCGACATGGTAGTTGTGAGAGACTAGAATTGATGTACTGTAATACTGTAAAATTCACTGCCCTGTTTTTGACTGCTGAATTATCACACAGTAAGAAACAGTATATTTATGATGGGTTGCTCTAAATGTCTGAAAGATCTATACATGGAAAGTCATTGTGAAGGTGCTTGATAATGTATATCTGAATGGCTGCTACATCAGTCCCACTGAGATCTGATTACCCTCCTAAGATCTGTGCTCATTAAAATAGTTGCAGTGCCCTAGCAACCAAACACACCTGGTATCTGCACAGTCCACATTCTCCATTGTACATGATTCTTTTATTCTCTCTGCTTAAACATCTGTTTGTGCATGAGGCTGAAATGGAGATGTGATTTTTTAATCAGATTTTACAATCCCAATCTAAACCTTAAATAATTAAATTATGAGGCTAAAATTGAAAGCAGTGTCTAGATTCTTTTTAGTGTAAACTCCCGCTAGGTATTGCCTCATAGCTATTGAACAGCAAAATAGGTAGCATAACAAACATTAAAATTCATAAATGCAGAAAAGATTTTAGATTTATACCAAGATGGGCCAGTTTCATACAGTAAAAAGGTGTAGTGGTTCAAGAAGCCCTCCTTTAAAATTTCTTTTAAATCGGTGGAAGTAAACGAGGACACATGACTCAAAAAATGTACTTTTATGAGACCTAATATTAGAACTTTACCGTGTAGATTATTTTTACAATATGAGAGATTACAAAATAAGAACCTCTTGTCAAAAGCAGAGTTCTGTATATTACATTTGCACTCCTTGCAAAATGTAAAAAAGATGGCTGTGCAGCACACCTACATTTGAAAATCTGTATGGAGTATCTACAAATAATTTAAGACAGGCTTTAGAGAGAAGACACAGTTTCGAGATCCCTGATTTGTGATAGTTGTAAAATAAAAGATTTTAGAAAATCGAGTACATTGGTTTTGTGACTCATGTGTAAAGTTATTGTTAAGGGTGCACTCTGCTGAGCTAGAAACAAGTTTGTCCATTTGTGCATCAAGGAACAAACTTGTCGCTTCATGTAACCTGAGAAACCAGCCCAATAGACAAAAGTAAAAAGACTTGGCGACATTACTCTACAAAGACCTCGACAAGGAAGGGACATTTTACACAGACTCAAGCCCGCTGGGTTCAGGGTGCGTTTAGCCACAGGTTGTCAGAGTGAGCCAGCAGTGTTGTGAGCTTTTACAGGACATTTCTTGTATGAGAGAACGAAAAATGACATTTCTGGCAGAGGACAGAGCATACCAAAGATTCCATTCTTCCAGTCCCTGAGGTTCAACAGGTTTTTGAACAACAGGGTAAGGCAGGTGAAACAAGTTAGCCATTACATACTGTAAGTTATTCACTGCCTACCGAAGGGGCTATTATTTGAATTACGACAACACATAACTCTGCCTATTGGATATAGACAAGGGCTACCTCACAAGTGATCAGCTAAGGCATCTTAAGGTGAGTGGTGGGGTGCGATGTCAGATGTGTTCTCAAGCAAACCTGTAGAGCAAGTCCTGCACAGTGACGGCTGGTCTGACTAGTTTATTTTCAATGGTCTCTCTGTAACTTTGACTTAGGCAAAGATGCATCTAAATGCTGATTAGGATCTGACAACACACGAGTTCTGTGAACCAAATAGTGTCAACAATTACACATCATAGCACAATATTCTCAAATTCATTATATTTCGATAGCAAAGTAAGAATCAAGATTAAACTGACCTTTACTCTTTTGCCTTTAATATTAAGAGTCCGAACAGTGAAGTCCACTCCAATAGTGTTCTGTTGCCTTTCTGAGAACATTCCCGTCTTAAAGCGCTGAACCACACAGGTTTTGCCAACATTAGTGTCTCCAATCAAAATAATCTTGAACAAGAAATCAAAGTAGTCATCCTGTTCTAATTCAACTGGCTGCATGATCTGTCGTCTGTGTTTCCTCTTGGGTCAGTGGAGTAGGATTACCTTTAAGGCAACACCTGGCAGTAATTCAACATTACAAAAAAATCCACTCATTCACTCACTCTCCTGTCCTGGTGTTGTAATAGCAGTTGAGAGTGTAGGTCTCGTTGTGACTCATCCTGTAAAATAGGCCTTGTCCTTGTCACTCTTCCCTGCAGTCTCCGTCACAGGTGAACAAAACAAAGCAGTCCACCTGAAGAGCCACGCTCTCTCTTAACACACTCGCAAGTGTTCCCCCTTCTCATCTCCCATGGCAACAGGGGGAGGTGAGTAGACAGGAGTCCTTTCCTTAAAGAGAATAAACAGTTTCTGCTTCCTGTTTTCGTGCCTCACCTTTGTATCCTCCACCATCTATCTGTTGGTCTTAGCAGACTTGTGCTCTCTGATCGTTTTCTCTTCCTCTTTCACTCCACCCATCTTCAGCCATTCACACTTTTTTATCTGATCGTGTTCCCGCCTGGTCTACTCAAGCAGACGGAACCACACCCATTAGGCTACCTGTTAAGTTGTGCTTAGAGTATTGTAGTCCAATGACATACACACGGCACAGTTTAGGTGCGTACTAGCTCTCTGTGCACAAAATGTTGGAGTTTTGGTTTTGAATGCTTACAAAAATAAGCCTATTCATAAGGCAGTTTGATTGGGGCTAATGTCCATATGTCACCTTAACATTTTTGTGATGAGAAACAACAATAAATAAGCAATATAATTTCCAGTTTCATTAATATCTGAGTGGGATTTAATTTTTATAAATTAGTTTTCATAGTAAGTAATCTCAGTTCAGGGGTCTATTCAACTCACTTTCAAGGGGGATTAAAAAAAGAATTCATTATGCTTTGATCACAATGTCAGTGGCACAGAGACCTACTGTAAGATCCTGAAACATGCCTAACTGACTCATGAAGTCAAGTAAGTACTAAATTTGCAAAAGTGGCCAGCTGTTCGAATTCTTCGATTTAAATACACTATTTCCTTGAAAATGTACGCTCATTTTGACTCGTCTAAATTAACTCTACCAGTACCACGCTACTGATGTCTTATCAGAAATGTTACATTTTGGGGTTTGGGTTTAATAGAGGGCTTTTAATTTGAAAGGTGCTTATGAGGCTGCCATATTTCTGGAGCATTCTCCCCGGCTAGCTTCTTCCCGGTGCGGCTTGAGCCCAACTCAGCGTTATCATGGTAAGTCTCTATTCGAAAACGTTGTAATTCCACGTTCTACTTGGCAGCAATGCGATGAAAACAGCGGCAACGTTGTTTGACACAATGAATAACATAGCTTTATGATTATAAGACCGGCAAATGGCGACAACTTCCCTTACTCATTCAGCATCGCTCGGCGCTAACTGAGAGACGCACATGTTGGCCCTCGCTGGGCTGGAGAGACGCTTAGCGGGCGCTAACGATGCGGCCAGTCCGGGTGCTGCGCGAAAATACACCCGGAAAGAGTTTTTGCACATGCAAGTCCAGATCTGTTCGTGGATGTACGTGTGATCCGTGGCGAGGGTTGTTGAAAGCTGTAATATGCCCTGCGTCAAAACCTTAGCTTGCAAAGCTATCTAGCCAAACTAGCCGTCATTGTCCATTGTTTTAATGTGTGATATGTTAGCTTGCTAGCCTAGCATCTTAGCTTGCTGGTCGGCTAAGCAGCATGTCCTGCCACAAGGTTCAAATTGCATTTTTTATTCATTAACTGTAGTTTTTTATTGGAGTATTCCATTTGAACTGTTAAATTATAAAATCCAACTACGTAATCTGCACGTTTTCTCCCTTTAAATATATTAATTAACGCTAGCTAGCATAACTAGCACGCATAACGGGCTTTCTAGTGGTTTCTAGGGAGGAGTTTATTCGGCACTCGAGTTGGACGTTTTAGCTTAGCTGACATAGCTAGTTGGGTATTTTCAGACTTGTAGTGACCTTTCTGGATAGTAATAATAATGATGATGATTACTTCTAGTTCATATGGAATGTAATGATATATCTGTATATTTGTGCTACATCTGTATTTCTGTAGTATTGTGTCTAACGCGGCTTGATATGCCTGTGTTTTGGCAGGCCTCCTTATCTATGGCCCCGGTGAACATCTTCAAACATGGAGCTGATGAGGAGAAAGCAGAGACTGCTCGACTGGTGAGTGATTTTCTCTAAATTCCAGTAATGCTTGTTTGGGATTTGTGCTAGTTTGAATAAATGATTGGGTTGCTAGGACATTTCAAACAATGCATTTAGTTGAACAGGTTTGTTTACCGTGTGCTTCCTTTGTGCTAGTCTTCTTTTATTGGTGCCATTGCTATTGGGGATCTGGTGAAAAGTACTCTTGGACCAAAAGGAATGGTAAGCATAGCCATGGTACCTTATTTCAAATTAAAACATGCATTTTTTCCCCATCATTATTCAACGTAGTAATCCCAATAGCCCAGTGTACCTGTATAGCAATGTCATCAGCTAATCGTATTTCTTTCAGGACAAAATCCTTTTGGGTGGTGGACGGGATGGTTCTGTTACAGTGACCAATGATGGAGCAACTATTCTGAAAGCCATTGGTGTGGACAATCCTGCTGCCAAAGTATTGGTTGGTGAGTATGGTCTCTCTATAGGTGCCCGACTCAGAGGTCAAATAGCAGAGATCCAGTAAGAAATTAATTTTGGTACCAAGTAAGGATATTGTACGGCAGGTCATGACAAGCATTAAGCAGTGCTTTACTCAACAGCCCAATACACATCATCTTGGTTTCAGATATGTCCAAGGTCCAGGATGATGAAGTTGGTGATGGCACTACATCTGTGACGGTGCTGGCAGCTGAACTGCTTAGGGTGAGGCTATTAACAGGTGTCTTACTATATTGTGCCCTCCAATTGGGTAATAATTGGATACTGTTTTTAGATTGATTGAATTCCTGTCCATTCTAAAGGTCCTTCAAAGCATGTTCATGACTTTGTTGTTCTGTGTAATCATTGCTGATTTTATGCATTCACTATGTGCTAGGAAGCAGAGTTGCTGATTGCCAGGAAGATCCATCCTCAGATAATCATCTCTGGTTGGAGGAAGGCCACTCAGACTGCCCGTGACGCCCTGAAAGAGGCTGCAGTGGACCATGGGTAAACTTCGGTCTTTATAATGACCTGAATACCAGCCGACAATATATTGCAGTAGCACATGATGGTGATATCATGCTAGTGCTCTTCTGTATACCCTATCTTGGATAATCAGATACTGTTAGCAGCCATGTTCTTGTGGTAGGGGAGCCGATGTTGTGACAAGAGATTCTAGGTTTGATTCCCAGTTGGGCCATGACTTAGACACTGGGGCTTGTGGTGGCCACCACACTGGTGTGTACTCACAGCCCCCTAGTGTTCACTAGTGTATTCTCACTGCAGGCATTGGTTAAATGTGTTAGACAAATTTTGATTGGGTGAAAATCACAATTGGCAAATTGATGATATGAATTGTTAATCAGATTACCTTTTCCCTAAATTTGATCAGTGTTTTATTAATTTCCCACCAGCATGGTAGGTTTCTGCAGAGACAATTGTCATCTTACCGACAATGTGAAATTACTGTTGGTTGAATCTACATTGATTTCATTTGCTGGTTGCCAGTGCCATTGCTGTGCCATTGCTGGGAATCCACCTGACCACAGCAGTAGAATCCAACTGGGCATTTGTAGAAAGAATACTGCAGCTTGCTTTGCTATTCAGCCTATCTGTCTTGATATTGGACTGCTTTTATCTGGTTGAATCTTTTTAAATGTGACCTTGTCAATAAGCTGGTGTTTTTCTACATTTACAGTAATGACCAGGTGAAGTTCCAGGAGGATCTTTTAAACATCGCCCGCACCACTCTGTCCTCCAAACTGCTCACTCATCATAAAGACCACTTTTCCAAACTGGCAGTGGAGGCAGTGCTCAGACTGAAGGGATCTGGCAACCTGGAGGCTATTCATGTCATCAAGAAGCTGGGGGGCAGCCTCACAGACTCTTATTTGGATGAAGGTCTGAAATTACATCATTATAGTTTATCTACTGATTGCTTGTGTAGTGAATGATTGGGTGGGGGTTAAATAATATATTGTCTGTTTAAATAAGGCATTTTTATAGTTTTTAGAGTGTTCTGTAGATCTTAGATTTGTTTTAATTATGGATTATGGATTGCTGGAGTATACAAGTGTGTTTTTTATATGGAAAAAAAAATAAAATACAGGTTTCCTGCTTGACAAGAGAATTGGTGTCAATCAGCCAAAGAGGATTGAAAACGCTAACATCCTCATTGCCAACACTGGCATGGACACAGACAAAATCAAGGTAGGCCAGCCCCGCCTCTCGCTGAGGAGTGGTGCATAAGACCCCGCCCCCCAGGGCATGGTTGAGCCCCACTCACCAATGCCCTGCTTTGCTGCCACAGATCTTCGGCTCCAGGGTGCGTGTGGACTCCACGGCCAAGGTGGCCGAGATCGAGCTGGCTGAGAAGGAGAAGATGAAGGAGAAGGTGGAGCGCATCCTGAAGCACGGCATCAACTGCTTCATCAACAGGTGTGGGGAGGGTGTGGTGTGGGCGTGGCCTTGTCGGGTGGTGTGGGCGTGGCCTTGCACAGTGGCCTGCAGGGCACCTTTTTAGTGTAGTGTGATGATGAGCACAAAGGGGGGGGGTGTCGATATGATGTTACCGAGGTCCGTTTATTAAATGGTCAAAGTGGTTAACCTATATGACTGTGGGCATGCATGGAAAAGCAAACATAGATGTTGAGAGAATCTTGAGAGAATCTTGCTGCAGTGGCACATCAATCTGATTCCTGTTGGAAATAAATCTTTGAATAAGTTATTTGTCAATGCAGTAAGATAATTTCATTTGATAAGAGACACAGGAAGAAAAATAACTTGAAATAGGTTGAATAATTCTATGAATACTGTACAAATAATACATAATTCATTCTGGATTTCACTTGACTTTCACTTATCTGTTATCTATACGTTTTACTCTTTATGCCAGACTGTGAGGTTAACACCTGCTCCATTGTTGCAGCACAAGGGAAGGTGCTCCATTGTTTAAAAAACAAAAACAAACTAAACCTATCACCTAGTCTTTGAGCGTGTTTGAAGAGCCGTTCTGGATCAGTGGGTTTGGATCCCCTCTGGCCGTGAGCTGCTTTTGAAGCCCTCTCTGTTCCCCGCCATCAGGCAGCTGATCTATAACTACCCTGAGCAGCTCTTTGCTGCCGCCGGAGTCATGGCCATCGAGCATGCGGACTTTGTTGGAGTGGAACGGCTGGCGCTGGTCACAGGTACGTGGGGAAAGTGCGTGGATGGAGGGTGTGTGTGTGTTTGTTTGTGTGTGTGTGTGTGTGTGTGTGTGTGTGTGTGTTCATGGATGTGGTCCTCTCAAACATTTTGCTTGCGCAGCATGAGGTAGGGTAGGCTAATGGGGGGGGGCCTTCGTAGAGACGTTTGGATGGAGGATGGGCTGAAGATGGGGGTGAACATCGCGCTAACTGTGGTGACGTTGATGGCGGTCTACTTCTCTGAACAGGGGGGGAGATCACATCTACCTTCGACCACCCTGAGCTGGTGAAACTGGGCCACTGTAAACTCATTGAGGAGGTGATGATCGGGGAGGACACACTCATCCACTTCTCAGGAGTGGAAATGGGTGAGTCTCTCTTCACACTTCTTGCAGAATCCTCTGTGTGTGTGTGTGGGTGGCCATATTTGTTTTCTGCATCTGCCCAGGTGAGGCCTGCACGATTGTTCTGCGTGGGGCGACTCAGCAGATCCTGGACGAGGCTGAGCGATCTCTCCACGACGCTCTGTGCGTTCTGGCTCAGACCGTTAAAGAGACTCGCACAGTCTACGGGGGAGGTGAGTGCAGATGGCGGTCACGCTTCACTCCTACACGCTCCTCCACTGCCTTGTTCTTAGTCTCACTAACGTGTGGTAAATAAACTGTCGCTCTCACCCCCCCAACCTTCTCCAGGTTGTTCAGAGATGTTGATGGCCAAAGTGGTGACTGATCTGGCCAACCGAACCCCCGGCAAAGAGGCAGTGGCTATGGAGTCCTTCGCTAAGGCACTGAGAATGGTGAGAGTGGCTTTGTACCATCTGCTGCTCTGCACACAGGCTCTTCTCATGGGTTTTACTCTAAAAGACGCTTTGCTATTGTCCTTTGTTGAACACTGTTAATTTCTCTACACTGTATTTGTGCCTAGAAAAAAGTAATCAGAAAGTTATTTTTTTTATCACTGTTTAATAAACTCTGATTGCTAAGAGTCTGTAGGGAGTTGGTGGTCTTCCTGTTGGAGGTTGATCTAATGTGGGTTTTTGCGTTCTCTCTAGCTGCCAACCATTATTGCGGATAATGCGGGTTATGACAGCGCAGATCTCGTGGCCCAACTGAGAGCAGCTCACCAGGAGAACAAGACCACCTATGGCCTTGGTACCTCCACCCCCAATCCACACATAAACCCTCCATCTAAGGGGTCGCTCTGATCTCCTCTTCAACTTTCACAGTCTTATTTCTACTGACATTTGGATGATTCAGTTTGTAATGTAATTGCTTCACTCGCATATAAGGGCTGTAATATTACCAGCATTCCTGCTTGCCTTTTATCTGCATGCTCCCATTCTTGACTCAGACTGTACCTTCAGCATACAAGATCACCTTCTGTAAACTTGCTGTCTGACCACCGACCTTTGCCCTCTCAGACATGGCGCTGGGCACGATCGGAGACATGGCCACCCTGGGCATCACGGAGAGCTTCCAGGTCAAAAGGCAGGTGCTGCTGAGCGCCGCAGAGGCCGCGGAGATGATCCTCCGCGTGGACAACATCATCAAGGCCGCGCCCAGGTGAGCCTCCACACCCGATCACACGGGCTGAGCTCCCTGCGAGAAACGCTGTTTGGCTGCGAGACGGAGCGTTATGAGGACTCATCGCCTGTCGCCTCTTCTTTCAGGAAACGAGTACCGGATCACCACCCCTGCTAAGGCCACCTGGGGGTGAGCAGGAGGAGAGGCGGAGGGGGGGGGTGACAGCCTGTGTATTTATTACCTGGGGTGGCTTTGGCCTGCTGTCCATCGTGTTGCTGTTAACACTGTGGAGGCTGCCTGCGTGTCAACAACATAGCAGTGGTGTTTTTTTGTTTACTCAATAAAACTCTAGAAAATGTCTTGTGTGCCATTTTTTTTTTTGTTCCTTCAGTTTTACCAGACAAAATTATTATTCAAATAATAATTCATTGGGTGTTTTACTTGATTCCCTTATCAGTTTTTGCTGTTATTGTTCAACCAAGTAAAATGGTGGAAAAGGTCGTGACATTCTAACTCTGAATTCAGTTTGATTAAAGTAACAGGTATTTGGTTTTCCTGCATTTCTTTAATATTTGAAGCTGCAAGTGAGTAAAAATGGAAATTAATATAGCGTAGTTGTCCTTGTCCTCTCAGCAAGGACCTGGTTTTCCCATTTGCTTTAGGTGTGACTTATACATTTAGGTATGGCTTGGACTTCTTGTACTTATGACTTGACTCACAAACACCCACCCTGCCCTGATTGGCTGCATGGGATCACCAGGAGCGGAATGAATTCGGGTCATCTGTGTGTGATGTCAGAGTGGCAAAGTCTGACCAATACTCAGGATGTTGCATACACTGCTCCTGCTGTGTTTCCATAGCTTTGTGGATGGCCTAGTAAGGTAAGATAATAATACATGGATTATATAGTTTTAGTTCAATTTATTTTATTTACAAGTTTTGATATGGTGCTTGGTGAACATTTTGCTAGCAAAAATAACGAGACCTATCTCAAAACTTCCAATTCCATCAATGATTTTTAAATCTAAGGGTACCTCTGACAAAGATGATGTCTCTGAGGAGTCATTTACGAGCCACTGACCAGCTGGAGAACTTCATGGTGAACCACCAGGTAGATGTTTTCTCCAGGCGCTATGCCCAGTGCTACCCAGCCAACTTGGCATCCCTCACGCCGGGCAGAGCTGCAGAGAGACTCTACAACTTCATGGATGTAAGTGGCATCGGCTTTCACATGCTGTCACAAATTGCTGAATTAATTGACAGTTCAGTACGTAACAAGCATTTCTGGATTGTATCAGGTTGAGCTATGATGAGGAGTGGAGATAAACCAGACTCTGCATAATGCAATAATCATATTTGGAAAAAAAAAGCAGTGAACCACTTGTTTGGTGATATCAGGGGTGGAATACAAATTGACTTCATAGTTTTATATTTATGCCATTTATATTACAGAGTCATGTTCACTGATGTACTGAATTTACCAGGCTGCATTAGGGCATATTTCTTTTTATCACTGTATACTGAAGTACAAATATGTTTGTATTCTGAACCAGCAAATGAATAAATAATGTGTGTTTGTGCACTATAAGGCACAGTACTTTGGGCAGGTCAGTCTGGGAACACCAGAGCAGAACTTCACTGTGGTGTTTGACACCGGGTCAGCAGATATGTGGGTCCCGTCCTTCTATTGCATCAGTCAAGCATGTGGTAAAGGACACACTCACTGTCCACAGCAGCTAACATCAACATCTTCCACTCATGTATGCATGTAAATGAACAAGAGTTTTGCATTATTTACATTTTGATGTTAAAGCCAAAATCAGACCATGTCTGTTCCTGACAGTGACCTGAGCTGTTGGGTCACCAGGTCACTGTGTTCCTCTCTTGGCACAGAGTCACACAAGAAATTCAAGGCCTTTGAGTCGAGCACCTACATTCACGATGGCCGGGTATTTGGCATCCATTACGGCTCTGGACACATGCTGGGCATACAGGCTAGAGATGTGCTCAGGGTAACGCCACACCACAGAAACATGTTAGGCTATCACGTAAGACGAGTGTACCTCGAGGTGCACTATTACCAGTACGCTACTCGGGAAGTGACCCATCAAGAGATGTGCTGTATCTACCCTACATGGGCATCTATGGTGTAGCCCGAGCCCCGTCCAGTCTGGGCCATCTCTCTGTGCTGTGCAGGTGGGCACTATGACCGTGGCGAATCAGAACTTCGGCGAGTCGGTGTACGAGCCAGGCAGCGCCTTTGTCATGACCAAGTTTGATGGGATTTTGGGCCTGAGCTACCCCATCCTGGCCAAAGAGCATGGCCTTCCTGTCTTTGACAACATGATGAGCCAGAGCAAAGTGGACCAGCCCGTGTTCTCCTTTTACCTCAGCATGTAAGCGCGCACACGCACGTAATGGTGCCCGACTGAAGGACGTCGAACCACCAAATTATTTATTGGCCTTTAGGTATTGCATATTTAATATGTGTTACAGTAATGCTATTTATATCATGATTCTCCTCTGCATTTTTGACATGATGATGCTGATAATTGCTCGTGTACTGTTCCCCCCCCCCCCCAGGAATGCAAGCGATAGTTTTGGGGGGGAGCTTTTGCTCGGGGGGGTGGATGAAGAGCTCTTTGTCCCCCCTGTCAACTGGGTCCCAGTCACGCTGAAAGGCTACTGGCAGATCAAGATAGACGAGTCAGTTTAGCGTCTTGTTTGTTTCATTTTGTTGTCCCGTGTCTCACTGTGAACAAGCCGTGCTAAGCCACTGTGAAAAAGACATGCTAGCAGGAAACATGATTAGCCTTTTGGTTCTACTCGAGGCAATGAATATTAATGAACAACAATACTACATCACAAGTGCCGTCTCTCTACCACCATTTTGGTTTAGAGTGAAGATTCAGGGGACTACTGCTTTTTGCCATAGCCACAGTTGCCACGCAATTGTTGACACGGGAACCTCGCTCATCTCGGGGCCAACTGCTGAAATCCGGATCCTTCAGCAGCTCATTGGAGCTTCCCCAACTCCCCTCGGAGAGGTGACATCGTCCTGGGAGACCAGACACCCCTCTTGCTCATCTTTGTGCCGTGTTACTCATGTTCACTGGTGAGGCGACTAGTGCATCCTCTGCATGTAGCACATTATTAAAGCTTGGTCTGTTCTGTGTTTCAGTATGTGGTAAGTTGTACTAGGATCAGCAGTTTGCCTGTGGTATCTTTCGTACTTAATGGAGTGGAGTACCTCCTTCCCGCAGAGACATATGTGAAAAAAGTGAGTATTCATGTCACAGGCTAGTTAGTATTTTGCTCTCTTCCCATATAGTCATTAGAGTCACTACATACAACACATTTATTAACATTTGATGTATACATGCTTTCGTCCCTGTATAGGATATAATATATAATAAAGAGGTCTGTATCAGTGGATTCCAAGCTACAGATATCTCATCATCGGTTGGGCAGCTCTGGATTCTAGGGGACGTTTTCCTCTCTCAGGTCTACAGCATCTATGACAGGGGTCAGGATCGGGTTGGCTTTGCTCGGTTCTCCGACAAGGTCAAAAGGTCAGCCTACTGACCAACACCCTGGAGTAACATGCAAAAATATATTTGAATAAAATTATGACTTGTCTGAACGCAGTCATACTTGAGTCCCTGCTATGATTTGCAACACAGAAAAGGTATAGGCTATCCAGAACTTCCCTTACAATTTTGACTTGAAGGCAGTCAAACTCGCACATTATCATATACTGTAATGCCTTAAATTGCTTAAGGTGGGTCAAATGTTTTACATGCCCTTCACACAAACACACATGCCTCCTTGCTCAGACATTTTATCAGTTCATTCTCCTATGGAATTCACGTGATGGTTTTGTGATGGCCACTCGCGTACTTCGTTTTTGCGTCATTCTGCCGCAGCCTGAGGAAAGATATGAATCATTGTCCTGCTGGAGGTGCTCAGGTGTGACTCTGGTCTTAGATTCTCTGGATTGGTTTTTTTCTCCACACATCGAGCTGATCGTTATGGCAAATGAACCAGAGAACGCTCCTCTACAAGCCTGGGGCTTTGTTGTGGAGATCACTTGCAAGCTTCAGACTGGCTTTTTTGCCTTTTTTCTTTGCAAAACCGCATTTCATGCCTTTGCATTGTGGATGTAGAGCTGATGGTACCTGATGTCTCCAGTGCCTGTACCAGTTCCAGATGCTGTTGTCTTGGGGGTCATGTGAAGCTTTTGGACCAAATTCAGTTTCACTCTTGGAGTAATTTTTTATATTTGCATACAGGTGATTGTACTGATACTCATGGTAACTCATTCAGCTGTTTGTAAATTGAGCCTAAGGAAGAACTGGACCTGAGGAGAGCCACTTCCTGTTTCCTGTTTCCTGAGCCTTTGCCTGAGTATTTCATGATGTGAAGGGCCCTATAGACTAAATGAAGCCTCTTAAATACAGCCACAGGTTCAGGCCTAATTATGAAAATGTCCTAAAAGACATTAAATTAATTTCTGGAGTGTTATATTTAAAGAGACAGTTGCCTGTTTTTATATAAACTTCGGACCCACTGGATATGGAGAATTAAAGCTGAAATAGGTTTGTGTATAATCAGGGGTTTTAAAATTCCCTCAGATATGAACAAAGTAGATGCTCCAAACGAAATGTATGTTAAATGAAATTTGTGGAGTTGTGAAAATTTGAGTTTGTCTCAGCTGTATATGTAAGAATAATACTAAGGCAGTTTATAGACAGATGAATAAAACCAAAGTCTTCATACGCCACCTTTCAAACCAAGAACTGATCAATATCTAAACATAAAAAAAAAACATTTTAAAATCTGGTGATTTTTAAGCTCGTTATGGGAAATTTCACATATGTACTGAAATGAACTTTGAAACGATTTGCTCAGCCACTTTTTTTTTGTCCGATTGATTCTAGCACAAGAATGTCCTACCATACCACCCACACAGCATCGATCGCTTCAGCACGTCCAGGTCTCTGATCGGGGGATCGCTGAGCGCGGCTGCCTGCTTCACACCCAAGCTCTCGAATGACATTTACTCTGTCGAGCCACAGTTGAACCACTGCACGAGCAAACCTGCCTAAACATCAAATGACCCCCCCCTCTCTCTGCCTTTGTCTTTCTTTCTTTAGACCATACTACAGGTCTATAGGTCAGTCGCTCAAAAACATTGGTGTTCTTCTCTAGAAAATGTCAGGTTACTAAAGAGGCTGCTGAATCATTTCTCCAGCCGCACTCGGGGCGTCTTGCGCCCGTGCTGGCTATGGCTTGTTTCTGGCTCCATGACCAGCGTATATGACCTGAACGACCTTTCGTTTTGGGTTAGAGGACTTGACTGTATAGTTGCTTTGTAAACTTCTTACATGAACTTTGTAGATTGTATACATCTACATACAACTTATTTTCATTTCTTTCCTTGAAGTATTAATGGGTTGAGCTGGTGGCACTCTGCATAAATATATATATGTATGTATATGTATGTGTATATATATATAGTGCAAGATACATCCTCCATCTTCAAGTCTTGGTAACTGCAACCAAGAAATATGATATAACAACAATGAATAATGGCAATAATACACCAGCTCATCTCAGACATACAGTAGGCAAATTTATAGACATGTAGTGCAGCAAATGTGAAAGATGTAAGTGCAAAACTTTTGTGCAAAACTGGCTAAATGGAACATTTTAGGATGTATCGACACATGGAAATAAAATGAAAAGCATATCAGAGAAGGAGATGAGAAGGAAGACAAAGAAAAGAAAGTTTCAACGGTCAAATGTTGATGATGGCACATGATATAATAGGTAGTTCAGTCCTAAATATAAATATTTGCATTTCAAAATTGTTATAAATATTAGAATCTAAACTGCAATGCTGTTTCTGTCCACTGTGCGGGGACATAATACATGTATATCTAAGTCCCACAAGAAAATTAAATGATGGTTTTGGTGGAACCAGCTTTAGGCGTAAAAAGTGAAACCCCAACTTTCTGTCATCATTAAAAACTTTGTGTAAAGCTTATTGGCAACAATTCTTAATGTAGAAACTCAGCAAGACATCTCAGATTATTTTATTTTTTGATTGAAGTCTTCGATTAATTCAGTCATTGATTTTACATTCGACATTTACATCCGCCCGGTGCATACGGCAGCAGCTGTTCTCTCACTGGGTGGTAGAGGGATGAAGGGACCTCAGGCCGGGCTGGGGCACAGGTCTTGGATCTCCCGCCTCCTTCTGTAGGTGGAGGACCCTTACTGTTCTCCACACCTGGCTACGTGCTCACTTAAAACCAGGTCTCAGAAGATTACAGTTTATTCAGTCTGCAATAACGACAACGCCACTGTATGAGTATCCATATCGGCTTGTGGTTTGTAGACCACTTGAGTGCGTGCACTTGAGATTCATTATCAGCCGTTGAGAAGGCCAGTCATTATCATGGTCATAAAAGCACTGGAATTATTTCATCATCACTGACCTCTGATTTCCATCTCATGCTTCACCCACGCTTGTTCATTCTATGATGCTCTGCTGCACAGTCCAAATTCATCTGCTATCATAGATGCCTCATTAAACCCAGTCATTTGTTTGTTATCAGTGTAGTATCCCGCATCTGATATTTAATGGTGTCTTTTGAGTGCAGTGAGTGGGAAGCCAGTTTAATGTATCCTGATAGATTCACACTTGCAGTGAAATTCAGGAAGCTGTTGGCCTATAAAGAAAATGGGGGTGTTTTGGGCCCTGACCTCTGAGAATATACAATGAGTTCCCTTAATAGGACAGTCAAATGTGACACCGATGTCACACTAATATGTAGCTCGCACAGACTGGAATATTCATGGTGTTATTGTATATTTAATGTTTCATATAGATATGATATTTACATGTTTTTTAAACACTCTTCTTGCTCTCTCTCTCTCTCTCTCTCTCTTTCTCTCTCTTTCTCTCTCTCACACACCCACACACACACAAACACACACATACATACATACTTTTCTGTTCTTTTCAGTGTGTAGTGTGTATATGTATTAAATAATGTATACTGTATTTGATGTTTAAAATGCAGACTCATCTTATTGGAATTAAGGATGACCTTTACCTGAAATGAGAAAAATAAAATATAAATTGAGTTTAAAAGTTCAGTCTATTTCTCATTTCAATTTCATTTAATAACTGTGAATGACTTGTAAATGACCTTGAATACCCATAATCTGTGAAAATGTCCACTCACTGCACTGGAAAGTAAAGAGGTTTTACTCAATGTAATTCAAAGAAATGTGAAATGTACATGATCAAAATACATTTTTTTTCAGCATTATGCAAATAAAAGAGATGTGTCAAAGGGAAAGTCACTGGGAAGACAAATAAACCTATGAATGGCTCTCCCAACCCTGGACCACACTGTTCACAATAAGGCCACACAACGCCGCCCTCTTTCTGCCTTAGGTATTTAATGGACAGATTACCATTTTAGTCCTAACCTGGCAAACATCCAGGCGCTATCAGCGCTCTTGTGGGATAAAGGATGCTTTGTGACAAGCCAAGTGTGTCTTCTGCTTTAGTTATTAATGGTTGAGACGGTCTGGCCCTAAAAGCAAACTCACATACACTGTGTACAGAACTCACGTGCGCTTTGTTCGTCAAGCACGGATTTGTCGTTCCTATTGTTTGGGGCTCTTGTAGCGTTTTATGCACGACCAGTAGTGTATTCTGAACACGTTACCTTACAGGATGTCACTGAAAGCAGGAGGCAAGGTTTATTTTTTGATGCCAACGTTTTTCAGGCTTTCCGTTTTTTTCAGGGTTTTGTTTCCTTTGTCTGTTGTAGTCCTTTAACATTAGAGGACAAATGTTGGCTTCAAAAAGATACATAATGCAGAATTCTATTTGCTAAGTACTAATGTGTAAATACCTGTTGGCGAGAGCATTCTCTGCCTCACACTAGAACTGTTCTTTGAATATCTAAGTAGTCAAGACTTGAGTGCGTCATACCCTGCTTTTTCGATATCGGTAAGATTGTAGCTTACTAGGAAACTCTGGATATTGCCTATTTCTTGTCAGACTGAAAATAGTCACGAAGAGACTTAGAGCGCGAATTAATCTTTTTTTTCGCTTATCTTAGATGACATCAGCCAAATAGTATTAAGGGAAACGAGTCGAGTGTGATGATTGGTTTGCATTACATAGCGGTTCCATTATAACTCCATTATAGCGCTTTAGTACTGTATAGGCCTGTTCGCTGAGTTCAAATTGAATTTTTATTAAAGGAACCGTATTAATGATACTTCATTTTTCTTATGCGTCAGGCTACGTACAATGCATAAAACTGGGTCCTTTTTAATAGGATAACTCAATCTGAGGGTTTGACACAGAAAGGTCCTTGCATTCATAGCGTTGGCAGTCGTGCTCTGCGGAGACAGCTGCTTACGCGTTTTAGCTGTCATTGTTGTCAGTCAAGGATTCGATGCCCTACTTTTATCTAGTGATGCTGCGATGAGGGGTAAGTAGGAATCTCCCATAATGCCCTCGTGTAGGCAGCCGGGGATGGATGCTACCGTCGTAGACGTTTCAGCTGGTTAGCGTTGCAGCAGCCCATACTGCCATTATCAGCCTCTGGCCGCCTCTCGAGAGCTCGTGAACTGCGTGCGTGACCGTAACGTTGGAACGGCAACAGCTCCAGCCTGCAGCGCAAAGAACTTTCAGCCACCGCCGCGGTCACCGACATTAAAACCGTAACCTTTCCCTCCGTTTGACGAGGAGAGGGGGTCCACTGCCGACCGGAGCATGGACCCCCTGGCCAAAACATGCCCGCCACAGGATGACCGAAGCCCGCAGACCTTCAGTCACCGATTCCACGCGCTTGGAGCTGCTGGCGGGGAAGCGAGCGAGCAGGGTGGCGAGCGAGACGAGGCGATGGGGGGCAGCGATAGTTTAGGCAGCTTCGCGGACGTAGAGGAGTCGCTCGAAGATAAACTGAAAGGTCTTGCTTTCAGGAAACAGACCTCGTATAGGTAAGTGGATCGTAAAACTAAATTAACTGCAAAGTGAGCAGTTTGCTTAGTCCAAACATACAAACCCCCCACCATATAACCTAGAGAATCGGCTACAAGGTTATGCATGTGTGTTGATATATATATATATCATATATATATATATATATATATTTTTTTTAAATGAGCAGGTTATTGTTTGTGTTTAATGGCATAAGCAATTGTCAACAAGCGCGCAAGGGTTGCGCAAATGAAAGCGTACATGTCGATGTTAGTCGCCCGTTTTTTTGTCAGAGAAAGAAAACAGAGCAAACCACTGAAACTGGACGTGCTCATCGTCGGTAGCACGACGCGCTCGTTAGAATCCATCAGATAACCGTCTGGATGGATTTGCGTTGTGTTACATTTCGTGTTAATGTGTGTGTCGTTCACGGAGAGATGTTGAGGGGGCTTGGGAGCTTAGTCACATATTGATTTCGTTCCGAGTGTGTGCAGGATTTCTATTAAACGCCAGCCTACTTCTCTGAGATGGGGCATGCGGAGAGATTCTGTCGGATTGCTTTACTGATGTAGTCTAACGTTCGGAGAGAAATATATTTGTTTCTCTGTTCTGTACGAACAGACGCTTCTGATATTTTATGTGGAGGAGTAGGCAACATGTCTTTGACTATGTTTTCTTCAAGGAGTAACCCTAAGTAGTGTTTAACCAACGGCATGTTTACATAAATGAAAGATAATTTCTGATTTGCCAGAAGATACTGTGTGTCAGGGCATGACAGATTTATTAAAACATTGTTAGCATGCTTTGAGCATGTTAAGCGCAGTATCGCTATGTTGTTCAAAGTCCTGTGTAGATCGTCTCCCTCAGAATAAAGGATGTGTGTATGTGTGGAATTAATATGGTGTAGTTATTCCAGTTCATTTGAAGGCCTGAAGAGTTAAGACCACACTGACAAGCCAACATCCACCCACACACACACCCATGCACAAACACACACGCAGACAGTCCCATTCCTGCGTTACCCCGCACGCTCGTGCTGATCGTTCTGTCACTCTCCGTTTTGCTGAAACCCACCGGTTGTCTTAGACACGCTGTCCCTCTCAGTCAGTCTTATCAACACAGTTCTCTTCAAGTGCCCATTAGTTGTTAGCAGAGTAATATTCACGATGAGATTTAAGGAATATTAATAATAATACATCATATTTCTTAATTTGCACCTATCTCTGGAACTTGCAGTTGATTACCACAAGCAATAATTTTCATGCATTTCCTATGTTTAGAAATTGAAAAGACACATATGATAGAATCCTCAGAGCTGTTATTGAGAAAGGCTTGTGGTAGCTACCCTCAGTGTATTTTCAGTCAATAGGTTTTTCCATTCACACATGAAAGGTTTTGTCTTTGGTAATCCACCACACTCCAGTATACCCCACAACACCCCACGATCCACCATACCCCACACATGCTGCAAATATAGATTGAAAGCACTGAATTATTCCTTTAAATATGTCTGCAGTCATTGATACAGTTTATCATACATTGAAGTAAGCTTTGGAAAGTATCTCAGAAGAACTTTCTAGTCAAGACTTCTGTCTGTGCTTAATGGGCAAAAAGCTGTTGGTTAGTCCAGAAGTGATTAAGTGGATGAGGTGTGAAGCCCTCGCAAGGTACCCACACTGACCCCTCAGAAATATCCCTCACAGGGCAGAGATGAGATTCTCTTTTCATTCGTTCTGTTCTTGGAGAACCTTTGCTTTGAACTTCCCTCTTGGTTAACAAGCATCAAAGTTAAGAGAAGTCATCACCCCTGCTCTCTATATCGCTTCTCTTCACAACACCAGCCCTCTGTTCTTCTTGCGGGCTCACAGCTAATGATACAGATGATAAAAGCTGCCTTTTCTTCTCCATATCCAGAAAGACTCACACAGCTGAACAAAGCAAAAAACAAAAACGAGAGAGAGAGAGAGAGGGAGAGGGAGAGAGAGAGAGAGAGAGGGAGAGAGAGAAAACCCACAAAAAACCTTGTAAACTGAGTAAAAACAAGTGATTTTCCAGCGCCTTTAAATCTCAGCGAAAGGTGCAACACTCCAAAAGGCGGAGAGATGCTCTTCTTCCACCACAGTCCGCGAAGACGACACGTAACTGTTTTGTTATAATTGGGAGAGTTATAGCACAGGGATGACAAGGACCCTCGCAGAGGTGTCCGCGGAGAACCAGGGAGCATACGTGGATTCTCACGACCCAGAAATGTGGCGCAAACTGTGAGACGTCGGGGAACATAAGAAAGGCCTCGTCCACGTTTTCTTTCTGCGTCGTTTTGCCAGGCCGATAAGACGTTCAGCACGCATGAAGGTTTTACTGCGTTTGGGTAGGGTTGTTCTCCTATGCTGGAGAAGAGCATTGTGAGCCATGTTGTGGAGATAGCCTGTTCACAGAGATGGCTCAAGCCCGCAGAGATGTTACAACTACCGATTTCACAACAGAAACTTTAACCACTGTCTGTTTAGTCCCAAGTAGTTTAAAAACATGTTTATTAATGTTTAATTTTATAAATATATTGAAATTATGAGCTGAGGGGAAAATAACCAATAAAGAGTCACCTAAAAATATTTGAAAATGTTTTTTCCCCTCTGATTTTGCTTTAAGTGCAAAATGAAAAATAGCCTTAACTAACAAAGTGTGGCTTGATGCATTTAAGGTTGTCACTGTGAGAACAGATCTTTATCATATGTACAGTGCGTTCCAGTGTTGTGACACTGATTTGATCGTTTTTGAAAGGACACACACAGACACTCTTCCTCTCTCCCGAGCGTTCGCTCTGAGCCCTTGAATCAGAAGCTCCTCTGATGACATCAGAGCACTGGTGATTTTGCAGACCTGATGCTGTTCTCCCATTGCACGCTGCAATGCTGGTGAAAGGGATTTAATAATTCATTCCCTACAAGTGTTGTCTCTTATCGCTTCAGGTTTTAATGAGGCCCCCGGTGCATTCCGCCGTCTCTCAGACCGAGGTGGTGGGGCTACTGTGCGACGTGGGCTCTGTGCTGCTTGAGTGCTGCTGTCCGTAGTCTCTGGGAAGAGTGTGGGGAGTTTTCCTCTGCGCCCCATGCCCAAGCGGATCCTTTTCCCCCAGAAGGGGTTGGGGCTGCTGGAGAGGTGTCACTTCCATTGGTTTGGCATGCTTAGTTTGGGTATATCTGCTCCCTGAGGCTCTGGAGTTTTTATTTATATTTTGGCAAAGAGTAAGTGCGAAGGACCAATATTAACTCGTTTCGTGAGTGTGTGTGTGTACGCGTGTTTGCGTGCGCACGTGTGTACAGTAAGTGCGACAGCAAGGGGGAGGTGTTGATCATGTGCTACTTCCCCGCGTACAATCTCGATCCCTCTATCGCACGAACAGCTCCGTTCAAGACGCTACAAGCGTGGCCTCTTTCTCGACGTGGCCTTTCCCGCAACTGCGCAAGCTGATGTTGGTCGTGGCGTTCTGCTCATTTGCTATGCGGCCGGTGGGGGTGGGGGCGTGGCTTGGGGCGTGGCCCAAGCGTACCGCCTCTCACCTGATTGCTTGTCCAAATGAGGCTTTTTAAACAGCTGTAATCTCTGGTGAAGGTGGCCGTGTGCACAGAGGGTAGCGGCTAGCCTTTCACTTCAGAGCAGTGGCTTTGAGCTGCTCTCATTAAAGGTCGGGGGCTTTTTGGGCCCTGCCTTATTAGGCATATGACTGTAAGAGATTTTTACTATGCTGCCCTGCCCAGTGGAGTGGCCGGTGCTCAGGATGGGGAGTGTGGTAGACGGCGGGCTGGGTGTGTGATAGGGGGTGAGAAGGACTGGGATCGGGGGAGGGATGGAGTTGGAATCGGGGGTGGGATGGGGGTGGGATGGGATGACATGGGAGTGGGATGGAGTGGGATGGGGGTGGGATGGAATGAGATCGGGGGTAGGATGGACTGGGATGGGGGTGGGATGGAGTGGGATGGGGGTGGGATGGGATGACATGGGGGGGGGGGATGTAGGCGGGACGAGGAGCGGGTGGGATTTTCCGTCTCTGGGGCTGAATCTCCTCTCTAGGATCAGGATGTTCCAGTCTGGCCTGGGTCTCTTCCTCTGTGTCCTTTCCATCCTTTCCTGACTCTAGGTCATGCTCTCCTTCTCTTGCTCGCTCTCTTTGTGTGTTCTCTCATTCTGCCTCTCTCCTCTTTTTCTCTCTTTTCCTGTTTATCTGCCCCTCTTTCTTTGTTCCCTCTTATCTTTCCCTCTGTCTGCCTCTCTGTCTCTCTATCTCCCAATCTTTTTTCTGTCAGTGTCTGTCTGTGTGTGCAAGTCTCTCTCTCTCTCTCTCTCTCTGTCTGTTTCTCTCTGTCTGTCCCCTCCTGTTTGCCTAGGCAAATTCCCCTTGGCTCCATCGCCGTGACTCAAATCCTGCACCTGGTGCTCTGGCACCTGCAGTCAGCGGCCCCGCCGGAGGTGTGAGCAACTCCATCTCCCTCCCTCATGCCCTCCCTCCTCCTGGCGCGCCTCCACCCGCACACGCTGCTCACCTCGCCCACTGATCTGGGAACAGCGCCGCCCTTCCAGTTAAACCGGGACGGACGGAGACATGCTACTTGTTCGAAGTGCTGCAGGTTGACGAACAGGAAAGGCGCGTTGTTGTTGTTGTTGTTATTGTTGTTGTGGTCTTAGAGCGTCTGGCCTCGCTTTGGCCTGCTACTTGAAAACGAAAATAAAGTACAGCGCCACCCCGCATGCACAGAAAGCCACGGAGCCAAAATGGAGGCGGTTGTGCTGGGTTTATCGGCGGAGCAGGGCTGAAATGGCCGCCCCGGTGCAGCCGGCAGAAGACGGAGCAGCTGCCCGTGGCTAATCTCACTGTGAAATGAAAGGCCGACTAACCACTGCAAGGAACTGCCATCTTCCTCCCTGCCTCAGTGAGGAGAAGTGAGGGAAGGAAAGTGAAACTTGGGGGGGGGAGGAGAAGTGAGAGGAAATGCCGATGTCCAGACCTGTGTAGAGAGTAGTCAGCGCAGGAGGTCACATGACATTTTGTCTGCTTGTAGAGCCATTAGGACTGAGATCTGGGAAAAGTGACTGGGATACAAACGCATGCACACAAGACGCCTTAACTATTAATGAAATAATGCCTGGACCAGGTGTCATGCTGTCCACAAACACACACACACACATACACACACACGCATACACAAACGCAAAACCCTTTTCCATACTCAGTGTGCTTGGATTAATGGGGCTGCTATCTTTAGTAGATGACATGACAGAGGGCCTGAGTTTTATTCATGATTTGAGTGCTGAGGCTGGCCTTGGCCTAGAGTGGGCCGTAATTTAACTGATTGCTCCCGGAGCGGGAGGGTAATCCTACCTGCTGAAAGGGGAACTGGAGCATTGTGCCTCGCTGCTTATTCATCCCGCTCTAAACCTCTTAACGCACTTTCAACGTTTACGTAACGTTCCGGCAGCGTCGCTGTGTTTTGGCAGCCTAGCTGGCATGTTGTGAAAATGTCTTTTCCCCCACTTGCGCTAATGGCAGTTCTCAGCGATGCGCACTACGCGTTTGCTAGGCGAGTGAAGCGCTTCGGCAGCGGGGAGCGCGGCGCAGGAACGGGGCCCAGCAAGCGGCGGGAGCCCAGTAACGGCGAGTAACCCGGCGACACGTGCCGGAACCTCTGCGTGTGTTTCCACCTGGGCGCATCATGCAGCTGTCACGCCTGTGCTAATTATAGCACGTAGGCTCTCCAGCTGTGTCCTGGGAGGTCGAGTGTGTGTGTGTGTGTGTGTGTGTGTGTGTGTGTGTGTGTGTGTGCATGTGTGTGTGTGTGTGTGTCTGTGTGTGTGTGTGTCCATGTGTGTGTGTGTGTGTGTGTGTGTGTGTGTGTGTGTGTGCGTGTGTGTGTGTGTGTGTGAGCACTGTCCTATGGCAGCCTCATTTAGCAAATGATTAATTCAATTAGGCGGCCAGGTCCTCAGGTGGAAGGGCTGGTCTGGGAGGGGGTCACATCCCGTTCCGTGGCCCAGTGCGGACACCTCTCGGCATGACTGAGCGGTGAGACCAACAGCACATGCGGAAGTTGCTCACCACAGGGGCCACATTGTCCAACTCTTCAGAGAGTTGTTTCAGCAGACTAAACAAAATTGGCCATTGGCTGCTGTGGCACTGTGTCTTAATTGTGCTCTAATCTGTAATAAATTGCGTGTCTGGTGTTTGAAGAAAGCGGCATAGACTTAACTCACCCAATTAAACACAGGATGTACAGTTTAATATTTTGACATTTTTTAATGCTCCTTAAACACTTCAATTATTTTATGTGTTTAATGAATCATTTAAAATGTCATAGATTTTATATGAGTTAGTCTCTGTATGTACTAGCAGTGAGAAGAGCTTGACTGAGTCTTTTTCCAGTGTTCGTTTGGCACTGCATGTCTGGGCACAAAAGCCCCTGTAAAATGGTGTGAGACTGGCCTCCCTGCACTGCCGCCCTGCGCCTCAGCTCTCCCGAATGAGCGCATTTCTGCTGGGGAAGCAGGCAGTGCAGGTTGTGCTCTCCCCGGGGCAGAGATGGCGCTAAACGCCACAGCACGTACCCACGCCCACGATAAACCAATCTCATCTCAGACGCCACCTCGTGTCAGGTTCGGCGGCACCGCAGACCCGGTCGCTGTCTGTCAGAGAAGGAGGAACCGTGGATGCCCCTGGCCACACCCACCACTCCCATGCCCCGCCCCTCCCTCAACTGGGTGGTGGTCAGGGGCTCCCGAGGATCCACAAAACAAGCTAAACGCCCGCGTGACACGCCAGCCGGTCCGAACCCAAGTGCGGCGGGTCCTACCCAGCAGGCATCGGGGTGTGTGTAGCGCTTTTGTAGCTGGATTAATGGGGCAACTGCCTAGGAGAAAGAGCTCCTACGGGTGAAGATGAGGACCCAGAGTAGGCACAGTCGCTCTGCTCAGTCCGAGCTTTATTTAGTGGTGAAGGCGGTGAGAAGTTTGCCCACTCGGAGTGCCTGTGTGTAAGTCGCAGTCATGCGCCTTGCCGTGTAGGTGTGTGCAGGTCAGTGTCAGAAATGGTCGTGTGCTGCAGATCGCGCGTTGTCCCGATGACGGGGCTATTTGGAGCAGATGGAGGGGCCAGAAGCGGCAATGGTGGCATCGTCCGACGCCTCCCCCACACATGCAGCGCCCACCGCCGAGGTTAATTATGGAGATGTCAGCAGCCAGGAGAGAGACAATAGAGAGAGAGGAGGTTGATCTGGATGCAGGACTGGGCCTCCTACATACAGTGCAAGTGATGCTAACCACACACACGCACACACACACACACACACACACACCCATCACATATAGATGTAATTATCCACTACGTTCCCACATTCTCCCACTCATTCAACACTACACTGGCTGACATGCAGCAACACTGCAGGAAACACACATGACACATGGGTACTGTCACACGCAGCATTAAGAAGATACAGGCTAACACAGTGCCCTACACACATACACATACTTAATCAGATCTGTGAGCGCATAGATTATCACTTTATTCTCTTGCGGTATAAATTAATGACACAGCAGATCTTGACTGAGGGTGTGTGTGTGTGTGTGTGTGTGTGTGTGCGTGTGTGTGTGTGTGTGTTGGGGCTAAGCTCTGGGGAACTGACCTGAGGGAGGACTACTGGTTTCCTGTGATTGTGTTTTCTCTCCGTGTGTGCATATATATATATAAATACATATGTGTATGTGTCTGTGTGTGTTTGTGTCTGAGGTCATAGCCAGTCAGGGAAAGAACACAAGGACTACAGGGGGTCTGGACCTTTCCATCCAAACACAAGGAAATGAAACACAGCTGTTTTGTCCTCTACAAAACTGCACTAAACAACACATCACAGGCAAAACCAGACACAAAAACATTACAGTGTCGGTGCCTTGTTTCAGGATTTGTGGCATGTGTCAAAACCACTACATATTTGCTTCTGAACATGACAAAACAGCAAGAGATGAATAATTTCTAAATATTTAAATGAGAACTTTCACTAATAGTGTTCATTCGCTGCCTGAGAATGTGGCTTTGTCTTAGTGAGAGCAGATACAGCAAATCACTGCAGGTGATGAGATGGAGAAACGGAGCTTACTTGCGGTCTACTGAGCTAAGAGTAAGCCCAGCCCTCAAATACAGTCCCTCCTACAGCCCCACCCCCAAGGAAGGCCCCACCCACAGCCCCACCCATGACCGCTGCCCAAGGCCCCCAGCACAACAGCCCCCTCTGCCCCAGCACACCAGGACAGAAGCCAGTGACACAGCGGGTTCACAGTCAAGCCAATGCTTGAAGGACAAGGAACATGTGACCCGCGGCATCTGTGCTACCGAAAACCAAAGATATGACCCAGTTTGGCCCTTGGGAGAAAGAGAGAGAGACAGAGACACAGACAGACAGCTGAACAGTCATGGAAAAAGAGAATAGAAAGCTGAGGGTGAAAGGCCACGGACGTGAGACGCTCCTATGGGAGATGGAGATAAAGAGAAGAAGAGAAGTCTCTCAGCTTGCCACCTCTTTAATCATTAACCTCCACACTACACCCACCATCAAAGCCTTATCCATGCCTCCATGCCCCTGCATGCGTGCATGCGTATGTGTGTGTGTGTGTGTGTGTGTGTGTGGGGATGTACCCACCCCGTGTTTGCTTGTGAGCTATGACAGTGTACTTAATGATCACGAAGACTTTTAATTTTGTACCAAGCCTGTCAGGGTCCAGGTGGTTACACATGAACATCAGCTGGGCTTCTGCAGTGTTCTCCCTCCTCTACCGACTCCTTCTCTCCATCTTTTTCTCTCTAATGCATCAAAACTTGTTCAGATATTGAAGTACATTTCTGAGAACCCCTAATCCCCCATTGTGCAGCCAGCGCACCAGTAGTGACCACTGCTCTGGAGGTCTTCAGGCTTCCGTACGTGGTCCTCTGGTTGATTTATATGGTAACCGAGTTCGGTCCCGCAGGTGCCCGCATCACCTGCTGATGTCTCCGTCTGAGGTGTCCTGTGGAATTTGGCCAAATAATTTGGCCCAGTGGGTTGCAATTTAATCACGGTGATTTAACAAGGGACACAAAGATAAAGGTGGGTTTAATAAACTGGTGTCTGGCCACTGAAGCATGGGGCCTGTCCCATTAGGCACACTTGACCTACAGCCGAGGACTTGGATGCTCAGTGTTCACATTTGTGTACTTCTAACAACTCTGATTAAATGGTACGCCGTTTAAAACATAGCATGTGTTGAAGATTATACTTCAGTGGACTGCTAATGTGAGCTGCTCACTGCTAATTTTGCACAGTGCTGGATGTCACTTTCATCAAAAAATCATTAATAATCACTTGTGTAACGCTTGTGAATTTGGAAACTAGGCATCATGTATGTGAAGCCCCTTTGCACCGGGACCACGATGATGGAGATGAACGATTTGTGCTCCACTGATCAATGTAAATGGAGCATGTGAAGGTTGTCATGCAGTAACTCTTTAAGTACGCTGTTATAATGAACAAGTTTCAACAAACGTCTACATCAACGTACTGTCTGCTTCAGCTCATTGACCTCAGTGACTCAGTTGTCTGAATGCTTGCCCCATCTTTGGGTGGTTGCTGGTTCAATCCCCACTCATGCCTGAGCTAACCCTGGCTTTGGTATAAGAGCAATACAAGGTGGCTCCTCCCTCTCCGTCCCTTGGTTGGTGTCGTCCAGTATTGTGCCCATGGCTTGTTTGGACACGTGTGCTGGCTGGCTACATA